>JAPYXD010000428.1:1270920-1906381 GCA_030998225.1 Diplolepis rosae
ATTTTACTAAAACGTAACGAGTTACCCCAATTTAAAAACCTTTGCATAGGTCATGCACAAGAATTTCGTAGAGGATTACAGTATCATTTAGCATTACCAATAGAATCTGAATTAAAAGAAAATTTAAGTGATACATTAAAGAATATCAAATTATCAATTTATTCACTCCATTCAAAAGCAAAAAGCCTTAAATTACGCACAATTAGTATAGCAAAAACACCTGAAATTAATAATATTTTATGGGAAGAAATTTTAAGTACCATAAAATTAGCTTTTTCTGACTCACCAATAAAAATCATAATATGTAATGGAATTACACAATATGCAACTAAAGAACAACAATCTCAATTAATCGAAGAAGCTCACTCATCGGCCTTAGGTGGACATAAAGGAGTTACTAAAACTTTCAATAGAATACGTCAAAATTATTATTGGCAAAATATGAAACTAGATATTCAAAAATATATTCAAACTTGTTTAAAATGTCAATTAAAGAAACTTGTACGCGTAAAAACAAAAGAACCTATGATAATAACTGATACTCCTGGAACTGCCTTCGAAAAAGTTTCTATGGACATTGTAGGTCCATTGCCTGTGACACAAAAATTAAATGAATATATATTAACAATTCAAGATAACTTCACTAAGTACTCATTAGCAATACCACTTCCTAATTCTCTCGCAAGTACTATAGCAGATGCTCTTGTAAAGAAATTTATATGTAGTTTTGGATCATCTAGAGCAGTTCTTACTGATCAAGGAAAAAATTTCTTAAGTAATCTTATCCGAAGATTAGCCAAAATATTTAGAATTCGTCAATTCAAAACAACAGCTTTTCATCCACAATCAAATGGATCTTTGGAAAGATCTCATCATGTACTTGCTGAATATTTAAAGCAATTTGTTAGTAAAAATTCTGAATGGGATGACTGGATAGAACTAGCTACATTTTCTTACAACACAAGCATTCATGAAGGAACTCGTTGCAGTCCATACGAATTAGTTTTTGGTAAATTAGCCAGACAACCTTCAAGCGAACCCCTTCCAGAACATGAAAAACTAGAAACATATGATGATTACTTGATTAAATTAGCAACCCGACTCCATGAAATAAGAGCAATTGCTAGAGATAATCTTATTGCAGCAGAAGAAAAATCAAAAAAGTACTACGATAGAAATATAAGCCCACAAAATTTCAACGTTGATGAAGAAGTATTTTTACTAAGTGGCCCGAAACCTAAAAAACTCGAAAATCAATATTCTGGTCCTTATAAAATTTTAGAAGTTTTAGGAAAAGGCAATGTTAAAATTCAAATTAAAAATAAGCCAAAAGTAGTACATATTAATCGACTAAAACGTGCTCGATTAAATAAAGCAGACTAAATTGGAAACTACTTTCAGATATCGTTCCTCAATGGATCCCATCCATCGAAAAAGAATAGATAAATATTGCGATCTTCTTGTCAACAACATAGATATAGTAACAATTTGGCCTTTCCTAATAAGAAATAAAATCTTCAACCGAGATGATCATAATATTCCACTATGGCTTTATGATATAACAAATCCATCAACTATAGAAGACATAATACTCGCAATAAATACTCGTGGTCCACTTGCATACCACAATTTTATACTAAGTTTACGACAATCTGGACAAGGATTATTAGCAGAAATTTTGGATCTCATTGAATAAGTATTGAAAAAGTATTTATTATACCCAATACAAATAAGAATAACAAATCAGTGAACAAATAAATTTTATTTCTGAAAATGAATAAAAATTTGTTAACTAGAAAAATCCTTTTCTAGACATGGGGTCCGGAAAGAAAAAACTGACAACCTTAGTCATGCTGATATTAATGACAGCAACTGTAGAAGCAATCATCGGATACGACTGTGGATCCAATCAACTTAATTTAACAACGCTGTCTCTTCTTGAGGTAGGAGAATGTGATATACCTGAACCTGAATTACACATAGAAACAACTTACATTCAACTTTTACAAATAAGTGATTTCACACTCACCCAAGTGAGACAATGCAAGATCGAAATTAGACGTACTATATCTTACTGTGGAATGCATTCACATATTTCAGCAGTAACTAATGGACAAAGTGAATATATACATGAAATTTCGCACCAACAATGTGATACACTACACTCGTCAGGTACAATATCCTTGGGCCAAAACCTACAAATCTCAAATTTAAAAATTAATCAAACATCTTATCACAGCGTACTACTAGCCGGATCTTTGGCTATGAATGGAGATTGCTCTGGAACTCAATATTCAGATCCTTTTGGAACATGGAATAACGTAATCGTTCAAGGCGTATTAAAAATCACACTTCAAGAATACTATGCTAACGTGAATTTAAATACAGATAAAATACACTTACGATCAGGAATAACATGTTCGCTTTCAGAATCCCATTGTGTCGACATGGAAGGAGGACAAACTTTTTGGAATCCTCTGCCTGATGACATTTGCAATTTTAATAAATATGAAATATTATATGAAGATTACGCAAATAAAACTCAAGATAATGAAACACAAAGCCCAAACATATTATATTCACTTAGAACTCAAGACATAACTTTCGTTTTAACACAAAAAGCAAAAAATCCAGTCTGTAATCTTTTAATGATTAGAACTGAACATCCAAAATTATTAATACTTGAAATCACACCAGGATCCTCAACGCTTCTAAACAAGAAACCACTTGTCCAAAATATGGATTTATTTACATACATCAATTCAAAATTTGTATATATTGAACGACACATTCGTAATGAAGTGAACAAACTATATCATGATGTTTTAACTCAAAAATATAAATTAGAGCAACAAGTTTTTAAAAATACATTAATTTTAGCTACTCAAGCTCCTGATGAATTTGCTTATCATTTAATGAAAGGTCCAGGTTACATGTCAATAATTGCAGGAGAAGTTGTGCATATAATTAAATGCATTCCAATTGAGGTTAAATATCACAAAACAGAAGAATGTTATCTACACCTACCAATCTATAGAGGAAATCAGACTTCTTTTATTACACCAAGAACTCACATCTTAACTAACAAAGGCACTCAAACAAGTTGTAACTCTTTTGTTCCAATTATGTATTTTTTGGGAAATGCTTGGTATAAATTAATTCCAAATCCAATCGAATCTTTACCCCAAGAAATAATGAAACCTTTGACAAAACCCACATGGCGATATACAAATCCGGCTCATCTTGCAACAAGCGGAATATATTCTCAATCGGATTTAAACAAACTGCGCGATCACATAATGTTTCCCGCGGAAAAACCGATGGTTCTCAACACATTAGCTCGCGGAATCATGGGTCAATCCACTTTAAATCAAGGAATCTCGTTAATGAATCTTTTAGATGAGGAAACTATTAAAAGAATTGCTCACTCAACTTGGACAAAAATATGGACAGTATTCTCGAATTTCGGCACAGTTAGCGCAGGATTTATAGGAGTAATCATTATCATAAGAGGCATTAAAATAATAATTGATACCATAATTCACGGTTATGCACTTTACTCTGTTTTTAGCTGGTCATTTCACTTAATTGGAGCTATTTGGGACTCCGTAACTAACCTTCTATTACATTTAGGTAGAGAAAACCAAAGGGCACAGGACCAACAACAAGAACCACTTGATACAAATCCTTCAGCACCCGATATATCTACACATTTACTTGAAGAAAACATTAAAACAGGTAAACAAAAGAAAAACGAAACCACCAGCCTATATCCACACAGTGAACTAACAGAACTATCTAATATACCTCAAACTTTTCACTTTAAAAAAAAGTAATCAGCATGAACTACTTTTATAAATTAAAAAAGGATAAGAAAAATGAATTATTTTTTGAAATCACTGCAGAGTATAAAAAACAAAAAGTAACTGGGCTGGGATATGATCCTGAACTAACAAAGCAGCATGTTACAGAAACATTATTGAAAATGATACCGGAAATAGAAGCCCAAGTCTCCAATTCCTATCAATCCTTCCAGTTAAATGCCTTTAAAGAATTACAAAATACTTGTAAAAAATTCCGAATCTCAAAACCACAAATGTTAACTTTCCGTATCAAATATTCAAATACATCCTCAACCTATATGAGCATTTGTACAACTGATCAAATGAAAGAAATTGGGATTGGTAGCACACCACAACAAGCAAAAGACCAAGCAGCTTGTAAACTCATTCATTCTATACTTAAGAAAATAGAAACAGAAAGAGCTAGTAATCTTCAAAATAACTTTCAAAATTTGACTGTAAATTTAGAATCCAATTCTTTAAAAACCAATCCACTTTCACAATCAAACAAAAATGGACGTTCTAATATAAAACAAATAAATAATCTGCCCTTCAAAAAAAGAATTAGACATAACTTACCAATCCACCCAATTCCTCAACCTTCAACCTCATACAACCAATCACCTACAAATTCCTATAAAAAGTGCATGAAATGTGGGTTTAGACCATCAAATCCTTATTACAATTGTTAGAGGATAAGCATGAATCTCTTACGCACGCAACTCTTATTTTAGTTTTAATTTTTAATAGCATGATATATGTGTGTAATTATGACTACTAATCTAATTCTTTACTTTTGTTTAGTTAATCTCTCTGCATGCTGTCACCAATAAAAATGATGGTAAAAAGACCCTTTTATTCTAGGAACTCGAGAAGCGACATGTTGAGGATTTGTACTCTCATCATAATCATCAAATTAAATCCTATACAATCTTATGAAGCTGACAATTTCATTATAACTTCTATCTCAAACGCTTCTAGTATTTATTGCGAGCCATTAGACAATATAACTTTTACCTCTGGCAGCTAGCATCTTCTTTCTTATATCAATATATTAAGCTTTTTGAATTTTGGATACGAAATACTTGACACTTTCAAAGATTTTCAAAATTTTAAAACAGCACTTATCAAAATGCAAAAGTCGGATAATTCTACCTTTGACTGGTACGAAAAACAGATTTATATTTTTTCTTCTATTGTAACAGATACTTGTAAAAAAATCATCCATGCCCAAAACACAATTGCTAGATTTAAAAACTGGCATCTAAAGTTTCCAAATTCAACAGATTCCTTGTACGAAATGTTCGAAGTATCATGGATAACTAACATCAAAGACGCTACACACCATTATATTCTCAGTATACAACAGCTATCAACTAATTTAGCTTTTGCAATTAATGGTAATTGGCATCCTACTCTACTGTCTTTAATCCCTTTCAATTCAATCAAGAATCTAGCATCCATAAGTTCTCCATACCAAACTGCAAACGACCTCACTCTTTCTGAACTTCTAATATTTGCTAAAGTCCAAGTTTTCTTTTATGAGAAGAAATTAGTTATCTCACTCTCTCTTCCATTTATATCAGAAAAGAAATATCAAATATTCAAACCCTATTCAATCCCTATTTATCACACATTTAATTCAGACTTGACTACATCCATTTTTATCAAATCTAAAATTTCCTATTTGGCACTTTCAAATGACAAACAAACTTATTTTACCTTCGACGATTATCTCTATGATACCTTTCATTCAACACAAATTGGAAAAATTTGTACTTTCACTCCCCCTGAATGGAGCACATTAAACAACCGAATTTGTGAAACAGCACTCCTTACAGAAAATAAACTGTATCAGTGCCAATTCTATCTAAAAATAACTAATAACATCCAATGGACTCCACTTAAATTTTATCAAGGATGGTTATACTCCACTCCTTTTCCTACAAAAATTCGAATCCATTGTCCACAAAAAATTTCCACTCAGATTACTGTCAATAACGCTGGTATTTTACAAACACAATCCGATTGCATCATTGAAGCAAATAATTTAGTCTTGCCACAGATTAACACAAAATCAAAATCTCTTCTAAAAATTACCCCCACTACAGGCCATTCAACTTCACTACATAAAATTGCCCCTAATCTTTACAACTTATCATTAAACTCAAATCCACTACTCAAAAATTTATTCAGTTCTTGGAATAATAATGAAATTATTTCACTATCTACCCTTGAACAACAATTATTTACATTTCTTCAGTTTCAAAAGTCTTATAATAAGAGAACAGAAATCAGCAAGGACTTTGAAACATTATCTTTTTACATTTTTATAGTAACAATTGTATTCATTATTATCTCACTTCTCTTCATGCTATTCGGATTGTGCCTATACATAAAAATCCATAAAAACGCGATAAATTTAAAAACTCTGGAACCCCCAGTAACTCACCAAGATTTGAACCTTCTTGAAAACGAACCAATCCAACTTGAACAGCTCAAAACTTCACACTCACAACCTAAATTTCTGAACACTTTAGTGTAATCATCCGTTCGTTTTTCACTTATATACAAATATTTTCACTTAAAACACAGTCACTAACTGTCACATTCACTTTTTCCTTCGTCTTCTTTTTCCCCTCATGGTAAAAACTATAAACAAATAATAAAAATTCAAAAACAAATTCATAAATGAATCAATTTATATTTTCGATTATATTTACCTGTTCAAGTACAGAATTTACGACTCTAAATCGCATTCTGTCAACCTTAACTATCACTTCCATTCCACCTTCGTCCAATTGTTTTTTAACCTCAGTTGCTCTACGGTAACGCCAAGAACGGTCAAAACCAGCCCACAGCCAAGGCAATTGAACACGATAAAACTCGTTTGTCATCATTGTCATACCTAACGCGATCACTATCAACCTGCAATAAACAATTCAAATATATTCTTTCATCTATTGTTATAAAAAAAATTAATAAATATATATATATATATATATAAATGCTTACCAGCACAAGAAGACGCTCTTCATTAAAATGACAAAACCTTTCACTTATTTTAAATACACCAGACGGTTGCGAATGGTACTCAGAAATTACTTGAGCTCTTAACATTTCCTGTTGTGCCAAAGGAAAATCAGCCCACCATCCGGGTCCATGATGGTTTACACCTTCAACAATCCTTATTTTAAAAATGTTGAAATGTGTCACTTCCTTCCATATATCATGAGACCATTGTCTCAACTCATATCGAGGCATTTGATTCACATCCTCAAATGAATCGCGTATATTCTCCGTCTGATCAACAGAGTCTTCAATTGGAGAAACAACTTCATTATCCTCAGCATTTCTATTTTCACTAATAGATTCATCAACATCCATATGCACAGCACTTACACTTTCTTCAACACATTTCTCTTGTCCTTCATTCAGATTAAAAAGTATTGACTCATCAAGAGTCTTGCCGTCTTTTTCCGACTCCCCAAAGAACGTTCGATCTAAATCAGCCCAAAAGTCACTATCTACACACACTTCACTATTTTCCCCGCTTTCGCAAAACCTCAAACTAGACTCTGGAACCTCAAAATCAATCAAAGAATCAAAATTAAAATCATCCGACGATAAAAACTCGTTTCCGAAAAATTCCGAAAAATCATTTGCAACATTTTCCTTCTGAAACGATTCCATGTTTACTCAAAGGATCTAAACTTCGACTAACACTCTTCTCACTCTCAAAGTTAACCCTTTCAAGCTTCATTTCTCCAAAACTTTCCCTATTTTTACTTCTAATACATAAAAACACACAAGCCTCTTGACTTAAACCCTTCTAAAATTTTGTCAAAAAAAAAAAAAAAACGACAATCTTAGAAACTCCAATTATCACACTGTGAATAACTTTCAAAAAGAGGATGCCTCCTAACCAACGTCATAAATTCTAGAAGCAGTAAAATCATAAATCAGTAAACTTTTTTCACTCAGACTAGTAACTTGCCTATAACCAAAAATTTTCTCTCTTTCTATCATTTTTAGAATCATGAAACCTCCTCAAGAAATACCTGAAAACGAGAAATCTTTCGACGGTATTTGCTTAGAACATCACCCAGAAACTTATGACATACTATCCATCACCAAGTGTTTCAAATTAGAAGAAAATACACCATTGATCTATGTAAAATCAACTCACTCGGCAATGCGTATTTGTGAATATTGTTACCTCAAATTGTCAGATTATGAAAAAGAAAGCTATGAACGTCGAAGCACTTGGCATTCAATCGGACAAATACGCCGATTTAATACAGTCTGTTTCTTTTGTAACATCAAAATAATATCCATTTGTTGTACAGCCTTTCAATGTACTCAATGCATCGATAAGTTCCTAGACAATCAGAATCTCATACAAAATGGAATTGAAATAGAAATATAAAAATCCATCTTATAACGAATGTACTATGAAAAAGATGTAAAAGAAAAGTATTTAGTATCCTTAGTATGCATGAATTTAAACATGAATGCTCCCAAATACTTTTTCTTCTAATAGTGGCATGAATAAAAAAAAAAAGAGAAAAAAAAATGTGTATATGTATTTAGCCTGTCTTTCTAGTAGAGATTCTTTTCTTTAATTACATAAAGCGAATTTTCGTTGTCATTATGACTTAAAGACATAACATTTTTCTCACAGGAAAATGCTGCCTTTGAATACACATACCCCCAAGCCGCAAAGGAAAATACAATGATTGCATCAAGCCCAACGAAGTATTCTGATTACTTTTGTTGCAGTAGCCTCGACATCAATGGCATAACACTAATGCATCAAATCACTTTGAAACCACTATGCGAACATTGTTTTCTTAAAGAAATCCCCCAGGAGGATGTCCCTTATATAGGCGACCTTCTTCGTATTTGCATACCGTTTAAAAATATCTCTCATATAAATTGCTACATCTGTGAGAAACAAATATGTTTTGTACGAAAAAGGGCCGACCTCTGCAATGAATGTATAGCTTATTTAAATGACACAATTCAAAATGACGAAGTAATATCTGATTCGGAACCTGATACAGACTCCGAATCAGATCCAGACAGCGATCACGAAGCTTTGGAATACGAGTATCATTCCGAAGCTTCTACTATTATACTAGAAAGGGATTAAAACAATAAAAAAAAAAAAATTATTAAAATACATATATTTTTTTTCCTTTGCCTTTTTCAAAAATATATAAAAAAAATCATGCCACCACTTTTATTATTATAAGCATTTATAATTAAGTTAACTTTAAGTTAACTTAGGAACAAAGCCTATACTAAAATACTCTACCTTAAATATACGATTTAATATAAGCTTTGTTAACATGCACTGCAGCCTTATAATTTATTTGTTAAAGAAATATAGAAAATAAGCAACTTCTACTTTTTCTGCAAATATATTTTCTATATGTTCCAGAAAGAATGGAAGTACCATTTAGAACAATAAACGCTGCCACCGTCGCTAGCCCTATGCAACTAATTAACGAATTAAGCATAGAATATGATTTAATAGGTCCAAACTACGAAATTACGCCTACATATTTCAATAATATTCCTACATTCGTTGCTAATTGTACGGTAATTAAAGATTGTATAAACTACACATGCACTAGCGAACGATCTACTAATAAAAAACGAGCCAAGCATGACGCAGCACGTAAACTATTAGAATTATTAAATAAAAACTATGTGTTTAGTGAACAAAACGGATTAGAAGCGATCCCAAAATGTCTTGGAGGTCGTAAAATCTTATATAAATATATATATTATATATTATAATCATATAAAATTATTATGCTATTATATCATATAACACGTTTTATTGTTGCTATAAATATTGTTGCTAGATACATGTAACTGTTTTTATAAATAATTTCACTATTACTATTAACTAAAATATCAATAAACAATTGATTTTACTGATAAAATACTAATTAAAACGAATATTACCTTTTATTATTATTAACTATTATTATTACTATTGTTAATAATAACAATTAACGAAATGCAACAAATGTTATATAACAACAATATTATTTCAACCTTTATATTTAAAATTATTATTAATCACTATTATTATTAATATTTAATATTGTTATTAACATTAATTGTCAAAATGCAACAAATATTAAATAATAACAATGTTACTTCAATTTCTTGATTTGCATAATTATCAATCACTTTCATTATAATTATTTCATATTGTTATTAAAATTTGCAACAAATATTATAATAATGTTACTTCAAATTTTATAATAATAATGTTTATAATAATTATCATTATTGTTAATATTCTTATTTTATGTTAATCAACAATCAGCAATTAATTATAAAATACGTTCTTTTAATAACTATTAATATTATGTTATTTTATAAACAAAAGCAATGTTTAAATATAAAGATTAATAGAATTATAAACAAATCATAATCACCATTTATGTACAACAAATGTATTATAGTTACTCTATTACTTACCTATGTATACAAATAATGTCATTGACCCTTGCGACTAAATCTACCTAAAAACCTGATGGTACGGGTTTACACAGCCCTTGAGAAGATGTGAGTACACCCATACCACGAAAGCATGACCCACACGGACTTGGAAAATCGGTGTGAGTCCCTAAGCTCACCAACGCAGCACACCAGCAAACTGGCCCATAGTCTCAACTCACCACACTGACACCTAAGATTCTAATGGACTTTGAAAAAGCTATTGAAACCATGGAACTCAAATTCCCATACTTTCTGCCTACGAGTTGAAACTACAGACGACAATATAAACCAGGCTGCAAGGCCTAAACACCAGTCTAAGCCCGTCTAAGTCTAAGCGCGTCGGAGTCTGAGTCTAAGGAGTCTAAGGGAGTCCAAGGGAGCGTACAATCAAGCAGCATCGTTAGAACCGGTTTTCGTTGCCGTACCGCAATAAATCTAAGTGGCCGTAATTTCCACGTGTTCGGGAAAACCAATATAATAACAACGGAGTGAATTTCAATAAAACTGGATTTAGTGTCATTCTAATCGAGGCATCAAAATAAGGATACCTGTTAAACAAAGGATTGACCTGCCACTGTTGGTCAACAAGGATAATTAGGGGAGGTACCCGATTGTCAGAGGATACACAGAAGTTAAGGGATTATCGCTTTCAAGAGGCCACCTCATCAAAAACAACCGGGTTGGACCAATCAGACTCGACCAACCAAAGGAAAACAGCTTGCAACCAACAACTAAAAAGTCGCTTGGGGTAAAATAAAATTTGTATTTTTATAATAAATTATTATTAACAATAATTGTAATTTGATTCATTTGGCTTGTCCCCTACCCGGTTAATTGTTAATTTTAACAATAAACAGAGGAACATAGTTAGGGTAATTGTCTCTAGACTTTAGGTAGGAAATATTTATATTAATTTAAAACTTAGGACGTCAGAAGGTATTGAAAATTGCTCAATTAGCAATATTTCCAATTTTAAATTGAATAAGTTGGGAATATTTAAATAATAAGATCTACAAATAATTATAATGGTTTCTCTTTAAAAAAATTTTAATTGCAAAAAATTCCAATTGTAAAATGTCCTGGATTTTCAAGCGTTTTTAAACTAAATTTATATAATGTAAAGTAATTTTATTTATTTATCGAAAAAATTGAAATGGTCTTCGTACTTTAAGAAACTAGACAATTTATTCATGAAAATCATTTCAAATTGCAATTACTGAAATATTTCAAATGAAACAATTATTTTTTGTGCCGTATTTTGAGGATATTGTTAGAATTTCCTTTTCTAACAATTTTACTAGGAATTCTTACATAAATCAGGATCACCTTTGGTAAGTACGCGTTATTTCACTCTCTAAATCAAAATAAGTGCACTCAGAAAAAAGATTTGATTGAATCAAAGAAAATGATTTGTTTGGACGACTTTTTTTGATTTAAAGAAATGATTTGTTTAAATGAAATAAAATTTGTTTAATTCAAACAAAATATCTTTAAAAGAAATAAATATTTGTTTGAATCAAATTAATTTTTCTTCAAAACAAAGAAATTAATTCAATGATAACAGAGTCTATTAAGTAAAAACGATTATTATTTTAAAAATTGACATAAAAATACAATTAGTTAACAATCTGAATTTACAATATTCAAAATCAAAGAAAGTTAAAATATAAAACTACTTGAATACAACAGGTTATGAACCTAACCTCAAATTCTGCATTAAAATTCTAGAAACAAGTAGTATCAAATAAATAGTCCTTGCTGGTCACACACTCGAAACAATTATTTAACATTTCCTGAAATTCATAGAATTTATGTCATGTCGAAGAAATCGCAGAAACTCAGAAAGTTAGGGAACGCTTGCTATTACTTTATTTCGTATATGCTATATATAGACGAAATACGGAGAGAGCCGAAGTTTCCCGAAGATTTTCGGGCGTCTCCGAGTTTTCGAATTCAGAAGAGGAGAAGTCGGTTGCGCGCGCAACCAAACTTACAGCTCCTACTTTATTCACACGGACCTAGCCTGTAATTGTGTGCGAATTGTTGGCGTGTCCGATCTGGGCACACTGTGCTGCTGTAGTGCCCGGTGTGGGTGCTACAGCAGGAAAGTGTGTCGGCGTAATTGGAGATTCCTCCTTTCTACTTTTTTCTGTGTAATTTACCATATTAAATAGTAGTAGTGTTAAGACGGTTCGCCCATCATGGGAGCCCTACCGCAGTAGGGCTGCTATCCCCGTTTGTATAGATACCTAGTCATGTCTGCCCAAACTGAGAAGCGGCTTCTCGGATGGTCAATCTTATTGGCGCATTAAATGGAGCTAATAAAAAAGGTTACGGGATAGGACCGCGCCATAATGATGCTAAAGGTTTAACGTCACCCCTATCGAACGAGTGGTGGTGGGTCCGCCCCGTCACTTGGCTCGGACTTCAGGCTAGACGGTGTGCGATTTATCCTACGCAGCGTCGGATATGAGGAAATACTGACCAGGCAATCCTTCATTCCTGCGCCCGGGCATTCATGATTTCAACCCCGAAATTGGCTCCAGACAGTAGGATCCTGAGCGGTTTCCCTAGATTAACATGTGGTTTGACGGGATCTTTGCCCTTCGCGGCTGAACGCCGGAGGGACTTACGGTTACCCATATTACTTCCACAGAGGTGAGGTACTGACACCGCGTCCTACCCTGGTCGAGAGGCTACTACTCCTCCCTTGGCTAGTCTATCGGGAATATCCACCAGGCGCCGGCCGCAGCCCCATTAAATCAGCATTCCATTAATTCTGAAGTGTGTGGGTGTCGGTGTCGTGCATGTGATTGTGGTGTGACCGGGACAGGGCATGTGGGAAGTTCAGCGTGACCGCCGCATGCTCATTTGGGGCGATACCCCGATTAAGGGGCCCCCCGCATTCACTCCGGGTTCATTCTTGCTCCATCAAGGAACCTGTTCAAGATCCCCTGATGCTTTTGCTCCACACCGCATACTCACGCGCTTGAAGCTTGCGGGAACCATTCCAACGCGTGCGCCCAGAAGGCCCATCACTAGGGAAAGCCCGTCTTTAGGGCTCCCTTGGCGGCCATCCTGATGGCGACAGCCCTGCCCCTGGTAGAGTCCTTTCGGCTACTACCGTTGGCGGGCTGAAGGACGCGTCTGCTCCGTGCTTGGCCTCATGCATTCATCTCGGCGAGACGCTGCCCACCCGCGAAAGACTCTCCTGGGTGTTGGGCGTGTAGTGTTCAGTGTCGCTGTGAATGTGTCGTGTCATGTTGCTGTCCGTGTAACCCCTCCTCCTTTCTTATCCGGGCCTGGGGCCAACAATAGGGGAGTTAATAATAATAATAATAATAATAATAATAATAATAATAATAATAATAATAATAATAATAATAATAATAATAATAATAATTGTTAAAAAAGGGTGTTCCGGGATCACAAAAATGAATGTTCAATACACCTTTTATAAATCTTAATATCAATAATGTCGAGACTTTATTGTTATGTGGTGCATGATGGTTGAGATTATTCACGATTATTATATCGATCCTTTTCCTAGATCACAGCTGGCCTCGTGCCATGCACTCTGCGCCACACGCTACGCGCACACACTCCTACACACTCTCCCTCACACACATATCAGCTTAGACAGTGTATCATAGTAAAATTACGCATATTTCAACACACCCACCTAATTTTTTATGCTACATACTGATTTAGTTTGGACTTACATACACCTTCCTTTTATTACAATTACATAGTTTTTCGTTTATCATTAATCGCTTCCGATCTTAAACAATAACTTTCATTTTCTTAAACCTTAAACATTCTATAAATAAATTAAATTATTCTTAGGAGCAATCTGAAGTTTTCAAGTTTATTCCTCCCTAAAGCCTTTGTTAAGGTATCGGCTATATTTTGCTCTGAGTCTATTTTTACAATATCAATTTCTTTCCTTTCATAACTCACATTAACAAAGTGGTAATGAACTTCAATATACTTAGAATGTTTTGTCAAGTTTCCATATTTAGCGATTGCAATAGCTCCAGAGTTGTCTTCATAAATTTTTACTGGTTTCTCGATTTTGATTCTAAAGTCTTTCAACAAGTTTATAATAAATTTAATTTCGCTTACTGCTTCTGATAAAGCCACGTACTCAGCGGCTGTTGATGATTTTGTCACACTGCCCTGTTTTCTAGTTTTCCAGTAAATTACATTCCCAAAAAGTTTCTCTGGTCAAGTACAAATATTTAAGAATTCTCAATGCATATTTGTAATGCGTCCCGTCGTAACTATTTTGAAAACGACTTAAATAGTTGACACTGTAACTAATGTCCAATCTTGTTCCGGTACTAATGTATAATAATGCTCCAATGAGGTTTCTATATTTTATATCATTTGAGGCTGATTATGAAGGTTCTAAACTTAAATTTTGTTCCATCGGTGTGTAATGTAATTTAGCGTTTTCGATACCATACTTGTTTGCCAATGACTCTATATAGTCTTTCTGGTCTAATGTCATTTCACCATTCTTATAATCATATTTAATAGTAATTCCTAAATAAGTCTTTACTTCACCTAAGTCTTTCATCGCAAATTTATTTGACAGTTTGATTTTGATTTCATCGATTTTCTTTTTGTTTTTACCACAGATCAGTAAGTCATCTACAAACAGAATTAAGTATATTGCCTCGTCATTCTCATATTTTACATATAAGCAATAATCACTTTCACTTCTTATGAATTTTAGATTTTCCATATAGTTATCGAAACATTCGTACCAAGCCCTTGGGCTTTCTCTCAGTCCATACAACGCCTTTTCGAGTTTATACACCTTCTCTGTTTTGTCTGCATATCCTATTGGTTGCTTCACAAAAACTTCTGACTTTATAGCTCCGTTCAGGAATGCTGTTTCGACGTCCATTTGCGTGATCATTAAACCATTTTGGCAACAATAAGACAATAGTAACTTTAGTGTTTGAGTTCTCGCTACTGGAGAATATAAATCTTCCAATATTTCTTTTTGTTGGAACCCTCGAACAACTAATCTAGCTTTCTTTCGATTATCAGACTTATTCGTAAATACCCATTTTAAGTCTAAGATTTTTTTATCTTTCAGCCTCTCCACTAATTTCCAGGTTTTATTTTTAACCAAACAGTTCATTTCACGATCCATTGCTTCTTTCCATGAATCACAATCATTCCTCTCTAGGGCTTCATTATAACTCATCGGACTATTTGCGCTAACTATATTTACATAAATGTAATGGGAATTTGCTTGTCCAAACCTTTCTGGTTTTTTTCTATTGCGTGATGACCTTCTTAATTCATTTTCTACATCATCCATTAATCCATCTGATCTGTTGCTTGAAATTATAAATTTCTTACTTCCGTCATTTTCTGTATTCTCATTGTTTGTCACATTTTCTTTAATTTCATTTAATTCAGAATTTTCACCACTGCTTTTCACTGATTCATCATCACTTAAATCTTCGCCTTTAAATCCTACTAAGCTTTCATTCTCATCTACAAACTCTACATGTCTTGCAACTATGATTTTATTGTTGACCAAAACTCTGTAGCCGACGTGTTCATAGCCTACAAGTATGCCCATGTCTGCTTTCCTGTCCCATTTCGAATTTCTTTTAATTTCAGGCACTTTTGTGAAAACTTTGCTGCCATACAATTTCAAATTACTGATATTCGGTTTTTTTCTAAAAAATATTTCGAATGGAGTTTTATTTTCAACAGTATTTGTTATTGTTCGATTTTTTAAGTACGCTGCGGTTTTTACTATTTCAGGCCAATACTTGATATTCAGTTTTGAGTCAGAAAGTAAGCACCTAGCAGAGTTCATTATTGTTCTATTATAGCGTTCCGCTGTTCCGTTCAGCTCATGAACATATGGTGGACATGGTTCTACGACAATTCCCTTTTTCCTAACTAAACTATACATGTTGTTATTCATATATTCTTTGCCATTATCGCATCTTAGTCTCTTTATTTTCTTGCCAGTAAAATTTTCAACCTGATTTATATAATCCACAAAACAATCATACACTTCATTTTTTGATTTCACTGTATATATTAAAGCGCATTTACTGTAGTCGTCAATAAAAGTCAAAAAGTATTTTGATCCATCGTAACCATTATTAAAGTGTGGCCCGTTCATATCGGTATGTACCAATTCTAGAATTTCGTTTGTTCTGCTGCGGTTATTTTGAAACGGTGAACTGTGCATTTTATTCTGAATGCAAGTTCCACATTTTAGGAATATTTGTTCAACATTATCTGGCATTCCCTCAACTAATTTTTCTTTACACATTGTTTTCAAATAGTTGAAATTCACATGTCCCAATATTCTATGGAATTTTTCCTTTTGAGTCATTCTATTAATATTATTAGCGCAAGTCTCTTTTCTATCGACAAAACTATTTATTTTATATAATCCACATTCTTTGTATGCAATTCCAATTAAGTTATTATATTTATTATAAATTTTCGACGTATTTCTTATAGAGATAATTTTATTTTCTTCCGTTACTTTAGCATAACTAATTAGATTTTTATCCATTTCCTTTACGTAAAATACATTGGATATTGTGATTGTAATTTTCTTTCCATTTACTATAAAGAAAGTAAAAATTTTCCCAACTTTGGTTCCTTTCAAAATTCGACCGTCTCCAACTTTTACATTTATTGGTTGATTCAAATTTACGCATTCGGAAAAATAAGAGTCATCATTTATTATGTGATCTGTGCATCCACTGTCCAATATCCAATCAATTTTACCCCCATGGCAAGCATACACTATAGCATCGCACATACCGTCCTTTTTCTGTTCGATTTGTGTTACAAAAGACCCTGTTCCTCTATTGTCGTATCTTTCATTGTAAGAGTACCCGGCATTGTGTTGACCTGTTCCTTCGGCTCTTGGCTGCCATCCTCTGCCTCTGCTTCGTCCTCGTTGACCATAGCCTATGCCATAGCCTCGTCCGCCGCGGCCCCGATACTGCTGTGACTTATGTTGTGACCATGGCGGCTGTTGCTGCTCTTGAGGCTGACTCGCACCTCCTGACCACTGAGCACCACCACTGTTTTCGCCTTGCCACGTATTTCGGCAATTTTTCTTCAGGTGGCCATTTTTGCCACATCCAAAGCACTGTATGTCTTTTTTTCCGTTTTAAATACACTTGACTTTTTCTTGCCACTGTCACTCGGGCTTTGCTTTTCCCACATTGTAATTTTATTTTTCAGAAATTCACAAGTGCGATCTCCTTCTTGTATAGAATCGATTAAATCACCAACATAACTTAGTGAATCCGGTAGCGTCTTTAACATATAGTCGAGTTTTTCTCGTTCACTCACTTTCGCACCTGCACTTTTTAATTCGTTGATTAATTTTTCAAACTCCGTGAAAAATGTGCTTGAGTCATCAAAATCTTTTAGCTTCATCCTATCGACTCTATTTCTAATGCAAATCTGTAGTGCGGTCGATTCCTTCAAATACATTTGGTCGAATTTTTTCATTATTTTTAGAGCCGTATCTTCGTCGCCAACAAACTCCAATTGTTCATTTGTTATACTACAATAGATGTAGTTCATCGCTTTTAGGTTTTTTTCGTCCCAGTCGGCCTGTGTCTCTGTATTCGATTTTTCACGAATAGCCGGTTCGTTGCATTTTTTCCATTTCAAATACAACAATATTCTTTTTTTCCATAGATTGTAGTCACGTCCATCAAACACTTGAAATTTAATTTCCTCTTCATTTGGCATTTTAATCGGATTACTTTTTTCACTTTTTCCTTTATAAATCGTATTTCTCAATATCAAGATTTTTTTTATTTGTTCTTCTAATAAACTTTTTAACTTTTCAGGATTTATTTTCACTTCGTTTTTCTCAATCTTTTCTCGATCACCCTCGACTCCACGTGGCATAACCTTAAATTTGATTTTCAACCACGCTCTGCTACCATGTTAAAAAAGGGTGTTCCGGGATCACAAAAATGAATGTTCAATACACCTTTTATAAATCTTAATATCAATAATGTCGAGACTTTATTGTTATGTGGTGCATGATGGTTGAGATTATTCACGATTATTATATCGATCCTTTTCCTAGATCACAGCTGGCCTCGTGCCATGCTCTCTGCGCCACACGCTACGCGCACACACTCCTACACACTCTCCCTCACACACATATCAGCTTAGACAGTGTATCATAGTAAAATTACGCATATTTCAACAATAATAATAATAATAATAATAATAATAATAATAATGATAATAATTATAACTTTTTTTTGTAGGAAGGGAGAAATGCTTTATGCACCGTCAAGGGGACTCCGTGCCCCCCTGGTTTGTGGGACTCTGCTATTCGCGCAGCCCTACCCACTAAAACTCCCTTTCTGTCTCTAGGCCGTGGAATCCCACCCCGGAACCGCCGTTAGGCATAACTTCAGGGTGGGGGCCATCTTAAGGCGATGTTAGCCTTTCCTCCTTGCTTCTTCTTTTGTTTCCTGGGCTTGCTCCTCCAGATCTCTTATCCATGGCGGCCTTCCTAAGGCTTCCTGTTGGGACCTGCCTCCCTAAAGGCCGCGCAACGAATAGTCCCCGGGATGTGGTCATTCCGGGGCTTATCCTTTTTTTCGGCACAGAGGTAGCATCGAGGCTTCGCAGTGCAGGAACCCGCAACGTGCCCCGCTTCGCCGCGCCTCCAGCAGCTCTTGCTGCGGTCTGGCCCCCTGCTGTCAGCCGCCATGTGGCCAAAGCCAAGGCAGCGGTAACACCTTTTCGCCTTCGTCTTCCTGCGGACTCTGCAGGAGACCCACCCGATCTTGATGTGGGCCCTCTTGAGCAGCTTCAGCGCCCTTGCTTCCTCGAAAAGCACATAGGCCTTCCGGTTTCCTCTATAGGGTGTCTTGTTACGGTATCAGATCGTAAATTAAAATCCGAAAGGTCGACTTAAGATTCCGATATTGACCTACGACTTATAAAATTCTGGAATTATTATAGTACGACCCAGGAATCGTTGTAAATTAACCCGTTAACGCCCAAAAAATCACAGACTTTTTAAGACATTTTTGGCCCTTGTTGACAAAGCGAAAAAGGGAATATATCATGACCAAACCTTGTATACGTAATGTTTTTGGGTCTCCTCATTCGATTTATAAAGTCAAAATTACATTATCGTGCACTGAAAAACCAATATGGCGGATTTTATTTTAAAAAGTAGCGAAAATTTGGAGTTTTTTTTCATTCTTTTTTTTTCAAATGGATAAAGCATATTGATCTACTTCAAACTATAGACAAAGGTGGACAAAATAGTTGTAGTTTATGACAAATATTTTTTGGTTCAGCTTCTTATACTTTATCTTTTCCAAAATGGCGGAAAACTATGGAAATTTGGAAAAATACGCGTTTTTTCATGACATTTCTAAGATAATTGGGAAATACCGAGTTTTTCCAAGATTATCGTTGATGAAAATTCCTGAACTTTTATTAAATTCAATTTTCCTACGTTTCTTGGAT
Organism: Diplolepis rosae; assembly: GCA_030998225.1. Lineage (NCBI taxonomy): Eukaryota > Metazoa > Arthropoda > Insecta > Hymenoptera > Diplolepididae > Diplolepis > Diplolepis rosae. The sequence goes on from JAPYXD010000428.1 coordinate 1,290,810, forward strand.
CATTGTATGAAAATCCGGTCACAGTGTTAGAAAATTCAAAATGGTTGATCCAATATGACGTTTCGAATATTGAAGATTTAATAATATGCTAATGAAAAAAGTATTTTCGTATTTTATGTAAAATTTATGATCAAAATTGTTTCCAGACATTTTTTGATTCAGATCGCTAACTCAGCGGAAAAAATTCGTAAAGTTCTGAATTTATATTTCACGATCTACTTATTCTCAAACACTTGATGTATGTGGCTAAATGAAGTTGGATGATGGATTTAGTAAATGAGTATATTGAATCAATATGATATATTTTAGAGTGAATGAGTGGATCGAATCAATATGATCTATTTTAGAAAATAAGAAAAATTCTCATTTTGATCGTAATAAATATCAATTGGTTAAAAAATTATATAATTTTTTTGTCACATATCAGTCATACCAGTAGTGGAATTTTGAAGCGTGAAACTTCTGTATGAGATAGAATTCGTTAAGTAGATCAAATAATCATTTTTTACCAATACGTTATGAAAACTAAGCCAAATAGAAGTCGAATAACTTTATTTAGCCACATACATCAAGCGTTGGAGAATATGCAGATCGTAAAATATAAATTCAGAACTTTACGAATTTTTTCCGCTGATTTAGCGATCTCAATCAAAAAATGTCTGAAGACATTTTTGATCACATATTTTACATAAAATACGAAAATATTTTTTTCATTAGAATATTATTAAATCTTCAATATTTCAGCCATTTTGGAAAAGATAAAACATAGGGAGCTGGACCAAAAAATATTTTTCATATACTACAACTATTTTGTCCACCTTTGTCCATAGTTTGAAATAGATCAATATGCTTTATCCATTTGAAAAAAATAAAATAAAAAAAAATTTCAAATTTTCGGTACTTTCTTGAATAAAATCCGCCATATTAGTTTTCCAGTGCACGATAATGTAATTTTGACTTCATAAATCGAAAGAGGAGATCCAAAAACATTATGTAAACAAGGCTTGGTCATGATATATTCCCTTTTTCGCTTTGTCAACAAGGGCCAAAAATGAAGAAGATGCCGAAACGAAGCCGAGACGAAGCCAAGGCGCGATTAGTCCTGCGAGCATTGTCGCGAGTCTCGTAATTTCCCGAATTGTGTGCATTGGCACGTATTCTAGTTTATGTGACTTCGGTGCGGATATTAGTTTTTATGCGTACACTCGAATCTAATCTAGTATTGTAGTTGTTTGCGGCGCTAGTTATTACACGTGATATTTCGCGACTAGTCCCAGCCATTTTGATTTTATCGTTCTTGTGTAGTAGTAGCTTGTTGGAATAGAGCATGCGCAGTGCAAATGTACAAGGCTTTGTCAGTAGGGTGCTGACGCTGTACGAAGAAGAAAAAGAATAAGAAGAAGATTCTGCTTCGCTGTGAGACTATATGCGCATGCACAGTTCAATTTTTACATTATATTCCTCTGTAACGGAATACACAACATTCCGTTACTCTCAGCTGTAACGGAAAAAGGAGTTTCCGCGCCGAATGCACATAAAAATAATTTGCAAATTATTAAATTAAAATTAAAATAATATTTTGGGTGCGTCTGTGGTCGGTTAGCTGCGAGTGTTGACTGTGCGTTCACAGCCTGGCGTTGAAAACCAAAATTCCGAAAAACCACCCTTTCGCCGAATCTCAAAACGACGAACGGATATTTTTTTATAAAATTAAGAAGGCAGAAGTGTCAAAAATTCGTATGCGTGTGTACAAGTTTGTGACCACTTGCCATCGGCGAAATAAGAAAGAACAGGAGTGACTAGATTTGGTCACGCCTCACAAAGTTCTCAAAGCCCAGTTGGGTCAGAAAATTAAGGGTGACCTCGAAGACAGCCTTCCTCTCCAGCCCTTATCCTACCAACTGATAGAATCAGTTACAACAATTGGTAAGCTGTATCGGCACATTTTTCAAGAAAATACTTTGTTTGCAATAAATATTAAGTGAAACCTTCTAGTCGAAATTCAGTAAATTAAAAATATTTTTCACTGAAATGAAATTCCCGCATTTTACAAAATTTTTATTTTTCTGGTAGCAACTTAAAAGTAGGGAAACACCGGAAAGCGATGCCGCTTAAAAATAAAAAAAGGGGACACGAAAGTGTCCTGCAGTTCGGACGACCTCCGCGTACATCTCTTTTTTCCTAAATAAATAATGATTATTTGTTAATAATATTTAATTATTTATTTTGCACACCTACCATCCGTACGTAACATTATGCAACAAAATTACGAAGAAATAAAAATATGGAATATTCAAAAACTGTCAAACCAATTGATAATAAAAATAGTAAAGTTACTCGGTTTAATGTAGCACGTCAAGATAAATCTGTTTGTTTAATTTGTGAAAAGCCAGATCATGCAATTGAAAAATGTTTTCATTTAAGTAAAGCTCAAGAAGCAGTTCATAATAAACAACAACAAAATTTTCTGTATCCTAACCAACAAAGATATAATAATTTCAATGTTTAAAGAAGTAGTAATAATAATTTTGCAAGAAACAGTTACAATAATTTTCCAAATAACAATTTTTCAACAAATTAAAAATTATAATTTTAATAGTAGAACGTTCTGGTTACTCATCTTTTATTATATTATTTATTTTTCCTCGTTTTTTTGTTGAGAAAAGATACCTGAAAAGATTTCTTTACCGAAACAAAGGATGAGGATAGCCAACAGTAAAACTCAAGAATATCACAATTATTAATAATTACATAAATATTATTGATATATAAATATTATTGATATATAAATATATAAATATATAAATATATAAATATATAAATATATAAATATATAAATATATTAATTAAATTAATATTATTATTAAATATTTTGAATACAAATATGATAGAGGGAGATGCGATTCTGAAGATGGTCCGACGGTCACTGAAGATTTTCGGATTTGCAAGTGCTTTTATAGACTCTTTCATTAGTCTATACTGACATGAAATCCGACATTTTTCGATCGATACTAACATGACATTTCAAGACGCTGCCTTAAAGGTTTTCTTCCAGCTAGATGAGACCATACTTTTATCCACGAAGATTCGAACACTTTCTTTTATTTTCATCTATAGCGACAAGATTCTAATTTTATTACCACTCAGTAACAGGTCTTCTAAATTTTCCTGCGTGTTCCTCTAGCTTTCCTATTTCCCTTGGGTGAATGGACTTTGCAGGAAGTAGAGAGTTAATGGTTTGTATACATAACGCATTATAACCCATTCTGATGGTCTTCTCCAATGAGTACAATTTTGTTTTGTCTAGACATTTAGGGTTTTTCGACGATCAATATATAGAAATACCTGTTGCTTTTACATGGTTAATACTTTCAAAGTATTAATTTTACATATATTATTTTGTAAATAAATATTGATAGTCACGGGACGTGACAATAGTAACAACAATAATTTTTTACAAAATAGAAATAACAATTATAGAAACAACAATAATAATTTTTTACAACGAAGATACAATACCAATAATTATTCTAGAAATTTGTACAGTAATAACAACGATGTTTATAATAATGATAGACAATTAAATCCAGGACAGTATAGAAGGTTTTACTCAGGACAGCTCTAAAATCGAAATAAACAATGTGGAAATAGATATTTAAAAGGTAGTAATAACACTCAATAAAATTCAAGTTACGCATGAATAATTTGCAATTACTATAAAAAACCTGGTCATTTAGTACGAGCCTGCAAGTTACGATCCAATAACCAATTACAAACACCTTATCGAGAAATACTTCAGAGAATGATACAGCCTCCTTACAATCTGACGCTCACTGGTACTTTAAAAAATATAAAAGGGAAATTCCAGTTGAGGTGAAGTGTGAATCAAAAAATCCACCAGAATCCAAGTTTTGCCACACAGAAAATTTGACGTTGGTTTCATATACACTGAAAAAAAATGCTTGTTCTATCATCACGTATGCATTTCAGAGAATCAACTAATAATAAGCCAAATATTATTTACTACTACAACAGCACAAAAGGGGGAACGGAATGCTTTGATAAACGTTGCCATTCCTATTCGGTCACGAGAAGAACGGTTAAATAGCCTATGCAAATTTTTTATGGCATGCTTGACCAAGCCATTGTCAACGCTAGAGTTCTTTTAAAATGTAAATTAAAATCTACAAATGGCAAAGAAAGCTCATCTGCCATTTTTTGCCTCGAAAGGCTGTCCATGTATTTCATTAGGCCGTACTTGACAAAACGATACGATACGATGAGTGTTCGGCGAAATTTGAAACTCGGTATTTCTGGCATTCTAGGAATAGATGTTAAAAAAAAAAGCATTTTCGCGAACAAAATTTCCCAAAAGATTGAGGTGTGCTGACTGCACAAGAGAAGACGATAAGAAAACGAACGAAGGATGTGCTGCTTGCGAGCGGCCCATATGTGAAAACCACCGCTTACTTTTCTGCCACTCTTGTGCTGGTAAATACATAGTACAGTTTTTTCAGCTTCGCTAATGTATTTAATTTATAACTAAACAGTAACTCAACATTCTGCAATGTCAATTATATTGTTAAAAATAATGATTTATAAAGAAAAAGATGATAATATCTAATAAATGCGGTTTTAAAAATCGACTAAAAATTCCTCCTTAATTTGTCAAAATAAGTACCTTTTTTTTCAATGACGACTAACATTATATTTTTGTATAAAATCTATTATATCTAAGCAATAAAAACCTGCAATCCTGGTTTCTAATTCGCAAAAATATAAAAGTTATGATTTTTTTAGTAAACACACTCATTTTTCACATTTTTTTGCAAATATGAATTTTTTTAACTAACAAAATATTTATTTGTTTGCAAACCACATAGTGCATTCTATTAAATGATAGTTAATGATCGCCTGTGATTTTTTCCTACTAAAAAAACAACGTTGTTTACTTAGAAACATTGATTAAGTGTTTGGGGTCAGAGACGTCCCAGTGTGCTAAATACGTATTTTTTAGGAAGTGGGCCAGCTAAGGGTTAAATTCTCCAGCAGCACTGATAATCAAATTTACGTATTTTTTCACAATGAAGAACGAACTGACAAACCGATGGAAATGAGTGATGGGTAAAATAACTTTTTGAGAAAAGTATCGATTTCCGAAGTTGTGAAAGTAACTTTCCTGAGAAGATTTCCAAGGTTCCGAGGTTAAAGATGGTCTGAATTTCACTGGAGATTTGCGGATTGGCAGGTGCTTTTATAGACTGTTTTTTCGGTCGATACTAACATGATACCCGCCTTTTTTCCAGTCCATACTAACATGACATTTCAAGATGCTGGCTAAAAGATTTTCTTCTAGACAGATGAGACCATAATTGTTTACACAAAGATTCCAACACTTTCTATTATTTGGATTGATAGCGACACGATCCTAAATTTATTCCCACTCAGTTACAGGTCTTCTAAATTTTCCTTCGTGTTCCTCTAGTTTCCCTATTTTCCTTGGGTGAATGGACTTTCCAAGTAGGCGAGGATTAATGGTTTGTCTACATAATGCATTATAATGAATTCCGATTATCACGGGACGTGACAATAATGTAAATATAAATTATGCTTCGAAATGCTTAGAAATTGAGAACCACTGTTACGCTTTTCAATCTATAAATACATTAATTATTGTATTTCAGCTCGAACAGTTACAACATTTTATGTTCAAATAAAAAATACAGAAAAAAGTGAGGTGTAAATACCTCGATTAAATATCAAAGATGGCGTTTACGTAGGAGACGCAGTTGTAAAAAATCACAAAGGAAAAGCTTATTTGAAATTTGCCAACACAAATGGAATACCAATAACATTATCGGTCTCAATAGTTAATTTAGAAGACTTTGAAGAACCAGAATGTTATAAATCAATTGAAAATGTCAATAATCTTATACAAACAAATAACGATGATTTATAAAGTAAAATATTAAATAACTTTTTAAGAACTGAAAATTCTCTAATCAACTCATGCAAATTTTATAATGTAACAGGTGAAGACAAAGTAGAATTTATTTAAAAGCTTCTTCGATTAGACCATTCTAATCAAGATGAATATGAACAGGTAGAAAAATTAATTTGAAATAATGCAGATAAAATTTAAATCCTAGGAGAAGCACTTGAACCTACTAATGTATAGCTCTTGCTATAATATTTTATGTAACTCATTTCCCTTATTTTTATGAAAGAAAATTTACTCTAATGGCTGATCAGAAACCTCTAGTTTGGTTTCAAAATTCTGAAGACCCTTGTTCACAAGTTTCACGTTGGAGATTAAAACTCGCAGAATATGATTTTGATGTAGTTTACAAGGTAGGAAAAATGAGTGTAAATGCAGACGCTCTTTCAAGAAACCTTATGGATAATAAGTAAGAAAAATCAAAACATTCACAAGTTGATGACATTGATACATTTATGATTTCTCAAGAAAAAATGTTTCCTAAGAAAACTTTCATAAGAAATAAACAAGAAAACTCTAAAAATGAGGTAAAACCTTCAAAAAAAAGAAACTTGAATCCAATATTGGTACCAGACGACGTAGATCATTATAGCGAAATTTCGGAAGTCCAAATATTAAATATTGACTCAAAAATTCCATAATTTTTTCAAGACTTCCTTAATGAAGAATCATTTAGTGAGATTGGTAAGAATATTTTAAAATACACAAATCTATTTAAAAATCTGGCTTCAAGACTTATTTTCATGACAATATTTTTATCAAGTTCGGTATTTTCCAAAAAATACGAAAATTTATCATGGAAAACTATTACCACGAGGTAACCAAGAAAAAATTTACATACAAGTTTAAAAAATATTCCCTTAAACAAAAAGAAAGAGAGGTAGACCAAGAACACAAATATATGAAGATAAATTACCAGAAATAAATATGCAAAAGGGAAGCAGAACAAAAGTAGTATCAGATTCCGACTCTGATCTTGATTATTCAGATTATTCCAAAAAAATTCAAGCAAGAAACAGAAAAAAGACGAATGCTAAGAAACCAAAAAATAGTACTGAACTTATTCAATGTACTTTTATCGTCCGAGAATCATATGATTAATAAGTAGGTGGAAACAACGTCTTCTGACAATCAGAAAACATATGTCAGTGGATAAAATTTTAATTAAAGAAACGAATCTTGTTACAATACTCGACGTTTCGAAGTCAAACTCACTTCCTCTTCAGGAGCGTTTTTAAAAAAAGAAGAATATATGTATTGTAACCTTAATTTTACTTTTGACGTTGGAGTGAGATTAGGTTATATTTTCTTTGTTTAAAATAATTATAGACTACTCTTTTCATCACCTGTAGGGTAAACAATATTTATTCAGAAAAGTCGTATCTTCAAAGTTAGGGGTTTTATGTTGCACCCCGGGCAACCTAACCCTACCTGGTATGAATTACCGAAACTAACCTTAAATTCGACTAATATAAAATAGTTGAGTGCCAGGTTATTTGTTCTAAAATAACCAAATAATTATTTAACTGCGGAATGTGAATTGACCGGCCCACTCATGCGGGTCACCCTGTTCATTCGCAGCCGAAGCTACAGGGGCCACTGAAATACCGCGGAGAGCGCGGGGTAAGGAGTAGCGTCACAACTCAAAATCACGGACACTTGATAGTTCGAAGATGAAATTTTGCTTGTTCTTGGGCGCAAGAACCGTGCCCTTAATTGACCTTGCGAGATCCACCAAACTATTCGCGCGTACACTGAATTTAAATTTAACTTAAATATTGAGGCTGACCCAGAGTCTACCGCCTCGGAATCTTAGTGGCGAGGTGTTTTAGTCGCACACCAACCAAAATTCTACCGCTCACTTTACTTGAATAATTTGAATATAAAACACAATATAAATAGAAAGAGGTCAAAGGCTACCTGTTATCCGGCGGCTTCCTCGCCAGCAACCTCGGCTCGCCATCCTCTTTAGTTTTTCCTTTTATAAAATCTATAGAGTTTAAGATCTATATTCTGGCACCTGCCGCTAGACAGAGTGCGGCAAGGGAACGGCTTCGTATGAGTTCCGCCATTTTTGTATACAAGTGCATACAAGTATCAACAATTCTTACGCGATTGCGCTTTTTAATCATTTAAAATGAATTCGAAGTACGAGATGCAGTGTGTGGTTAGTGGTTGTACCTATAAAAGGGGTCAGAAGAACAATGTGTCGATTCATCGGTTTCCGAAGAAAGAAAATGATGGACAACGATGGATAGAAGCATGCGCAAATCCCTACTTGTCGAGGTTAGAATACCTCAAAGTATTGGAAAGAAAATATTTTGTTTGTCATCGACATTTCGATGAACAATGTTTTTACCAGAAGAGGAATGGCGTTTTTCTTTTAAAGTACGGTTCGGTTCCAACGCTAAATTTATTGTCGGGTAGTGATGTGTCAAAGTGTTAAAGTGATGTGAACATTAAACCGGCGACTGTTTTTTCCCCATCAGACTTTGAAATTTTGATCCCCCAAGTAGAAAAACCTGGAGAAGGCACACGAAACTTTGAAGAAAGTAGCGTGCAGTTTGTTCACGTAAGTAGCAATATTTTTAATTTCATACGATGTTGAATATAATTTAAAACTTTTCGACTTTATTTCTTAAATTGTAAGTACAATAAATAAAATATTATACATATGAGCCCTATTTGAGATACCTAAACTAAAAAACTAGTCTATACACTACCGGTCAAAATCATTTATTCACCTGCTGTTTTAGCTATTCTTAAAGTGTCTTAATTTTTATAATAACAAGTTGAAGTTTCTTTTCCCATGATAGCATGGAAGTGAATACAATTTTGCATCTGAGCCCAAGATGAAGGTAAAATGATAATTTTATAAGAATATATTGCAAAAAAACGTCAAATTTCGATCTTTTTGAAAAATATTAATAACACTGAAATTAATTAGGATTTTTAAACGTTCCTGGTCTTATTTTGAAGGTTACTCTTCATAGTATTTTGTTAACTTATCAAGATATTTTTAGAATTTTTCTTTTGCATTCTACCCTGGGGTCAAACATGATACAAAGAAGTCGAAAAATTTCAAATAAAGACATTAATCTATAAATTTTATGATCTTTTTGTATCATTTTTGACGCCGGGCAGAATTCAGGGAAAAAATCTGAAAATACCTTGATCAGTTAGCAAAATACTATGAAAACCTACCATTTAAATGAGACAAAAAACGTTTAAAAATCTTAATTATTTTCAGAGTTGTCAATATTTTTCAGAATGATTGAAATTTCTCGTTTTTTGAAATATTTTTTTATAAAATTAACATTTTGTCTCAAACTTATGCTCATTAGATGCAAAATTTTATCAACTTTTAATTTATGATAGGGAAAAAAATTTCAACTTGTTATTATAAAAATTAAGACACTTTAGGAAGAGCTGAAACAACAAGGGAACAAATAATTTCGACCAGCAGTGTACTTCTGTCTGAATGTTACTGAAGATATAGATGCAAGTACATATATATAGTGTCATATGGCATCGCATTTCATAGGACTTCTACAAATTTCTCGTTCGCTCGATTGCTTTGCAATCGGCATCAATTTCTCGATAGAACTTTTAAAAGGTGCATTATTATCCATATTATTTTGCCAAATTAACTTAATTGTCTTTCTTAACAAATTGTAATTGTTTTATTTATGTTTCTTAGGAGTTGCAAAGATATTTTCAAAGTTACCTCAATAAAAAATTGACCAAGCGATGAAGGAACTTTGCTGGTTTAAAGCGAGGCCGTTGTACGAACTTATGGAAAAGCAAGGAATTCAAATCAACAGAGGTACAAAAAATAACTCTGATATGGCTTGATAGATTAGCTTTTATGGCCTAATAAGTCTGCAGGACATCCGTCTTCTAATTTAACTAAAAATATAAATAACGACTTACTGCAGAATGAACATCTCTTTGAGATCATAATATGGCTTCAAGATTTTTATATTGGCACATTGCTACGAAATTAATATAAATTGGTTTTAATTATTCTTGGCCACGACATCAATAAAAATTATCTTGTTGTACAAAAATTAAGGCAAAATGTGCTAAGCAACTATATTTTCTGAAAATAAAAATTACAGATATTTTTGATTTTTACTTATTACGACCAAACCAAGATTTAAGGCAAAATTGTGAGAATGTAATTCGAGAGTGAGTTGATATTAACTTCTCACTCTTGAATTACGATTTCACAATTTTGCGTTAAATCTTCAATTTCCTTTTAATTATATTTGAATATATTATTCTCTGTAACACATTTAAAGAACCTACGTATGCATGTATATGCACTAACACGAGCACACATAATGGTAGTTCATTTGAGCGGATAAACGCGGCGCTAGTTGCTAGCGATCCACCACCTTTCCATTAGGTTTGCACGGCCTGGCTTGGAACGTCGAACAGAGAATGGTTAAGTATGGCGAGATCCGCTGGCGTGCTGGCGAAACCGGAAGATGGTGGCGCTTACAAAGCTCACCGATATTACCAGAGATGAGTTGGGAGATTGCTAAAGTAATGGAATAAGAGAATTTCACAAAAGTGGGCTGATAAACGCGCCCTCTGAACGCGTTGCGCAAAAGGTGTACTTTGCGCGTCGGTAAATAATGAAAGTTAGAAAATCCAGAAATGATTTACCATCAGAATTTCTATGGAGTGGCAGCGGCGCGCGGTGCCCTTGTTTCTTCCTCGTCGCTTTCGGTATTTCCGTTATCGAGTCGGAATTGAGAATTGTGTATTTCTGTCGAAACCGTGCAAAAGAGGCGCGAAGCAGACGACAATTTCAAATTTACGAAATATGTTATTTAAGAGACAACACTTTTTTTCAGATATTTTGGAAAAAATCTGCCTAAAATAAAAATCTGAAATATCGTGTAAAATTTTATAAGCATTTACACACTTCAAAAATAAACTTTCAGTAAAATTTGATGCCAATAAATGTTCCAAATTTGAATCAATATGTATTTTCCTATTCAAATTTCCATACTTCTTATCAATTTTGTGCATTTAAAAACTTTTTAGTTAGAGAAATATTTTCTATTAAGAAGAGATAAACATAAAATTCAAGTTTAAAATTTACATTCTCAGTTTTATGTTAGCAATATTTTCATCTCACATTTTTGTAGCCTAAGCACAGACTAATCATTAAAAAAATGAAATGGTCTATGGAAAGGAAAAATTTTCTAACAGATGTGGATAAATTAAGAAGCTAAAATATGTGTTCATTAATATCTTCATATGAACATGTAAATATTTATCGATATTAAATTTTACATAAAAATTTTTGTCCGAAGTGTTCAAATCTTGTTACAATATGACAAGATCATATGGACGAGTTCAATTTTTTTAATGAAATATTTTGTAATTTTTAATTTGTCTGTTCTTCTGAAATCGGAGGAAGATTTGAACAGTAAACAACAAATTTTCCAATGGAATTCAAGGTCAATAAATGCTTAAAGTTTTATATTAAAATTTTAATTACAAAATTTTGAAGCTTTGTAACTATAACATTTTTTGGAATTTACATCTTCTACATGACAATTTGTATATATATATATATATATATAAACTACCATCGGAAATTACAGAGGTTGACCTGGAGTTTCAACTTTCGTTAAAGTGATTTATTTTATAGAAAGATATTACAAAAGAAATTTTAATTTAGATCTCTTTGAAGTAAATTAATAAGTATGTATATAAGTATGTATATGTATACCTAATTAAAATATTTTTAGAAAGTCTTTTCTGGATTCTATATGCTGGGGTTGAACATGTTACAAAAAGTCGTGTAATTTTAAAAATGTGTATCCCCATACCAATGAAATCTTAAAGTGTGCTGTTCGATAAAATATTAGATATAATATATTTTACTTTTGAATAATCAAGCCTTTTATTTATACTTATATATTGAAATTTTCATTTATAATATGTTATGTATTCTGAAAGTTTTTTCAAAATGTTTTATTCTAAAGGATTTATTTTCAATTTTACTTCATACCAAATTAAAGTTAGTGTACGATTTCGTGTGCTAATTTTGATATAATTTATGTATTTTTCAAATATTTAAACCTTTTATACTCAAACATTCAGTATTATTTTGAATTCAAAATGTTTTAATAAATTGCATTGGCTTTAGGGTCCATAAATGAAGAAGTCTATTATAAATTAAATCAAGGGTCATTACAATTTACTATTTTAATTCTTTTAATAAAACATTGAATAATTTAAAAACATTAAACATATTAATACGTTCATAGTTACATACTTAAGTTTAAAGAATTTAAAATCTTTCTGTGGAAAAAAGACGTTTTCGAATGCACCGGGTTTCAAGCCCGGGTATTTCGATTGCCGGTCGACTGTATGTACATTCGTGTAAAAATATTAAATATTTTGAAAATGTTTTTTCAAGTATTTTACTTTATAGTAATGATTTGTCGAATTTACTTCACACCGAATAAATCTCAAAGTGCAAGATCGCATGCGAATTCAAATACAATTTATGCTTTTTTTGTAATATTTAAAACCTTTCTTTACACAGACACTTCCATCGGAAATTAGAGGTTCATATGTTATTTAAGCTATTGTTAAAGTAACTTAATTTTTATAATAAAAGGTTAACATTTTTTCATGATGCTAAAATAAAAGTTAACACAGTTTTGCTTCTAATAATCCCAAGTTAAGAGCATAATATCAATTTTGTAAAAATATACTACAAAAAATCTGCCCGCTTCGTGGGCACATTCTCATGGCGCGCTTCGCTTGCAAGTTTGAGCGCGCCTGGGGCGCGCGATTCGATCGTCGCACTCGGTCTTATATTCTTCGGACCGTAAAGCCAACTAAGAACATGAACAATATTTGAATATTAATACTAAGGGTCGATATAAGTCCTGTTTCATTATTATTTAAATTTATTACTTGTAATTTGATACTTAAGTTCAAGTCAATTTTATAATATTATCGATGTGAATTACATTTTCTCAAAGTTACTAAATTTGTTTCTGATTTCAAATGAAAAAAGAAATTCCATTTACTTAAAGCTCTATCAGGCTTAAAGAACACATTCTTATCATGAAACTTGCGCTTCGTGCTCGATTTTCTGTATACATTTCTGTAACTTTCTAATAATTTACAAGATTACAAAAAATCTATTTTCTTCCAAATATTTAAAAAAGGAGGAGAATTCATAGAGTCTTTTAGAGAAAACGATTTTTTGTATTATCGCTTATTTTGTATCACACATATTTTGGTTCAAAAATGGAATTTTTTATTTTCAATATTGTATTTTTTAAAACCAAAACATGAAATATATATCTTGTCAAAAAATGTCCTACTAAGAATTTGTAGACCTCATTTAGGCAAATAATTTTCTAGCTCAACGTTTTTTTCGTATGTTACATATTTTGTTCAAATAATGGAATTTTTGAATTTTAATCGTATTTTTTAAAATTATAATGAAAAATATACGTTTTATTAGAAACTATATCTGAAAATATTTGTATATATTATTGAAACGAACAATTTTCCATTCTTACGTTTTTTTCGTATTTCACATATTTTAGTTAAAAAATTGAATTTCGGATTTTCAATGGTATTTTTTTTTTAATTAAAAAGAAAAATATACATCTTATGAAAAAATGTTGCAGTTCAAACTTGTCATTTGGTCAAAAATTCTCCTATGTTTCAACCTCACTGCGGGTCTTTTTCAAGGAATATATATGTCACTAAAAATTGAACAAATCAATTTACCATCAAAATTCTTTTTCCAAAGAGAACTATTTTATATGTTGTGTTGATATAATAAATAAGTACTTACATAAATTACAAAAAAACGAAAACACACATGAAGATTCAGTCTTATTCTTGAAAATGTTATTAAAATTAAAGCCTCAAAGATTGAGGGCTTCAATAATTTTAAATTACATTATAATACGATGTGTACAATCCGATGAAGCAACGCAAACTTTAGGATAGAGAGACGAAGATACGATAAATTGAATTAAATTCACCAACACGGAGAAACTTTTTATATCAATTTTTACTATAGTATTTTTCAATTTAGGGAAAAACTTATGACTTTGGGAATTTTTGTTAGTAAAAATACTAAACTTTATAATAATGATATGAAACTTTAGTATAAACTATAGTAAAATTTGCTATGGACTATGCTGAAGTTTCATATCATTATAATAAAGTTTAGTATTTTTACTAACAAAAAATTCTCAAAGTGATACGTCTTTCCCTAAATTGAAAAATACTATAGTAAAAATTGATATAAAAAGTTTCTCCGTGAATGAAAAGCGTGCTAAAGCTTGAGAATACAAACTTGAAAATCATATGTTAAATAATGCCATGGCAAATTCGATTAATATTCATAATTTCAGCCTTACAATTTATTGAAATAATAATATTTTTATTGATATAAATTGATTCAATAATTTTTCTTTAATGTTGTTTTATTGACCCTAAGACCGACGAAACCAAACCTATATATGATATAATAATATAACGGTCGAAGAAATGGTCATCCGTTCTTTATAAAGGGAAAAAAACAAACAAAAATTCTAGCCTGTTGTTTACAAATTTCTAAGTTTTTCGTTCATTTTATCCGGTTTTCTATATACAGTGAATTCTACATATTTTTTCCAATTCGTGTTGTTGCTTACTGGACTTCTTCATTTTGAATTGCAAGCAATGAGATAAGATTTTGAGTTTCATTATTATCCTTATTTTAACTATCTTCTACATTTTTATCTTTTACGAAAATTTTGAATTAATCTTTTAATTCATGGCACTGAAGAGGGCCCCCATATGTGGCCGAAACGTTTGCCTTCTCTCTTTTTTTGCGTTTTTTATCGTAGGTAGCATTGATAATATTAATAGAAGAAAATAAAAAGAGGCTGACCCAATGCCAAAAAAATGAGAAATTAACAAAAATTCTGTGAATTTTGGGTCAATATAATAGCAGACATGTCATCAAACATGTCACTTTACAGTTATTACTGTTGTAGATCTTTATGTAGTAAACCATTTTTTATCATAACTTTTATTCGTATCTCGTATAATTTAACTGGAAAATGGATATTGACTTTTTTCAAGTTTTAATATACTGTAACTTTCTTAAATTTATTTTAATTACAAAATATTATCAGGATAATTAGTAGAGATTTACGAGAATTATCAGAAACCAGTCTTAAAAGTTTTGGTTTTTTCATAAAGTTTTTTTCAAAAACACAAAAAATGCTCCTATTTTGACAATTTTTGTCGGATGTAGCTGGTTAACGAACTTGTCTTTACTTTTTCAGCTGCGATAATGTATGCATAAGGTCAATTCAATCCGACAATTTTTTTCTATCCAGAGTTATCGAGTATATGACCTATTACTACTGCAGACGGACAGACAGACAGACAGACAGACAGACACTTTCGTAAAAACCGTTTTTTCTGACTCAGGGGATTTCAAAACGTAAAGATTTGACGAAAATTCCGAAAATTATTTTTCACATAAAACCAAAACCTTAATTCTCATATGATGAGAATCTAGAAGACATCAAATTTAGATCTTTCTTAATAATATTAATAACTCTAAAATTAATTAACATTGTCAAAAGTCTGTAGTCTCATTTCAAAGGTAAGTTTGCATATTATTTTTCTAACTAATTAAGATGTTTTTGGAATTTTTCTGCTAGATTCTGCTCTAGAATCAAAGATGGTAATGAAAAATCATCAAATTTCAAATGATGATTGTACTACATTCATTTGAAGAATTCAAAAAATCCAAACTATCAATATTTTGATAAAAATTTCTAAATTTATTAAAATATGATATACGTCGATTTTTAAAAACTTCTTGAAGAAGCTACATATTTTAAAAATTGCATGACTTTTTTGAATTCTGTTCAACCCCAAGATAGAATCCAGAAAAGATGTTACCTATTACAAAAATGTTCAAACCCTTCATTTTTTAAACTTGTATTTCATCTTGAATGATATCTTATTATAAAATATTCTCTACATAATTTAAAAAAAAATGCTGAAATCGATATTTTATTTCGAATCTTTAAGCATTTATTGATTTTAAATTTCATTAAAAAATTATTTTTCAAGTATTTAAATCATCTTAAAATTTCACAAAATCTTTTAGATACTTATTTCAGATCAATATTTTTCAAAGTATATAGAAAAAAAGTGTAATTTTTTTAATGTTATATTCCGTAATTTTGAATTCTGAGTCTATTTCGCGCCTCCTTTGCATGAAGTCGAGAAAAATACAATTTCTGATTTTAACTCGACAACCGACAGCGTGAAATCGAAGCAAGTTAGTGGGGATACACTGACATGACGCGCTTCATTGTGTGTGCTCCCACATGTTATTATAACAGCGCGGACCTTTAATTTTAGTTCGAAAAAGATCCGAAAAAGCTGTACGCAATTGGGGGCGCTGCAAAAGTGATAAACAGTAGCTCTGTTTTACCCTTCAAGTAGTAGCATGAACCTTTAATTTTAGTTCCCAAGAGCATTTCGCAATAGGGCGCGCTGCGGAAAATCACTCGAAATCAAATACATTACTTTAGCAATCTCCCAACTCATCTCTGATATTACCGACACTTTCGCTGAGTTCATATTCGCGAGCACAGATGGTGAAGGTGCTCCGCTCTTTAGCGCCGTCACGTGGCGATTACCGGATTTACCTCGTCGCCCAGGTTAGTTTGTTGACAATCTGTCAACAAAGCGACGGCGAACTCCTCTCCTTGGTGTTCTTGAGCAAGCGGGACTCACATCCGCCTGACGCACTAAGGATCCTCTTCGTGGTATGCTGAAGTGTCGTCGTGCCGTGTAGAAGCATTTCCTCCATCGCTTGTGGTGAAGCCTCGGCCGTGGCAGGAGTATTGATCGCCATCGACCGGGCGGTGATCTCGTGGTGCTCGCGTATGTTGAAAGAAAATCAAAGTAATAAGAATTGAAATGTTATTAAAGTTATTAGTGATCGGAATCCTTGGTCTGGCAGATAGGAATAGGTTCCCCGGGAGTCTAATCTCTCCCCTGAGGTAAACTAATATTTAACATCCTTTATCTAATAATTAAAAGAAAATATATTATATGTCAAAGTCAGAAGCCTCCCGACCCCTGACTTTCGACTGTCGCAGACACAGTGTGCACAGATTTGATACCGACGCAGTCACAACTACAGAAGCATCTCCTGTCAGTGAGAAGGGAGTAGGGAAAGGCGGTGGCGCGCGCTGCCTCTCTTTCTTCCTCGTCGCTCTTGCACGCGAGAATGACTCGTCCCACTTCTCCTTTTTCTCCTCGCTTCCTCCTTGCAATGCTATATTTAGATTTCACGCTTTCGGTATTTCGGATATCGATTCGAAATTGAGAATTGTATTTCTCTGGACTCCGCACAAAAGAGGCACGAAGCAGACGACAATTTCAAGTTTACAAAATATGTTATTTAAGATACGACACTCTTTTTCCCGATATTTTGTGAAAAATCTGCCTGAAATAAACATCTAAAAGATCATGTAAACTTTTAAAAGTATTTGAACACTTTAAAAGTACATTTTCACTAGAACTTGACGCCAATAAATGTTCAAAATTCATAGATTCATGGTAAAAGCAGGTCAAATATGCGCAGAATTTTAATCAAAACAATGAAATGCTTTACAGAAGGTCGAAATTTTCTTATTGCTGTAATTCATCAAATTTATGAAGTTAAAAAAATTTTTAATTGATGCTTTTGCACAAACCTTCAAACATTCATTAATTTAAAATTTTACTCAAAATTTAATCTTTCAGCGTTCAATTCTTTTTACAATTATACAAAATCTTATAAATATTTATTTTAAGCAAATGTTTTTATAATATTCGAAATATAAGTGTAATTATTTTAATTGAATATTTCGTAAAATTTTGAATTTAGCTTATCTTGCGAAATTGTTGAAAGATTTAAACACTGATCAAAGAATCTTTAAATGAAATTCAAAGTCTATAAATGCTCAAAGTTTTATCTCATGTTTCTTAGGTCTAAAATGAAAATATTTTGCACCAAATTTGAATTTAAATTTCATCCTAATTTTATGTGGCCTAAGCACAGACTTTTATTTCAAAAAATATTTATTGATTTCAAATTTGACATAAAATTTTGTTTCGAAGTGTTTAAATCTTTTTGCGACTTCACAAGATCTTATAGATGTTTTTCCAAATATCAAGAAAACAATTGTAATCTTTTAAATGATATACTTTGTCAATTTTAATTTTCCTATTCTTGTGGATTCGCAGGAAAATTTGAACACTAAACAAAGAATTTTTCAATGAAATACAAATTCAATAAATGCTTTAAGTTTTATGTGAAGATATTAATTACAACATCTTCAATTTTTCTGAATCAACCACTTGATTTAGAAAATACATGTAATTACAGTTTTGAACGTTCATTGAACGATAACAACATTTTTTATTTCAAAACAAAATTAGTTATTATGCACTCAGAAAAAAGATTTGATTGAATCAAAAAAATTATTTGTTTGAAACACTTTCTTTGATGTAAATAAATGATTTGTTTAAATGAAATAAAATTTGTTTGATTCAAACAAATTATCTTTGAACCAAATAAATATTTGTTTGAATCAAATTAATTTTTCTTTAAAACAAAGAAATTAGTGCATTGATATATGGTCAAACATGTAATGTGTTTGATTCAATGAAATATTTTTTCTAAGTGTGTATATATTCAGAGCCTTTTAAAGATACAATCATTAAGTTTGCAAAAATAATATTTTTCATCGTTCAATGAACGTTCAAAACTGTAAATACATGAAAATATTTCAACTTTGTAGAGCATTTTTATTTTTTGAATTTAAAAACTGTGCTTAGGCCGCAAAAACGTGAGATGAAAATATTTTAGTATAAAATTGAATATGTCGATTTTGAATTTGATCAAATCTTTCAACAATTTCGCAAGATCAGCTAAATTCAAAATTTTACGAAATATTCAATTAAAATAATTACACTTATATTTCGAATATTATAAAAACATTTGCTTAAAATAAATATTTATAAGATTTTGTATAATTGTAAAAAGAATTGAACGCTGATAGATTAAATTTTGAGTAAAATTTTAAATTAATGAATGTTTGAAGGTTTGTGCAAAAGCATCAATTAAAAATTTTTTTAACTTCATAAATTTGATGAATTACAGCAATAAGAAAATTTCGACCTTCTGTAAAGCATTTCATTGTTTTGATTAAAAGTCTGCGCATATTTGACCTGCTTTTACCATGAATCTATGAATGTGGATTTTAAACCGTTATTTTATGTGCCTAAATTTTTTAAATATAATATTTTTACAAGTAATTTTCAAATTGAAGTAGTTAATTTACGCAACTAAAAATTTGTAAACTGATATCTTGATTTAAGTTTTGAACATTTATTGAGTTCACCATTTCACTGAAAGTTTATTTTGGAAGTATTCAAATCTCCCATTAATTTTACAAGATCTTCAAGACGTTTATTTCAGACAAATAATTTTTGAGTTTGAAATCGATATTTTATATTTTATAATAAGAAGTATTTTCATTTTACGTTTTTGTAACCTATGCGGAGACTTTTAATTTGAAAATTGAGATGCTTTACAAACTAGAAAAATTGTGTTATTAAAGTAGTTGATTCAAATCAAAGTGTTATTTGGAAATTTTTAATTTTCTAAAAAGGTGAAATACTTATGAATTTCTTAAATATTCGCGTACATTTAAAGAATATCGAAACAGAGAATTATGTGCAGAGTGTTTTCCATTAAGAAGAGATGAATATATGACATAATAAATTTAAAATCTACATTCTTAGTTTTATGGTGAAAAAATTCGTCCATATGATCTTGTCAAATTGTAACAAGATTTAAACACTTCGAACAAAAAATTTAATGTAAAATTTGATATCGATAAATATTTACATGTTCATTTGAAGATATCAATGAACACATATTTTAGCTTCTTAATTTATCCACATCTGTTAGAAAATTTTTCCTTTCCATAGACCATTTCATTTTTTTAATGAAAAGTCTGTGCTTATGCTACAAAAATGTAAGATGAAAATATTTCTAACATAAAACTGAGAATGTAAATTTTAAACTTGAATTTTATGTTTATCTCTTTTTAACAGAAAATATCTCTCTGACTGAAATTTTTTCTAATTTACAAAATTGACAAGAAGTATTGAAATTTGAATATAAAAATATATATTGATTATAATTTTGAACATTTATTGGCGTCAAATTCTAGTGAAAATGTACTTTTAAAGTGTTCAAATACTTTTAAAAGTTTACATGATCTTTTAGATGTTTATTTCAGGCAGATTTTTCACAAAATATCGGGAAAAAGAGTGTCGTATCTTAAATAACATATTTCGTAAACTTGAAATTGTCGTCTGCTTCGCGCCTCTTTTGTGCGGAGTCCAGAGAAATACAATTCTCAATTTCGACTCGATATCCGAAATACCGAAAGCGTGAAATCTAAAGATAGCATTGCAAGGAGGAAGCGAGGAGAAAAAGGAGAAGTGGGACGAGTCATTCTCGCGTGCAAGAGCGACGAGAAAGAAAGAGAGGCAGCGCGCGCAACCGCCTTTCCCTTGTCACGTCCTAGACACTGCTTTTGCGAGATGGCGTGTTCGTCGCTGCGTTAGCTGTAGAAACAGCGGCCTGGGATTGTGTAAACGCTGGCGGGAGAGTTTAAAGTACGAGGTAAATTTAAGTCTGTACAACACTCTTCATTGATATCAAATGGATCAGGTCCGTAACACAATTTCACTAGTCATGTTTGCATTAACGAACTTATCCAATCTAACAAATAAATTGCACACTTATCCACTAGTCCCGCCCGTAGTAACGATTCACTAAGTCTAACAAGTATATTTCGCACTCGCGTTATAATTCGGTGAAGACCAGGGTCCGGATTATTATTTCGGGTCGCGACCGAGACTCGCGAGGACTCGAAGTTTTTGTCGGAGATCGTGGCGTTAACTTATAAAATGGAAATCGAGGTAGCGAAGGCCAGGAGAGGAAAACGGTGCTTTTTCCTCTAGGTTTGAAAAATATCTGCCCTTCTTCATTCAGTCTGCTCTAGGGGTGCGTTTGAAGGGAGTCTCCTCGGACCCCCACCAAGGGTTTCGAAATTGTCTCTTGGATTCGTTCGTCCAATAGAAGAGTCCAGGGGCGTGAAGTAACGCGCGATTTTTAACTTTCACCAACCTCTATTTGTGTACCTAGAAAGGGTTGTGCATTTCCTGACCGTCTGGAACGCACGTGGGTTTTTATGGTTTAATAGACAGGGGTCATCTGACTACGCTCGTCTAAACAACAACAAAAAAATAGAAAGGGTTTACAGTCCATCTTTTCAGATTTATGAGTTTTTCCCAAGTGATTGACATGGGAAACTTTCTAAATTTATGTTATTCTCGAAAGGTTGTGCGACTCTAAATTATGTCTTTTCGTTTTTGTCCATGGCTTAAAGAGGGGTTATTTATATGAGGTGAGAGTTGAAATTTGAATAGGCGGGTGTTTTTTTTTATTTATACGAAGTGCCATCCGTTAAAATAGTTACGTTTAGAAAACTCTAAGAACCGTGAGAGAGTTTTCCAGTTTCAGACTCTGGTCTTCATCTGTCGTGCATATTTCCTTAACTATATATATATATATAAAAGAGAAAAGGTAAAGGGACAATTCAATCAGTATCTTAGTATTAAATTAACATTTTAAAATTAACCTATCTTCCTAAACTTAATAATAATAATAATCATTATAATTTGATTGTCTCGCGCGAGTGGTCGATAACGTAGATATCGTCGAGATATTCGTTGTTTTTTTAGCTACAGGTGGCGTTGGAATAAAACGTAATTTTATAATTACGTTACACCTTCCCCCTTACAAAGAAAAAGGCGCTTCGAACGAAGTGGCTTTTTTAAAGCAGGAAGGTCTGCAATTGCTTCGAATGCGTATGTCTAGTCTATTAATTGATCTTAATGGAGATTTACGTATAATATAACATTTATAGCTACTTATTTTATTAATAATACTCAATAATGCTTATTTTATGTATTTTGTTTATGACTACATTTCTATATTCTTATATAAATTATTCTTCCGTTGGTTCTGTTTCTATGAGGACGGGGAAGGCAGCGAGTTTTAGCTTATCGAGGTGAACAATTTTTGTTTTATTAGTTGTAATTCGGATTTCCGCGTTTGAATTTCCAAGTAATCGCTCTAAGATATAAGGGCCTTTATAATATGCATCAAGTTTTGAGACGCGAGGTTCATTCAATAAATATACTGAATCTCCTACTTGGAAGTTTTGTGGGTTCGTTTTTACGTCATAATATCGTTTCGATCTTCTTTTCGCTGCGATTAAGTTCTCAGTGGCGGTCGACTGTATGGTACCGATTTTTCGAAATAGCTCTTTCATATATTCTACGTAAGTTGGTGGTACCCTTTCTTCAGAAATACCCAAGGGGAGTCTGGGTTCTCTTCCAAATACTAGGACGTAAGGGGTGAAGCCGGTTGACTCATGAACCGAGGTATTGTAGCAGAAGACAGCATACCTAAGCCACTGATCCCAGTTCTGCTTTGTTGCAAAAACCTTCAAATATTCGATAAGGGTGATATGGCTTCGCTCGAGTGAGCCTAGAGATTGCGGGTGGAAAGCAGTGGAAGTTACCCTTTCAATATTAAATATTTTGCAAAATGTCTTCATAATGTTAGATGTGAAATTACTACCTTGATCTGAATGAATTACTCTAGGACAGCCGTAACGTGAAATAAATTCCTCAGCAAGGGCATGCGCTACTGAGATTGCGTTTATTGAGGCTAGGGGTATCGCATCAGAATATTTCGAGAAGTTGTCTTGGATGGTGAGAATGTATTTATTCCCTGACTCCGTTTCTGGCAGAGGACCTACGATGTCGATTTGTATTTTATCGAAAGGCTGCGTTGGTGTGTCAGTGATCTTCATTGGTTGCCGATTTTTTATTTGGACCAGTTTATTTTCCTGACACTTCCGACAAAGCCTCACGAAATTTTCGACGTCGAGTTTGAGATTTTTCCAGTAGAAGTTTCCGCAGATGCGCCAGTATGTTTTCGAAACGCCTTTATGACCGCCGATAGTGGATTCGTGGCTTTCTCTAATTATCCGCTCGCGATTTTCTTTTGGAGGAAATTGAATTGCGCTGGAACAAACGCATACTCGCAGGCCAGATCCTGAAAAATGTTGACGTATTATCTGTTCAACTGAGATCCATGATATCTGGTCTAGATCGTTTCCTACCTTTGAGACCTTAACGGATGTCACCTTCAGGATCTCCATGGCTTGTTTTAAACGTGAGATTGCGCCTGAAATAATTTTCAGAAAGGGTTTATCTTCTCCTTTCTCGCGTATTACTACGTTGAAAACATATCTACCATTTGACGCGAGAACCGTTACATGACCCAGTGGAAGATTTTGTTGCTTTAGTAAGTTCGCGTCGAGTAAATTAGCATTAACCAGTTCTTTGTTTACATTTGAATTTAATGTACAATCTGACGATATAAAATTAAGGATATGAGATTTTCCCATTTTTATTGTGTCTTTACTGTAAAAAATACATGAATCGGTTAATACAAAAACAGAAGAAATTTCTAAGCCCGTTACGTCATCAGGAATCATTCCATTCCCTTTTTCACGCCCACTTGTCGCACACGTGTCCTGTGAGCCCGAGCCACCCCCTTCCCCATCGACACTTAGTACTCTCGCTACACCAGCGAATTCTCCGGCACCTTCGCCCCACTTCCCACTCAAACTTTGCGAGTGACGTAAACCTGAGGGTGTCGCCGGACCACCGACTTAGTCGTTTTGCCTAGATGATGAGGTAGCGAGAACACTCGCGAATCCACAGGGGTTGTCCCCACCCTCAACCGTGGTCACTGGACCATGACCCACATTCCTCACTGAAATTTCCTTCTTTTCCGGGGCTTGGGTGCCTCTATCTCCCAGCCTGGTCATCATATTTTGTGATGAACGAGCCGACACGGGGGGTCCTAAACCATCCGACAGCTTGTCGGACACTTTTATAGTACTATTATCACAGTCCTTACTTGATTCTGTGTCGCACTTGACATTCAAGTTTTTCCTTTGGGACTCATCGATATAGGTGTTAAGGTACCCGTGACTCACAAAGATCATTTCTACAAGATTTTCTACATCCTTTTCTGCTGTTGCGCCTCCTGGGTTAACCTCCCCCACTCTCGGCATCTCAGCGCACGGCGAGTGGTGTGCACTGTCCATCACCGGTTCGATGAGAGCAGAAGATGGGGTTGGAATGCAGGGAGCACAGAAGGTTGCGGCACAAAAGGTGGTAAAGAGAGATGGATTTCACTGCTATTGGAGTTAATAGCATAGCATCTCGCTTCATTCCCGTTCCTTCTAACAATGGTTTCGCCTATAAAAATCCCTGGGCCGGCATCAATTCATTCTATATACCCTTCATCTAGTTGTGTTTCCTTGATTGGAATATTAATTAGAGTTTTTGTTCGTGCTGGTAGTTTGACTCTTGTGTAATTGACGCTAGATAAACTACCTGAACCTAATTTGAGAGTCACATCTGCTATTTTTAAGGTAGAGTTGTGGTTTCCCAAAAAGTTCATTCCTAAAGTGCCCTCCTGTAAAATGGGAAAATTTCTAGGTACGATTTGAAACGCTGACTCTACCCCTTTTATTTTTATTGTGAATTCCCCTAGTGTTTTAATTATTCCTGGTCCTATCCCTACCAAGTCATATATTTTACGATAATTGATGCGAACGCGAGAATGAACCGCGGTTTCTTTGATTAAATTTAGTTCGGATCCAGTGTCGATCATAAAAACCGCGGAATTTTGATTAAACGCGTTATTATCGATTTTTATTGTAGGGTTTCCGAACCTTCCGTCTGATTGTTGGAGGCAGACGAGTATACGATTTTGGGGCGTTGCGTTTTGTTGGAGGTCATCGTTGCCCCGGCATGATGACCCTTTTTCGAGTTTAAATCCGCTTTCGTCAAGTAGCGCGCTCGTTTTGCCTCCCTTTCTTTGTCGTGTTTTTCTTTTAAGAAACATTCCCTAATTTCGTGACCCTTAACCTCGCAATACTTACAAAATTTACTTAAGGGTTTCCCCCGTTCTAGTTGTGGACAATTCCGTTTGAAGTGTCCTGATTTTTTACATTTGAAGCATTGAATAAGGGGTGGTTGACCCCTTGACCTACTGCCTTCCTCGTCAATACTTATATGAGCTACTCTCTTTCGATTAACGCTATTAAATAAAGAATTAGGGCGTTGTTCACTAGTACTTGCCTCGTTTTCGTGGACTCTGTTCCAGCTCTTATTTTCTAAATCTGCCTCCGCGGCCAACTCGATTGCAAAATCCAGGGTAGGGGGGGACTTATCTTTCATAAAAATCAAAGTATCTCTATCGAGACCGCGAACAAAATTTTTAATTGCATTTTCGATATACTCCTCGCATCTTTCCCGCCCTTTTTCTCCAGGGTTTCTTTCCATAACTTTAGAAATGATTTTGTTCAACAGAACACTAACCCTTGTCCCATAATCTGAAATTGTTTCTCCTATATTTCTTTGGATATTAGCGAGCTCCTGCGTCAGCTGGCTAGTCTCTTCTCTTGGGATATAGATGCTTTGTAGGATGCGCAAAATTCCATCTAAGGTGATTCCCACTCTATCCTGGATATACCTTCGAGCTGGTCCTGTAACCCTATTTCTAACGAGTATCGCTAAGTAAATCATTTCGTTAGGTTCTAAGAGCGCTGCCGCTGCTTTACATTGTTCGGTGAACATGCTAACGGACATGTTCGTACCGTTGAACTCTGGGATAAGATCTTTCGCAAATTTGAGACCTTCCCCTATTTTCCTAATCGGGTTTGAAGTGATAGACGAGAGTTCAGGCGTATCGGACCTCTCGGACGGGTTATATCGGGAACGAAGATCGACAATTTGATTAGAGTTATGTGCAGTATTTTCTTGTACTGCAATGTTTAAATGGTTGCTACTGCCAGCACTATTTAGTGGAGTGGAATCTATTGATTCGAGATTCTGATCTTGGTTTGTTAAATTTTGATCATGAGAGGGGAGGTTCTTTTTTGATTTTCTGCCCGGTGGATTTTTCCGGCCATTCGCATTTGATTTCCTTAAATTCATGGTTCGCGTTTTAAATATTAAGCGAAAAAAATTAAAGATGAATCTAGTTTGCGAGAGGATTTAAATGAGAATTTAAGTGTAATGAAAAATTATTGAAATATATGTGTGAGTAATATATAGAATTCGAATAATTCAATAAAATATCAAATAAAATCAAATAATTGAATAATATTTCTGGCAGTATACTGGTGTGTCGATATACGTGCCTAATCTACACTGAGAGAAAGTATTAGTCGTGACTACCCATTTTTTATATATAAAGAGAAAGGGGGTCACAAGTATGTTTTTTATTCTGTATCAGTTAGACACCTTATCTCTTACGGCTAGATTAACTAAGTAGCAATGACAAAATTTTTTAGTAAAGCTTATAAAATCCGATTAATAGTAGAAGTTATCAATACGTTTTTGTAAAAGTTACCAATTGCGTTAATTGCTATTACTATTTGTCCAGTTTAGTTATTATAAAAAATATATATATATTTTTCGAGATAACGGAGAATAGTTCTATTAAAACTATTTCAATATCTTAATTTAATTAGAAGGTGATGGATTTTTCGTCTGTGCATGATTAAAATAGTGATTCCAGCTTTGAGAAAAAAGGTTAAATTGATCGTTCTGTCTATCTTATTTCAGTTAAAGTCGATGCAAAGTTTCTTAGGTTACAATTGTTTGGGAGAAAAGTCTTTTAATTATGGTTTTTAAAAAAAAAAATGTAATAAAAATGAAAATTGTTGGCATATTTTCCATCACAAACTGCACAACGGTTTACAATCATACCTTAAAATTACCATGATTTAATTCTTCTCATTTTAATGAAGGACAAAGAAAAATTTTTAGGTAATAAATGTATGTGACTATTTCAAAACGATTCACAACAGTTGATAAGCAGGAAAAGTCCATTCGTCTGTACAATTATTTCTTGAAGTTTACTATTATCAAAGATTTATAATTACATGAAATATTACATATGAGAATAACATAATTACTTTTCTCCAACTAAATGAATTTGATCAATTTTACAAAAAACTAATAACATACTTAGTTCCATAGACTTTTGGGTATTGGTAAGTTTTACAAAATCTTGGTACTGCTTACTAAAAATAAATAGTCGACCCTTTAATCAAAATTAATGTAATAAAAGTAATAGAATTTATGAAGGCAGAACAGATGAAGAATTTCATATAACTATATCTAGGACTTACTACTTACTACGGTGCTCGAGGTACGTTAATCCAAATTTCACAACTTGCACCTTTAAATTATAACACTACAGATTTCGCACTTAACTCAAATTTTACACTTATAACACTAATTGTAGATTCCGATGACGATGGCTCGTTCGACTGGAACACGTTGATTACCTCCAGGTGGTTAATTGTTGGTTGATCGCCGGCAGTCCCTCGAAGGATCGTACTTCGCGCACGATCGTCAATTTCAAAAATCCCACGATGGACTTGCTCCAAGTTCCTTAATATTTGGAAGTCAGTGGAGTGTACGAAGTCGTTTATCCGCTTCCTCGGTGGTAGTAGTAATTAGTAATTTGATTCTTCGTCTTCTTGTTGTGGCTTCTGACTATATCTAGAAAATAGCCATATCGTTATTCAGTTGAATGGTTGCAGAAATTCCTTTCTTCCTCTTTGAGTCTTTAGTCGTCGATTATTCAGATGGAGTCCAATAGATATCTTCTTCTTCTTCTTCTTCTTCTTCTTGGTGGATGATAGTTATTTGCGTGAAATAAATTATTATTATTTCATTTTTGTTATCGGTGTTGAATCGTGGAATGGTCCGATTTAAATTTAAATTCCCGGCATCCAGGTGCAGCAATCCCACCGCTGCCACCAATTTAATTGTCACGTCCTAGACACTGCTTTTGCGAGATGGCGTGTTCGTCGCTGCGTTAGCTGTAGAAACAGCGGCCTGGGATTGTGTAAACGCTGGCGGGAGAGTTTAAAGTACGAGGTAAATTTAAGTCTGTACAACACTCTTTATTGATATCAAATGGATCAGGTTCGTAGCACAATTTCACTAGTCCTGTTTGCATTAACGAACTTATCCAATCTAACAAATAAATTGCACACTTATCCACTAGTCCCGCCCGTAGCAACGATTCACTAAGTCTAACAAGTATATTTCGCACTCGCGTTATAATACTAGGCTCGTCTAAACAACAACAAAAAAATAGAAAGGGTTTACAGTCCATCTTTTCAGATTTATGAGTTTTTCCCAAGTGATTGACATGGGAAACTTTCTAAATTTATGTTATTCTCGAAAGGTTGTGCGACTCTAAATTATGTATTTTCGTTTTTGTCCATGGCTTAAAGAGGGGTTATTTATATGAGGTGAGAGTTGAAATTTGAATAGGCGGGTGTTTTTTTTTATTTATACGAAGTGCCATCCGTTAAAATAGTTACGTTTAGAAAACTCTAAGAACCGTGAGAGAGTTTTCCAGTTTCAGGACTCTGGTCTTCATCTGTCGTGCATATTTCCTTAACTATATATATATATATATGTATATATATATAAAAGAGAAAAGGTAAAGGGACAATTCAATCAGTATCTTAGTATTAAATTAACATTTTAAAATTAATCTATCTTCCTAAACTTAATAATAATAATAATCATTATAATTTGATTGTCTCGCGCGAGTGGTCGATAACGTAGATATCGTCGAGATATTCGTTGTTTTTTTAGCTACAGGTGGCGTTGGAATAAAACGTAATTTTATAATTACGTTACACCCTACTCCCTTCTCACTGACAGGAGATGCTTCTGTAGTTGTGACTGCGTCGGTATCAGATCTGTGCACACTGCGCAGACAGCCTCGGGCATGATTCTCTGCTCGAGGTTTAGAAAAATTAAAGACTTAAGGACGTTCTCTTGAAAATCACTTTTCTTTAGATTTCTTTCAAACTCCGTAAATAAGTACTTTTTACCATGATCTACAAAGCGGTAAAAAGATTAGCATCAAGACCGGTACTTAAAATCGAGAAATTAAACTCTAATATTGAATCTCTTAACACGTGTTAGATAGGCGTAGTTCAGTTTCGCGATACCTTTCTTTACATTAAAAGCACAATTTTCTTTAGATTTTTTTGGAAATCTAGTATATTATACTAGAGATTATAAGGAATCGTATGCCATCATAAAAAATACGTGTACCGGCACTACTTTTAAAGATATACGTTGTTGAAACTCGCAGTTGCACAAATTCTTAGCCGGCTTGCTGAAGCAAATATGGCGACTTGGCAACACCGCATCAACAGCGCGCGCGTACGCTTACATTTGACATTGCTTCCAGAGCTTTGTTTTTACGAGCAGCTGATTTTTGTGAAATAAAAAATCCATTTTTGTTGCGAAATTTATAGTTTAAAAAATTTTTATAATAAATAAATAAGATTAAATTAATCTTAATAATCAGTTCTCATGTTCTTTTTATAAAACTAAACTAACGAAAGTCAAATTTATAATTATAATAAGAATATTCAACATACCATAATATAATGAAATTAGTTTCTTATAAAATCCTTTCTTTGTCAAACATTACAATTTGGATGTCACTACCCAGGAAAAAAACCGATAGAACGCTCGTCTCTTTGAATTGTGTATCTGTCATTTGCATATTCAGGAAATAAAAATTCAATCGGATGGTGACACTTGGAATCTGCCATTTGTGCGCAATGTTTTAAATCTGCCATTCGACATTGGTTAAATCGTTAAGTGAATAGGGTTGAATAAGACTGATTAATCTCAAATAATTTCTAATGGCAATGTACGATTCATTGATGTTCGCATGAATCGGTTGAAATTCCAAATGAAATGGAAGTCTTAAAAGGTCACTCTGAATAAGAGAAATACAATAAAAACAGAATACGAATTGTATTGTAAACGATTGTTTACTTTAAATACGTTATTTTCTATCGGAAATATTGGTTTTCAATCTGTTAATGCTGAAATTCCAGTGACAGATACGCAATTCAGAACACCTCAAAGCCCATTCAAATTTAACGCAAGTGAATGGTTTTTTGTTTCCTGGGTATATGTCATAAATTCACCTCAATGTTAAAAAATAAAATCGTACAGTAAATTATTTAATAATAGGAAAATTCCTCTTTCGTCCATATTATTATTAATCATTAGTAAAACTATGTTAAGAGCATTCTAGCTCCGTTCTCCTTTATGTACATTTACAAACTGTTTCAATATTATTATACAAGTAACATTAGAGTTCGAAGAGTCATATTATTGTTATGATTTTTGACACCAAATTTGAATAATATTCCATTTATAATGAAAATTTAAACTTGTAATCTAACTAATCATTTGTAAATTTCTTTTGATATATATTTTAATTTTAATTTTATAAAATCAATAATTACATTATATGCATTACTATAAG
This sequence comes from Diplolepis rosae, assembly GCA_030998225.1. Classification (NCBI taxonomy): domain Eukaryota; kingdom Metazoa; phylum Arthropoda; class Insecta; order Hymenoptera; family Diplolepididae; genus Diplolepis; species Diplolepis rosae. The sequence continues at coordinate 1,321,442 of JAPYXD010000428.1, forward strand.
AATCAGTATCGGTTATATATAATATTATTATATTAATATTATATAAATCATTTCTGCAAATAAACGTTTATAAAAAGAACATGAGGACTTATTATTAATATTACTTTAATCTTATTTATTTATTATAAAAACAATTTTTAACTATAGATATACATATATTCTTCTTTTTTAAAAAACGCTCCTGAAGAGGAAGTGAGTTTGACTTCGAAACGTCAAGTATTGTAACAAGATTCGTTTCTTTAATTAAAATTTCATCCACTGACATATGTTTTCTGATTGTCCGAAGACGTTGTTTACACCTACTCAGTACTGAACTTGAAAACGAAGAAAGTGAAAATTATTTTTCAACCTCAGAAGATGAAATCAACCACATTGAAACCAAACACGAAGGAAATGATGGAGGAAATTATAAAGAAGATTTGGAAGAGAATTTTGAAGAGAATTTTGAAGAAAATTTCGAACAGAATTTCGAACAGAATTTTGAAGACAATCTTGAAACAAATTTTTATGAGTAGTTTGAAGAAAACCATGAAGAGAACTTGAAAGAAAAATTTGAAGAGCCTTACTTTAACGAAAATCTAAAACTAAACCAAGGGTACACGGAAAAAACAGTATAGCTGTTCGACATATACCGGTATATAGTGTCTCGATCCATGCGGTATAGGTGAGACAACTATACGGGTTTGCCGCGCGATCTATACATTGCTTCGCATGCACGCGACTCTAACCTTGAAATGAGAAAGAAGTGTCATTTTTCCGAGGCGTTTTTCCGGAGCGTTTGTCGATTTGTTTGGAACATTTTTACTTTCTTTGGAAGATCATTTTTGCCCATCGCATATTGTTTTATCACACGCGAAAATTCACAAGAGCGATAACGATGGCATAATATTTTGTTTACGATCGCTATACATGGTATTGTCATATCAACGAACTTGTATAGCTGTCTCACCTATACTCGAATAGTTCTGAGGACCATACCGTAGCATTGGTCTGATAGCAATATTTTCTGGTTCTGAGGATAGATGATCCCACATGGAGCAGAAATCTAAACGACCCAGATACAATAAAGGATATTTTTCAATAAGAATAACCAGAGGACCGGATGCTTACAAAAACTTAATTCTCATTTTACGCCTATCAGATCACATTATCATAGCTGACATGTTGGATTTAATAGACTAGGTACACGCAATACAAACTTAATAAATATTCCTAAAGAATATAACAATAATAACAAAATAGTTTATTAAGTAATTTTTTATTTCTTATCACGAAGGAGAATAAGCTGCTAATTGGAACCTCCTTTTCCAGACATGGTATTACGATGTTGATGTTAATTCTGTTTTTTACTTCCACAGCAGAACATCCTTATATCCATTCACAATTTTATCACTCATCTGGTATTTATTTTGAACCAATTTCAGAAATACGTCTATTTTCTGAAAATTATAATTTTATCTCTTATTTTGACATTTTGCAACTAGAAAACTTAAAATATAAAATATATGATATTTCTCACAAATTTTATGAAGATTGTGTGCTTACAAATATCGTCAATAACTGTAATATACATATATAATCACCACACTCAGCTTGAATTTATGAGAAAAAACGTATAAATTACTTTCTCGGAGAAATATCATTTATATCCAGACAGGTCTCGTAATATTATTAATATTTGCGAAAATAGTGATCCATTTTTACACCAAATTCAAAAAGTTCTTCTACAGTCAAGAATAAAACAAAGAGCTTTTCTTTATTGGCCTGAGGAAAATTTGTTCTGTCTGCGAAGAGCAAATTTATTTATACGTTTTAGAGCAGACCAGTGTTTTTCTGCATCAAATATCTCTTTGAGTTAGTAAACGCGGACAATTCATAAGTTAACTTTTATCTAAGTACACGGAGAGAAATAACTGGTGCCATGCACTCGAAAGAGACCAGTATTTGGCAATTGTTGCTGTTCAAATAGTTGAAGTTATAAACTCGAGTAATAACTACTCAAAATTCATGCGAGCTGCGCACAGTAATCTACAAAGACAAAATACTGTGTATTCACATATAAAGTATGTGATATTACAACATTTACTACTCATGCGACTTATAGTAGATACTAGATGAGCCAAAGGTGCCAAACTCAAGCTTTGAACTCTGTAGGCCTATATGAAGAAATTCTAGTATAAAACATACGCCTTGGGAACGCTTGAGATTCACGTGCGCCACACGTGAAGCTGAAGCGTTTGGAACATGAAGAAAGCCATGCATCATATACTCAGCGTTCATGTGTTCGAGCTCCGAGTCGCTAGTGCTACACACAAGAATATTTAATAGGTAGAGCATGAACGTTGTCTAGTGTCAAACATTTGAATTCACGTGTTTCACAATCGTTGTTCGACATGTGTGTAACACTTCGTGAGTTCCATGTGCATGGGACCAGTTATTTCTCTCCGTGTACATAACAATTAATAAAAATAAAAACTAATGTGCATTTGAATCAATTCAAGCATCAACAACTAGAATAGATAATTATTTTGCAGATAAGGACAATGACAATGCAACAAAACGAATTCACAAAGGGTAGCTCAGTACAAATACTCAATGAAATAAGCATTGAGTACGATTTTGCAGTACCAACGTACACGGTAAAGTCGCTTGGAATGCAACAGGAATTGCCGCCGTTCGAGGCAATTTGCGAAATTTTCAAAGATAATAAAACGTACGCTTGTACTGAGGAACCAGCGCCACAAAGGAAAGTAGCCAAACAGAATGCAGCAGCTAAAATCTTGGAAATACTTTCCACAAGATGCATATTTTTAGAAGAATCAGAAAAATGCTTGATACCAGAATACAATTTTTTAAAAATAAGCCATCAAAACGGTAGAAGAGCTTTATAAAAATGGACCAGTTCATGTGAAAGGTGTTTCCAAAGAAGAGATTTAGCACAGAACTGCCGTAACCATTTACGAAATAAAAAAATACGAAAAATAACCCTTGAAAATTATAATTAATCTACAACATTATACAATTACGTTTTATATAAAATCTTACAACATTTTATTTATAATACTAATTTACGAATAATGTCCATACAATTACAAAAAACTATGTAGTAATTTATAACAAAAAATTCTAATATTAGAACAATATAATTTTTTGGTGATAATCCAACAAGTATGTCAATATTGGAATGTATTGTAACAAATAGTAAAATGCAAAAAATACAAATTGTAAAACAAAATTCCAGCAACATCAACATTTGTATTTAATTTCATTATTCACATATTGTCATTAGATCAGAATTGGAACTTCAATGTATCTCTTAAAAACATTAACGAATGTAATCTCCTTCCGAAGATTCGATCGCGGAAGCTTTGCCCCAGCGCTCGAACTGAGGAGGGAGCTGTCACGTACTAACAATCTAGAACTTGCGCCCTACTTTATGGTAGTTATATGCTTCCAAATAAATCAGACGCCTACAGTTCTTTTGCTTTTGGACCAATAGATTGTATTTTGATTATTTACAAACTCCGCATCGCTGTAATCGCTAAAAAGATTTATGTAAATTGTGAGCAAAATATCATTCTGACAGAAGAGCATAAGGGCTGCTGCCGAAACTCCCGAGGTTGCAAGGATCTGGTCACTATTGGTGGTACCGCTGTGTTACAAGCTGCAGAAAATTAACGCAACTTGCATATAGTGTATTTGAGTACTTGAGCGTCTTGCAGTTCAGGGATCCCCTCCAAATTGCAAGTCTTTTGGAGTCCTTTTGCAGACGCTCATTGTTAATTAAAAAAACTAGTCTTGATTCAGCTAATAAGTTCAAAGCTATTGCGAGCTATGTTATCTCACTTCTCACATACTCCTTCGAGCTCATCAAATGGCCCAACGCCAACTTCAAGAGTATCAAAAGAATCATTCACACCGATGTGACTTGGCACCAAATGCGCCATAGAAGTTCTGCATGAATAATTTTACTACAAAGGCATGCTTTACTCTACAATAACGTCATTGATGGCTGCAAAATGTTAATTCAAACAGAGTGCACACGCAGGCACAATGGTGTGTGTGGGATTCTTAACCAACAAATAACTTCGAAACTGGGACTGCTGCAAGATTGAAAGCCTTACTACCAATACGTCCCACTATCAGTTCCTGAGAATGAACATCATTGTTAGCACTGCGACAGGACTATCTAGACAGAACACCTAGCGTTATTACTGTCATTGAGGCTTTCTTTGCTTTCTTAATCTCATGCTCTTTATAGCAGAGCTTGTCATCCACCTAAAATTACAAATATTTGAGGGACTGAGTTCAAGGCACCGTCTGTTCTTCCTAGATGATTGTGGGTGGTGTAAACGCTAGCTTGTCCATGATTAGGACCGCCTCCGTTTTGTGAACTGTCATCGCCAACCCATTCTCTTCCATCACGCGTCGTAAGCTGTCTTTCGTCCTTGCCTCTAGAGTCGATTTTGAACTTACTGTCATGACGACTCCTGCATCGTCGACAAAGCCTACAATTTCGAAGTTTCTTCACGTTCAATACTATGCCAGTCACATTCCTAATTTCATCCACCGTTCATCAAATTTTCTGAAAATCATACTGCTTAGGCGATAGTCCTCCATTATCGTCGATATATATCCTCCAACGATGTAAGAGCATTCGTTTGAAAAGCTTCCCCATCATTTCGAGTAGACAAATCGGACGATATGACGACGGTTCGTTCAGCGATTTATCTCCTTTCTGCAGCAAGACCAATTTGTGCCACTTCCATTTCAAGGGTAAGACGCTTTTGATGGGACAGATGTGGAATATATCTAGTATGAGTTCTGGTCACAATTGTATCAGCATTCCTACTACTTCGTTCGGTATGTTATCCGGGCCAGGGGCGTTCCCAGATTGAATCTTTCGTCTTGCTTCCTGGAGCTCTTCAATGCTGAATGTTTTCAGCAATTCCTCCTACTGATCTTGATCGCTATCCATACTGGTTTTCTGGATCGTTTGTAGTCCTGCTCGAGTGACAGGTATTCTTTCTTCTTCTGTTTTGTAGCCCAATACGCCCTTCTACGAGCTGCCCTACATTCCTGCCGCAGTTGAGCAATTTCGGTGGTCCACCATTAGGCAGGTTTTCTCCCTCGCGGAAACTTCCTCCACCTATGCATGGATGCATCACAAACTGCGGCCACGGTTCCCCTCGCGAACTCTATGACCTTCTGTGAATCTCTGATCTTCGTCATGTCCTGCAGATCTCTGCTCTCCTTTGCAAATGCTATACATTTTTTTATGTGCCTCCGGCGCGTAAACTCGTGTTTTCGCTACAGTTGAGAGTAGCGCAATGATGTGTATTGCGCTGCAGAGGAATGAAATGTAAAAATTGAACTGCGCATGCGCCTATAGCCATACAGCGAAGCACAATCTTCTTCTTCTCATTCTTCTTCTTCTTCGTACAACGTTAGCACCCTACTGACAAAGCCTTGTACATTTGTACTGCGCATGCTATATTACAACACGCTATTACTACACAAGATCCATAAAATCAAAATGGCCGCGACTCGTCGCGAAATATCAAGTGTAATGACTAGCGCCGCAAACAGCTACAATATTAGATTATATTCGAGTAATTTCGTGTAATTTCCCGAATTGTGTGCATTGGCACGTATTCTATTTTATGTGACTTCGGTGCGTATACGACTTTTCATGCGTACACTCGAATCTAATCTAGTATTGTAGTTGTTTGCGGCGCTAGTCATTACACTTGATATGTCACGACTAGTCCCGGCCATTTTGATTTTATGGTTCTTGTGTAGTAGTAATGTATTTTAATAGAAGCGTGCGCAGTTCAAATGTACAGGGCTTTGCCAGTAAGGTGCTAACGCTGTACGAAGAAGAAGAAGATTGTGCTCCGCTGCATGGCTATAGTCGCATGCGCAGTTCAATTTTCACATTTCATTCCTCTCTGGCACAATATACTACATTGCGCTACTGTTAACTGTAGCGAAAAAACGAATTTGCGCGCCAGTGGCACATAAAATAGAATACGTGCCAATGCACACAATTCGGGAAATTACGGGACTCGCGACAATGCTCGCAGGACTGATCGCGCCTCGGCTTCGTCTCGGCTTTGCCTCGGCTTCGATCTCCTGCGAGCATTGTCGATCGTCGCGCAATAACCTTATGTATCGGTGATTGCTGAGGGTGAAATAGAGATTATCTCTGAGAGATCCTTCCCTCTCTTGTCAAGTCTCCTAAGGCCCCAATCCGGTATTTCCTGTTGAAGTCCCCGATTGCTAGGATTTCTCCATGGGCTGATCAATGGTTTGCCTCTAAGCCGCCAAGTGGCTCAGGAATTCGTCTAGCTTGATGTTCGGTGAAAAGTAGCAGCTACCATATATATTCTCACTTCTTCGAGTTTTACTTACACGAAATTGGGAATAAACTCTCTGACCTGTTTTATCATCAAGTCCCGAATTCCTATAGTGAAACCCTTGGACATCGTTCAAACAGTTGCCTCTTCTATTAGAGCAACGGCTATCCCCTCTCTGAAGCTTTCGGCATTCCGCTCCCTCTTCCGACTTCGAAAAGTAATTCTCCTTCACGAGTGCGTCTAATTCCTCAAACCGATACTCCATGGTTCTGAGGTTCTTTCCTACGAATCTTTCCACGAGGTGTTTGGTTTGAGTGACTGCTTCCCGGAGTTCTGCACACGTGCTTTGCGTGGTCACTGCCTGATTGGCCTCTTCTTCTGTCGATGTTGTAGTCAGTTTGGTATCCTGACGCTCGCTGGACGTTTGTTCCAGGTCACGCACATATGCCACTCTAGATTCCTTAAATGCTATAATCCATGGAGCCGGCGTCGACGACCAGGACTTGCACCCAGTCGGAATTGAAGGAGAAATTTTTTCGGCTTACTTGGGGTAGAATGTTTTGTTTAAATACTCCCATTTTAGTTTAATATTCGGGAATCCTTTCCCTGGCTAGCCCTTTGTTCACCCCGGACATTTGATTTCCTCGGTACCATCCATATCCGGCAGTCGTCCCCCTGTCCGGAAGGAGGGAGGTGCCCGATAGGGGACTAGCAAGCCCACTCGGGTGTATATACTCGTATATATGTATCAGGTATACTAATAACTTCCTTCGTTTGACAAAAGTTGGCGCCACCAGTAAGTTTTGGTTGAAATTGACAGATGTAAAACATCACTTGTGTATGTTGTATATTTGCGTCTGTAAACGTAATTGAAGAATCAAAAATTAAAATGATAATAATTGCATGCTGGAGTATGAGTACTTGATCGCTTGTTTTTGTACTGTCACATAGAGTAAAATAACATAAGAAAAAGGAAGAATGAAAGAAAGCGTGAAGCACAGAGAGCAAGTGAAAAAAAACTCCACTGCAATCTTCCTTCCGTTTTCTTACTTTCATCGCTCGTTCACCCAAGCACGCAACTACGGTAACTAACATGTACAATAATTTGCAATTACGGTGGGGAAATTTGATGATGTCAAAATATTTTCAGGATTGCATGGTAGTTGATGATGATTATAATTTAACTAGCTGTCTTTTCAATACTGAAATTTCTTATTGAACATTATTTTCTACGAACAAAATCAATCAAAGAAACTGCAGAAAAACTTGCTAAATATTATAAGGGGCCTGCTTCATCGCATGGAATGGTTCATAAGTGGTTCACTGAATTTCGTTGCAGCCGTATTAGCCTTTACACGCGATTATCTCGAAACTTGATTTTTCAAAAAGTGCGGTTGCGGTGAGCACAGTTTCTCGAGAACCATTAATCAGATCAGTCTGAATTTTTGCAGGCTTACTAACAACAATAATAGCCTCTGAGTGGACGAAGGATTTTAAATTTCAAGCAAAACTTTTTTTTCTTTCTGCAAAAACCGAAAGCTCAGACGTTCGAAAATCAAACTTTTTAGAAAAACTATCACCATTTTTGTAAAAAAATGAATTTCGCGAAATCCTTCGTTCACGCACAGCGTAAAGGTATCAACTACAGTTTTGTTTTTGTTTTGTGTATTCCAGATAAGCAGTTCCTTCTTTATCATGCTCACCGCAAGAGATGTCGGAAAAATTGTGTTTTAGCACAATGGCAATATTGACTCCAGCTATGAATTTTTTTTTTTGAAAAAATTCGTGAAAGATTTTTCGACATGTATAAATAAATAGGCATTCAGTTTAAAAAAAATGTGTTGTTTTTCCAAAAAAAAATCGTAAAAATCCGCTTTTTTCTCGAACACAAGTGTATATAACCCCTTAAGAAAGACCCTGATGTATATATATCTGTGTGTATTTAAATTCATATGTATTTTTCCAACGCTATTTTTACTTTCATGCAGAAAACATCAGTGACAAAAAAAACACCAATGGGTCAGGATAAAGACGTCCCTCACAATATGGGCAAAAGTGATCTGATACGAGCCAGTGACTTCAATTTTTTGATGGTTCTTGGTAAAGGGAGCTTCGGAAAGGTATTTTTACAATAATTTACCTATTTAGAAGTTATAAGTACTTTATATAGAGAAAAATTATTGTGTAATTATTAAACATAACACTACATACTAAAAATTTAAAAAAGCCTTTTTTTTAAAGCAAGCATGAATACGGCTGCTTTTCATACTTGCAAGTCGGGGAGAAAATCGATGTTTTTTTTCTCGGTTGAGAGTAATCGGGTTGACAGCAGTCCCCAGAAATGCAATTTACATTACCGCTATTATTTTGACTTCCTAAGAGCAGCTTTTACTACCCATACTCTTCACTCCACGCGTCGTTTTGCCCTTTTTACAAGCAATATAAACTCACCAAATTTATACCCTCATGAAAAAATGTTGTGTGGCTATTGGTTTGGCAGCCCTCTTTTTAAGTTGCTGAATTCTAAGCTTGAAGTTTACTGTTCATGTCTACAATATCTACAGTTACGCTACATTTGTTTTGAAATATAATAATCGTAAATTAAGTGCCACAGTTCTTCACGTGAGCTATTACTAATACTGTTGTGGATAATTCCAAAGTCTAACTGTATTCAAGTTATCCCAAAAGAACTAGGAGACTTTGCATTTTACTACATATTCTAGATTTTAAAAGTGACGGACGGATGGTTTGAGACACACTTTATAATTATGATTTTGCAATAATATTATTGCCTTCGCTCAAAATGACGTTTTTCTGGGAAAATTGATTTACCTTATTTTAAAAAACCTTGATTTAAAAAAATCACAAATAGACGATGAAAGTTCATCTTCAGATGATAATACTAATGCATAGAATTAGGGTGATAAATGAGATATTAATTTCGGTTTGCATGTTAAATGTACACAATCAGGAAAAGAAGAACGCAATACGGTAAGCGAGAAAAAGTCTAAAAATACTACATATTTTCAAACACTGAATAACTATTTTTGAAGTGTAGACTATTACATCTAGATTCTTCTATTTTTGAACTACGCTTTTCATTCATGTATAATATATAGTAGTTACATTTGAACCCGCTAGTGATCGAGGCCGAGTAGCGCCAGTTGAATGTAAAAAGGTGACCTTGCGTTCCTGCATTATTATATGTATAAAGTCTATATTCAAACTTGCATATCTGCCATTTCTAAAACTAACTCTCGTAGGACATGCAAACTTTTTCCTTGAACGATATTTAAAAAGTTGACCGAAAAGGAGGAAAGAGAATTTTTAAAAATAATATTCAATTTTTCAAATGAAATTGAATATTTTTAACTCTCGAAAACTCCTTTCCATTTATTCTTCCTTTTTTCCTTATTTGTTTTTGTGTTCACTGCTTATTAAAAACTGAAAAATTGAAATAAATTTTTAAAATTAAGAAAGCGTGCAGCTGCTGACGTTTTTTTCGCTCTTCCAGCACCCTTTGTATGGACGAAGATCTAATAAAAAATAGGAACAATAAAGGATGAAACACTTCGCCCAGCGATTGTCTAATTTTTTCAAGCCGTCTAAAAAGTAAGATTTTGAAAGTTCTTTAAAATAGGCCTCAGTAACGGTAATAGCGTCCTTGTTTGACTCAAATCTCTTTTCAGCAAGCCATTTTTTCATGTTTGGAAACAGAAAAAATTCACTGGGGGCTAAGTTCGACGAATACGGCGAATGCGGTAACGATTCGAACTTCACTTCGTGCAGTTTCGCCATTGCAACAGCAAATGTGCATTTTATTGATGAAAGAGTACTTTATCTTCTGTTAAATGGGGGCGTTTTTTCTTGATTTCTTCGCCTCACTGGACCAATAATGACGTGTAATATTTTTCATTTATCATACGTCCTTTTTCTAAGTAATCATTGAAAATGATTTCGGTCACATCCCAAAAACCGTTCCCATCACCTTGCCAGCCGATTTCACCGCCTTTGCCTTCTTCGGGGCTGCTTTGTCTGGTGCTATCCACTGTTTCGGCTGTTCCTCTGCCTCAGTCGATCGTTTAAAATCAAATCGTGAACTTTTTACATGATTTTTAGCGTCGCTGCCTCAACTGGACGTTGCGAACTGGGTTCATCGCAAGTGGATGTACGATCACATTAAAACTCATTCATCCAATTGCACACAGTCTTAAACGATGGTGCATATATGCCATGAACTTTATCTAATGCGTTCTTTCTTTCTTTTTGTATATTCATTTCTTTTTGGTATATTCATTTCTTTTATCAGACAGCACTTTTGGATAAATACACTTTCTTCCTAGATTCTTTTTATGTTCTTGTGCTCTAGTATTATTATATCTACCAGTGTGTCTCACATGAGAAGCTTTATACTTTTTACAGTTCAATTTATAAACTGCACCACTCTTTTCAAGTTTATTCAGAAGGTCTTTATTCAAGGTTATAATCGCTCCCATTTTAAACGGTATTCAAAAAATATTAGAAGCTGTTTCAAGTTTAGAAAAGATTTATGTACATGGATTTGGAAAAAAAACTTTCAAATTTTTTTATTCAACAACAAAAAGTAGACATTTTTCTCTTAACTTTTCAGAAATGCCATTTTTTTAAAACTTTCATACTTATTAAAAAAGGTCTCAAAACAGATTCGCAACTATATAGTCTACTATATACATGGGAATAATTCCTACTTGATCAGAGTAATTAAAATTTTTTTAGTTTTGTTATAAACGAATCAATGTTCCGCCGTGTTCATTCAAGGAACTAGATTATAGAATGCAAACGATATCGCGTTGATTCAATGAATATTCTATTACAATAATTCGCAGTAATTTACACATTTTTCCTCCGTGTGGTTACTTAATAATGTAGGAATTTTTATTTTGTAAATATCTTGCCCCGATTGCAAATTTGAGCTACCAAAGTTAAATTTGCACATCCTGCACAGGTAAATAAAGAAAAAGAACTCAGAGTCTTCATTGCGAACAAACGTAGGGAGTTCTTTATCTTAACATTCTTGCAACAAAAATCCTGAAGTACTATGCTATCTAGGCATACATGTTAAAACCAAAAAACCCCATCTCTCCAACCAATGCACCGCCCGCGGAACCGCCTTTCGGCTATAAACTTCACGGGTCGTTGGTTCCAGCTTAAAGTCGCGTACGAAACTTCCGTCATCCGTTCGCCCGAGTCTCCCATCCGCAGCCATACGCCCGTTAGGCGGACTGACTAGCCGCGCCGGCCAGGGGAGGAATAAAGCGATTCCTCCCCTGAACGACGCTGACAGCGTCCGCCGAAGACGCAAGACCGCGAGTGCAGGCCCCGATGCGATTTCTACTGGCCCCCGTTGTTGCCGCGCTCTGCAAGCCCATCGAGCTCCCTCGTCTTCATCACCAGGGTGACGAATGACTCGATAAGCATCCATATATGTTCAGACTGGAGCATGAGAGAGACCATCGTGTCAGTCACGATCTGCAGGTGTTCGCCGAAGCTAAGCCTTCGATCCAACTGCCCTCCCAGGTACTTGATGCTCTTTTTCCACTCGATTTCATGTTCCCCGAGAACGATCCTCGGATATTGGAAGGATCTCCTGTCCGACGTTGTCAGCAGCGCACACAACAAGTGCGTCATCCGCGAAGCAGATGATGCTCTTTCCAGCAGGCAGGTCCATGCGCAGGAAATCGTCATACATAACGTTCCAAACGAGTGGACCCACCCGCGAACCTTCAGGGTCACCACATGTCATCTCTTCCTTGAGAGACCATTTGTCGCCCTCGTATATCACCCACCTGTCACTCAGATAGTCATCTATCATTCGCAACAGGTAGTCTTGAACCTTTTTCCGCACCATCGCCTCGATGCAGATCTTCCATCTCGCGGTATTGAACGCATTGCCTATGTCAATGTTGATCAACGCGCAGAATCCCTTACGCTTGCTAGTTCCTCTTCTTGCTTTAGTGGCGATGTCCACCACTGCCTGGATGGCGTTAACTGTGGACCTGCCTTTCCCAAAACCGAACTGGTTTTGCGAGAGACCATTCTCGCGGACCATGCGACCCTGTAGTCTTTGTAGGATCATTTCCTCCAGAAGTTTCCCCATCGTATCCAACAGTCATATTGGTCTATACGACGAGGCATCCCCTAGAGGTTTGTTGCCCTTCCTCAGCAGGCCCAACCTCTGCTTCGTCCAATCTGCGAAGAATCTCCCCTCCCGAAGACAGGAGTTGAAGACTTCTAGGAGGATCTCCGGGTATGCCCCGATCACCTCTTTGAGGATCTCGTTCGGCAACCCATCGATCACCGGCGCTGTGTTTGCCTTGAGCCTTCCACCCGCTTTCTTTAGTTCTTTGAGAGTGAAGAGTTCCTCGTGCCTGACCACGCAGGAGCTTCAGGCCTGTAACTGGAACGGCTCTACATGGGGTAACAAGCTTCGCACGATGTACTTGACTCGATCGGGATTATCCAGGCCCGGGGTCTTTCTTCTAGTCACCAATCTCTTAGTGACTATTTTGAAGACGAGACCCCATGGGTCCTTCTCGACCTCACCGATCAAGTCTTTCCAGCACTGAAGTCGGCTTTTCTTTATGCCTTGCCTCAGAGCTGATTTTGCTTTTTTCCATGCCTCGTGCGGCAGAGGATCACCCTTTGAGCGGGTGAATCTCCGCCGCGCTGCGAGGCATTCCCGACGCAGGACAGGCAACTGGTCGTTCCAACAGTACATTGAGTCTCCGGTACGCCCATGCCCCCGTCGAGGCATCGAGTGGTCACATGCTGCGACCACTTTCGGCCCCGCCGCCCGCACGGTGTCCTCCAACGCCCCAGCAGACTTAGCCCAACCAAGTTCATCTCTGAGCCTGGTTTCCACAAGATGTTTTTACAGTCGCCCGCGATAAGGGGCCGGCCACTAGCCTCTCTGAGGCTACCCAAACGAACCCCGCTTCGGTCTCCAGGAAATCCCTGATGCTCAAATCAGGGCTACAAACAAGGATCCCAGCCGTCCGTGATGCATCCTGGTACCAAGCAGAGTTTTCGGACCATTTGTGTTGCTCACTAATGAGCAACACATCGTCCCCCCTCTCCTTGGCAGTCTGCATCAGAAGGTTCTGGGCTTCCTTCTCTCTCCCGAGGTTGAGCTGTAGAAACTTCACCCCACACCTTCAGCAGGCGTCCTTCCTGCCTGGAGGCGTGCAGCCGCGCGACACATGGCCGTAACCCTGGCACCTGAAGCACCGGGCAACCTCGACATGATCCCGGATGCGGCAGTTCACCCACACCATCCTCAGCTTACCGAGCCCGAGCAAGCTTCGACCGTCCGCCTCGGTTAAACAGACCATCGCAGTCTGTACACCGCCGAAGCGCTTATACGGCCGGCACTGGTTCCCGAGGTCTGGTTTTCCCAGCGCGATACAGAGCGCGGCCACAACCTCTTCCCTTGCGATGGTCTCGTCGAGGTCCCTAACTTCAACGGACCTCTTCGAGACCAAAGACTTAACCTCGACTCTCTGCCCGACCGCCTGATCGAGCGCCATCTCGAAGGCCGAGACGTCACCCCCCTTCTTCAGGACTAAGACGATCTTCTTCCTGGTTCTCCGGATGGAGAGAACCTCCACTCCCGAAGTCTGAGGGTTCACCCTAGCCTTCATAGCTTTCAGGATCTCAGCGTAGGACTCACTGTCCTTCGCCGACACCCTGATAGCGTCGCCAGACCTGGCGGCCGGGGAGAGACGTCACACCTTTTTTTCTCCTTAGGTTCCTGCGCAGAGGGCACAGGAACTTCTGTCTCATTCTTCTTTTTATTTTTCTTCTTTTTATTTTCCTTATTATTTTTCTCATTTTTTTCCACCAGCTGCCATTCCCCATCCTTTTGTGGGGTCTGGATTCTGGTGGCCGCGGCGTAAGAGAGCGATGTGCTGCCCTTCCCTTTCTTTGGGATTCGCTCCTCGGGGGGAGAAGGGGTAAGCCTCTTCTCCCCTTTGTCAGCTTTTCCGGGTATCTCTCAGAGACGTGGATTCCAGCCTTTTCTGGATTTCCACCCCTCTTTCGAGTAGGCACTTGTGGGTGTTGAGCATCCCGCTCACTAACACTGTCCTTAACATGGCCAGGGTTGTTTTTCAGCATACCCTGCTGGATAACGCTGAGAGCCCTGTCCAATTTCTCCATTTTTACGCTTTGCTCCTTCAGGAGCTGGAGGACGTCTTTCAATCCCTCAGCCCCTGGTTGGATATAAGGTGACGAAATGGTCGCCCCCCATGATTCCAACAACTTTGACACAGGTAATTTTTCCGTTATGTGGACGAGATACCGGCCTGAGAAGATTAAAAGAGTAACTTGACCTTTTTCTGAACTCTATAGATTACTTTGGTCGACAGGTTAAACCATACGCGAACGTAAAATATTTTGCTGTTTCAGAATCCTCGGTCGAAAAGGCGTTTCAATTTAATACACAAAAGTTGAATCTAATGCATTTATGGAGACATAAGTAAAATGATGTATTAGAATATACAAAGTCTCTACTTCCCTACGCGTATTACATACTCTATTTCTAATGAAAAATGCATGAAAAGCTACACTTCGCATGTAAATACTAAAAGAAATGACTTATTCGTTTTTTTTATTATAACACCCACAAGACTGCAGAATTCCCAAAATTATTGTGCGTAGCTTATTCTAACAGTTGAAATATTTACAAGCGATTAGTTTTACTATTAAGGGGGTCCTACCATGTAAACGCCGTTTTTCGAGGCGTTTTTTGGGATCTTGCAGAAGGAAAAGAATTCAATATTTTCCAATAGCCAGACGGTATTGTTGGAAGCCAGCTAGCGCCTTCTCCTTGCGCGTCCTCTTCTTTCTTCTTGTCTCTTTCGTTCAATAAATTTTAAATCGTTTCGCAGAATCTAGAAACCTCAAGGATATTTACTGTGGAACCAGTGTTCGCAGAACGTGGACGTAAACGGCCCCCACCATAGATGCTTCGAGCTCATTGTGTCTTCCTCATTCAACCAACCTATGGCAGTGGAGCGAGGAAGAAGCCATGAGCTGGTAGGGTCCATGGTGGGGGCCATTTACGTCCACGTTCTGCGAACACTGTGTAGAACATTGTCATTAGAGATAACTTATCATGCTGTCATGACAGCCATTGTACTTATCCAAATCTGTTTTCAAATTTATAGAATATGTTCCCTCTCTTTTTATTCTGAATGGAATGATTCATGAGACAAACAAACAGCTCTGTCAACTAGATTTTTAATAATAGCAACTTTATTTTGAAAAGCATGATTTGAGATGAAATTTAACATTCTAACAGAATATATACTCTTTCTGTACCAATTTGACACTATTGTACCATTTTTAAGTTTAATTATTTCCAAGTCTAAAAAACTGATTCTATTGTTCTTTTCCATTTCATGGGTAAATTGAATTCTTGGGTGATAGTTATTGAAAGTATCTATACGTTTTTGCAACTTATCCAAAGGTACACACAATAAAGTATCATCAACACATCTAAAATAAAAGGGTACAACAAACTCCAACCTCTCAAAGACAGTCTTTTTCAAATCTTCCATGACTATTTCAGCCAACATTGGAGAAAGAAAAACAGAACCTGTTGGAGTACCAAACTTTTGTTTATAGAATTTACCATTAAATTTAAATTCAGTAGAATTCATAATGAAATCTAATCCTTTGAGAAACTCTTTCTTGTTTAATTTTGTATGTGATTTAACTTTTATCCATCCATTTGAAACAGCTTTTTTGACCAAATCCAACGGAATGTTCGGAAACATTGCAACAACATACAAAGAAATCATTACATGACCATCAGGTATTGTCTTTGTGACTATAATCTTTTGAAATTCCCAACTATTTTTAACAGTATAATTTGACTTTGATAATGAATTTTTCAGTATCATATTAAAATTTTCTTCTAAAATTCTAGTAGGTGTATTAATAGTCGAAACAACTAGTCTCAAAGGATAGTTTTCCTTATGAATCTTTCTTAATCCATAACATCTAGTCAAATCAGTATTGTGTCAATATCTTTCCATCTAGTATATTTTCCCAATTGTCCTTTCTTCCTCTAATTGTCCGCCATCCTGCAACTACTACTTTTTAATTAATCATATTACTACTGAAGTCCTTTCCCAATCTAAGGATATCCTGTACAGATTTTGGCTCTTAAACATGAGTCAAATTAACAAACCAAGGATCACTTTTTTCTATCTCACAAACTCTATGCAAATTCAAGTTTTGCGTTTGGGCACTGCTTTGTTCAGAAATAGCACTATTTAATTTTTTCATGCGACCTCTATCATTATTTAAAAATGTATTATTCAGGACAATTTGATGTTTCAAAAGATCAATAATTATTCTCTGTGGCAAACACTTTTCCAATTCGTTCCTTATTGTAAAAACTCTATTCTTCAAAAAATTAATATGATTCGAGATATCCTTGATTTGAAAATTCAAAAGAGAACACTTAAATTTGTTGAGACTGCCGAAATTTTCTTTTACAAAAATTACTATGAAAACTGAATTCATTAAATTTAGAATTTAAATTGAATATCTTTTTGGGTAAAACATCATTCCTCCTACATTCTATTAAATAATTCATCTGGAGAATATTAATTCTAATTTTGTAATTAATATCGCACCACAGTCTCACCTTCTCAAATGCTTCAGTACCAAATTCGGTTTTGATCCCACTCAAAAACATTGTTTTACGTAATAGTAAACAATTTAAAAGCAACTATTAAATTTTGACCTCCAATCCAAGCCAATAAATTTTAAATCTGAACTTGTATCACTATCTACCCGTATTCCTCTCAATTTCCAAACAAAACCACAATTAAAAATTTCAAGGATTCGAAACTAATCGAATCCTCAAAATACAATGAACACAACCAAATTTAAACCAAAATCACCCCACCTCAATACAACTATTAGAAAACAAACCGGGAGAATTCTGAAACTGATACCCGATCTCTTGTCCGGCTGAAATAGAGAAATGTTGATTGACCAACTGCAGTGCTGAAAATACTTGCTATCCAAAGACTTTCGTACATGTTAAAACAATAAAGTAGGTTTTATTTTGAAAATTTTTTTAATTTTTAATGACAGAAGTTGAGAATAATAAATCAATATGACACATCATATAGACCGTGATCTCAGACATTACAGCTAAAATGAATGACACTCAAAAAAACAAATGAGTGTTACACACGTACTGACCTGTTTTATTGAGTGCCATTTGGTTGTTCTATTATCGTTGAGATCGCGTTCTAAATATTGCTTCCAAATGATAAAATATTTGATTGTCGACAACTAGAAAACAGGATTATAAGCAAAACTAAAATTTTGAGTGCTTCATTAGAAAGGTAATAAATACATCATTAACAATGTTCAATGATACTGTGTGCTGCACTTGTGTAATGAGTGACATTTTTTAAATCTATTAGGTTGACGTAAGCGTGCTTTTTTAGGGCTATTAAAAGAGAACAACTTTGGTCTGAAATTTTTTTAGGACAAATTTTAGGCCAAATTCTATACCAGAAGAATTGTTCAAATTTTTTTATGGTTCTCATGAAATAATGAAGTAAGTTCACACGCAATTGCGATAAATGTTAAAGCAAACAAATAATTGTATGTCTTCATTGAAATTAAAAAAATATACTTTATTTCAAAAAGGACAAATATTACACAAAAAGTAGAAGTAGTGCGAATTAGTGAATTCTATCAGGGCCTTCCTTCAGGAAAATTATGAACCAACACAAAAGCACCATGTCTAACGTTCCTCTCGTAAGATGGTCTATATATAAATTTCTTACATCTATATCATCGACTTTCTAAAGTGATATATAGATTTTAGTTTGCAGCAATAAAATCATCGTCTATGTGAACATCGTACTAATTCTCTGCAAGCAATCTTTATTACCAAATATTAAATATAATAAGAATTCTTTATAATAATATTTACAATGAACTGTTAGGGCACAGCGCAAAAAAATTATGAAAATCAAGGACTCTGAAATCTAATTTTCCATTGGCAAAAAGTCATATACTTCGAAATATTTTTCAATGTTTGGTGATGGGGTATAATGGGTAGGGAAGGGGGGGGGGGGGTTATCATCCAGGCCTATAATTCAATGAAAAAAATAAGAGGATTTGTTATGATCTTTAATTGCGAAAATAAGTTCCGTGGTGCTCAGTGATCACTGTATAATTTGAGAAATTATTAAATGAAAGCATCAAGAGATAAAATCCGGCCAGGATTGGGAAAATGTAGTTATATTTTGCGAATTTTTTTCTCGTTAATCGTCCACTTTATTAATTCACAGTTTTTGTCCAGAAAGGAGGTAAACAACCGGCGGATAGTATCAGACCACTAACCGCGCGAGCTATTAAAAATTAAGCTTAACTTTGAAAGGTCTTTAAATTATTTCAAATAGGGATCATTTTACGCAGTATTTAATCAGATATGGTGGGTATGGGTTTCGAAAACCATGAGCTAAAATGATTGACGCTGAAGCGGATTAAATATAAACAATGTGGATAAATTTCCGTCACAAAATGTATAAATGAAGCAAAGAATTTCGAAAGTTGATAAGCGCCAATTTTATAATTTTACAGGAGCGCAGAAAAACGTTTGCATTTCGGTGTTTATGATTATAAATTTCAATGGATGCATAGAATTAGTAGTAATCGATCAGGTTCGTGCTCTCCTAAATTTTTAGACATGTACAAGTATGTGTTGTTACAATGATACATGCGATTAAGTTATTTCCAATGATAACTCCACAGTTATTGGCAGTTCAAAACTTGATATCTGCAAGTGTTGATTGATTATTTCGCTAATATGTGTTCGATCATAACTCTCGGTGAGTGGTTCATTATTGCTACATGGGATCTTCAATTCATCAAATCCTGGAATAACCGATTCGTCAGAAATACGATTAATTCCTTCTTTTTGCTATGACAAAAAAGGACGGGTGGGGAGCTTAGTGGATGGCTTTCGGACCTTGGAGGATGTAGTGTCCCGATGAATCGGTGAAACAAGGCAGGGGGCTCTACAAACGAGCATCTTCCCAGTTACATGAGGGTTGCCCTATAAACAGGCTTATCCCAAGCTAAAAGAGAGGTACGCTATCGACGCGTTTATCCCCATAATTGGAGAAGGATGTAAGTCCCAAGCAGCCGTGCCGAGCATGTGTCTGCATGTGTCGGAGAGAAGTGAATGAGATGAAAGTAGACGGATGAATGACAACGTTACATGGCTGTGATGAATGTCCTTTGAACGCAAGTGAAGACCCTATATACTAGCTCTCCCCTGAATGGAGCTAAGAGTAAATTGGTGACCGGCTGAACAGAGGTTGAGCCTCAGGGAACTGGGATGGAACGGCGGTCCGAGGGTATACCCGTTCCAACTATTCCGGCCCGCTCCTCTACGCACGAAACGCTAGTAAAATTATTTATGGATGAAGAGACATCCTTTAGCTCCTTAGGGAGGAAAGTGAAAAGATGGAGAAGTTAGTCAGGACTCTAAGCGTTATCCAACAGGGGATACTGGGAAATAACGCAGGCATGTTAATGGAATGGCAACTAGTCAAGAGGCCGGAATGAAAAAAGAAAGAAAAAGAAATTGAAAGAGGAAACGGGGAAGAAGTAGAAAGAACCTGCGCAAAAGTACAGGAAAAGAAGAGGTCGTGTCTGCCCTTTGCTTGGCATTAGGCAGAGCAGCCTTCGACGGGTCCTGAAAGTTCTCCACTCGCTTCAGTGAAGTGAAGACCGCAGTGAAAACATGCCGAAGTTGCCCAGTGTTTCTGGTTCCTCAGGTATGTTCAAAGGTTCCGTGACTGCAGCAACCCTGACAGGAAAGATGCCTTTTGGATCTGCGGCACCACTGGGCACACGTTTAAAGATTGCGAGGCACCCCCGAGGTGCCTGACAGGTTCAAACACGGTCAAGAAAGATTTCGCCTGAGTCTCCGGCTGCGCTTCCTGCCCGTACTGCTCATTAGTAAGCAATACAAATGGTCCGAAACTCTACTTGGTAGCAGGATGCGGCACGGATGATCGAGATCCTTGTCTGGGTGGAGGTGGCGGGTGTGCGTGTGTACAGCAGCTACTTCTCCTCCAATGATCTTTTCGAGGTCTTCAAGATCCAGATCCCCCCCTTAAAAAAAACCTCAGCGAGGCTGTTAGGCAGACCTTCATAGGGGGTGACTTCAATAAAAAGTTTCAGCGTGGTCCAGTGCGAAGTGCTCCTCACTCTCGATGAACTGAAGAGAGCGAGTGGGAGGATTAATAAAAATACGGCGCCGGGGATAAGCGGGGTGCAAACAAGATCTTCAAGGAGGTGATCGAGGTATACCCAGAGGTTCTCCTAAAAGCTTTCACCTCCTGTCTTCGCAAGAGGAGGTTCTTTGATGACTGGAAGAAGCACAGGTTGGTCCTGCTGAGGATGAATCTGCTTGAATAATAAATTAAAGTTATTGAAAATTACAAAGTCGCTATAGTAAATGACCATCAATAAAAGATATATAGTTGCTTCTGCGTCGACTAAAGTAGTTTCATCTTCTTCAGAAACTCTTGCCTCTTAAACTTTTGAATAAACTGAATAATGTCTTTGTTTTGTTGGTAGATGATCTTCAACATTGACAAAATGTTCGATAATATTAGTATGACCAGGTATTTCTTTATTATTACGTTTTTTTTTTTTTTAATGAACTCTTTCAAAATTCTATTTGGTGCACAACTAAATTACCGCTGTTTGTCAATAGATGGTTCCAGCAGTAAGTTTTGGTCGACTTTGACCTATCTAAAACGTCATGAACCAAACTTAGACATATGGTCAACAAACCGTTTTGACACATAAGTGATTTTGTTCTGGCGTCATATACTTTTGGTTGTGTGAAAATGTCTGATTTTGTGCCAAATAATCGTCACTTGTGGGAAGTGTTGGTTTTCTTCTTTCATTCGCAGAAAACGGCAGCTGAAGCACATTGAGAGTTCGAGAAAGTTTACGGAGATGCTGCTCTGAGTGAAACAACGTGCTGCGATTGGTTCCGTCGCTTCAAAGACGGTGATTTCGATGTTGACGACCGTCCGTGTGAAGAAAGGGCTAAAATCCTTCTAAGACGCTGAATTGGAGGCATTGCTCAATGAGGATCCGTGCCAAACGCAAGAAAAGCTCTAGCTGAGCGAACGTGCCAAAAGTAGCTTGCACGATTTAAAAGTGGTGATTTTGGCTTCGAAGACAAAGAACGTCCTGGGCAGCCGAAAAAGTTTGAAGATGAAGAACTCGCAGCATTACTCGATGAAGATTGTTGCCAAACACAAGGAGAGCTCGCAGAATCTTTGGGAGTCACTCAAGCAGACACGAGGCAATAATTTTCCATCATGACTACGCTCGGCCCCATGTTGCTATTCCGGTTAAGAACTATTTGGAAAACAGTGGATGGGAAGTTTTACCCCACCCGCCTTATAGCCCAGACCTTGCCTCTTCTGACTACAATTCGTTCCAACCGCACGAATTAAGTTATAGATCCAATAAATAACAGCAAAGTTGATATATTTTTTCAAATTTTTAGAAATGCTATTTTTTCAAGACTTTCACATTGATAAAAGTGTTACGGGCGAGTGAAAGTGGTTAAATACTCTTTCTTAGATACAGGATTGATATTGCATGGAATTTTATTCTATGCTGTATCAATTCATGACTTACAAGCGAAGCAAGACACACTTTGTATCGCTCGTAACCTGAGAATTTTTTGATAAACACTGCAATTCAGCATCCCTGGGCTGGCGAGCTGTTTCAAGACGAAAGCAAGTTCTTTACTGATGTATCCAAATTTAGATAATTATATTTCGAAATTACATTTTGACAAATCCTCCTAGGTGATACATCCCAGTAACTTTAAAATTTTTACATTGCCGCTGTGCAAGGGCAACACGCCACACACCAAGGAGAGCGAGGAAGGAATTATTTATATATAATAAGTGTTGCTATGGTGAATTATCATATAGACCGGGTAGCTGTGCGCATAAGGTAAACCAATGTATACCTCACGTCGACGAATCAGTTTGACACATGAGAATAAGTGATAAAGAAAAACAGTGCTCTGTCTATATGGTAATTGCGCCCGTGGTAATGAGTTAGTAAGTCACACCGCATGCCGATAAAGCAGTAACGCTGTGCTAATAACCTAATGACAGAATGAGAAGTTATCAGCACAGCCTCATTAAATATAATGTCTAAATATTATAAGCATTATTATATTAATATTAATATTGTATAAACATTATATCACAACTACTATTAATATCTCGGGTAGTAACATAGTATTGATCAATATTAGCGACATTGTGTATTGATTGCCGATAAGTCGATCACGATCAATGAATGAAAATCGATTATTTATTATGGATCATAGATAAGGAATTGATTGACTGATCATTGGCAATCAATTAATGATCATACTTCGTATAATAAGTGATATAAATCATAGACAAAGAAATGCAGAAATAAGTAATTAAAAATGCATTTATTTGGAAAATAGATATAAAATTGGGCAATAGAAGAGATGAACCTATAAACTCTTGCAGATATCGTGCCTGGCCACCGATTCGCAATTCGTACGTGCCTTGCCACCGATTTACGATTCGAACGTGCCATGCCACCGATTTACGTTGATCTGCTCCCACTAATAGAAGCATCAATAGTATATATACCCCAGAATTACCTCTGGTGGTTTGTCATTAAGTTCCGAACAGTTGTACGGTTGTTAGGTCCAGACCGGTAATTCAATATCGTGAGCAGACCCTTCGATAAACGTAAGTCTCATTGGATTTCTATGAGCAACTCTACATTCGGTACTTGGTAAATAAAATCCCAGGTCCTTAAGCGGTGCAAGTCCGAAAACCGTAATGCTAGATAGTTCCTTTGGATTACGTGTATCGTCGTATTTAGTCGTGTCGATTAATAGTGATTTATTTCTGAAATCGGGACGAACTAGCCTATCTTGTTAACACGTGCATGTTTGATTCATTTCTCGTGTACTTAGAAAGATACATAAGCGGATAATTGATCACATCAGTTGCTGGTGGACTTGCATCCCTTACACCATACCTCCTGCGAAATTTATCGTTGTTTTGCTACTTCACGGAGACTCAAGTGAAATCCAACTATCCTGCAAGGATTTGTGCCGTTGACTTGCAATAATAGGAGTAAAAAACGACAATTCTCTCTTTTGCCTTCTAATTTAAGAGGTAGACAAGTAAGTTACCAACTAAGTATCATCCTGTGTGATAACCTATGCAACAACTTATTTATTAATAGTAAATTATCTTACATATTCATAAATTCAGTGTTTTATTATCATTGTGAACAACTCAGGGCCCACCCTAGCGAACTGGCTGAACGGTAGCTTTACGGTGTACCGTAAAGCTATCGTAAAGCTATCGTGAAGCTATCGTAAAGTAGCATTACAACTTATGAATGAGGCAAAATAAACATTCAAAATGTTTTTATCCTTATTCTACGTTGAAAATAATGTTAACTGGTAATTGAAATATGCAATAATTTTATTTATTTCCGCTAAAAATTGAAAAAAACATAATAACTGTCATTCAAGGCAGTGCAGTGGTTCATCACTTTTCATGTCTTCACCGTCAGGATTGAATATTTGTTTGAATGAGATGAAAGTATAGTTGTGTCTCACTCCAACCAATGGTCAACTTTAACGGAGAAGTTCCACAAAAGGTGAACCACTGCACTCCCTCCAATGCAGGTATTATGTTTTTTTTAAATTTTTAGCGTAAATAAATAAAATTATTGCATATTTCAATTACCAGTTAACGTTATTTTCAACGTAGAATAAGGATGAAAACATTTTGAATATTTATTTTGCCTCATTCATGAGTTATAATGCTACTTTACGATAGCTTTACGATAGCTTTACGGTACAGCGTAAAGCTACCGTTCAGCCAGTTCGCTAGGGCATAGACCTGGCAAGTGACAACGTACCCACAAACAAAAATAAATTATCAGGCCTTACCAACCTGATATAATCAGCTAACCTCCTCCCTTACATCCAAAATCCAAACTACCCTCGCCTTTTGCTCGGGACGTAACATAGGGATGCTCTACTCTTCTATGCTTTTCAGATGCACCTCCTAGATTTAAAATTTCAAAAACACACGTCATATATATGTATATATATATTTATATATACCACTACAGATTTCCGCCGTTTCTTAATTTTTTCTCTCGTCTGCCCAGGTATGTTATGCATCAAATATTAAAAATCGATGAGCGTATTTACTTGCTCACGATAAGTGTGAAAGGAGGGAAGAAATATTTGACACCTGAAAATCAGCAAATGTTGCAATAATAGAATCAGCACGGTACAAAATCCATCCCCATTCCTAAAACCTCCCTGCCATTATTACTTTCGACCAATCATAGAAACCTTAATCATCAAAAAACCCTACCATATACACCTTGCGATGAACTTACGAGCTGGATCTAAGCAAAATGAAATTCGCAGTTACTCGAGCAACCTTGTACTTTTGCCTATCCGCGGTTCGTAACGATCAATCTTCGATCACTAGTTAAGGCTAATTTGTAACATTGCCTAGTAATACCTGTTTCGGGAAGTCGCATCGGGCGGACGTAAATAATAAAAGTCTATTCGTCGTGAGCAAAATATACAATAGTATATTACGTGCCTAGGCACACAATGAGGGTTATTGCGTGACAAGCGACAATGCTCGCAGGAGATCGAAGCCGAGGCGCGATCAGTCCTGCGAGCATTGTCACGAGTCTCGTAATTTCCTGAATTGTGTGCATTGGTACGTTTCCTAATTTAAGTGACTTCGGTGCGTATACGAGTTTTTATGCGTACACTCGGATCTAATCTAGTATTGTAGTTGTTTGCGGCGCTAGTCATTATTATGGATATCTCTATCCATTATGTTATCATCAATTTGAGAAAGAACTGATTGCGATCAGTATCTCCAGAACGTGGGATTTTTCGGCCCCCACCACGTTCCCATCTGGGAGAAACACATGCAAACGTGGCGTGTCAGTGTGTCGGCTCTACTACACGCTGCGGTCACTAGCTTCGTGTAAAGCCGAAGGTGCACGAAGACGGACTTCGTTACAATGCTTGAGTTTTCAAGTTATTTTTAGATTTCACGCTTTCGTTTATCGAGTCGAAATTAAGAATTGTATTTTTCTCGAGTACGTGCAAAAGAGGCGCGAAGCAGACGACGAATTTGAATTTACGAAGTATATAGTTCAAGAAATAAAACTTTTCTTCAATTTCTTGAAGAAAGTCTGCATGAAATAAACATCAGTATGATCTTGGAAAATTTCAAGAGGATTTCAACACTTCAAAAATAAACTTTCAGTGAAATTTAGTGACAATAAATGTATAAAATTTGAATCAATATATAATTTTCCATTCAAATTTATATACTTCTTACTAATTTTGTACATTTAACCATTTTTCAATTAGAACAATATTTTCTATCAAGATAAAATGAACATAAAATTCAAGTTCATAATTTATATTTTCAGTTATATGTCAGAAATATTTTCATCTCACATTTTTGTAGCCTAAGCACAAACTTTTCATTCCAAAACTTAAAATCTCTACGGAAATGGAAAATTGTCTAATAGCAGTAGATAAATTAAAAAGCTAAAATGTGTGTTTATTGGTATTTCCATATTAACATATAAATATCAATCAACTTTAAATTTTACATAAAAATGTTTGTTCGAAGTGTTCAAATCTTGTTACAATTTGACAAGATTTTATGGAGGAGTGCAATCTTTTGGATGAAATATTTTGTAGTTCTTAATTTGTCTGTCCGTCTGAAATCGTAGTAAGATTTGAACAGTAAACAACAAATTTTCCAATAGAATTCAGGATCAATAATAATTGATTCAGGAAATACTTCAACTCTGTAGAGCATTTTTGTATTTCGAATTCAAAATGTGTGCTTAAGTCACAAAAAAGTAAGCTGAAAATGTAGATATAAAACTAATTATGTCATGTTTATGTCTTCTTAATGGAAAATACTTTGCATATAATTCTCTAATTCGATATTTTTTTAATGTATGAACATTCAAGAAATTGATAAATATTCCATCTTTTTATAGGAACTAAAAATTTCCGGATAATGTTTGATTGAGAAAGCTAAAAATTTGTCAAATATTGATATAAATTGCAATTTTGCAATTGCATTATTTTTCAAATATTTTAACATCTCTTCAATCTTGATAATTCTTACAGAAGTTTATTTCATGTGAGTGACTTTTTCTTTTTCTAATGAAAGATTTCGTAATTCTAAATTCGGCCCAATTCGTAACATTGTAAAAAGATTTTAAAATTTCATAAAAATTTTTTTCTGTTTTATTCAAAGTCAATAAATATTCAATGTTTGGAATCGAAATATTAAGTAAATGATTTTTAATTTCTGGGAATAAACTGCTTTAATAAGACAATCGTTCTTCTTTGTGAAAAATCTCAATTTTAAAATTAAAATTCTACGCATAGGATACAAAAACATAATATGAAAATACTTTTATTACAGAATTTTGAAATATACAAGTTGACCAATTTTTAATCGAGTAAATCGGCTACTTTAAGCAAAAAATTATGTTAAAAATATTTTATCAAAAAAAAATAAGACACATTAAATTACGGTTTAAAATCCACATTCATAGATTGATGGTAAAAGCAGTTTAAAGTTTTTTAATCTTACGTTTTAGTGACGTATGCACAGACTTTTATTCAGATAAATGAAATGCTTTATAGAAAGTCAAAATTTTCTTATTACTGCACTTAATAAAATTTATAAAGTAACAATATTTTTTAATTGATGCTTTCACTAAATTCTTTAAACATTCATTAATTGAAAGTTGTACTCAAAATTTAATCTTGCAGCGTTCCAATATTCCCACAATGTTACAAAATCTTATTAATCATTATTTTAGTCGAATTATTTTCAAAATATTTAAAAAATAAATGTATATATTTTGATTAAATACTCTGTCAAATTTTGCATTTGACTGATCTTGCCAAATTGTTGAAAGTTTTGAATACTGATAGAAGAAACTTTAAATGAAATTTTATGTCCATAAATGCTTAAAGTTCTATATAGAAATATCAACTACAACATTCTCAAATTTTATAAATAAACTACTAAATTCAAAAAGTTTCGGATTTTTTTAAAAACTGTACAAATTTCAAATATGAATCAGTCAAAATCTACTGATTATCAGTGAAATTTGACTGATTTAAATAACTAAAAACAGGTTACTGTGAATCAGTCAAATTTCACTGATTACTTCAGTGAAAAGTAACTGATTTAACAGTGAATAATATTGTTTCCACTGATGATTCAGTGAAAAGGCAAATCACTGATTCAATCAGTGAAAATTTGACTGATTCAGATTTAGAGTGTATACAAATTTCAAATATGAAGTGTACTCTGTACATTAATCAAACAGATTTAAAAGATGAATATTTTAATAAATATTCCTAAATATTATTGGAATATGATACATATCGATTTAGAAAAACTTCTTCAAAGTACTCAGACATTTTTCTTATTTTACGACATTTTTGCACCATGTTTGACCTTTGGGTAGGATTCAAGAAAACAATTGTAGACATACTTTCATTACTTAGTAAAATACTATGAAGACTTTCTTTTTAAATTAAAGCGAAAACTTTTGAAACCTTTAACAATCGGTTGCATAGATTCTGCTCTAATCTTGGACGCAATTAGAGAAATATGTTTTTTTGATTTTTTTAGATGTAGTTTTTGCCTTAAACATAAAAGAAAGAAAACACATTTGAAATATAAAAATAAAAAAGCTGGTTCATTCTTAGAGAATCCCAAATATTCTGAAATAAAACTCCTTTCCACACCACCACGGAGGTAGAGTTTAAGGCTCGTTTTTTTTACGTGGTATCCCCTGTAGGCCTAGTCCACGTCCTACGAAACGAAAAGGGTTTTTGCTTTCAAGCAAAAAGAAAAAAGGAAAAAAATGAAGCAAAGTGGTAAAAAACGCTACAAATGTAGCCCGTACTTTAGGCTTGCCTCTATCAAATGCCAGTATACGTCGAAAAAAATGTTTTGTTTTAAATCAAATAATGAAGAAGTTTGATTAATTCGGGATGATTTGGGGTGCTTGATTATTGTGAGTCCCCTTGCCTCTCACTTATGCCCAAAGCGTGATATTACTCAATTTCAGTATGTTTTCTTACTCACAAAATAATAATTAAAACTAAACAATTTCCATACCCGAGGCACGCGAAGAAAGGAATAAAGAACGTATCTCTGATATAAGAAATAAAATGTCATTATTTTGTGAGTAAGAGAGGAGTTTGAAATTGATTAACGCCATGCCTTGGCCATTAGAATTAATCCTCTCCTTCGTGAGCGAAGAGCGACAAACCACTTTCCCTATCACTTTCTGCCATCTCATATAGATTTTCGGTCATTAATTGCAAATGCTTCGAAGTGATGCTCGTTGTTCTGGCTGTTTCAGCTCTCGCCTTTAGGGCTGATCGAGTAACACAAATTGAGTTGACCGTCCTGTTTCCTAAGCGATTTCTTTTGGGAGTTTTCGCGTCCGTGAGCATGGAGAAACCTCGCTCCGCCTCAGCATTTGAATGAGGAATACTCCGAACATGATTCAATACTGAGGTCAAATTTGGAAAAAGTTTTTCTCCTGTACTCGTCGAAGATACACCGATACTAGACCACATTTCGTCAAAAGATAAATTCGACCACTTTTCTTTGAGTTCCTGTCTGATTTTGAGTAAAGAATCCCACTCTTTTTGTACACCTATTCTATCAAACGACCCTAAATCAATTTCAAACTCCTTTCTTACTCACAAAATAATGACATTTTATTTCTTATATCAGAGATACGTTCTTTATTCCTTTCTTCGCGTGCCTCGGGTATGGAAATTGTTTAGTTTTAATTATTATTTTGTGAGTAAGAAAACATACTGAAATTGAGTAATATCACGCTTTGGGCATAAGTGAGAGGCAAGGGGACTCACAATAATCAAGCACCACAAATCATCCCGAATTAATCAAACTTCTTCATTATTTGATTTAAAACAAAACATTTTTGTTCGACGTATACTGGCATTTGATAGAGGCAAGCCTGAAGTACGGGCTACATTTGTAGCGTTTTTTACCACTTTGCTTCATTTTTTCCTTTTTTCTTTTTGCTTGAAAGTAAAAACCCTTTTCGTTTCGTAGGACGTGGACTAGGCCTACAGGGGATACCACGTAAAAAAACGAGCCTTAAACTCTACCTCCGTGGTGGTGTGGAAAGGAGTTTTATTTCAGAATATTTGGGATTCTCTAAGAATGAACCAGCATTTTTATTTTAATATTTCAAATGTGTTTTCTTTCTTTTATGTTTAAGGCAAAAACTAGATCTAAAAAAATCAAAAAAACCTATTTCTCTAATTGCGTCCAAGATTAGAGCAGAATCTATGCAACCGATTGTTAAAGGTTTTAAAAGTTTTCGCTTTAATTTAAAAAGAAAGTCTTCATAGTATTTTACTAAGTAATGAAAGTATGTCTACAATTGTTTTCTTGAATCCTACCCAAAGGTCAAACATGGTGCAAAAATGTCGTAAAATAAGAAAAATGTCTGAGTACTTTGAAGAAGTTTTTCTAAATCGATATGTATCATATTCCAATAATATTTAGGAATATTTATTAAAATATTCATCTTCTAAATTTGTTTGATTAATGTACAGAGTACACTTTATATTTGAAATTTGTATA
Source organism: Diplolepis rosae (assembly GCA_030998225.1). Classification (NCBI taxonomy): domain Eukaryota; kingdom Metazoa; phylum Arthropoda; class Insecta; order Hymenoptera; family Diplolepididae; genus Diplolepis; species Diplolepis rosae. Next base: position 1,351,659 of record JAPYXD010000428.1, read on the forward strand.
CACTCTAAATCTGAATCAGTCAAATTTTCACTGATAGAATCAGTGATTTGCCTTTTCACTGAATCATCAGTGGAAACAATATTTTTCACTGTTAAATCAGTTACTTTTCACTGAAGTAATCAGTGAAATTTGACTGATTCACAGTAACCTGTTTTTAATTATTTAAATCAGTCAAATTTCACTTATAATCAGTAGATTTTGACTGATTCATATTTGAAATTTGTACAGTTTTTAAAAAAATCCGAAACTTTTTGAATTTAGTAGTTTATTTATAAAATTTGAGAATGCTGTAGTTGATATTTCTATATAGAACTTTAAGCATTTATGGACATAAAATTTCATTTAAAGTTTCTTCTATCGGTATTCAAAACTTCCAACAATTTTGCAAGATCAGTCAAATGCAAAATTTGACAGAGTATTTAATCAAAATATTTACATTTATTTTTTAAATATTTTGAAAATAATTCGACTAAAATAATTATTAATAAGATTTTGTAACATTGTGGGAATATTGGAACGCTGCAAGATTAAATTTTGAGTACAACTTTCAATTAATGAATGTTTAAAGAATTGAGTGAAAGCATCAATTAAGAAATATTTTTACTTTATAAATTTGATTAAGTGCAGTAATAAGAAAATTTTGACTTTCTATAAAGCATTTCATTTATCTGATTAAAAGTCTGTGCATACGTCACTAAAACGTAAGATTAAAAAACTTTAAACTGCTTTTACCATCAATCTATGAATGTGGATTTTAAACCGTAATTTAATGTGTCTTATTTTTTTTTTGATAAAATATTTTTAACATAATTTTTTGCTTAAAGTAGCCGATTTACTCGATTAAAAATTGGTCAACTTGTATATTTCAAAATTCTGTAATAAAAGTATTTTCATATTATTGTCACGTCCCGCGACGTATTTGAATGTATATAATACACACAGGCTGGATTGAGTTAAGAAATCTATGAGAAAATCGATAAAGGGGAATAGGGAGTAGGAGTAGTAGGGAGCAGTATAGGGCCCCTTCTCCTCTAAGAAGATATGACTACGTCACGATTTTCGCTGACCGTCAATTTGTATGAAAAAATATAAAAGAGGCCCACACCAAGAGAAAGCAGTCAGTAAATTCTTCGTCTAGTTCGACACTTAAATTTTCCTTCGGATTTATAACCGGTCTCGCGACAATAGTCCAGTGCGGCATTTCAATTTAACTTCGAAAATCTCTGAGTTTGAGATTAATAAAATTCGACCGGGACAATTTAAAATCAAAGTTCGGGAGTCGTAAAAGTCATCGTGGACTTGTATAGATCTTTGTAAAGATCTTCGAACAGTGTCATAAATTTGGATCACCGCCCTTTACGGAATATAACTGTGCGGCCTATAACTCCGTCTCTCTCACACACTTGGAATACACCTGTGGGGATCCAGTACTTACAACTCACCGCCGTGTGGATTAACCCTCAACATAAAGGTACCGAAAATCTCTCTCTCTCTATCTTCATTCTTTGTCTCTTTCTCACACACGTACCAACCAGCCTGTGCCTACATTATATAAGAATTGTCTTAACGAATGTGTATTCTGACCTTTTAACCAATAAAATAAATTCAATTTGTATTATTTTCATAATCATTCTGTCTTTCATTGACTTATCCTCATCCCTAAGCGAGGATCATTCGATCCTAACTTAAAACGAGGAATCTTCGATCAAAGTAAGTATATTTGCGTACTTGTGACGTAACATACTTCCTTTTTTCTGGTGCATCGGCCCGGGAAACACAAGTCAATTGAAAATTAACACATTGATTATTTCTAGTGAATAAATAAATGATTATGAAATATTATTTCAACATGTAACTTGAAATTTCAATAAAATAGATTTTTTAGATCACAAAGGGATTTGACCTTGAGTCTAACCTTAATGATTTAATAATCAAATCATTTCTTTGAAATATTATAATTTATATAAATTGTATAAAATAATATAAGTTTGAAAAATCACGCAGGGATCTGACCTTGAGGCTAACCTAAGTGATTAAGTAACTTATCTTATTTAAAAAATTATTCTAATTTGTTAACTAAGTTTTGATTTAAGTTAAAACAAACAAAAAAAAACAGCACACGAGAGTATAAGTCCCTTTTGGGTACGTTGAACGGTCACCATTGATTACGATCATTGGGTAGGGCAAAGTTCGAAGTGCTTGTGATTGTATTGTTTATAACTTTAATTTTAACTCTGTTAAGGAACAGAATATTTTTATTTGCAAAGATTGTCCAAGGATCTGAGCTTGAGCCTAACTTGTCCAGTCTAGAGAAAAATAAATTGTGCATAACTCGAATCTTATCTGATCCTTGTTATAAACAATTTTATTCATTTAAAAAACAATTTATAATTCAATAAATTAATAAAATAGATCATTATAATTTATAAGACACACGTGGTTGGTACAATATATATATATATATATTGTTATCATTTTAAGAAATGTATTATTTAACATTATAATTTTACGAAAATTGAGCGATTATTTATTTATTTGAATATTTTATAAAATGATATTTTTATTTTATTATCTTATTTCCTAATGAAAGAGTAAAAATATTAATTATTGTTATAAACAAATAAAAATAATTAAATTATATTTTGAAATTATTATTATAATTTTTTTTTTGAATTTTTATAAATTAAAATTATATTTTTACTAATTTCACTTCATTTACAAACAAAATTTTACATTTAGTTTTTTTAAATTGTTATAAACAATCTATAATTAACAATAAATAATCTAAGATAACGCTCAACAAAAAGAAACTGTAAATTTATAATGACTCAATGTCAAATTCAAATACCCCTGTAGAATCCGCCCAAAAAGTTATCACGCGTAGTAAAGCAAAACAAGACAATCAACTCGCAAAAATTGTCGATCAGAATCAAATAGATTCCTTGAAACTAAAAAGATCAGGTAAAATCAAAGAAAATTTAGTCGATTATAATAAATACAAGGATATTTCAAACACTTTTTCTGCTGAACAAGAATTAGATAACACTCTTCAGCTAGACGATTCACGTTTCGTCAAGACTCTAATTAATGATCAAAGCATATCAAGTGAAAATTCTAGTAAAACTAGCGGATTTCATTCAAGTTTCTGTCCAGATTTGAACATTGTGACAGGATCTAGTAATCAAGATCAAACTTTAACGAACGAGTTATCTTATTTTGACGGATCTAATTTGCTAAGCTCAACGGTAATAACAATAGAAAATAGAACTTTGAAAGAAAAATTGAAAACCTCATTGGCATGCGACTCTCTAATTAGTAACAACGATAGCAACGACGACAAAAGCGATACAGAAGTCATAAATCAGGATAATCCCGTAATAGTAAACAACGAAGAGATGGCCGTAGCCATACCTAACAGCCAGCAGGTATCCTTACGCGACGGGCTAGAGGTGGTCCCTTTGTTCGACGGAAGTAACCTCCCATTGTCCCATTTTATTGAGGGTTGCATGGAAGCAAAGGCAATGCTGCCGACACCTGCTGCCCAAGAAAATCTTGCACGTCTATTGAGAGGTAAATTGTCTGGTGAGGCACGAAAATGTATTTTTGGGTCAACGTATGCAACAATAGAGGAATTAATAGAAAAATTGAAAAGAGTATATGCCCCTGCGAAAAGCGTATATCAATTGCAGGGAGAATTAGGTAATACATTTATGTGGGAAAGAGGAAATGTCCTTTCCTATGCTGCTAGAATTAAAGAAATTGCTGATAGAATAGAAGATGCTCACAGACTTAATAATGACGGTCAGGTAGATAATGATTTTAAACAAAATTTAGAAAGAGATGTAATTCAATGTTTTATACGCGGTTTGCGTCCTGAGTTAGAAATTCGTGTGGAAGAAAAGGACACATTTAAGGAAGTAATTAATGATACAATAGACATAGAACGAAGATTGGCTGCAAGTTCTGCACTGCGAAGAAATAAAAATACTGATTATTTAAAAACCGAAGAATCAACTAATAATAATGAAAATAATAAAATCACCCGATTCAACGTAGCACTTGAAAATCAAACTATTTGTTTAATTTGTAAAAAACCAGGTCACACAACTGAAAAATGTTTTCATTTAAGTAAAGCTCAAGATGCAGTTCTTAACAATAAACAAAAAAATTTTTGCATCCTAACCAACAAGGATATAGTAATTTCAATGGTCAAAGAAGTAATAATAATAATAATTTTGCAAAAAACAATTGCAATAATTTTCCAAATAACAATTTTTTAAGAAATAAAAATTATAATTTTAATAATAACAACAATCATTTTTTACAAAATAGAAATAATAATTATAAAAACAATAATAATAATTTTTTACGACAAAGATATAACAATAATAATAATTTTCCTAGAAATTTTTACAATAATAACAATAATGTTAATAATACTAATAGACAATTGAATTCAGGACAGTATAAAAACTTTAACTCAGGACAGTTTCAAAATCGAAATAAACCATATGAAAATAGATTTTTACAAAATAATAACACTCAACAAAATTCAAATTGTACTGAAATAATTTGCAATTACTGTAAACAACCCGGTCATTTAGTACGAGATTGCAAGATACGACCAAATAACCAATCACAAACAGCTAATCAGGAAAACTCCAAAGCTCTCCCCAGCACGGGTGCACTGAGGAAAGCATAAATCGAGAACCACTGGCATCCACTTCTAACGATCATACAACAACAACAATAAATATTTCAAAGTCCACTTCAATTCCATCAATTATAGTATCAACGGAAGGTCTAAAAAATCCAACACACATGATGATTGATACTGGTGCTGCTCGAAATTTAATTAAACAAAAGGTTCTCAACCCTGAACTACCCATAAATAGCCAAAACGTATTGAAACTTACAGGAATTAATGATTCACCACTTTACACGTTAGGACAGGTAAAAATAAACATTTTTGGTTATCCAACGATATTTAACATTATTCCGAATGATGTCCCAGTAGAAGAAGATGGAGTATTAGGATCAGAATTTTTTCAAGATAATAGTGTGAATATAAACTATACTTCAAAATGCTTAGGTTACCCTTTTAAATCTACCAATACATTTACTATTCCAGCTCGAACAGTTACAACATTTTATGTTAATATAAAAAATACAGAAAAGAGTGAAGGGTATGTACCTCAATTACATATCCAAGATGGCGTCTACGTAGGTGACGCAGTTGTAAAAAATCACAGAGGAAAAGCTTATTTAAAATTTGCAAACAAAAATGAAATCCCAATTACATTATCCGTCCCATTAGTTAATTTAGAAGACTTTGAAGAACAAGAATGCTATAAACAAATTGAAAATTTAATTAATTTCAAACAAACAAATAACGAAGATTTATCAAGTAAAATATTAAATAACTTTTTAAAAACTGACAATTCTCTAATTGACTCATGCAAATTTTATAATGTAACAGACGAAGACAGAGTAGAATGTATTAAAAAACTTCTTCGATTAGACCATTTAAATCAAGATGAATATGAACATGTAGAAAAATTAATTAAAAATAACGCAGACAGATTTCAAATCCCAGGAGAACCACTCTAAGCTACTAATGTATTACAACATTCAATTCCTACTGTAGATGACGCTCCAATTTTTTCAAGACAATATAGATTTCCCCCAGTTCACAAGGAAGAAATTACAAGACAAGTCGATGAATTATTAAAAAATAAAATAATCAAGCCCTCACAATCACCATATAACACTCCAGTGTGGATAGTTCCTAAAAAACCTGACTTCTAAGGACAAATAAAATGGAGAATGGTTCTTGATTTTCGTAAATTAAATGAAAAAACAATTGGCGATTCGTATCCTCTACCTAATATAAACGATATACTTGATTCTCTAGGGTCAGCAAAATATTTTTCAGTGTTTGATTTAGCTACCGGTTTTCACCATATAAAAATGGACCCAAAAGACTCGCATAAAACCGCATTTTCCACACCTCACGGTCATTACGAATTCCATAGAATGCCTTTCGGTTTAAAAACTGCACCAGCCACATTTCAAAGATTAATGGATTTAAAATTAACTGGATTAATCGGAACGGAACTTTTTGTATATCTTGATGACATAGTTATATATGCAAATACTCTAGAAGAGCACGAAATTAAATTCAACAATTTAGCAGAAAGACTTAGAAAAGCAAATCTTCACTTACAACCAGACAAATGCGAATTTTTACGACCTGAAGTAGGATATTTAGGTCATATAATTGATAAAAATGGAGTACGTCCAGATGCAAAAAAGATAATAGCTGTAAAAAACTTTCCAATTCCAAAAACACAGAAAAATTTTAAACAATTTTTAGGCTTAGCAGGATATTATACACGATTTATTGATGGATTTTCAAAAATTGCAAGTCCTTTAAATCAACTTCTAAAAAAAGATACACCTTTTAATTGGACAGAAAAACAACAAGCAGCTTTCGAAATTTTAAAAGCAAAATTATGTGAAGAACCACTTTTACAACGATCTGATTTTTCTCAACTTTTTATACTCACAAAAGATGCCTCAGGATTTGCAATAGGAGGTATTTTATCACAAGGTAAAATAGGTAAAGATAAACCAATAGCATATGCTTCACGTAGTCTAAGTGATACTGAGAAAAAATATGATACATATGAAAAAGAAGCCCTTGCTATAATATTTTGTGTAACTCATTTTCGTCCTTATTTGTACGGAAGAAAATTTACTTTAGTGACTGATCACAAACCTCTAGTTTGGTTGCAAAATTCTAAAGACCCTTGTTCACGAGTTTCACGTTGGAGATTAAAACTCGCAGAATATGATTTTGATGTAATTTACAAAGCAGGAAAAATGAATGTAAATGCAGATGCTCAAGAAACCCTATTGATGATAGCCAGGAAAAATCAAAATATTTACAAGTTGATGAAAATGATACTTTCATGACTTCTCAAGAAAAAACGTTTTCCAAGAAAACTTTTACAAGAAATAAACAAGAAAACTCTAAAAATAAGGTAAGACCTTTAAAACGAAAAAACTTGAATCCAGGAATGGTACCAGACGACGTAGATCATTTTAGCGAAATTCCAGAAGCCCAAATATTAAATATTGACACAAAAATTCCAGAATTTTTACAAGAATTCCTTAGTGAAGAATCATTTAGTAAGATTGGTAAGAATATTTTAAAATACACAAATTTATTCAAAAATATGGCTTCAAGACTTATTTTTATGACAATATTTTTATTAAGTCCAATGTTTCCCAAAAAATACGAAAATTTATCATGGAAAACTATTACTACAAGAGCTCAAAAGAGAATAGAGCAAGAAAAAGCAAAAAATGTGGATCAAAATGGAACTCAAGAAAAATTAGACAAAAATTTTTGTTCTAAACCTCTTGTGAAAAAATCACGAGGTAGGCCAAGAAAAAATCTACTTACCAATTTAAAAAATATTCCCTCTCAAACAAAAAGAAAGAGAGGTAGACCAAGAAAACAAATATTTGAAAACGAATTACCAGAAATAAATGTGCAAAAGGGAAGCCGAACAAAAGTAGAATCAGATTCCGACTCTCATCCTGATTATTTAGATTATTTGAAACAAACTCAAACAAAAAACATAAAGAAGAAGAAGAATGCCAAGAAGCCAAAAAATATTAATGAATTTAAAAGTGAAGAAAGTGAGAATTATTTTTCAACCTCAGAAGATGAAATCAACGACATTGAAACCTCACACGAAGGAAACAATGAAGAAAATTATGAAGAAAATTTGGAAGATAACTTTGAAGAAGATTTTGACGAAAATTTCAAAAAGAATTTTGAACAGATTTTTGGAGACGATCTTGAGGAAAATTTTGAAGAGAAGTTTGAAGAAAACCAAGAAGAAAAATTGGAAGAAGAGTTTTAAGAGCCTTATTTTGAAGAAAATTTGAGATTAAACCGAAGATCTCAAATAAATTGTGAAAAAATCGATAAAGATCATGATAATTATAATCGTCCACCCCCAGAACCTCCTCCTATAAACTCTCAAACAGAAAAATTTATAACAAGGAATATAAGGAAAATGACCGAGCTGGACAAGTAGAAGTCAAGGTTTATTATTGTTAAATGGCCAACGTTTCGAAGACAAAACACCGTCTTCCTCTTCAGGGCCTACATTATTAATATTAATGATGAAAATTAACATGTAATACAGAAAATTAATAATACAAGAATTTAAAATAAAGAACAAAAGAGAATTATAAACAAGTAAATAATTTTTTTAAACAGAACTAATAAAATTAAAAAAATTTAAATAGAAAAAAAAAGTATTACCTTAGTGAGTAGATTAGAAATACATTAAGTAAAATCAAAGCCAATGTAGTACAGCAACAAGTCAAAATAATAAGGCTAGTCAATGTTGATATAAAATTTAGACGATCACAATTTATAAATCGTTGTTTGTAATAAGTAAAATATGTAAGGAAATATAAACATTAGCAACATCAATCACATCATTCCAATAAAAAGCACTGTATTCTGGCAACACAAGTAGTTAAAAAACAATTCAGAGAAAAGGAAGAAGAAAGGGGGGAAGAGCAAGATGTTAAGCATCTCCCGCCTTTAGGAAAGACCAACACACTAAGTCAATCAGCAAACCGAGCAAAGCAAGAACATTGTGAATTAATAATTTAGAAAGAAAAAAGGAAGGGAGGGAGGGGGGGACACCAGTATCGTATGGACAATCAAAGTTCGCCTAGTAAGAAAATTTGTAATTAGAAATGTCTGAGATGAGAGGGAAATATGATTCGTTAAGGTTGTCACAGTCAATTATTTTATTTAGACTATTGTCCTTTTCTTTTTTTATAAAAATCATTTCAGCAATCAATCTTTTAGAGAGGTTATTTTCTTTGTGGATTATTTTTATTTTTTCCCAATTAAAATTGTGATCACGGTTCTCTATAATATGTTTAGTGATTACATTGTGGTATTTAGAATTAAGTTTAATGTTATTTATGTGTTCATTACATCTAATTTTAAGGAGTCTTTTTGTCTGTCCTACATAACTTTTACCACACTTATCGCAGTTAATTTTGTAAACCAAGTTACTTTGGTCACAGTTATTTAAGGAATCTTTACCTAATTTAATAAATTGTTTAAAAGAACAATTATTTCTGAAAGAGGTTGTAATATCATAAGACTTAAGAATTCTTTTTATTTTATGTGATATTTGGCCAAAATAAGGGATAGTAATATATTTATTATTGTTATCAAGTTTTTTATTATTAATTAAGTTACTGTCTCTGTTATTATTTAAATATGTGATTCTTTTAGCTATTTGTCTGTTGATGAGGTTAATAGGATAATTGTTCAAAATTAATAATTGTTTAATTAATATAAGATTTTCTTCATGGAAAGATTGATGAGACAAAAGGATGGCTCGATCAGTCAAATTTATAATAACTGCGATTTTCTGGTTAAAAGGATGGCAAGACAAAAAATTTAAAAACCTACCAGAGTAAGTATTTTTTCTATACCAATTGGTCACAATACGATCATTGTCAACTCTTATCAATTTAATATCTAGGAAGTTCAAAGCTTTATTAGACTCAATTTCATAAGTAAATTGGAGTCTCGGATTATAAGAGTTAAATTTGCACAATACAAGGTCTATTTTATCCTTAGGGACGCACAGTATTGTGTCATCCACATATCTAAAATACCAGGGGATCAAGAAGTCAAAAGAGCCCAAAACTTCTGTTTCCAAATCAACCATTACTAAATCGGCTATGATAGGGGAGATAGAAGAACCCATGGGAGTGCCGGAGACTTGATTATAGAACTTATTATTAAATTTGAAAAAAGTGGAATTAAGAATAAATTCAACTGCATTTAAAAATGATTTTTTTGGAACATTAGTATTGTTTTTAATTAGTTCCCATCTTTTTTCAAGGCCTATCAGGACCAAATCATTAGGAATATTAGTAAAGAGAGAAGTAACATCAAGGGAAAGTAGCACATAATTCGGTGGAATATTACATTTTACAATTTTTTTTTGAATTTTTATAAATTAAAATTATATTTTTACTAATTTCACTTCATTTACAAACAAAATTTTACATTTAGTTTTTTTAAATTGTTATAAACAATCTATAATTAACAATAAATAATCTAAGATAACGCTCAACAAAAAGAAACTGTAAATTTATAATGACTCAATGTCAAATTCAAATACCCCTGTAGAATCCGCCCAAAAAGTTATCACGCGTAGTAAAGCAAAACAAGACAATCAACTCGCAAAAATTGTCGATCAGAATCAAATAGATTCCTTGAAACTAAAAAGATCAGGTAAAATCAAAGAAAATTTAGTCGATTATAATAAATACAAGGATATTTCAAACACTTTTTCTGCTGAACAAGAATTAGATAACACTCTTCAGCTAGACGATTCACGTTTCGTCAAGACTCTAATTAATGATCAAAGCATATCAAGTGAAAATTCTAGTAAAACTAGCGGATTTCATTCAAGTTTCTGTCCAGATTTGAACATTGTGACAGGATCTAGTAATCAAGATCAAACTTTAACGAACGAGTTATCTTATTTTGACGGATCTAATTTGCTAAGCTCAACGGTAATAACAATAGAAAATAGAACTTTGAAAGAAAAATTGAAAACCTCATTGGCATGCGACTCTCTAATTAGTAACAACGATAGCAACGACGACAAAAGCGATACAGAAGTCATAAATCAGGATAATCCCGTAATAGTAAACAACGAAGAGATGGCCGTAGCCATACCTAACAGCCAGCAGGTATCCTTACGCGACGGGCTAGAGGTGGTCCCTTTGTTCGACGGAAGTAACCTCCCATTGTCCCATTTTATTGAGGGTTGCATGGAAGCAAAGGCAATGCTGCCGACACCTGCTGCCCAAGAAAATCTTGCACGTCTATTGAGAGGTAAATTGTCTGGTGAGGCACGAAAATGTATTTTTGGGTCAACGTATGCAACAATAGAGGAATTAATAGAAAAATTGAAAAGAGTATATGCCCCTGCGAAAAGCGTATATCAATTGCAGGGAGAATTAGGTAATACATTTATGTGGGAAAGAGGAAATGTCCTTTCCTATGCTGCTAGAATTAAAGAAATTGCTGATAGAATAGAAGATGCTCACAGACTTAATAATGACGGTCAGGTAGATAATGATTTTAAACAAAATTTAGAAAGAGATGTAATTCAATGTTTTATACGCGGTTTGCGTCCTGAGTTAGAAATTCGTGTGGAAGAAAAGGACACATTTAAGGAAGTAATTAATGATACAATAGACATAGAACGAAGATTGGCTGCAAGTTCTGCACTGCGAAGAAATAAAAATACTGATTATTTAAAAACCGAAGAATCAACTAATAATAATGAAAATAATAAAATCACCCGATTCAACGTAGCACTTGAAAATCAAACTATTTGTTTAATTTGTAAAAAACCAGGTCACACAACTGAAAAATGTTTTCATTTAAGTAAAGCTCAAGATGCAGTTCTTAACAATAAACAAAAAAAATTTTTGCATCCTAACCAACAAGGATATAGTAATTTCAATGGTCAAAGAAGTAATAATAATAATAATTTTGCAAAAAACAATTGCAATAATTTTCCAAATAACAATTTTTTAAGAAATAAAAATTATAATTTTAATAATAACAACAATCATTTTTTACAAAATAGAAATAATAATTATAAAAACAATAATAATAATTTTTTACGACAAAGATATAACAATAATAATAATTTTCCTAGAAATTTTTACAATAATAACAATAATGTTAATAATACTAATAGACAATTGAATTCAGGACAGTATAAAAACTTTAACTCAGGACAGTTTCAAAATCGAAATAAACCATATGAAAATAGATTTTTACAAAATAATAACACTCAACAAAATTCAAATTGTACTGAAATAATTTGCAATTACTGTAAACAACCCGGTCATTTAGTACGAGATTGCAAGATACGACCAAATAACCAATCACAAACAGCTAATCAGGAAAACTCCAAAGCTCTCCCCAGCACGGGTGCACTGAGGAAAGCATAAATCGAGAACCACTGGCATCCACTTCTAACGATCATACAACAACAACAATAAATATTTCAAAGTCCACTTCAATTCCATCAATTATAGTATCAACGGAAGGTCTAAAAAATCCAACACACATGATGATTGATACTGGTGCTGCTCGAAATTTAATTAAACAAAAGGTTCTCAACCCTGAACTACCCATAAATAGCCAAAACGTATTGAAACTTACAGGAATTAATGATTCACCACTTTACACGTTAGGACAGGTAAAAATAAACATTTTTGGTTATCCAACGATATTTAACATTATTCCGAATGATGTCCCAGTAGAAGAAGATGGAGTATTAGGATCAGAATTTTTTCAAGATAATAGTGTGAATATAAACTATACTTCAAAATGCTTAGGTTACCCTTTTAAATCTACCAATACATTTACTATTCCAGCTCGAACAGTTACAACATTTTATGTTAATATAAAAAATACAGAAAAGAGTGAAGGGTATGTACCTCAATTACATATCCAAGATGGCGTCTACGTAGGTGACGCAGTTGTAAAAAATCACAGAGGAAAAGCTTATTTAAAATTTGCAAACAAAAATGAAATCCCAATTACATTATCCGTCCCATTAGTTAATTTAGAAGACTTTGAAGAACAAGAATGCTATAAACAAATTGAAAATTTAATTAATTTCAAACAAACAAATAACGAAGATTTATCAAGTAAAATATTAAATAACTTTTTAAAAACTGACAATTCTCTAATTGACTCATGCAAATTTTATAATGTAACAGACGAAGACAGAGTAGAATGTATTAAAAAACTTCTTCGATTAGACCATTTAAATCAAGATGAATATGAACATGTAGAAAAATTAATTAAAAATAACGCAGACAGATTTCAAATCCCAGGAGAACCACTCTAAGCTACTAATGTATTACAACATTCAATTCCTACTGTAGATGACGCTCCAATTTTTTCAAGACAATATAGATTTCCCCCAGTTCACAAGGAAGAAATTACAAGACAAGTCGATGAATTATTAAAAAATAAAATAATCAAGCCCTCACAATCACCATATAACACTCCAGTGTGGATAGTTCCTAAAAAACCTGACTTCTAAGGACAAATAAAATGGAGAATGGTTCTTGATTTTCGTAAATTAAATGAAAAAACAATTGGCGATTCGTATCCTCTACCTAATATAAACGATATACTTGATTCTCTAGGGTCAGCAAAATATTTTTCAGTGTTTGATTTAGCTACCGGTTTTCACCATATAAAAATGGACCCAAAAGACTCGCATAAAACCGCATTTTCCACACCTCACGGTCATTACGAATTCCATAGAATGCCTTTCGGTTTAAAAACTGCACCAGCCACATTTCAAAGATTAATGGATTTAAAATTAACTGGATTAATCGGAACGGAACTTTTTGTATATCTTGATGACATAGTTATATATGCAAATACTCTAGAAGAGCACGAAATTAAATTCAACAATTTAGCAGAAAGACTTAGAAAAGCAAATCTTCACTTACAACCAGACAAATGCGAATTTTTACGACCTGAAGTAGGATATTTAGGTCATATAATTGATAAAAATGGAGTACGTCCAGATGCAAAAAAGATAATAGCTGTAAAAAACTTTCCAATTCCAAAAACACAGAAAAATTTTAAACAATTTTTAGGCTTAGCAGGATATTATACACGATTTATTGATGGATTTTCAAAAATTGCAAGTCCTTTAAATCAACTTCTAAAAAAAGATACACCTTTTAATTGGACAGAAAAACAACAAGCAGCTTTCGAAATTTTAAAAGCAAAATTATGTGAAGAACCACTTTTACAACGATCTGATTTTTCTCAACTTTTTATACTCACAAAAGATGCCTCAGGATTTGCAATAGGAGGTATTTTATCACAAGGTAAAATAGGTAAAGATAAACCAATAGCATATGCTTCACGTAGTCTAAGTGATACTGAGAAAAAATATGATACATATGAAAAAGAAGCCCTTGCTATAATATTTTGTGTAACTCATTTTCGTCCTTATTTGTACGGAAGAAAATTTACTTTAGTGACTGATCACAAACCTCTAGTTTGGTTGCAAAATTCTAAAGACCCTTGTTCACGAGTTTCACGTTGGAGATTAAAACTCGCAGAATATGATTTTGATGTAATTTACAAAGCAGGAAAAATGAATGTAAATGCAGATGCTCAAGAAACCCTATTGATGATAGCCAGGAAAAATCAAAATATTTACAAGTTGATGAAAATGATACTTTCATGACTTCTCAAGAAAAAACGTTTTCCAAGAAAACTTTTACAAGAAATAAACAAGAAAACTCTAAAAATAAGGTAAGACCTTTAAAACGAAAAAACTTGAATCCAGGAATGGTACCAGACGACGTAGATCATTTTAGCGAAATTCCAGAAGCCCAAATATTAAATATTGACACAAAAATTCCAGAATTTTTACAAGAATTCCTTAGTGAAGAATCATTTAGTAAGATTGGTAAGAATATTTTAAAATACACAAATTTATTCAAAAATATGGCTTCAAGACTTATTTTTATGACAATATTTTTATTAAGTCCAATGTTTCCCAAAAAATACGAAAATTTATCATGGAAAACTATTACTACAAGAGCTCAAAAGAGAATAGAGCAAGAAAAAGCAAAAAATGTGGATCAAAATGGAACTCAAGAAAAATTAGACAAAAATTTTTGTTCTAAACCTCTTGTGAAAAAATCACGAGGTAGGCCAAGAAAAAATCTACTTACCAATTTAAAAAATATTCCCTCTCAAACAAAAAGAAAGAGAGGTAGACCAAGAAAACAAATATTTGAAAACGAATTACCAGAAATAAATGTGCAAAAGGGAAGCCGAACAAAAGTAGAATCAGATTCCGACTCTCATCCTGATTATTTAGATTATTTGAAACAAACTCAAACAAAAAACATAAAGAAGAAGAAGAATGCCAAGAAGCCAAAAAATATTAATGAATTTAAAAGTGAAGAAAGTGAGAATTATTTTTCAACCTCAGAAGATGAAATCAACGACATTGAAACCTCACACGAAGGAAACAATGAAGAAAATTATGAAGAAAATTTGGAAGATAACTTTGAAGAAGATTTTGACGAAAATTTCAAAAAGAATTTTGAACAGATTTTTGGAGACGATCTTGAGGAAAATTTTGAAGAGAAGTTTGAAGAAAACCAAGAAGAAAAATTGGAAGAAGAGTTTTAAGAGCCTTATTTTGAAGAAAATTTGAGATTAAACCGAAGATCTCAAATAAATTGTGAAAAAATCGATAAAGATCATGATAATTATAATCGTCCACCCCCAGAACCTCCTCCTATAAACTCTCAAACAGAAAAATTTATAACAAGGAATATAAGGAAAATGACCGAGCTGGACAAGTAGAAGTCAAGGTTTATTATTGTTAAATGGCCAACGTTTCGAAGACAAAACACCGTCTTCCTCTTCAGGGCCTACATTATTAATATTAATGATGAAAATTAACATGTAATACAGAAAATTAATAATACAAGAATTTAAAATAAAGAACAAAAGAGAATTATAAACAAGTAAATAATTTTTTTAAACAGAACTAATAAAATTAAAAAAATTTAAATAGAAAAAAAAAAGTATTACCTTAGTGAGTAGATTAGAAATACATTAAGTAAAATCAAAGCCAATGTAGTACAGCAACAAGTCAAAATAATAAGGCTAGTCAATGTTGATATAAAATTTAGACGATCACAATTTATAAATCGTTGTTTGTAATGAGTAAAATATGTAAGGAAATATAAACATTAGCAACATCAATCACATCATTCCAATAAAAAGCACTGTATTCTGGCAACACAAGTAGTTAAAAAACAATTCAGAGAAAAGGAAGAAGAAAGGGGGGAAGAGCAAGATGTTAAGCATCTCCCGCCTTTAGGAAAGACCAACACACTAAGTCAATCAGCAAACCGAGCAAAGCAAGAACATTGTGAATTAATAATTTAGAAAGAAAAAAGGAAGGGAGGGAGGGGGGACACCAGTATCGTATGGACAATCAAAGTTCGCCTAGTAAGAAAATTTGTAATTAGAAATGTCTGAGATGAGAGGGAAATATGATTCGTTAAGGTTGTCACAGTCAATTATTTTATTTAGACTATTGTCCTTTTCTTTTTTTATAAAAATCATTTCAGCAATCAATCTTTTAGAGAGGTTATTTTCTTTGTGGATTATTTTTATTTTTTCCCAATTAAAATTGTGATCACGGTTCTCTATAATATGTTTAGTGATTACATTGTGGTATTTAGAATTAAGTTTAATGTTATTTATGTGTTCATTACATCTAATTTTAAGGAGTCTTTTTGTCTGTCCTACATAACTTTTACCACACTTATCGCAGTTAATTTTGTAAACCAAGTTACTTTGGTCACAGTTATTTAAGGAATCTTTACCTAATTTAATAAATTGTTTAAAAGAACAATTATTTCTGAAAGAGGTTGTAATATCATAAGACTTAAGAATTCTTTTTATTTTATGTGATATTTGGCCAAAATAAGGGATAGTAATATATTTATTATTGTTATCAAGTTTTTTATTATTAATTAAGTTACTGTCTCTGTTATTATTTAAATATGTGATTCTTTTAGCTATTTGTCTGTTGATGAGGTTAATAGGATAATTGTTCAAAATTAATAATTGTTTAATTAATATAAGATTTTCTTCATGGAAAGATTGATGAGACAAAAGGATGGCTCGATCAGTCAAATTTATAATAACTGCGATTTTCTGGTTAAAAGGATGGCAAGACAAAAAATTTAAAAACCTACCAGAGTAAGTATTTTTTCTATACCAATTGGTCACAATACGATCATTGTCAACTCTTATCAATTTAATATCTAGGAAGTTCAAAGCTTTATTAGACTCAATTTCATAAGTAAATTGGAGTCTCGGATTATAAGAGTTAAATTTGCACAATACAAGGTCTATTTTATCCTTAGGGACGCAAAGTATTGTGTCATCCACATATCTAAAATACCAAGGGATCAAGAAGTCAAAAGAGCCCAAAACTTCTGTTTCCAAATCAACCATTACTAAATCGGCTATGATAGGGGAGATAGAAGAACCCATGGGAGTGCCGGAGACTTGATTATAGAACTTATTATTAAATTTGAAAAAAGTGGAATTAAGAATAAATTCAACTGCATTTAAAAATGATTTTTTTGGAACATTAGTATTGTTTTTAATTAGTTCCCATCTCTTTTCAAGGCCTATCAGGACCAAATCATTAGGAATATTAGTAAAGAGAGAAGTAACATCAAGGGAAAGTAACACATAATTCGGTGGAATATTACATTTTACAATTTTCTGTTTGAACTCCCAGGAGTTTTTAATGTTAGAACTAGGTGTCGGTAAGGATTTGGAAATTATTGTCTTGAGATATTTTGATAATATGCAAGTGGGGGAATTAATATCAGAAACTATAATCCTGAGAGGATAGTTTTCTTTGTGTATTTTAGGGAGGCCATAAGCTCTAGCTAAGTTAGAGTTATCATTGTTAATTTCATGTTTTTTTACATCTTTACCCAAATATCCTCTTTGTCTCCAGTCATTAAGTATCTTTTGTGTAAGTTTCTTGAGTTTGAGGGTAGGATCATCTTTGATAAGACTATAATTATTAATGTCATTAAGTAAAATTTCCATTTTTGCAATGTAATCACTATGATCACAATTTTAATTGGGAAAAAATAAAAATAATCCACAAAGAAAATAACCTCTCTAAAAGATTGATTGCTGAAATGATTTTTATAAAAAAAGAAAAGGACAATAGTCTAAATAAAATAATTGACTGTGACAACCTTAAGAATCATATTTCCCTCTCATCTCAGACATTTCTAATTACAAATTTTCTTACTAGGCGAACTTTGATTGTCCATACAATACTGGTGTCCCCCCCTCCCTCCCTTCCTTTTTTCTTTCTAAATTATTAATTCACAATGTTCTTGCTTTGCTCGGTTTGCTGATTGACTTAGTGTGTTGGTCTTTCCTAAAGGCGGGAGATGCTTAACATCTTGCTCTTCCCCCCTTTCTTCTTCCTCTTCTCTGAATTGTTTTTTAACTACTTGTGTTGCCAGAATACAGTGCTTTTTATTGGAATGATGTGATTGATGTTGCTAATGTTTATATTTCCTTACATATTTTACTTATTACAAACAACGATTTATAAATTGTGATCGTCTAAATTTTATATCAACATTGACTAGCCTTATTATTTTGACTTGTTGCTGTACTACATTGGCTTTGATTTTACTTAATGTATTTCTAATCTACTCACTAAGGTAATACTTTTTTTTTCTATTTAAATTTTTTTAATTTTAATAGTTCTGTTTAAAAAAATTATTTACTTGTTTATAATTCTCTTTTGTTCTTTATTTTAAATTCTTGTATTATTAATTTTCTGTATTACATGTTAATTTTCATCATTAATATTAATAATGTAGGCCCTGAAGAGGAAGACGGTGTTTTGTCTTCGAAACGTTGGCCATTTAACAATAATAAACCTTGACTTCTACTTGTCCAGCTCGGTCATTTTCCTTATATTTTTAAACATACACAATCTGGATATCTAACAAATTTTGAATATAACAAGGAAAAATTTAGTTGAATGTCGCGATCAATTAACTATGCGAAAAGATAATTATGCATACTTTGTTACAACAAATGGAACTCCTCGCGACAACGGGTCATAAACTTTAGAAAAACGTGAAACATTACCAAAATTTAAAAATTTACAAAAGGGAATAGCAAAAGAGATTAAAAAAGGAAACTACTACCATTTTGCACTTCCAATTGAAGAAGAAACCAAGGACAATTTATCAGAAACTTTAAATAATATGAAATTATCAATTCACTCATTACACGAATTATCTCAAAAATTTAAATTACGATCAATTAGTATTTCAAAAACTTTCAGAATTAATCATATACCTTGGGAAGAAGTAAAATCAATTTTCAATTCAATTTTTTCAAATTCAACTACAAAAATTATAGTTTGCAATGGAATAACGCAATATCCAACAAAAGAACAACGAACTCATTTAATTGAAGAAGCTCATTCTTCGGCATTAGGAGGCCATAAAGGCGTTAAAAAAAACTTATAGCCGAATTCGCCAAAAATTTTTTTGGGAAAATATGAAAGTAGACATTCAAAAATATATTCAAGGCTGTTTACAATGTCAACTGAAAAAATTAATCAGAGTCAAAACAAAAAATCCTATGGTAATCACACACACCCACTACTGCTTTTGAAAAAATATCAATGGACATTGTTGGTCCACTACCTGAAACAAAATCTGGTAACTTATATATTCTAACGATACAAGACAATTTTACCAAATATTCTTTAGCAATACCTCTTCCTAATCACCAAACTAGTACAATAGCAGATGCTTTTGTGAAAAAAGTTATTTGCACATTTGGATCACCAAAAGGAGTACTTACTGACCAAGGCAGAGATTTTTTAAGTAATTTATCAAAAAGATTGGCAAAACGTTTTAGAATTAAACAATTTCGTACCACAGCTTTTCACCCTCAATCAAACGGGTCATTAGAACGTTCACATCATGTTTTAGGAGAATATATCAAACAATTTGTTGCAAAAAATTCAGAATCGGATGACTGGCTTGAATTAGCAATGTTCTCGTATAATACTAGTGTACATGAAGGCACAAAATGCACACCATATGAATTGGTTTTTGGTAAACTAGCTCGTGAACCTTCCAGGGAACCTTTATCACAACAAGAAAAATTATAAACGTATGATGATTATTTAATTAATTTCGTAACTCAACTACACGAAATGCGAACACAAGCAAGAGAGAATCTTATTTCAGCAAAAGAAAAATCGAAAATATATTATGATAAAAAAATAAATCCTTTAGAAGTAAAAATTAGAGACAACGTATTTTTATTAAAAGGAGGTAAAATAAAAAAACTAGAGAACCATTGTAGGATTTCAATATATCGGTAGGATTGCTTCGATTCAAATGTTGCGCCAGGCTAGTAGCGCCGCAGTCGGGCGATATGCGAATAATAATTAGTGTGTGAGAGTTTCGCCATTTTTAGTGTTAGTTTTTCACTTTTCCTTCCATGCGCAATGCATTCTTTTTGTACTCTAATCTTAACTTAATAAACTGAGTTAAATAAAAGATCAATCTTGTCATCACTGTGCATCACCAATCCTACAATTTTGGGGGCTCGTCCGGGATATGCCAGAGAGTACTTGTATTGAGAGAAGACGACAAGAAAGACGTGAAAGTAGATAACCTTGAAGTCGCAAGGAGAGTGAATCACAAAGAAGAAAATAATGCGATAGACTTTGAAAAACTGTGGAAATTGAGGACAGAAGAGCCTACATTTCGAAGGAACGACGAATTTTCTGAGCACCGAAGACGTGAATGTTAGACGATCATTCTTTATGCATTGAAGACGTGAATGGTAGACGGCCATTTTTTTTTTTTTTCCCATTTAGACGAAGACGACATAGGACGAACATGAGATTCTAAGATGGCTAAGTTCGGATGCGTAGATCATAAGTATATTTTGATGTAAATTTTATTTGCTTGTTAATCTTGATTGCAATTCTGATTTTACTTTTCGTGTTAACTACCTAATTTTGAATGAGAATCCTGATTTAAAAAAAAAAAAAAAAGGGAAAATATGGAGAAGTTGGTTCAAATTGAAAAAATCAAGAATCAGTTAAAAACTGCCCCTCGCAGTTCTATATGCGCTTTGTATAAATTAATATTTGAAGAAGAAGGTGACCGTAAAAATCGTAGTAAGTTGCGTGAGTTTTCAGGATTCAAGTTTAGCAATGATTCGCCGGAATTTCGTGCTAAACTAGAGTATTCGAGCTGCTTTTCGGTTGGTGACCTAACCTCTATATGCAATGTTTTAGGACTAAGCTATTATGGCAATAAAGAACAGTTGAGGCAGAATATTATTCGGTCTCTTATGGACATAAATTCGTTAGCTAAGGAAAATGACGAAAGTGACACAGAGGACGAACAAGAAGATAATGATGACGGGTCTCTAAACGACAATGACGATGACGGCGGTGAGCGCATAGAAAATGAAGGCGGCAGTGTTGCCGGGTCGCAGTTTAACCTAGAAGACGATGAACTCGATCAGGCAAATGCACTGCGTAGCCCACGAGAATCACAAGCTGTCAAATTTTCTATGGGATTCAGAGATATTGAAGAAACGATTCGTGAATTTGACGGTAATGATAGTTTCCCCGTAGAACGCTGGTTAGCTGATTTCGAAGACGCTGCCTTGTTATTTAATGGACAGATTTAGAAAAGGTCGTTTTCGCAAAAAGATCATTGAAAGGGTTAGCAAAACTTTTTATTCAAAGTGAGTCGGGACTCATAACGTGGAAAAAATTAAGAACGGCCTTAATTAAAGAATTTTCAACCAAGATATCGAGCGCTAAATTACATTCAATGTTGTTAAAAAGGAAAATTAAGGAAACGGAATCTATTCAGGAATATTTTTTGATTATGCGGGAGATAGCATCTCGGGGTAGTATTGAAACTGATGCTTTATTCGATTACGTAATTGATGGTTTGGGTGACTGCTCTAGTAATAAAGTAATTCTTTATGGGGCTAAAACTATTACTGAATTTAAAGAAAGACTAAAGACGTATGGAAAAATTCGAAAGTCAAAACCAGGGATTAGTTATCAGCCGATTACAAAATTAGATATTGTAAAAGATTCCGTGAGAGATAAAAAGCCAGGGTCTTCTAATATTAAAACTTCGCGTTGCTTCAATTGCGGAGTAGCAGGGCACTTATCTAAAGATTGTAAAAATAAAGATCGAGGTACGAAATGTTTCCGATGTAACGATTTTGGACACATTGCTACAAAATGTAAATCGGAGAAGGTATCCAGCAATTCGAGCTCAGAAACAGGCGTGAATTTTGTCGCTTCCGAAAAAGGTGATGAATGTTACAAAGAAATAATGGTAGAAAACATAAAGGTTCTAGCGTTAGTCGATACTGGAAGCACGGTTAGCCTATTGCGAGAAGATAGCTTCGAGACTATGAAAGCGATAAAGTTGAGCGAATCAAAATGTAAAACTGTCGGATTTGGAGGTGCAAAAGTAGAAACTAGTGGGTCTTTTCAAGCAGAGGTTATAATCGAAGATGAACCGTACAACTTAGATTTTCATGTAGTACCCGTAGACTCGATGCCAATGCAATGTATAATTGGTCGCAATATCATTCAGTTGGCGGAGGTCATAGTCGATCGAAACGGTACTAAGATTAATAAGTACGCACAAACCTTTTTCTTAGGAAACATTACATTGTCTGAAAAAAATGAAATTGATGTTGGTCCGAATCATGACATCTCGGCTTGTGAACAAGCTGAAGATCTTTTGTTAAGATATAAGCCGATGAAAACAAAGAGCACTGAGATTACTTTAAGTATAACTTTGAAAGAGAACAAACCTATTTATAGTAGACCGCGACGTTTGCCAGTTCCTGAGCGTGAGATCGTAGAAATGCAGGTGAATGAGTGGGTTAAAAGTGGAATAGTTGAGCCATGCTCTTCTGAATTCGCGAGTCCTGTAGTTGTAACGAAAAGAAAAGACGGTACACCCCGCGTTTGCATTGATTATCGACGAATCAATCGTGTCATTGAAAAGGACAAATATCCGATTCCACTAATTGAAGATCAAATAGACGCCTTAAAAGATTCAAAGATATTTAGTACTTTAGACTTGAGAAATGGGTTTTTTCATGTCAGTGTTGATCAAGGAAGTCGTAAATTTACATCTTTTGTGACTCACGAGGGGCAGTACGTTTTCCTAAAAGCTCCATTTGGACTCTGTAACTCACCATCTGTTTTTCAGCGGTTCATTAACTATATTTTTCGTCCATTGGTTAACCAAGGAATCGTGCTGGTTTATTTCGATGACATCGTCATCTTGGCAAAAGACGTTGAGGAGGCTCTCAGGAACTTGCGGATAACGTTGAAGGTTGCTAGCGAGTATGGTCTTGAGATAAATAAGAAGAAGTGTCATTTGATAAAGTCGCGAATTGAATTCCTAGGTCAAGTTATCGAAAACGGGAGAATTTATCCTTCACCTGAAAAGGTTGCGGCTGTGGTGAATTTTCCTTTACCTAAATCGATTAAAGATGTCCAGAGTTTTCTCGGTTTGACCGGTTACTTCAGGAAATTCATAAATCAGTACTCTTTGTTGGCGAAACCGTTGAGCGACTTGCTTAGAAAGGACAGGAAATTTCAATTTGGGCCAGATGAGCAAAAGGCCTTTAGTGCATTGAAAGAGAAGTTAGCTAACGAGCCAGTATTAAAGTTCTTTGATCGTGCGCATGAGACAGAACTGCATACTGACGCATCTAAAGATGGTATAGCTGCAGTTTTGTTACAGCGGTCACCCAGCGACGTGGCATTACGCCCAACTCACTATTTAAGTCATAAGACTTCGCCTATTGAATGTAAATATAGTAGTTATGATTTAGAAGTATTAGCTATTGTTTATGCTTTACAAAAACTACGCGTGTATCTTCTGGGTGTCCCCTTTAAGATTGTCATTGACTGTAAGGCCTTTCAGCAAACCATGCAGAAGAAGGAAGTATCAACGAAGATCTGGAGGTGGGCGGAATTCCTTGAGGATTTTGAGTACCGAATTGAACATAGACATGGCACCAGAATGAAGCATGTTGATGCTTTGAGCCGCCACCCGATTATGACAAATGAAGCTGATGACATAACCGCAAGAGTCAAAAGGGCTCAGCAGGCCGATCCGCAAATTCAGGCGATTATTCGTTCTCTTAATGACAAACCAGATGACAGGTATGTGATGCGCAATGGTGTGCTTTATAGGTTCATCAATGGGGACGATCTATTGGTCACCCCGTGCTGCATGGAAGACGAGATCATTCGTTCAGCCCATCAAAGAGGACATTTTGCCACTAAAGGAACAGAGGAAATTATTAAAAGAGATTATTATATCGCCTCTTTGACGGAGAAGGTCAACAAGATTATCTCCAATTGTATTTCTTGTTTGGTTGCTAATCGCAAAGAAGGACGAAAAGAGGGTTATCTTAACACCATTGAAAAGACGGATCTACCATTGCACACTTACCACGTGGATCACCTCGGACCACTTGAATCGACGAGTAAGCAATACAACCATATTTTCGCAGTCATCGATGCTTTATCTAAGTTTGTCTGGTTGTACCCTACAAGATCAACGACCGCACGAGAAGTTATCGAGAGACTGGAAAGGCAAAAGTATATTTTTGGAAATCCGTCTCGAATTATTTCTGATAGAGGTACTGCCTTTACATCCCAAGAGTTTGAGGAATATTGTAAACGAGAAAAAATATACCACAACCGCATCACGACTGGTTTGCCAAGGGCAAACGGACAGGTTGAGAGGATCAACCGTGTCATTATACCAGCTTTAACGAAAATGTCTATTGCCAACCCAGGGAAGTGGTATCAACACGTTAATAAACTTCAACAAACGTTAAACTCGACTTTTCATCGAAGTATCGGGATGACTCCTTTTCGGTTACTCACTGGAGTTCAAATGCGTCATCATGAAGATGTTGTGCTGAAAGAAATTCTCGAAACCGAGTGGCAACGTCAGTTTGAAGACTCCAGAAACGATTTGCGTCACCGAGCAAAGCTGCAGATATCAAAAATTCAACAAGAGAATCGGAAAACCTACAATCTACGACGTCGAGCACCTTCCAAATATGCTGAGGGAGATCTTATCGCCATCAAGCGCACCCAGATGATACCCGGCCGCAAACTTCGAATTAAGTACTTAGGTCCTTACAAAATTGTTAAAACTAAGCCTAACGATACATATGATGTTGAGCGAGTAGGCAATGGCGAAGGTCCTATGATAACAAGTACCTGCGCAGAATATATTAAGCCGTGGGCTTCGTTTAAATAGTCATTCGAGGCGAATGACGTTTCAGGTTGGCCGAGTTGTAGGATTTCAATATATCGGTAGGATTGCTTCGATTCAAATGTTGCGCCAGGCTAGTAGCGCCGCAGTCGGGCGATATGCGAATAATAATTAGTGTGTGAGAGTTTCGCCATTTTTAGTGTTAGTTTTTCACTTTTCCTTCCATGCGCAATGCATTTTTTTTGTACTCTAATCTTAACTTAATAAACTGAGTTAAATAAAAGATCAATCTTGTCATCACTGTGCATCACCAATCCTACACCATTATACAGGGCCTCATGAAATATTGGAAGTGTTAGGAAAAGGGAATGTCAAAATAAGCTATAAAGGCAAACCTACTGTAGTTCACATTAATAGACTAAAACGCTCACAGGTACAAGTACAAAAGTAGATAAATAAAAAAAAAATAACAAACAAAATATCTTTACTTTAATTATAATAAATATGTATACATATACAATTTAAACAAAATATAGAATTTTTATTTTGTCGATAAATGGTAAAAAAAAAATATACATATATAAAATTTATATAAAAATATATATTTTATATAAAAAAAATATATACAACAAATTTAGACATAACACATTATTCCAGATATAATGGATCAAATTCATCGCAAATGCATAGATGATCTCATTGAAATAGTTCCCTGTTTTATCGACATGGTAGCTCTCTGGCCATACTTAATTCAAACTGGAATTTTTAACCAAGACGACTGTAATATTCTCACATGGAGCAAAAACCTAAACAATCCAGATACAATAAAAGACATTTTTTCAACAATCAAAACAAGTGGACCAGACGCATACAAAAACTTGATTATCAGTTTACGCCTATCAGATCATATTGTCATAGCTGACATGTTGGATATTATAGACTAATTACATAAAATGAAAAACTTAATAAATATCATAAAAAAATATATATATATAACAGTAACAACAAAATTGTTTATTAAGTAATTTTATTAATTCTTTTTTTACAAAGCAAGCTGCTAATTGGAACCTCCTTATTCCAGAGATGGGATTACGAGGCTTCCTTTTGGCACTGCTCATTTGCAAATTCAACTATATATAACAACAGTCTACGCCATCATAGGATTCGATTGCGGTTCAAATCAATCAAATATTACGACATTATCTTTACTAGAGGTAGGAGAATGTGATCTACCTCGATCTCAAGTACATGTTGAAAGAGTTTATATACAACTTTTACAATTAACTGGATTTTCAAATACAAAAGTAATACAATGCAAAATAGAAATTCGACGCGCCATCTCTCCTTGTGGTATGCATTCTCACAGTTCCATAGTAGCAAATGGCCACAGTGAATTTATACATGATGTTACACGAGATCAATGTAATCAAATGCACAAAATAGGAACATTTTTAGTTTGAACATTAAAGTGAATGGCCTTTCCGGTTTTGTAAAGTTGTTTTATTTTGAAAGCACGTCAACGTTTCGACCGATTTTTCGGTCCTTATCAAGACTATAAAAAGGAAATACAAAATTAATATATATAAAATTTTTTTTAAAAATTATGAATATAATAAAAAGATAATATTTATATAATAAAGAGATTTTGTTTTTTCAATATAAAATATAACATAAGGAGAAGATAAAAGAGAGAAAGAATAATAATAATAATAAACATACCGTGGATGACAAATTTGGTAATTTTCTTCCATTCATATTGTTTGATAGGTTAAATTTTTATAAAAAATTAAATTTCAAAAAATCCAAGTTTAAAAGCATAAAGTTATATTGTAAAATTATCATCATAGCATATTAGTTGCTATGAGATTTCGTTAAATTTTTTTAAAATTTTTGTTAGGATAACTGGTGTTAACCTTTTTAGGTTATATTGATCGATAACGACACCTATAAAATAAATATATAAGAGATAAATTTTGAATGAAATTGTGTAAAGAAATTTTTTGAAATATTAGTTACTTACAAGCAGCTTCCATCATTTATACGTTATTGTCACATTTTTTTAAAATTTTCTACTACACAAAACTTTGGAAGTAAAATGTCTCCACAATTGTTCATTTGGCTATCGTAGCGTTGTTGATGTTATGGTGCGTTCTCAAGAAAATTAATATGTAATATATCGGTTATTGGTAACATTCAATGGTAATTTTTGAAATTTATGAAATTATACAAATAAAAAGATTAGAAAAGATAAGAGAAAGTAGAAAAGTTATTTTATGGATTTTATTATATTATTATAAATGGCACTTAAATTTTCAATATCTGTTTTGTAATTAATAGAAAAATTTTCTTTTTGAATATAAATCATTTCTAAAATTAATCGTTTTTTAAAAATATTTTCTGTATCTAATATTTTAGTATTTTTAAAATCAAAGGAATGTTTGTAAGAAGTAGCATGTTCTGCAAGTGCAGTTTTGTTATCTTTATTTTTAACAGATCTAGCATGTTCTAGTAATCTATTGTGTAAGAATCTGCAAGTTTGTCCAATATATTCTTTGTTGCATTGTATACAGTTAATTTCATAAATGACATTATATTTAAATTTTTTTTGTGTTCTATCTTTAATTGTTGGAAATAATTTTTTTTGTAAAGAGATTTCTATTGTAAAGACAATTTGAAGTTTAGTTTTATTAAAAATTCTGCATAGCTGTTCTTGAAAATTTTGAATATATGGAAAAGTTATGACTTTTCTACTTTCTCTGTGATCTATATTATAAATTTCACATACTTGATTTGTTTTATGTTGAAATGTTATTAATTTTTATAACGTTCGAAAATTTTTTCATCTAAAAGATCTAGTGGATAGGCATTTTTTAGTAATGTAGATCGCACACAATTTAAATTATTTATATGAAATTCTTTATCTGATAAGATGATCTATGCAAAAAACAGTTGGACATACTGAATATCATATTAAAGATAGTTTTGAATTCAAAAAAAAAATTTCCAATATCTATATACCAAATAACTTCACTATTATCTCACTTGATGCAGTGTCCATGTACACTAAAATTTCTTGGAATCTTATTAGAAAATCAGTTAAATTAAGATGGAATCAAATAAAAACCAATACTTTTCTCAAACAAACACATTACGATAATATTTTACAATTTTGTTTAGAATCATCATACTGTACTTATAACAATGAATTTTATAAACAAATTTTTGGTTTACCAATGGGATCGCCTCTATCAGCCACTGCTGCAAACGTTGTCATGGAAGAGTTAGAGAAAAAAATTTTAAAAAAATTACCTTATAGTATTATATTTTATTACAGATATGTAGATGACACTTTAATTTGTCTACCAGAAAACGAAGTAGAAGATATTTTATGCAGATTTAATTCCACAGATAAAAAACTAAAATTCACTTTAGAAAAATCTATAAATAATAGTATCAATTTTTTGGATGTAAATATCCAAGTTATTGATAATAAAATTAAAACTAATTGGTACAAAAAACCAAATTGGTTAGGTCGATATATCAATTTTTTCTCTAACCACTGTTTAACATATAAAATTGGCGTTATCTACTCACTTACTGATAGAGCAATACTCTTATCAGATAATGAATTTCATATAAATAATTTAAATTTTGTGCGATCTACATTACTAAAAAATGGCTATCCACTAGATCTTTCAAATGAAAAAATTTTCGAACTTTATAAAAAATTAATAACATTTCAACATAAAACAAATCAAGTATGTGAAATTTATAATATAGATCACAGAGAAAGTAGAAAAGTCATAACTTTTCCATATATTCAAAATTTTCAAGAACAGCTATGCAGAATTTTTAAAAAAACTAAACTTCAAATTGTCTTTACAATAGAAAACTCTTTACAAAAAAAATTATTTCCAACAATTAAAGATAGAACACAAAATAAATTTAAATATAATGTCATTTATGAAATTAACTGTATACAATGCAACAAAAAATATATTGGACAAACTTTTAGATTCTTACACAATAGATTACTAGAACATGCTAGATCTGTTAAAAATAAAGATAACAAAACTGCACTTGCAGAACATGCTACTTCTTACAAACATTCCTTTGATTTTAAAAATACTAAAATTTTAGATACAGAAAATATTTTAAAAAAACGATTAATTTTAGAAATGATTTATATTCAAAAAGAAAATTTTTCTATTAATTACAAAACAGATATTGAAAATTTAAGTGCCATTTATAATAATATAATAAAATCCATAAAATAACTTTTCTACTTCCTCTTATCTTTTCGAATCTTTTTAATAGTATAATTTCATAAATTTCAAAAATTACCATTGAATGTTACCAATAACCGATATATTACATATTAATTTTCTTGAGAACGCACCATAACATCAACAACGCTACGATAGCCAAATGAACAATTGTGGAGACATTTTACTTCCAAAGTTTTGTGTAGTAGAAAATTTTTAAAAAATGTAACAATAACGTATAAATGATGGAAGCTGCTTGTAAGTAACTAATAGTTCAAAAAATTTCTTTACACAATTTCATTCAAAATTTATCTCTTATATATTTATTTTATAGGTGTCGTTATCGATCAATATAACCTAAAAAGGTTGACACCAGTTATCCTAAAAAAATTTTTAAAAAATTTACCGAACTCTCATAGCAACTAATATGCTATGATGATAATTTTACGATATAACTTTATGCTTTTAAACTTGGATTTTTTTAAATTTAATTTTTTATAAAAATTTAACCTATCATCAAACAATATGAATGGAAGTAAAATACCAAATTTGTCATCCACGGTATGTTTATTCTTATTATTATTCTTTCTCTCTTTTATCTTCTCTTAATTTTATATTTTATATTGAAAAAACAAAATCTTTTTATTATATAAATATTATCTTTTTATTATATTCATAATTTTTTTAAAAATTTTTATATATATTCATTTTGTATTTCCTTCTTATAGTCTTGATAAGGACTGAAAAATCGGTCGAAGCGGTGACGTACTTTCAAAATAAAACAACTTTACAAAACCGGAAAGGCCATTCACTTTAATGTTCAAATTATAATACCGGTAACAACATATCTAGGAACATTTTTAGTAACCCCTTCTCTTCAGATATCAAAGTTAAAAGTAAATGAAACTTCATTTCATAGCGTTACTTTAGCAGGTTCTGTAACACCTAACGGAGACTGTACTGGTACACAATTTTCTGACCCATATAAAACATGGAATAATGTCGTAGTCCAAGCAATATTCAAAATAACTTTACAAGAACATTACGCGACTATTCATTTAAATTCAAATCAAATTCAATTAGGATCTGGAATAATATGCACACTTTCAGACACATTCTGTACAGACGTAGAATATGGACAAACATTCTGGGATACATTACCTAATGACGTATGTAATTTTAACAAATATGAAATTATTTGTGAAGGACCAGCAAATAAAACATATGACAACACGACAGACATTTCTGAAACCTTGTATTCTTTAAAGACTGAAGATATAACCTTTGTACTGGCTGAAAAAACAAGAAAACCAGTTTGCAGTTACGTTTTAATACAAACTTAACATCCAAAATTATTAATTTTTGAAACCAGACCTGGGAATTCATTTTTAGAAAATAAACATTTAGGAGTTCAAAATATGGACATTTTCACATATGTTAATTCTAAATTTATATATGTGGTACGACATATACGTACTAAAGTAAATAGACTTTATCACGATGTTCTTACTCAACGATGTATACTTGAACAGCAAGTTTTTAGAAATACATTAACCTTAGCAACCCAATCACGAGACGAATTTGCATATCATTTAATGAAAGGCTATATGTATGGCTATATGTATGAGTGGATATATGTCAGTAATTGCAGGAGAAGTAGTACATATCGTAAAATGTATACCGGTTGAAGTAAAATATCGCAAAACTGAAGAATGTTATCTACAACTACCAGTATTTAGAGGAAATCAATCCTTTTTCCTTTCTCCACGAACTCATATATTAACAAAATCAGGTATCCAAACAAATTGCAATTCTTTCCTTCCACCAATGTACCTTTTTGGAGAAACCTGGTACAAATTACTTCCAAATCCTGTCGAATCCATAGCACCAACTATAGTTTAACCTCTCACAAAAGCAACCTGGAAATACACAAATCCTTCATCCTTAGCAACAAGTGGCATTTATTCTCAATCTGACCTTGATAAGCTACGAGATCATATAATGTTCCCAGCAGAAAAACCAATGATTCTAAATTCTTTATCTAGAGAAATAACAGGGCATCCAACTATTAATCAAAGAATATCATTAGCAAATTTATTTAATGAAGAAGTAATTGATAAAATTGCTGAATCAGCTTGGGGTAGATTTTGGACAGTTTTTACAAATTTCGGTACTACTAGTGCAGGTCTAATTGGATTAATTATAATAATTAGAGGGATCAAATTAATAGCAGATACCATTATTCATGGTTATGCATTGCATAGATTATTTGGATGGTCTCTCCATTTACTAGGCTCCTTCTGGGATTCGGTCACTAACCTTTTGTTACACTTAGGTACCAACCGACCTGCTGGACCTCCCGCTGAGAGCCATCAACCACTGCTTACAGCTTCAGCACCACAAAACTCTATAGAGGAAACTAAAGTTCATCTCATAACGAAAATACCAATTCAGGTGAAGATCATAATAGTACGAAAACTACTCTTTATACTCACTCTGAACTAAAAGAAGAACTTAGTAGATCACATTATTCAATTCAAATCTAACATCTTAAAAAATGTCGCATGTTCCTATTACAACCTTACTAAACAAAATTATTCAACAAAGAGGAGATCCACCCTCATTTACGAGATACTCATTGAACAAACCAATAATAATGAATGTTTATTTCACTTTAATTTACAATATAAAAATTATATAATAATGAATAGTGGCAAAGATAAAGAAATTGTAAAACAAAAGGTAGCACAAAATTTTGATAACGCCTTGATTAATGAATCAAAGGAAACAAATCAAAACGTCCAACCAAATTCTATTAGTAAAAATTTCAAAAAATTAAACGAAATTTGCACTCAAAATAAATTTGAGTATCCAAAATATACAGTATTACGAATAAAAACCTCATCAAAAGACTCAACATACATAGCAATTTGTTTTATTAATGATATTAAACGAATAGGAATTGCAAACACAATAAAAACAGCAAAGCATTTCGCAGCTATAAAGATGATAAATTCTCTTTTGCAAAAAGATAAAAAATGTGAAGTAAATTTAATAAACTCACTAGAACATTTACATGTTACAATCCAAGAATCACCTATAAATGCGGATATAGACCCCCCAATCAGTACAATAAATTCTAATATAAATATTCCATACTGATTCAGGAAATCATCTATAATGGAGCATTATTATGATGAGCCTACCCACGTGCGAAGTTACAAAAAAAAGATATGTAGAACAGACTCTCTGGGACTTTTAAACCACGTGGAAATTTTGCGAAATTTTACGATAAAATATGGATTACCGTTACCACAATACATCGTTTATCCTGATCCAAATTCAAAAACCAAATCATTTTTTCTTGCTCAAGTTAATACAAACGATCATTTTGCTGTACAAGCGGGTCCTACAAGCGAGTTAGCCGAAAATAGAGCTGCTTTAAAATTACTACAAATATTAATAAGATCTTATGATCTTTGCGATGAGGATTTTTATAATAATAAATGTAAAGAAACAAAAAGAAACGAAGAATCAAAGTGTTCAAACTGATCCAAGACCGAAATTAGTATCATGGAAAAATTCATGTATATATTGTAACACTCAAATGCATGCTACAAAAAAGTGCCGTAGACGGAATGTTTTTAAAGCTGATAAATCAACACAAGTTCCCCCTCCACTTCCACCACGAAACTCCTCAACATTTAGTAATCTATTTTCCCCTTTTTTCGAAAAAACTTCTAGACCTAAATCCAACCACATGTAAACATCCAATTTTATTCAGTACTAATCCTTTTTTCTTTTCAGCCATTCGAGAAGCATAATGAAATTCCTATACCAACTACCTTCTGGCGTATACTTGATGTTAATTCTGTTTTTCACTTCTAAAGCAGAAAACTTGTATATCAATTCACAATTTTATCACTCATCTGGTATTTATTTTGAACCAATTTCAAAAATACGTCTATTTTCCGAAAATTATAATTTTATCTCTTATTTTGACATTTTGCAACCAGAAAACTTAAAGTATAAAATAGTAGATATTTCTCACAAACTTTATGAACATTGTATACTTACAAATATTGCAAATAACTGTAATATATATAATCACCACACTCAGCTTGAATTTATGAAAAAACGTATAAATTATTTTCTGGGAGAAATTTCATTTATAACCAGACAAGCTCATAACATCACTAAAGTTCCCAAAAATAGTGATCCATTTTTACACCAAATTCAAGAAGCTCTTCTACAGTCAAAAATAAGACAAGAAACTTCTCTTTATTGGCCTAAAGAAAATTTATTCCTACTTCCAAATCCATTTTCTGAACAACTTGAAAACCTTTCATGCAATCTCAACAACGTTACGATGTACAAAGACTGGCATAAATCACAAATTTACCCAAATTTGCACATTTATAGAATTCTTGCAGCAAATTGGCTAATGGACTTGCATGAAATATCCCGATCCTTTCTATCACTCCTAAGACAACTTACGGAAGCTACAACCCATGCCGCTACAAATTTATGGCACCCCATGCTGCTTCCAGATACCTTCCTAGACTTCAAATCTAACAAAGAAGACCCTCACCTTCCAACGTCTCTTTTTTCTATGATGATTCCATATTCTAAAATAAGATACTTTACTTTCGAAAATTACTTAATTTTTACTATGACCATACCAATTCCATCTTCTGAAGAATTTCAAGTATTTAAAACACATACAACCCCAATACATTTTGACTTCAATACTGATTATATTACACCTATATTCATAAAATCTCAAATTTCTTATATCGCAATTTCTCCAAATAACGAATCTTACTTCACAACAAATGAAAATTTCCTCGCTTCATGCCACCAAAATGGACTTCAAAATTTTTGTCACCCCCCTCATTCCATATACAGTACTCAAAATAATCCTATTTGCGAAACATCAATGTTTATAAAATCCCAACCGTATAAATGTAAAACATTCATAAGTTTCAATGAATATCCTTTTTTGACACCACTGTTGTCACACCGTGGATGGCTTTATTCAACTATTCTTCCTAAACAAATCTTTTTATCTTGCTCCAAAAATTCCAAAACCCTTATTACTCTTCAAGGAATAGGAATTTTACAAATAGAATCTGACTGTAATTTGGACTCATCAATTCCATACTATAATATTAAAAATTACCCAAAAATAACGGATAACTCAATTCCACTTAGTAAATCGACAACTTCTCTTGAAATTATTTCTCCCTTCTTATATAATATGCCGATCACAGAACCTCACTTGTTAAAAAACGTGTTACATCTTTTTCATAAAAAAGATGACATGCTTATATCGACTTTTGAAAGTTATGTTTTTCTACTAACAAAATATGCTAATATTCAGAAAATTATCCCATCTATTTTTAATTCTAGTGCACATGAAATATATATAGCACATACTATAGTTATTTTTCTTATAATAATTATTCTATCAATAATACTAATTAAAATTAAAAAAATTTCAAAAAAAACTAATAAAAATATAAATAAAATTAAACTTCTCAAACTAGCAAGTATCTATCAAATTAATCAAAAATGTTTAACTTTTCTCTTCTGTTCAGCAAAAACTAATAATCCAATATCATCACAAAGAAATTATATTTCATTAAAATTCTTATGTGTAATTTCTTTGCATTTAATTTAATCAATTCTATTTTTGTTCACCAACCTTTCAAAAAACAAACTAATAACCTTTTTAGAAAGACAAATGCTAGTTTTCATTCGAGTCAACATTATATTTTATCACTTAAAGAAAAATATAGAAATATTTGTATTTTTCTTCTTTTTTGGATGAAAAAAGACTTTTTCTGACAAGAATAAATAAGCACTTCATAATCGGTGCCATCATAAATATAATTTCAATTTTGTTTTTTCTTACATCAAGGGAACTTTTCTTGATTCCCATCCTATTGGAAGAATAGTTTCTACAAATATTGAGTCTGTAAATGTATACTATGCAATGGCGTTACAAAATTGTTAATGTAAAAATTGCTTTTCCAATAGAAATTAATGTGCAACAATAACAAATTGAATAATTACTATTCTTCATATGTTTCATGCACAAATAACTCTATTAATTTTACAAGAAAGATTAGAGAAACAATTAAAAGTACAAGAATTGTAGGAAAATCTATTACCCTGTGATTATGTAAAATTGTTTTTCTTATGATTATTTTATTCATTTAATAATACACCAATGAAATTGAAGTTCATGAAATTAATTTTTAGAAACATGTAAAAGTAATAATAAGCAATAGCTATGCCATGTTTTGAAGAAATCACTTTAGACTTAACCAAGTTTTTTCTCTTCAATGTACCAAGTTACAACGTCTATTAATTAATATATGTTATCAACGATCTAAATATTATTTTTAATCTGTATTATTAATATTATATATGTCAATTTATCTTTTTACTAATGTATACATCAACCATCGTAATACTTGTAAATTGCTCTTTACTATTTTATATCTAATCGATGAAATTTTACAATTTTTAATCTTCTTTTTATCAACAATCATCATGTTGTAAGTTTAAATAGTTATTATCAATCAAAGAGAAAATTGTTAAATTACCTAATCACCACTATAACATATGTAATCAATGATTGTAATATTTCCAGACTTGTATCCTCCGTTATTACTATGCATTTATGTAAAACTTGTTATAAATTTTTAATTCGCAACAATAATTGAAAATGTCAATTCCTATAATTATGTATAAACAAAATTTTTATGTTATAAATTGGCAAATTAAATTGAAAATATGTACTTGATTGAGTAAGCATCTTGGATTAAAAATGTATTCTTCTACCGAAGTTTCGATCGCGGATCGTTAACTCCCTGCGCTCGAACTGAGGGGGGAGGTGTCACGTCCCGCGACGTATTTGAATGTATATAATACACACAGGCTGGATTGAGTTAAGAAATCTATGAGAATATCGATAAAGGGGAATAGGGAGTAGGGGAAGTAGGGAGCAGTATAGGGACCCTTCTCCTCTAAGAAGATATGACTACGTCACGATTTTCGCTGACCGTCAATTTGTATGAAAAAATATAAAAGAGGCCCACACCAAGAGTTTGAGATTAATAAAATTCGACCGGGACAATTTAAAATCAAAGTTCGGGAGTCGTAAAAGTCATCGTGGACTTGTATAGATCTTTGTAAAGATCTTCGAACAGTGTCATAAATTTGGATCACCGGCCTTTACGGAATATAACTGTGCGGCCTATAACTCCGTCTCTCTCACACACTTGGAATACACCTGTGGGGATCCAGTACTTACAACTCACCGCCGTGTGGATTAACCCTCAACATAAAGGTACCGAAAATCTCTCTCTCTCTATCTTCATTCTTTGTCTCTTTCTCACACACGTACCAACCAGCCTGTGCCTACATTATATAAGAATTGTCTTAACGAATGTGTATTCTGACTTTTTAACCAATAAAATAAATTCAATTTGTATTATTTTCATAATCATTGTGTCATTCATTGACTTATCCTCATCCCTAAGCGAGGATCATTCGATCCTAACTTAAAACGAGGAATCTTCGATCAAAGTAAGTATATTTGCGTACTTGTGACGTAACATTATGTTTTTGTATCCTATGCGTAGAATTTTAATTTTAAAATTGAGATTTCTCACAAAGAAGAAAGATTGTCTTATTAAAGCAGTTTATTCCCAGAAATTAAAAATCATTTACTTAATATTTCGATTCCAAACATTGAATATTTATTGACTTTGAATAAAACAGAAAAAAATTTTTATGAAGTTTTAAAATCTTTTTACAATGTTACGAATTGGGCCGAATTTAGAATTACGAAATCTTTCATTAGAAAAAGAAAAAGTCACTCACATGAAATAAACTTCTGTAAGAATTATCAAGATTGAAGAGATGTTAAAATATTTGAAAAATAATGCAATTGTAAAATTGCAATTTATATCAATATTTGACAAATTTTTGCTTTCTCAATCAAAGCATTATCCGGAAATTTTTAGTTCCTATAAAAAGATGGAATATTTATCAATTTCTTGAATGTTCATACATTAAAAAAATATCGAATTAGAGAATTATATGCAAAGTATTTTCCATTAAGAAGACATAAACATGACATAATTAGTTTTATATCTACATTTTCAGCTTACTTTTTTGTGGCTTAAGCACACATTTTGAATTCGAAATACAAAAATGCTCTACAGAGTTGGAAGTATTTCCTGAATCAATTATTATTGATCCTGAATTCTATTGGAAAATTTGTTGTTTACTGTTCAAATCTTACTACGATTTCAGACGGACAGACAAATTAAGAACTACAAAATATTTCATCCAAAAGATTGCACTCCTCCATAAAATCTTGTCAAATTGTAACAAGATTTGAACACTTCGAACGAACATTTTTATGTAAAATTTAAAGTTGATTGATATTTATATGTTAATATGGAAATACCAATAAACACATATTTTAGCTTTTTAATTTATCTACTGCTATTAGACAATTTTCCATTTCTGTAGAGATTTTAAGTTTTGGAATGAAAAG
Organism: Diplolepis rosae; assembly: GCA_030998225.1. Lineage (NCBI taxonomy): Eukaryota > Metazoa > Arthropoda > Insecta > Hymenoptera > Diplolepididae > Diplolepis > Diplolepis rosae. Next base: position 1,389,543 of record JAPYXD010000428.1, read on the forward strand.
ATTGTGCTTAGGCTACAAAAATGTGAGATGAAAATATTTCTAACATATAACTGAAAATATAAATTATGAACTTGAATTTTATGTTCATTTTATCTTGATAGAAAATATTGTTCTAATTGAAAAATTGTTAAGTGTACAAAATTAGTAAGAAGTATATAAATTTGAATGGAAAATTATATATTGATTCAAATTTTATACATTTATTGTCACTAAATTTCACTGAAAGTTTATTTTTGAAGTGTTGAAATCCTCATGAAATTTTCCAAGATCATACTGATGTTTATTTCATGCAGACTTTCTTCAAGAAATTGAAGAAAAGTGTTATTTCTTGAACTATATACTTCGTAAATTCAAATTCGTCGTCTGCTTCGCGCCTCTTTTGCACGTACTCGAGAAAAATACAATTCTTAATTTCGACTCGATAAACGAAAGCGCGAAATCTGAAAACAACTTGAAAACTCAAGCATTGTAACGAAGTCCGTCTTCGTGCACCTTCGGCTTTACACGTAGCTGGTGACCGCAGCGTGTAGCAGAGCCGACACACTGACACGCCACGTTTGCATGTGTTTCTCCCAGATGGGAACGTGGTGGGGGCCGAAAAATCCCACGTTCTGGAGACACTGATTGCGATCAAAATGTGTTCGATTTTTTTATTTTTTTATTCAGAAATAAATTTTTGGATGGGTCACAAGGTTGAGAACAATGAATAAAATTTCCAGAAAAATGATAAGATTGTCTATAATTATTATCATTTTTAATTCTTTGTTCAGGAGAAACATTTATATCAAAACGGTTTCCTCGGAGTGGTTTTTTGAGTTTGGGGAATAGCCAGAAGTCACACGGAGCCGAATTAGCACTAATTTTTTGATTTGATTGACGTGTTGCTCGTCATTTAATGTTGATGGTCGTCCGGGGCGTTCCAAGTCATCAATACGTCCTCTGCCTTCTCTGAAGTCTTTGTACTATTCATAAACATTCTTTTGCGACATGGTCAAATCACCGAAGGCCTTCTGCAACATTCTAAACATTTTCGCAACTGAAATTTCATTCCGCAAACAAAATTTATTCGCACTTCTTTGCTCAACAAATTCAGACATTGTAAAAATCGAAAAAATCATTTTTAGTCGTTTAGAAAACACAAGCGTAACTATGTAACAAATGATGAAATTGACATGAAATTTGGCACAGATGTCAGTAACAGTAGGACCAACATAAAATTAAAAGAGTTTACGCGAATCCGTTAGCCCACGAAGTTTAAATTAAAAATTAACCTTAGTTTTTGCCCACAGTAGTACATCATTTACAGGATATGAAACGACATGCTCAGGATTTGAAATGTTCATCAATACTTTCTGGAAGGATAAAAAATTACGTGGCTCAATTCTTTCAAACAATATTATTTTTTATATTTTTATTCGATTTTTTCGCGTAATTTTTACTTTACGTCTCTAGGTTTTATTTTTACGCATACATTTTTGATGGTGCATGATTTGATACAATTTTGTAAACATTTTTTTCTTTTGCAGCAATAGAATTTGAATAAAGGAATACTTACCATTGGGGTTATGTAGTTTATTGTCAAATTTTGTGAGATCTTTTTACTCTCCATGTTTTAAGGCTAATTCTGAAAATAGAAGTCTAATTATCTTTTAAATATTATTCGAGGTTGTGAGTCACCATATGGAAATTTTGAGATGGTGATTGAGATCGACATAATTTCTTTAATTTCATATGTTATTTCATGATTCCGAAAACAAATGCAGAATCAAGCATTGAAAAATTTTGAACTTTCAAATCGTTTTCAATGTAAGCCTTCTTACTGGTCTCGGGATAGAGTTTTGATAATTTTTTTCTCCAAATATGTTGCCTTCTATCACTTGCACAATCAGTTAAATCTACCAGAGGTTATCATTTTCACTAATTCTGAAATAAATTAATGTCCAATGTTTTAAGTAAATCAGGAAAAAATGAATGTTTTTTGTGGAGAGGAAAAATACTAGAATCTTATATAGATAAAGATTCCTCTCCCTACTGACATGACAGCCTGGCCCGACCAGGATGCACAACCGCAGGAACAGGCCTCAAAGCGATTTTTACTGGCCGACTCCGTTGCTGCGCTTCCTACGCATACCGAAATCTTCGTCCTCATTCAGACCGTGCAAACCTAATGCATAGATGGTGGACGATTAGAAACTAGCGCCACGTACAACTGTGCATACGAACTATTATTATATGTGAATAAATGAAAGATTTAATGTAAAATTGTGAAAATGCAATTAAAGAGTGAGAAGTTGATATTAACTCCTCACTCTTGAACCTTCTACATAGTTTTGAGTTTGACTTTGGTTCAAAAACAAAGAACTGCAATCCCTCAGCAAAAGATGGTGCACATTTTTTATATTTTATTTCGAACGCAGAGAAAATTACAAAACAAATTTATCATTTGGCCATTTTCCAGTAGATGTTGTGCCTTGCGGTAACAATCATCATTATTTAAACACATTTATTTTTAAATTCCTCATTTGATTGTTTTTCAGCATTCATGTTACCATTTTTTGATAGAATTAACTATATGTCTTTCATTGATGTTCATTTTCTATAGACATTGTGCTAATCTGTAACAATAATTCATTACACAGGCAAAAAAAGAGCAAAAACTTTTGAGAAAACACATATATTCCTATGTATTTTGAGTCATTGGATCCGAATATGAGGTCAAAATAGCACTTTTCAAGATTGGTTTTCATGAGAAAACTTACTTCGTATCATGTGAACCATGAGTCTAAGCCTCTTGTGTTATGATTCATTCATCAATTGCTGGTCTTGGATGTCCATTCATTTTTATTTACTGCATTTACTTGAAGATTCTGTGTCAATATCTCCTGATGCACTAGGTACGGATGTTAATGACAACTTCCCTAAAAAGGGTTGTGAACAGTGACTCACCTCAAACCCAGTCACTAACGGAGACAGCAAAGGCTTGCTGCCCTGCAGAGCGACGTTAAGGTGTGAGAATGAAACGGTAGTGTACCCGGCAAAGAGAACGGTGGATTCGCCTCCGATCGGGCCAGGATCCTTTATGTGCGGTAATTCAAATAACCATGGCTTCCACAAATAAAATATAAATATGAAAAAACGCACATTTGTACGAAACCCCAAAATATCGGAAGAATAGTACTGAAAGAATTTTAGACACGCGTGCAATAGTTTATTATGTTGCGAGGAGCTAAGGCATGCGTCTTGGGGCAAGGAGGATGACAGCGGTCGAGTCTAAATATGGCTGAGATCCGTAGCACACACGATATTTTTTGCAAAATACCTTCTAAAAAAGGGTTTTGAGTGTCTGTAAAGCAATACTGAGGGTGTTCAAGATATCTCAGAAGCTTTGACTGTTTTATAAATTCAAAAAACTAATAAAAAAGAGGGTCAGAATATTGTATAAAACTAGTAACACTCCTATGAAATAAGATGTCTTTGGAAAACGAGAATACAATAGATATTGTGCTTTTCAATAACAATCAGTCATTGATTAAACAAATTTGATAAAAAAACCATTCCTTCGACTCGTTTTCAGTATGCACGTTACCATTTTTTAAAATAAAATTAACTATATGTCTTTTATTGATGTTCATTTGCTATAGAAATTGTATTATTTAGTAACATTCATTTATTTTTCAAACAAATTTAATAAACAAATTCATCATTTGACTTTTTCAGTGTAGGTATCACGATTTTTTGACAGAATCAACTATACATCTTTAATTGATGGTCATTTATTTCTTTTATTGTGCTATTCAATGAACATAATTCAACTATTAAACAAATTTGGAACAATCGACTCGGTCATTTACTCTTCAGATATTGTGCTTTTCAATGACACTGCCAAATTCATTTTCTCAACATGACGAGTTCGTTCATTTTCTTTTAAAAGAACTAAGAATTACACAAGATATTTATAATTGAGACTTCTATACCTGAGATTATTGGATTATCTATTAATCCGGTCAGAGGATTATTATAGTCATTACTTGGAGAAATGTAATGCGGTAAAAATTTCCCAAGTGAGCCCATGATTTTCAATGCTGTGGCAAAAATAAAATGAAAGCTCTGAAATATAATCTACTCCGTAGTTGATAATTGCCACGTGAAATTGATGAAAATTTGAGAGGATAGTGTCACGTCCCGCGACTCTACCGCCTTGAGTAACAAACAAATCAAGGAACCAATGACGGGATTGAGGCAACATTACTGCGAGCGTGATTTTATCGACGCTAGTTATGGACAGATCTACAGATCAACAGAAGGATCAATATGGAATTACCATGTGTCGTCATAATACCTACACATAATAACAAATCAACTGACTCAGAGAGAAGGTGAATGAAGCCCTACAGTACCAACGCACTATTGCATACATTTATCAAACACATTAGTCACAACATGTAACTTGTAATGACATGTGACTGGACATAACATGTAGCTCGTCATAGTTGACCTTTCAAAGTTCTATAATTTTATTTTATTTGAAATTTAACACATATATCTTGTTGAAATAAAATAATTTTATCAAATCACAAAGGGATCTGACTTCAAGGCTGACGTAAGTGATTAAATAGTTATTTTATTTGAAAAATGGTTTAATTTTCTTATTTCTTCTTATGTTGTACAAACTGTGTTTAAATTGAATTAACTTGTATTGAGTCACGCAGGAATTTGATCTTGAAGCTAACCTAAGTGATCAAACGACTTATCTTATTTGAAATGTAATAACCTGAAATTCTGAAAGTACAAAGATTACATAGGATTTTGTGCTTGAGTTATGCCTGTCTAATCTCGTACTTCTCAAATTATAAATGTTGACTACCTTCTAATTCGAGTTAAAATGAGGAAAACAGCACACGAGACTATAAGTCCTTTTTAGATTCGTCGAGCGGTCACCATTCATTACGATCAATTGGGTAAGGCAAAATTCAGAGTGCTAATGCAGTATCGTTTAAAACTTCTATTTTAACTCTGTTAACTAACAGAATATTTATAAATGCAAAAGATTGACCAAGGTGTTGTACTTACAATAACAAAATATATATATATATATATATATATATATATATATATATTGAACTATCAAGAAAAACAATGTTTTTGATTTAAAACAAGGTAAAGAGACATCAAGTATCCCTGGTAAGGCAAAGACCAAAAAATAGTTTCAATAAGAATAAATTTGAAACCAGAATTCTAAATAGATATTTTTCTGTAAGCACGTGGAAATTTCTAGAATGAAGGCATATTATTTGGAGGATTTTGTTTGATAATTGTAAAATTACCTGACACGGAACATTGAGAAGAATTCTTATTTTTTAATAAAAAAACTATCAACCACATCTATTGATTACAAAAAATATTTTAAAACGAAATATATTTTCAAATCTTTTCGGTTGATCCTATTGAATATTTATATATAGCAATTTCAAAGGTGTCTGCATGTACGTATCAGTAAATTCTATTTTATAATGTCCTATGTCGGGCCCCAATCCCAGTGAATTAGGAAAATCCTATCATCAAGAAAATCCTATTACGCGCAGTCAAGTTAAGAAAATTACTGAACTTGCAAAATTTGTGGCACAAAATCAAACCGGTCCCCTTAAACCCAGAAGAACAGTTAGTGTGAAGGAAAACGTAACTGAAGATAATTTTGAAAATATTTCTAAGTAAGATAAAAAAAATATCAGTTTTCAAACAGATAATTTTCCTTTAGAGAAAACCTTAACGTTTAAACAATTCAAAACTGCCGGAATAAGCAGTTTATCTGACTCGAATAATTGGTTTAATTCAAATTTAAAAACTAATTTAAGTATTATTTTTGGAACAATTAATCAGGACGAAACATTAAAAAACGAAATATATTAACAACGAAGATATATGTTTACTTAGTTCAACGGTAATTCCAGAAAACGTAATTGAAGAAAGAACTAAAATAAATTTATCAGCAAATTCTCTTACTCACAAAACAATTACAAGTAATCAGGATAGCAACAATCCTGAAGAAAATCTTGATCCAATTATAAATAACGAAATGGCTCTACCTAATAGACAGCAGGTATCCTTACGCTACGCGTTAGAAGTAAAGTGTGATCAAAGTGGAGGTACTTTTTCCAATAGGGTTTTATTGACATGTCACGCGTTCCTACTGTCAAACTAAATACACAATTTTACTCAGTTTTTATTGACATTTCATCATGGAAAGACTTACGCCTCAACAACGTTTACAAATCGTACAGTTATTCGGCATACAATCGGCAAACACGAGAATAATTTAACATTATTGGATGATACTCGACCGATTAGACCATGTACAGCTCGAACTGTAGAGAATATTGCGACTGTAAATAAGAGTTTTGCCGAAGACCCGGAAGAATCGATTCGGCGCCGATCTCAACAACTTGGCCTATCTTATGGCACTACTTGGGCGATTTTTGATGCCGGAAATTGAAGCCCGTAATCTACACGACATTTGGTTCCAACAAGACGGCGCTACATGTCATACAGCCCATGAAACAATGGATGTACTGCGTAGTCGTTTCGGTGAGCAATTTATCTCTCGTCTCGGGCCAGTGGATTGGCCTCCAAGATCGTGTGATATCACACCTTTGGACTTTTATTTGTGGAGGTATGTTAAGTCTAAATGTTTTGTGGATAAACAAGCTACTATTGAGGCATTGGAAGCCAACATTACTGAAGTTATTAGCGGGATACCGACCGAAGTCCTCGAGCGAGTCATTCAAAATTGGTGTCTACGGATGGACGAATTAAAGCGCAGTTGCGGCCAACATTTGAAAGGGGTTGTCTTTAAAAAATAAATGTTGTGAATGGTTCTACACAAAAATAAAAAAGATTGCCCTATCAATTTGAATTTTCGTTGTTTTATTTCAATTTAAAATCCTATACCTCTAAATTGATCACCCTGTAGTACCCTTATTTGATGGAAGTAACATTCCATTATCATATTTTATTGAAGGATGTTATGAGGCAAAAGCAATGCTGCCATCTCAGCTCAAGAAAAAGCGCGATTATTGAGAAGTAAATTATAAGGAGAAGCAAGAAAATGCATCTTTGGGTCAACTTATAATAATATAGAGGAATTAATTGAAAAACTCAAAAGAGTATATGCCCCTGCAAAAACTGTGTATCAATTACAAGGACAATTAAGGAATACTTATATGTGGGAAAAAGAGAACGTACTTTCCTATGCAGCTAGAATTAAGGAGATTGCCGACAGAATCGAAGATGCTCATAGACTTAACAATAATAAACAAGTAGATAATACCTTCAAATAGAACCTTCAAAGAGACGTTATTCAATGTTTAATTCGCGGTCTGCGTCCTGAATTAGAAATTCGAGTAAAAACAAAAGAAACATTTAAAGAAGTTTTCAATCACACAATCAATGTAGAAAGAGTCTTGGCAGCATCTTCCGCACCACGGATAAATAAAAATTCAGATTATATAAAAATGAATGGTTCTATAAATAATAGAAATAATACAATAGAACAACTGGGTTCAATGTTGCACGAGATAAAGAAATAAATTCTATAATATGTAAAAAACAAGATCACGTTGCTAAAACTTGTTATCATTCAACCAAAGCACAAGAAGCAGTTTCTAACAAACAAAATCTTAATTTCGTTATGAAAATCAATAGCTCAGTAATAATTACCAACAACGAGAAAATAATAGCAATAATTCTGTAAGAAATAATTATCGGAATAACCATTTTTTAGAAAACGGAGCTAAAAATTATATTGAAAATAGCTTTGCACAAAACAATTATCCAAATAACAACCTTTTAAGGAACAGGAACAATAATTACAATAATTTTTCAAATAACAGAAATAATTATCCCAATAGCAATAGATACTATAATTACAATAATAATAATTTTTTGAGAAACAGAAATCGTGATATTAGACAAGAAAATCTAGATCACAACAAGTATGCAAATCATAGACAATTTTCAAATCAAAACAGACAACGTGAAATGGGAAATCAACAATTAAGTAGAACAAATCAAAAATATCCACAAAAGTCAGAAGTTATATGTAACTATTGTAAAAAACCAAGACATGTTATAAAAAATTGTAATATTAGATTGAATAAACAACGATCTTAACATTCGGAAAACTCAAACGCTCTCCCCAGTACGGATGCACTGAGGAAAACATAAGGCAAGAACTAGAAGCATTCACTTCTAACGATCAACCAGCCATAAAAATAAGCGTTTCCAAACCAAGTACAATTCCATCGATAATGATTTGCACAAAAGGCCTTCACAGTCCTGCTCGCATGATGATAGATACCGGTGCTGGTCGAAATTTGATTAAACAAAATGCCGTGAATCCGAAATTGCCAATAGATGAAAAAATAGCGTTGAAACTTACAGGAATAAATAATTTACCACTTTTTACAATGGGACAAGTACAAATAAACATTCTAGGATATCCAGCAATACTGAATCTAATTCCTAATGAAGTTCCAATCCATAAAGATGGAGTTCTAGGTTCCGAATTTTTTCGAGAAAATAAAGTCAATATAAATCATGTATCAAAATGTCTATAAATACAAAAAAAAACTGTACCCATTTGAATCGACACAAATATTAACAATTCCAGCTAGAACAGTAACAACATTTTATATTCCAATTAAAAATACTGAGAAAAGCGAAGGTTACGTACCTCGACTACACTTTGGCGAAGGAATTTATGCAGGAGACGCAATTGTAGAAAAATGCTTAAGAAACTTAAGTGATGACGATTTATGTAACAAAATTCTAAATAGCTTTTGAAAACTGACAATTTTTTCGACAATCCATGCAAATGATTGAACATAACACGTGAAGAACGAATAGAATGTATCAAAAAACTGCTTCGTTTAGATCATTTAAATCAAAACGAATACGAACATGTAGAAAGATTAATTATTAACATTGCAGACAGATTTCAAATCCCAGGAGAACCACTTAAAGCAAATAACGTTTTGCAACATTTGATTCCAACTATAGGTGATTCTTCAATTTTTTCAAAACAATATAAATTTCCCCCTGTTCACAAAGAAGAAATTACTAAACAAGTTAGAGAATTATCAAAAAATAAAATAGTAAAGCATTCACAATCACCGCATAACACCCCAGTTTGGATTGTTCCTAAAAAACCTGATTCTAAAGGTAACATAAAATGGCGAATGGTCCTTGACTTCAGAAAACTTAATGTAAAAATAATCGGAGATTCTTACCCACTACCTAACATAAATGATATACTCGATTCACTCGTATCTGCTAAATATTTTTCAGTATTTGATTTATCTACTGGTTCTCACCATATAAAAGAGGACCCTAAAGACTCTTATAAAACTGCATTTTCTACAGTTCATGGCCATTATGAATTTGATGGAATTCTTTTTGGTTTAAAAACCGTTCCTACAACATTTCAAAGGTTAATGGATACTACTTTAACTAGATTAATAGGAACAGAACTCTTTGCATATCTTAACGACATAGTCATATTTGCTGTTTTACTAGAAGAACATGAGAAAAAGTTTAATAAAAGATGCCTCAGGATACGCAATAGGAGGTACATTATCACAAGGTAAAATAGGCCAAGGTAAGCCAATAGCAGATGCTTCACGTAGTTTAAGGGAGATTGAGAAAAAATATGAGATATGAAAAAGAAGCACTTGCAATAATATTTTATGTTACTAACTTCCGACCTTTTTTATATGGAATAAAATTTACCCTACATTGATAGAAGGTTGGGATAGTTACGACACCGACCACAGTACAACAACGGCGCTATCGATTTGAGATCGCTGCCGCATGAGCATGGTACGGCATAGCTCCCATTTGGGAACGCAGCCTTCACAAATATTGGGATCTCTTTGCTTGCAGACTGCAGCCTTCTACTATTGGCACCGCAGCGCTCCCAAAACCGCGTTCGATATCTGCCTCGCGTTTTGTATTGCAGCTATACACACGGGTACGCTTACTGCACCAACCTTCTCTCAGTGTAGTAATTGATCATAAACCACTAGTTTGGTTTCAAAACTCTAAAGATCCTTGCTCACGAGTTTCACGTTGGAGGTAGAAACTTGCAGAATATGATTTTGATGTAGTATGCAAAGCAGGAAAAATGAATGTCAATGCACACGCTCTTTTAAGATACCCGATTGTTAATGAAAAAAATCAAGAAATTTACGCAAAGATAATGATGATACCTTTATGACATCTTAAGAAAGAATGAATCTTGAGAAAACTTGTATGAAAATTAATCAAGAAAATAATATCAAGAAAGGAAATAATTCCAAAAGTAAATATTTCAATTCAGTATTTACCCAAGGTGATATAGATAACTTCACGAAATCCTCACAAGATCCAATATTAAATATTGACCCTAAGTTTTCAGAAACTTCTATTGTTTTGTCCAAATAAGAATTATTTTATGACCTTTGTAACAATTTTCTGAAATATACAAGTTTAAACTTTTAGCATTATGTTTTAGCACTTCTGTTGTTTATAATTATTATACTTTTAAGTCCAACATTTGGAAAAAACTATAAAAATTCGCCATAGAAAACCATGACTACTAGGGGCAAAAAGGAAAAAATAAGAACAAATGAAAAATTCAAATCAACATAAAGTCTAGAAAATTTAAGTCCAAATAAACCTTTTGAACCTCCCATCAAGAGATCGCGAGGTACTTCAAGAAAGAATGTAATTACAGATTTTAAAACCCCCCTCGCAAACAAAAAAAAGAGAGGTAGACCAAGGGAACAAATAATTGGAAATGAACTTCCGGAAATACGAGGTCCGTCCGGAAAGTATCATGCCTACCTTTATATCTCCGCGCCATAGTGATCGAGCAACCTCTGCGGGGCATGCGCGTCAACAGTAGAGGCTCACGAACCTATCGGTTGCTTGCTAATATCCGCTGGACGTATAGTTCATGTGCAGCGTGTCTTTGTTTACAAAGCTCTTTTTAAGTTCGGCGGATTTTGTGATTGTTAAAAGTGACTGAAAAACAAGATCAACGAATTTGCATCAAATTTCGTTTTCAACTCGACAAAACATGTTCGAAAACTATACAGATGATGCTGAAGGCCTTTGGGAATGAGTGTATGAGCAAAACACGAATAAAATAAAATTATTGCCCTAGTGAACCTGTTATAATTCCCATAAGAGAAAGTCTCTAGTACGAAGGGTTGTCAGTATACAGGGGCTCGAATTTTCAACCTTTTACCGCGCACGCCTAAACTCAATTAACCATAACTTCTACAAAAGTTATCCAAATTAATTTATTTATAGAGGTCTTGGAAACGTTTTTTTATCAGCTTTACGCTAAAGGCAATGGTTTTAGATTGACAAAATGATTTGAGCTTCATTTTTGAATTATAAAGATAATTTTGAGTTTTTCTCCAAGTGCGGCTGTTAATTTTTTTTCCAAAATTGTGTTTAAAAAAAAGCTAGACTTTTTCCCTTCAAAAGGAGCCCTGGTCGAATGTGGGGCGAAAAAAATTGGTGGAGATATATAACACTTCTTGCGCGCGGCTTCTGCCTCACAAGCGCCCATGCTTCAAATTCAGAATGTACGGTTTCTAGTCGACTACAAATAATCGACTACGAACTTCATTTTTTAACCAAATAATTATTATCGTTATAAATTATTTCACGGATAATAATTTTTATTATTCATTGAACAATTAAAATCCACTTTTATGTCGATACTTCATTTTTAAGACTTTAGAGAGAATTTGAAAAACCCGCCGAAAAAATTAGTACACATATTTGACCACTAGATGGATTTCTTCGATACCTTTCTCGCAACAAAACTCTTTGTCAGTTATTATAATTGCCAATTATTTTTTTATCAGAAATTGCTTTTATGCGATTTAGCTTCGGCTTATTTCGACGTTATAATACTGCAGGTTTCTACTTTCCTGTATATTATTTATTCTCATTTACTTTTCTCATTATTCAAAATAGATATAGTATTACTTGAATACTATATTTCGAACACTTACCCACCTTCCGTGGTTGGACTCGCATTGTTATTCAGTGCCTCAACTTAGCTTTTTCTTCTGCTTAATTTTCAATCATGCCAAGAAGAACCAGCTTGGCTCGTCGTTGTTACAATCCTTTTTCCAAGGAAAATCACAAGCGTGATCCGTGCAGTTATTCTCATACTGATCCAACAATTGAAGATGTTTCAGTGATCAACGATAATTCACCTCCTATTCTCGAGAATGATATTTTAGTGGAAGACGACGATATCTTTGCCGATCCTTTGACATCCAAGTTTGAAAAGTATAAAACTGATTGTTATGATGAAAATTATTGCGCCGGAATGGAGGTTCTTGAACAAATAAAAAAAAAAATTTCAAAAATATGCAAGTAATTCAGAAAAAGTGTTACTTTTAACTCTTGCTCCGAAATCTTGGGGCCGCAGAAGATTGGCTAAAAATTTGATGCTTCTGAACGCCAAACTAGAAAGGCTAAGAAATTAGTAGCTGAGAATAGTATTTTAACTTCTCCTAATTTAAAAAAAGGTAAAACTTTAGAATCCGAGATTGAAAATTTGGGCAAAAAATTTTACATTGATGATGAGAATAGTCTTATGATGCCTGACATGAAAGATTTCTTATCCGTAAAAAAAGATGATGGCTCCCGTGAGCACGTTCAAAAAAAGTTAATTCTCTGCAATCTTTCTGAATTATATGCAAATTTTAAGGCTCAGCATCCTACAGTCAAAATTTTCTTATCAAAATTCTCTCAGCTGAGATCCCGAAATTGCATACTCGCTGGAGCCAGTGTTACGCATACTGTTTGTGTTTGTGTCCATCATGAAAAAGTTAATCTAATGCTAGATGCTGTAGATTTAAAAGAACCAACCTGCGAAAATTTGTCCCCCATTAAGACTTATCATGATGATATAAAGAGGATTATGTGTAGCGTTTCGACTTCAGAATGGTACTTGAATGAATGCACAGCGTGTCCTGGTACAAGCGCACTTAAGGACTTTATAACATCAGTTCTCGCAGACCAATGTATTAACAGAGTAGAATTCCAGACTTGGCAACAAACTGACAGAAGTACGTTACGCACGAAAATAACAGACGCAGAAGATTTTGCTGAACAGATTTGTGAACGCTTGCTTAAGCTAAAACCTCACTCTTTTACAGCCAAACATCAGTCGTTTTTTTTTTCAAAAACCTTAAGGACACACTGAAAGAAGGAGAATTTCTTATTCTCTGTGATTTGGCTGAAAACTATGCCTTCGTAGTCCAGATTGCAGCTCAGTCATTTCATTGGAACAATGATCAAGCTACCGTTTTTACAGTGGTAATTTATTATAAAGAGGATAACATTCTAAAGCACCGCAGTCTTGCTATGTTATCAGACTGTTTGACTCATGACACAATTGCTGTGTACAAATTTCAAAAAATTATTACACACTATTTGAAAGAGAATTTTTAACCCAGGAAAATGATTTATTTTACAGATGGAGACACCCAGCATTTTAAAAATAAATATAACTTTATCAATTTGCTCCACCATGAAATGGATTTTGGTATTCCAGCCAAGTGGCATTTCCATGCAACGGCGCACGGCAACGGCCCTTGTGATGGTATTGGGGGAAATTTAAATAGACTCGCAGCGCATGCTAGCCTACAAGCGTCATCTAAAGATCCTATTTTGACTGCTGATGCCTTGTATCAATGGGCAAAGAAAAATTTATTTGAAACTTTAGTATTCTATAGTCCCTAAGGACGGTATGTCGTGGTCGTGGCGCCTAACTGCACTGCGACGCAGAAACCGCGCGCAAGAAGTGTTATAAAGGGTTTCCCAATAGGGGTGATATGATTTTGAGTGTCCCTATCGGGCTCATTTGAACTGAAATTTTTGACGTCTGCTGTCAGTTGTCATCAGTAAGGTTTGCCATTTAATCATGAGTAGTTTCACGCGTCCACAACGTTTGGAAATTGTCCAATTATTTTATCAAAATTCGAGAAGTTTTGTCGGTGTTCAAAGAGCATATCGTGCAAAATATGGTCGTCATTCTGCTCCATCCGCGCTCTCAATTCGTCGAATAATCGATAAGTTGGAGAGTGAATTTACTCTATTGGATACTAAGCCTAAAAATCGTATGCGTACCGCACGTTCTACACAGAATATAGCCGCCGTACAGGCCAGTATCGAGGAAAACCGTGAATTGTCCGTGCTACGCCGATCTCAGGAATTGGGCCTGTCCAGGATGACTACCTGGCGTATTTTGCGATTGGATCTTGGCCTGCATCCCTATAAAATGATTCTGGCCCAAGAACTGAAGCCTAATGACCATCGTTTGCGTCGGGAGTTCGCGGATTGGGCTCTGGAATTAATTGAAAATGATCCCAATTTTCATCAAAAAATCATCTTTTCTGATGAGGCGCATTTTTGGCTCAAGTCTCGGGGGACATTTGGCCGATATATTGTTTAAATCATAAATGGCATAGAATATCCAATATAATAAAAAAGATTTCGATCAATTCCGAATGAATATTCAGTGTTTTTTTTCAATTTCAAAACATATCACCCTTATTGGGAAACCCTTTATATCTCCACCAATTTTTTTGCCCCACATTCGACCATGGCTTCTTTTGAAGGGAAAAAGTCTAGCTTTTTTCAAACATAATTTTGGAAAAAAATTAATGGCCGCACTTGGAAGAAAACTCAAAAATATCTTTATAATTCAAAAATGAAGTTCAAATCATTTTTTCAATCTAAAACTTATTTTTAATAATTACTTTTGGAACGTTCGCTCAGCTAGAGCATGTTTACGATGAACTTCCACCAAACTACGATGACTTTCGGCAGCAATTTTCTTCATATTAAAGTAATGAAGAAGAACTCCCCGCAAAAACACTTTTTCGGGCACAAAGTTCGACATATTTGAGTGAACAAAAATTATTGTTGCTTACGCCTCAAATGAATGACATATACTGAAATAGACGCACAATGACAGTAGCTTTCCAACAGTGTTCGCAGAACGTGGACGTAAACGGCCCCCACCATAGATGCTTCGAGCTCATTGTGTCTTCCTCATTCAACCAACCTATGGCAGTGGAGAGAGGAAGAAGCCATGAGCTGGTAGGGTCCATGGTAGGGTCCGTTTACGTCCACTTTCTGCAAACACTGCTTTCCAACGCATGTTCGGAATATGAGAACGATGAAATAATAATCAAATTACGCCATCTCTTAGCAAACCGCACGGATTAAGTTATAGATCCAATATTTCCAACCCAGAGTAAATATTAATACCTTTAATTTTATATGTGCATTTTTATTTGTCCATGGTGCTTACTTAAGATGGAAATATCAAAAAGATTTTTTATTTCTCCGATGGGGCCGCGTCGCACTATAAAAATAAATGCAATTTCATAAATCTTTCAAAACATCAAGAAGATTTTGGGATTAGTGCTCAGTGGAATTTTTTTGCCACCTCTCACGGAAAAGGGACTTGTGACGGCATCGAAGGGTTTGTTAAAAGACAAGCCGATCGAGATAGTTTGCAAAGAGTTGATATTAACCACATGACTATTCCTCGATGTCTTTTCGAATGGACACAAACTCATTTTCGAAACGTCCATTTCAATTTTTGTAGACAATAAGATTTTGTACAGACTTTTTTCGAAAGACAGTGTTTTTGTCGAAAATTTAATTCCTGTGAAAAGGAATAAAATGTACGTTTTGTTCGGTGCATATTCAAAGACAATTTCATTTTACGCCGTGCTTTTTAAGTATAAAATAATACTATTCAATCTTTTTATGAAACCTCTTTTTGTCACATTAATGGTATCATAATGGATAGAGATATCTATTCAGAATCACATGAAAATAGAAATTTCATCAAGTTCACTGTAATGTATGGAATTCTCTTGTTTTAAACTTTTCAGAAATAAATTATATTCCTAAATGTCTTTTTGGTCTAAAACCCTCATTCTACATTGTTATAAGTAATTTTGGTCAACCAGTAAAAGCTCTAGTAGCTAGTTAAGCATCTAGATCATTCATTAGAAATTAAGGTCCTAAATTATTCCAAGAATTTAAACTGACCATTGAGAAGAATTATGATTAAGTTTAGATAGCAAATAGCGAAATACAAAAAGTTTTAAATAAAGTTGTATTTCCTATTGAACTTAAAATTAAATCTAAATTGATGGAAATTAGAGCATCATATTATTGACCGGTAGGCTTTGTTAATAGTCTCGATTCCCTTAGAATTCTTGGTATGTCTGTTAATAATGGATACACAAATTGGATTTTTAATAGCGATCCTCTAAAAGTATAATTTTTAAATTGAAAATTGAAAGACAGATATGTGTTCTAGATTAATTAAATCGTCCGATGATCAAGTTAAAATTTTGAAAGAATTCATTAAAAAAGAAGTACTTACTAATGAAGAAATACCTGGTCTTATAAATATTATCGAACATGTTGTTGTAGTACGAGCGTATCAAGGCGGCTAATTTTTTCCAAACACATAATGTAAAATTGCTAAATAAATTCACGTTCCACTTGAAGCCCCCGTAACCTTAGCATTATTATAGCTAAGGACGGTAAGAAAAACATTTCAGGCATTGCAATTATGATTCGTCGGGGAAATTTGAATTAAAAGGTGTAGGAATAAATATAATGATTTTATTTTTCAGCGATGAAAACGAGAGAAACATCGTATACCTGTCACTGAAAGCAGTGCAGTGGTTCACAATTAGCGGAACGTCTCCACCATCAAGGTTGCCTATTGGTTAGAGTGATACACAGCTACTTTCATCTCACTTCTGCAAATGGCGAACCACTGCACTGCCTTCAATGGCGGGTATATGATGCTTTTCTAGTTTTTATCGTTGAATAATAAAATTAATGTTTTTATTCCTGCGCCTTCTAATTCAAATTTCGCCACTGAATCATAATTGCAGTGCCTTAAATGTTTTGTTTACCGTTCTTAGCCATAAAAATTCGAGGTCAGAGAATGGTCAGAGAACGGTCAGAGTATTCTCTGACCGTTCTCTCAACCGGGTCCGCTAGGGGTGTGCATAATTATATTATTGTATTCCGGATTATATTATGCCATATCAGGTCATCAGTATAAATAATGAGTATAATTTCATAAATGTCTATACGCACTTACGTGAATACATGTTATTATGATCTGATTCATATTTTACTGCGTTCACATTATTAATTTAAGCAATAGAAATTTATGCATCCATGTGTTCATATATGAATTTTATGCTACATATTATATCGCATATAAAGATTACAGCAATTAACATGCATATTTATATATGATAAATATATGTATTTATATGCAGGAGCATACGGATTCGTACACCTGTGCATGAGTATGTGCGTACATTTGCAAGCTAAAGCCTCAAAACAACGCCAATCCTTCGAAATATAATGCCTAATGTTTTCAAATGAATGTAAAGCCTTGAAAAAAATTAAAAATCAGCAGTATAAATACTTTTACTGGAAAGTGGAAGCAAGGAGAGAGAGAGAGAGAGAGATAGAGAGATCCGGCGCGCGCGCGCTCATGCACTGTATATCACTACAGCTTTCTGCCGTTTGTCAATTCCTCTCTTCGTTCGCCCATGCACATGCCCGATATACCCGTCTCTTATAAAAAAATTTTGATGTCCTCTGCTGTACATCGCGAGGCTAACATACATTCCATATTCACACTTCCCTTTAGTGCGCCTATCCTTGCCTAGATGCGTTATCCAGCTGATCTCTCGCAACAAAGGCCACGTGCTTCTTTTACTAAAACCTAAGACTCATCTGAACATTTAAATAATTAGGTGAGGGCTTTTAATTCATATAATAATTATAAGCCTAGACTAATTACATGTATTTCAATTTATTCCGAAATATAATATATTAGAAAGTGAAATCGTTTCTACAATTTGGTGGTCGTGCATCAAATATTAAAAATTGCCTGCCATTATTACTTTTGTCTAATCATAGATTCTTTAATCATCAAAAAACCCTACCACGTTCACCTCGCGATGAACCAGTAAAACAGATCAACGCTAAATCAAATTTGGAGTCACTTGAGCAACATGGTACTTACCAGAACTACTCGGACAGTAGGGAATATACTTTTCTCTACTTTTGCCCGTCCACGGTTCGGAGCAATCGCGTCTCATCACCTGTCAAGTTCACTTAATTTTTTAAAATATCTGGCTCAGGGCTTCAAATTGGGGATCGCGTTTAGTGGGACGTAAATAATAAAAGACTTCATCTGGACAGAAGCAACAAAATCAAATTCGTCTTCGGGAGATCATTTAAAAGGTCCAATTCGTTGATCGTGAACGGTCAATTTTACCCATTTCACTACTTGAGGGTAACAACTCGTAAAAGACCATCTAGTGATAAACTCTCGGCAATCGCATCGAACGTGCATCAACGAAAATCTTCGGCGGACTATCTAGAGTCCAATCCCAGTTTTTTGCGGTTTTCCTTCAACAAAATAAAACGGCACAAAGCAGCGAGAAATCGCCGGAAATTAATATACTGAATCTCAAAACGGTAGTGATAATTTTCATAAAATATTTGAATTAGATTTAATAGGGAAATTTTAGCAGTGAAAAGAGCGAGTTTAAAAGCACTCGACCCTTTTCTGGTTAAAAGCCAACCGTTATATTCTCGTATTGAAACTAATAGAATAGTGGAAAACAGTGCTTGGTTGTGTGCGCGTGAGTACATCACGCAAGGGACAAGAGTGGTTTCTTTTGGAGACCACAAATACATTAAATCGAGTTTGGCCCGGATAACTCAGGACTTCAGGAACGAGAACGCATTCCCTTCCTTGCTCCTGCATTCAGGAGACCCGGTAGGATTAAGAACCTAGGAATAGACCATAGGATACGGTAAAGTACGATCTGTATGATTTCAATTCATCTTTCTGTTTTTCTTGACATAAAATGTTCACCTCTACTGATAAATCTCATCTCTCTGGAGAATAAATATATTTAAGCTCTAGGTCTATTAGATTTGAATTCATCTAATAATAATAAAGGAATTTACGTGATATTTATTAACTAAATTCGGCAATTTGGACGACCTCCGCGTAATAGACATACTAATAAATAAAGTGTATTAAAGCTGATTCCTTCGCCTGTTTATATTTTATTTTATTGAATATTACCCGTACGTAACAGTTGACAAAGTTGAAGATCATCTTCCAATAAAACAGTTTATCCAAAAGATCAAGAGGCAATAGTTTCTGAAGAAGATGCAACGTTGAAAGATGATATTATGGAACCTTCAAAATGTGCCTGGTCAACTCATATTCTTATGATTGAAAAACCTGATAACACTTATCTATTTTGTCTTGACTTTCGAAAAGTAGCCTCCTACGTATTCCTAATTGGGTCGCAGGCAGCGGTCGGCTTTCCAGAGATTCTCCCCTCACCTCCATTGGACCTTTAAATCCCGGGAAATGTGCGTCTGTCAGGTGCATCAGGGTCTCCTCGTCCGACTCAAAGTATGTCCCGTGCGGCCGTCGTATGGTACTCAGCATAGCTTTTGGGTTGCTGGGCAGTTCACTCTTGGCCTTTCTGATTGCTTCCCTATATGAATCCCTAGTCCACTAGTGAGCGGAATTTTTCCGGTGGATCACAAGGACTGTCATAAGGTAAGTATACTGATCCTATGATTAGCTTATCAGTTTCTATCAGGTCAACTGAGGCCACCTTCAGGTCTCTAGAACAAACATCCCCCGATGTTATCCTTATTTACCCAAGGCTCTTGGGTAAGGAGATACCTGTGTGCACCAAAGGTTTTCTTTTCTGTAGAACCGTAAAAGCGCTTATGCTGTGATGCAAGTTAATCTGGATGATGGTAAGGCCGAAAGCAGACATTTAGGACTACTCCAGCCTCTCCGTTTCCATGGCAAGCTCCTCCTGCTCAGGACCGCTTACCTTAAAGGTAATCTGGCCGAGATAAGGGACCTGAACGATCAGGGGGTGTTTTAATCACCCTGCCGCATTAGCCTCCCGAGGTTTCAGATGCCTGACGATACGCTAGGATGCTGTTTTCAGCGAGGGGTTGAACCCACCTAGACACCACAGCCGGGTCTTCCTTTTTCACGAGGATCAAGGTTGACACCTTCATCATCTTTTGGAGTATCTCCACCCCGTAAACTTTCAGATTGGCGCCTTCCCAGGGCGGTTTGTTTGCATGAAGGGTATGTTGACGTAGCTTCCTTTTTTGAGACTCAGTGGGCCTTTTTCTTGCGAGGAATGAATCAGCAGTTACCTGCGTGTTTGCACCCTCCTCTATCGCAACTTGCTGAGGGACCACAAGTGCACTCTACCCCGAAGGGCCAGGATCTACAGCCACCGTCAACATTCTCGACTTTGTTGGGTCAGTTTCCAGGGATAGATTTATCCTAGATCTTTCTAAGTCGAACTCCGCATCCACCTCAACTCCCGCCTCTCCGATCCTACTGCTGCGCTTATTCTTCTTTTTTGAGTTTTCGTGTTCAATTTTTATCCCACGAGAAGCTAGAAGAATATTCGGTCCAACACCCTGTCTTACCTCCGGGTGTCAAGAGAGCCAATGGGCATAGTTGCGCACAACCTGGCTTACGGGGAGCCGTATCGTGGTCGTGACGCAGTACAAAGACCACGACCACGCCCGAGCCTTATCGATTCACTCGAGGAGGCGAATTTATAGGGATCCTCAATTCACTTAGGAGAGCTCATTCATAGGGATAACAGGGATAATCTTATTCATAACCACGCAACAGAAATTGCAAAAAATTGTTTGATGTTCAGGATAATTTGCTTCCGATTTATGATAGTACGTATGCGCGTCACCAGAAAAGTAAAAAAATGAGTATCAAAAAAAATCTTTCCTTGGACAGAAGAAAGTTCCTCTTTGTAAGACTTCTAGTATTTGTACGACTCATTAATACGGAGTAGACATTATTGGGCCATATCTTGCAAACCAAAATGATGCGGATATCATGAAAACCGTCATTGAGGATCCAAATGATTTATGCAAGTTTTTGAGGACGATTGATGTCTTTGTTCTTGTACAAGGTTTCCGCGACGTACTTTTTTTGGATGAAAAAAATGTTAAAGTACTGATATCGGCTTTAAAAGGTAAAAAAAAAATTGTCAACAGAAGAATCCAACCAGTCACGATTCGTGACTAAAATTCGATGGGTGGCTGAAGTTGTTCATGGTATGCTCAAACAAAAGCATCATCTTCTGGACCATATACTCGATAACAAGTTGGTACCCAATATTGGAATATATTTTAGAGTGGCGTTATTTCCTAAAAATGCCTATGGTCAAAGACTAAAGTCTGACAAAGAACTTTCATATAAAATTTTACAGAGGATGCATACTCAAAAAGATGTCAACAATACTCTAGCTACTGAGGCAGAGGAGAAAGTATGGATACGTAGAAAAACTCCCCTCAAAACAGTCACAGCATATTGAATTCTAAATTTTCCAGAAATGAGTGAAAGAGATCTAACGATATTTTTCACTGGATCCTATCAGCTTTCTCAAGCTGTATCTTATTCAGCAGAAATGTAAATTAAGGATGTCAAATTGACCCTTGAGTACGTAAAAGAAGGACCCAATGTACTTAAATTTATAACGAGGTTGTTATCCGGGGGGGATGAGGAAAAGGACGCCGAGAACGAGGGGAAATCTCTGGAGACAGGCACTTAAAAACAGTTAAACACTTTATTGTCCTTGCAATTTAGAATGGCACAAGCGAATGACGGATACCAAACACTAACCGGGTTCTTCCAAATGCATAAGATTCACAAGTATAGTGAGATGACCGAAAACGGGACAGCAACTCACAGAGCTAGCGACGAGAGACTCCACTCGGCGACAGACGACAATGAACGAACCTCCGCTCCCCTCGAGGATTCTCGGGGAATCTCGTACTCCCTCAGGCCCAGGACTGTCCCTCGTAGATTCTCGCCCCTTCTCCCCACATGATAGTAACATTTATGTTATACCCCCCCCTCCCCGCGGGAGACACAGTTTATGCCCCTGGTTGGTTCTTCTCCAACTCTTCGACATGGTTTTTCTTCCTGTAACATATATTTTGAAGAGAGAAAAAGGTAGAACAACAAATTAAAAATTAGTTTTTGTCTTTATTTAGACTTCTTCTACTACATTCACCATTACGGACTTTT
This sequence comes from Diplolepis rosae, assembly GCA_030998225.1. Classification (NCBI taxonomy): domain Eukaryota; kingdom Metazoa; phylum Arthropoda; class Insecta; order Hymenoptera; family Diplolepididae; genus Diplolepis; species Diplolepis rosae. The sequence goes on from JAPYXD010000428.1 coordinate 1,411,795, forward strand.
TAATCTTTTTTAATTTTAAACCCTGCCTCTTGGAAGTCCTTTAGATAATCCAATTTTCTCCTTCTTCTCAGTTGTTTCCAATTTTCCTCATTCCTCCTCCGTTCCTCCTCCCGTTGCTCTTCTCTCTTTGCCCTTTCTTCCCTTTGTCTCTCCTCTCCCTCCCTTTGACGCCCTCTCTTCTCTCCCTCTTCCGCTCTTTTTCGCTTCTCCGCCTCTCTTTCCCTCCATCTCTTCTCTTCTCTCCTGCCCATCTCTTCCCACCCATTGTTAATAAATTTTCGCACGTGTCGATGGGAGTGGTAGGTTATTTGGTCTTCCGTTAGGACATATACATTTCGTTGCTTTTGTCTTATTAATGGGAGTCAGTCTGGTGTTGGCTGTCAAGAGAAAATCCTTAATTGTCCGATAGTCTTGAAGTGGGGTCAAATTGAGTCGTCCAGTCATGTCAAACCATTTATCTATTGCTTATATGTCTCTATTGCTACTTATTCTTACTACCAACACAAGCGTCAGAGTTCCAGTCTGGTAGCAGTTAAAAAGAATCCATGTCCTATTCTCGGCGGATTTTCACTTTAGGAAAAAGGTTTTTTATGGGTTTTTATGTTGGGCGCCAGGTATAACGAGGTTGTTATCCGGGGGGGATGAGGAAAAGGACGCCGAGAACGAGGGGAAATCTCTGGAGACAGGCACTTAAAAACAGTTAAACACTTTATTGTCCTTGCAATTTAGAATGGCACAAGCGAATGACGGAATCCAAACACGAACCGGGTTCTTCCAAATGCGTAAGATTCACAAGTATAGTGAGATGACCGAAAACGGGACAGCAACTCACAGAACTAGCGACTATAGACTCAACTCGGCGATATACGACAACGAACGAACCTCTCCTCCCCTCGCGGATTCTTGGGGAATCTCGTACTCCCTCGGGCCCAGGACTGTCCCTCGTAGCCTCGCATCCCTTGTCCCCACATGGTAGTAACATCTATGCTACAATTTGAAAGCACAATATCGACACATTTCTCGAGCATCATATAGAATTTTTTTGAGATAGAAGCCTAACAGCTTCGGAGTTTCCGGGTAACATACTATGCATGCGAGTGCATAAATGGCAGACAAACAGTTGATTGCTGCTCACACATTACTGCCATCGTGTAACACTTCTCTCATGCTAGGTATTTGTTGAAAATTCTTCAACCAGCACAAGTACTTAGCGAAATGTTTTAGAAAAACCATTGCACTGTAGTGATTAATGATGATAACGATGAGCATTTGAATAATTCTGAATTGTTTCAAAATAAATAAAACTCCACAACCTAAAAAAATCTGGAACCACCAGTTACTAACTAAAATCTAAATATCCTAGAAAACAACGCAGAAGAGCATAATCCAATAAAAAGGCCACAAAGACGACCTAACTCTTTAAACACTCTTGTATAATAAACTTCTTTTGTTTAAATCACTAAACACTGCATTTATAATATAAGTCACAATGTGTAGTCCACAAGGTAGAAACTGCAAATAGATAACAGAGCCATGGAAAAAAGGTCTGGTACTTTTGACGACACACATGTATTCCTATGCATTTTGAGTCATTAAATCCGAATCTGAGGTCAAAATAGCAACTGCAGGATTGGTTTTTGACTTACACTACCGTCGGAAATTGTGCGCACGGTGTTTGTGAGCTCTATTAAAAATCACTGCTGTCTTTGAACCAAGATATCTCTGTGAAAAAAGAGATAGGGCATTTTTAAAGAAACACTTGGAAAGCTTATGAAATTCCACGTCTAGTGAAGTTCAACAAATATTTTTTCGAACTTCTAAAAATAATACAGCACATGAGGAGTTAAAAAAAAATTCAAGATTTTCTCAAATTACTACCTCAACTTCAACTTTTAGCATTACCTAGGGAAAATTTTCCCAAAATCTGAAAATTATACGACATAGAGTCTGAAATCTTATCTTTGATTTAAGCCCAGAAAACTTGAAAAATATTCATAGGTACCCGAGATACGATTAAAAATGTTCAATCGTATCTGAGTTGAATTTTAATCGACGATCACGGTTCTCGGCCGGTTTGTTGCTCGCCTCCTTCGTTGAGGCAGGACCGATTAGGCCACGCACAAAGGTGGCGCTTAAGTGGAGCTCTCTTATATGTTCTTTGATCCAAGAACGTGTTTCCTTTATCTCCTTCCCCTTCATTCTTAGTTAATATTTACAATGACTATTAAAATTTTTATTAATGTCCTAGTTTATAAGAATTTGTTACCTTTGCATGAACGATGCTAAAAAATGGGAAATTTTCAACAAAAAATCAATAACATAACACAGTCTCTAAGCCCACCAATCACAAAATCTGCAGACATTCCAGTAGATGCTGGCACATTTCATTCAAACACTTCAATAAAGAAAGCAGTTCTGGAATATGAGTCAGGCTATTTTAAAAGCATCAGTGAAGATTCCAGCATTGGATGTAAAACATCTGATGATGAGTACACTACATATGACACAAAAACCGAAAAGTCCGAAAAGGAATTGAATGATACAACTCGAGATTTGGGATTGCCTAAAGATGGCCTTGCTTCAGTTTTGAGAGAAAAAGGAAATTCAGCAAAAGGGACAAAGACAAGTGTTTACCGACACGGAGAACAGAATTTTTGAAATTACTTTCATTTTGATCAAAAACTGTCTCCAGTTTATTGCACGAATGCTAATAGACTTATAAACGAATTAAAACCAGGAGTTTACAAAGATGGAGAGTGGAGGATGAAGGCCGTCTTATTGCAAAACACAAATGAATGGTAATAACTATAAAAGAAAATTTTTCCGAAAAGAATTTTACTGAAACGAGGATACAGAATTCCAAAAGAGTGCGTTTCAATAAGAACAAATAGCTGTTCTTCTATCGCAAGTCAGTGGTATGCAGAATTATACATAAAAGCCACGTGAAAAGTATGCTACTGAAGAATAAGTGAGAATCCACTGATTCTGATTCAGAGGGTACATTCATGCAAAACAAACGATAACTTGACTTACGTATTGAATTCGATGCCTGGAAGTACACAAATATAATTTTGTCCTCCAAAGCACTGTTCAGACAAGTTTGTTTTAAGGTTATATTCCAGATTCCCTAGTAATATCACTGAATTGATACTATATATGAATTCAGCAGCTTGAAATCTATATTTAAACAATGTTTCATCGTCATATGCTAAAAAAACGATTTTTTGAGGTTATATTGAAAATCAATAGAAAAAGGCTTAATTTTGACCTCAGATTCAGATTCAGCGACTCAAAATACATAGAAATACATGTGCTTCGTTAAAGGACCAGACTTTTTTTTATGTGGCTGCGTAATCAAATCAAACTCAAATCAATATAAATCATTTAATTGCCTCTCATGTTCAGTTTTTCTATTCATATTTTCCTGTTCGAGCACAAAATTATCAACTCCGAAACGCATCCTGTCTATCCTAATATTTTTTTTTCAATTTGATGAGAGTCATATACGTGATATCTCCTACTCTACTATTTTTCGAAAATGTAAACAAGAAATTAACTAGTTTTTTTTGCTCCTTCTTCTGAGGATTCGATCGATACAGTTCGATTCTATCACCTCTACGATTGAACTTAGGGGGGGGGGGGGGGGTGTCACGTGTCTGATTATTGTTTTATTATTATTAATATTAATGTTATTATCAATGAGAATGTCCAAACGATTGTATAAGACGAGATGGTCTGTCTGGGTGGCCCTGTCCCAGTACAAGAGATAATGTTCATTCTCAAAAACTGGTACCAGGACGTATCGGTAGTGAGGCTTCCAATCTTGTAGCAGTCCCAGGTTCGAGGCTATTTTTTGGTGCATAATCCCACACACCGTGAAGAGATTTTTCCCGCCACTCCATAGCCAGTTGCTCTGCAGTGGAATGCCTGATATTTAAGCAATTCAGATCAGCTAGATGTAAGGGTGATTAGCAATTGTCCTCTCTACAGATCTTATTGTAAAGAGGAACATGCCGTTTCTTGTAGAAGTATTGACGCAATTATGATACCTGTGAGGCACACAATTGGCGAACATCTAAAATATCCGTACCCCCTTCCAAACGTGGTGAAAACATCCTCTCAATCGCGGCATTTATGTGATGCATTCGGTGACTGGTCATTCTGTTGCAAATGATTCTGTTCATACCCTCAAGGTCGGTGTTAGACCATTTAATGAGCCCGAAGGAGCATGTGGGAAGTGAAATTGCATAGGTGTTGATAGCCTTGATTTTGTTGGCTGAATTGAGACTAGCTCTTAAAATTGAGGACAAGCGTTTGGAAAAGAGCTACAAAATTATTTAACTGGTTGACATTCAAACAGAACCACATTGCAATAAATGAGTCACCCTGAAAGATGCCATTCGTGATGCACAAGAATCCGGCCACCCTCGGCTGCCCACGATTAAAATACTTTATCCTAGTCCCCCAAAAGGACATCGCATGTCTAAGAAATGCGGGTCATACGGGAGCAGATCTTGTATACCTTAAGGATATCAATTAGATAATCTTCAGCAATCGAGGGAAAAGCTTGTTTATAGTCGATGTACACCACGTGCAAATTACGTTGATATTTTATGGCTTGCAACACTGCGATACTGTCGATTGTGACTAGATTCTTGCAATCTTGGGTGTTACGGCAGCATCCCTTCTGCTCTTCTGTGAGGATATTATTTAACTCACAATGGGCGTAGACCTTATCAGAGATTACAGCAATGTGGAGTCTTTAAATATTCGGAAGATAGGCTATCTGTCTAGAGTCTGAAGGACTGTGAGTATCTGGTTTCTTTGGAAGCATATGCATGATTCCTTCTAGCATAAAAGAAGGCTGTGATGTTAATAGCTTCCATCTAAGACATGCCGAATACTCGCTGCTCCTCGAATTTCTCTCGCATCAGCCCTCTTGTATCGCCGTAGTCTTTCAGATAGAACGGATAGCTTTTGCATAAAGGAATATATCACTTCGTCCAATTCTGCAAGTCTTGTTCCATGAATCATTCGAGGATGAAAGATATCCGCCAATTCACGAGACAGCTTACAGGCCGTTTCGCCTCTCCTATATTGAGTTAAATGGCCCAGTACGCGTCTTAATTTGCTAACTTCGTTTTGAAGACGAATCTTCCGTGACGGATCATTCCTCGTATTCAAGCGAATATGCATAAATGTTAAAGTTATTGAATTGACCTTCTACTGAAAAGCATAAAGGATTATTCTTATACGAACAATAATTTGGCAGAAGTAATTTGGAATAAAAATTATGTTCAATATTCAGTCTTTCAGCTAAAAAGAATAAAAGCTGGAATTTAGAATTGACCTTCTGTAGAAAAACATAAAGGGAAATTCTCAAGAAGCCAATTCATGAAAAAGGGATAATAATTCCATTTTTTAAAAAGAGAGGTAATTTTTAATAGGGATTCTACACAAAAATAACAATAAGAACAGAATTTTTTGCAAAACAAAAATAATATAGCCATGTTCTAAGTGGCAAGTATATTTGACTTCGCAACGTGTAACGTGGCTGGGGACAGCGCGAGACAAGATATAACACCACTGCCACTGTGACGTCCTAGGGACATCAAATAAATATTAAATTTAACAATTTTAAGCCTGAGCTTTAGCTCAATAGCTTGGGACCCTTCAAGAAAGCTCCTTAACTTAGGGGAAATGATTAGTAATTTGAAAGGAACAGTTTTCCTTGTACTCCAACCAAGCTGGATCTTAAAAGAAAAACCTCGTACAGGACCATGGACTCTCCTTAGAGGAAAAAAACTATCGATCGAATAAAAAGAAACGAACCAAATATAATTTTAACAAAATCAGATGAAGGAAAGGTAGAGAGAGCAAAACAAATTGACACTTACTTTCTCTTTATTTTGGAGTTATAACTTCTGTTGAAAAACCTCAGGAGCCTCAATCGAAGATGGGAATGGACTGACACTTGTAGATCTGGAACGAATCGGACCGAAAGTTTTTGAGAGCGATGCGAACTAAAAATATACAGCGAGGGATAAAAACCGATTCTGAGACTTGAAATTTTGATTTTATGAGAACAACCGGATAACCGAGCAACCGAAGAAAAAGAAATCGAGGAAAACGCTGATTAAAGCCAATTTGGATCAGAATGAGACTGGAACTTGACCCTGTATCCTTGATGAAAATTCAATCGAGACCAAAAAAAGGGAAACTTTGCTTTTACTTTTAAAAAAAAATGAAAGACGGAAAAACTGAACCGCGCTGAACTCAGCTAAAAACTGTTGAACTCTTCAACCGGACTCAGCACATGGCAGAACTGCCCGCCTCAGCACAAGACTGAACTGAATTGCTAGGAATTGGATCGCGTTTTTTAAAAAACTAGTCCACTCCCTAATTTCCCTACTTTTAGTTTGCTCCAACCCCTCGAGGGGTGGATAGTTTTCTTATAATTGGATCAGAATTTTTAAAGTTTTTTCATTTGATGTTTTGGAAAACTCCTTATGGAAATGAGCCGCCCACGCACTCGCGCGATTGCTAAATCCTATATGTGCTTACGTGCGGAGGAGTGTCTCATCAACTTAACAGTACCAGGCTCCCCTCAAGAGATGTCTCTTCAAGTATCTTTCTCGGCTTTTTAATCAAGGTTTCTTTCGATCGTTTATAATTTTACAACTAAATACTATTAACAAATAATTTGATACATTTGTATGTGCATGTAACTTAAATTCTAATGAGAATTGTAGCATATATGATTGATAGACTGGAAAATTAGAATTAACTTATTTGTAAAATTTAGTTCTAATAATTAGAGGACGATGAAGAAATTCCTAACGGTAAGAACAGTTTTGTGGCAAACGACGTACACATATATTTGTAGTCAAATATTTTTTATTTGCGGAAGTAGATATTACAAACTACTATATCTTCAGATAGTTTTTGTTTCTGCCTGATTCTTAAAGGTTATGCTTTGATGGTCGACACGTACTCAAATATTCAGACTTTTGCACATAACAATTTTAATGTTTTGCAAATCAAACATTTGGGAATTATTGTTTTATTTACTGAAGAATGGGTCTTTGTTTGATAGAACTTTCTTACGTGAGAAACATCTGCACGGAAAAAAATTTGGTAGAAATGCTGCACTACCTCTGGTGCTCCTGCGCCACTACACTGGAGGGCAACTGCAGTGCTCTTCATGGGTTAGCAGGTTTACTTTTTTGTGGACTAACTGCTCTCCCACAATTGCGGGAGAGCTGCTGCCCCGTAGGAGGGAATGCTGCGGCGAGTCATATAAACTGATATTTGACTATACTTTTTAATGGAAAATCCAATTGTTTTGATATTTCTGAAATCGTCGTTAATTATTATATCTTTTGAAGAATTTGTTTAATTTATTAAAATTATGTGAAATTATTTTGAATCTCAACATTGAGGTTAGGTTATTTGTAAACAGATTGTAATGAACCAAAAAGTACTTTTATATATATATAGGAAACATCATTTCAATGGGCACTTTCATGTAAATAAAAAAAAACTTAAAATTTGTACATTCGCCTGCTTTTGTATTTGTCTGCCGACGCAGTGCAACTACACTCCCTACCGAAAGGAGCGCTGTGTTCCTTCGATGTAAGTCAAGTGCTCCCCCAAAAAGGGGCAGCTGCTCACCCACAGTGGGAACGCAGCATACCCAAATGCATAGTCACACAACTCTCCTCCGGTAAACGCAACAGCTTCACCGCTAGGGGCAGCATCTGCGCCAAATTTTTTTCCGTGTGTATAATCCAGTTTAAGTTTGTTCGTCATGTGGTCCTGGGAAATTTTATATCAGAAGGGTTGAAGAAACCTGGAAAGCTGGTTTTCTTTCATTTTTATTACTTTTTTCCATTAAGTTCTTCAATTATTCTGTGTTTGTAAATTTTGTGTCCGCCGTCTGTCGCGGAAGAAAGCTATTGCTTCAAGAGGGACTGATATGGCGCTAAAGTGGGGCCATGTGTAAGGTGCGCGGCCACAAGTTTTTAAACTCAAAAGAAAACTGAAGAGGAAGAAAGAACAGCTGGTTTCAGAAAGGGTGGACATGACACCATCAGTTTGTTAAGTACGAATAATTTAACTTAAATTTATAGTCAAATTCCTGTAAAGAATTCACTAATTTAAACTGCATATATGTCATTCGTTGAGGCTCCAAACTTCACGAAAAATTTCATTGAAATCTGTTTTTGTATCTGTTTTACTGGTTCATCGAAAGGAGGAATTGGCAAACGGCAGAGTTCTGTAGTAGCATGCAGTGCATGTGTGTAGTTGCGCTGGACATCTCTGTTTTTATTTTGTATGAACACCATTCTTTGTCATAAAAAAATCAAATTGCCACCAGTTGTCTTTATATAAAAAATTTCTAAAAAATACCTAACTTTCAGCCCGTCACAGTAGAATGCCCCTTCAATCCGAACATTTTTCAGTGAAACTAATTGTGAGCTTTCCTAGAATATTTATATCGCCCGGCAATTATGACACGCCTCGTATATTTACATCCACTTGCATCAAATCCATTAAAATTGGTGCGCTACATGCCGAAGTGACTTATCTTAAGAGAACAATTCATTCGTAGTAAAGTTTAAAGTATTTGTTTGTTTTTATAGGTATTATTAGCAGAAAGAAAAGGTACCGATGAACTTTATGCTATAAAAATCCTGAAAAAAGATATCATCATACAAGACGACGACGTGGAATGTACAATGGTCGAAAAGCGTGTATTGGCGCTTTCGAATAAGCCTCCATTTCTTGTGCAACTACATTCCTGCTTTCAAACTATGGTTAGTAATTTTGAATTAATTCCCGTTCCTTATCAAATTTTCACAACATCGTATAGTATTTATAGAAATTTCATCTTAAAAAACATGTCTTTATATTACATTAAGAGAAGTTGAAGAGGGAAAACGACTGAAAAAGCTGAAGAAACGTCCCATATATATTATGGCACGTTTGCTCAATTGAATACAACAGTCGGAAGGTGGGTTCAAGAGTTTAAGTTTGGTCGTATGAACACAAATGACAAACCATGTTCAATGAGGCCTCCAGACGTGACCACACCAAAGATAATCAAACTCTACGTTTAATGACTGATGATCGTATATTGAAGGTGCTCAAAAATGGAATTTTTTACATAAATGAATTCCACAACTATTTAGAAATATGCCTGAAAAATTTTGGGTCGAAATCCCGAAAATTGAGTATTTTTTCTTCTCGTTTTGCACGTGGCCAGTGCTCGATGCGCTCAAGCCACAGAGTTTCTTTCAAATTTTGCAAAATAACTTTTTTTGAATAATTGTGCAAATAAAATACTATGTAAGCTTAAACTTCAGTGTTTTTTAACATTGATAGTTTTTTTCTAACCAAGCCCAAAGTTCAGTCGAAGTTTAGATCACAAGGGTTGGAGTCTTGGAGTGCAAATTAATTCACGAATCATTATAAGGCATTAAAAAAATGGAATAAGTTATAAAAGAGAAAACATCTAACTAAAATTTATGTTTTTGCAATGTGTTTCAACGAGTTTTATTTCACGCTCGCTATTAAGGACACATTGCCCTATTTCTTTGTAAGTGCAAACGTGTCCATAATAGCGCACGTAAAGTAAAACCTGTCAAGACTCAAGCCTTTGTGAACTGAATTTCTATGCTTGTCGAAAGTACACACTCACCAGCGAAAACTTATGCCTTGTACGATTATCGCTTCAACGAGATCTCTTATTTGGAATAACCTATAGGCTTCCACCACACTTTTAGAATACCAAACTAATCGAAAACATATTCGCACGAATTTCAGTTCGATATTATTAGACCTCCAGGTACTCCTTATACCTTAAAAATTTTAATTATAAAAAGAACCTCCAGCATCGAAGAAGGCCCCCATTTTTGGCCAAAATGTTTGCCTCTCCAATTTTTATGTTACCCAACACCTTGAAATCGGAAAGAGAACTGACTCCATGACAATTTAATTATCATAACAGCATTACGGATAATTCAATATTTCCGAGAAAATTTGCATTTATTCTTCAATATAGTCACTTCCAAACTCGATACACTTATTCCAGCGAGTTTCTAAAAGCTTAATACCTTTTTTATAGTGGTCAGCGGTAGACTCCACGAGTGACAAGACAATAAACTCAAAATAATATATAAGGAAGACATTGAAACGCTTTATTCAATAGAAAAAAATTTATGTCATTATCTTTTGTGGTTTGCTGGCAATAAATTCTTGAAAATGCGTGTGAAAATCAGACGGCGAACCAGAAGACCCCCTTAAGTAGAATCTCTTGCTGGCCAGCCATCTCTTCGTGTTTGAGAACAAATAATATCAAGCAGTGGCTTTTTTTCCTTTTTCTGGATAGTTAATATGAATTGTTCCACGCACATTCCAAAAATCAGTCGTTATAACCTTGCTAGCCGATTGTTGCATACTCGGCTGCTTTAGTGCACTTTCACCAGCTTTTATCCATTGTTTTGAATGTTCCTTAGTTTCTGGTATAGATGCATGTTTCATCAACAGTTACATGCGGCGCAAAAACTCATTTAGATTATGCCTGAACGTGACTGAATTTTATTGAAAAACATCAGCTCATTATAACTTTTGCTAGTTATTGAGCACGTGCAGCACACATGATTACGTAAAATATTGTGTACACGTTCAGTTGAGATGTTTACTATCTGAGAAATCTCACGCGCCTTCAATTTGCGGTCATCAGTCATTAAACTTCGGGTGGTTTGTTTGATAAAAAATCTATTTCATTTTGTATTAGCAGTTTAAGTTTTAATTCTTAAAAATTCTCAGCATTAACTAAAGAGAATCGACAATTGCGATTTTTTAATTTTTTCACAAAGCAACAATACATAAACAAGAAAGTGCCACAATTGGCCATTTCAGCTTTGTGAATTTTTAACTTAAGAAAAAATGCTGAAATAAACTTACTATTGGCCAGAATTATTGCAACTGGTCTCACAGAACAGGAATAATTCTATCAATATTCCAGTTAATTAACATAAACAATTTTTATAAATAAATTCTCTTACTTGTGTGTATTTCTTGTCGAAGAAATTTTCTATTTGACTCTAATCGCTAAGATTTTCCATAAGAGTCCTAATTTGCATTGAAAAATTAACACAAGTTAACTATTACTATTGTTATAAACATTTTTATAAATGAATTCTTATCTCATGAGTTTTTATCACAGACAGATTAATTTTGCGGACCAGAAGTGATACATAATTGCCTTAAAAGGCATTTTTAAACTTCAATCTTAATCAAACATAAATAATATAGATTGTTAATAACAATTTCTATGAACAAATGACCCAATCGGTCGTTCACTCCTATAAAAAATACTTTGCCTTCAGTTGTTGTTAGAATGACATTTTTTGATATAATTAACCAAGGAAATTATTTTTTCAAACAATTTTTTCTGTAAAAAAAGGAACGCTTCCACTCCGCTGGGTATCGAGCCCAGGACCTTTCGACTACCGGTCGAATGCTCTATCATCTGAGCTACGGAGGTTCCACAAAACTTTTCTCACAGAATCTATTTACGCCAATTTGGCAACGGATATATCATGAACTATATACAAAACCTTTCTAAATCATTTCAGTCGATTATGTCGATAATTAGAAGAGTGTATTACTCACTATGATAACTGAACTCTACCATATCGACCTTATCAACCTAGATTTAGAATTAACGTCATTTAAGACCAGATGGAATTTTCAATACATATTTAAACAATTTTTTCTGTGAAAAAAGGAACGCTTCTACTCCGCTGAGTATCGAGCCCAGGACCTTTCGATTGCCGGTCGCATGCTCTATGTATATAGAAATTGTTTTTTACCCATAGACATAGATTTATCTCTTTCTCGTTAAAAAAACGTTTTTCACGGAAATTATTCTCCAATAACCTAACCGTAATTCTTAAACTGCACACAATGCACTTAATAACAATTTCTTTAATTGTTAATAACATTTCCCATAAATGAATGTCACAATCTGCCGTTTCATGGTAGAACGAAATGATTTTTTCATCAATCTCACAGCCGCACTAAAAAAATTCTGGCCTGGGAGTCAGACCATGTTTATTATATGTTTTTGGGGTCGCTGAAACAGAATCCGAAATCCATTTCATCTTAACATCTCTGGTTTTTTATGTAATCTCAAAAAGTCTTCCCAGCCACACAAAAATAAAAAAAAATTCTGGCATGAGGTCAGGTTATTTTTACAGGACTTTTCGTATTTCCCAAAACGTTCTGGGCCACTGCCTAAAAAATAAGCGCAGCTTTTTTCCCAATTGATTCATTGTACTAACTAAAGTAGTATCTCTGAAAATATTTCTGATTTGTGGTCCATCGAATACTCCTTCTTGTTATGAAGCCCCAGATAGTTTGGGGAATTTTTTTACGAGGTATTAAAAACATTGGTAAGTTTTATCAAGAGCCTTTACAAACTGTTTCATTAGTCCGAGCTTTATGTGGAGAGAAGGAATCAGAATTTTCAAAGGATTTACTAAAGAGTCATGAATAATGTTACATGTGCGAGTTGCAAACGATGATCTTGTTGGCGATTTTTTTTATTATGATTTGCACGATTTCCACTGTCCCATAAGTAAAAATAGCTTGAATGCTTTGTGAATCCAGACTGTTGTCCAAGTGAAACTGTTAATATTTTCAGATTTTCACAAATCTACTATTGATAAATATCGTACTTTATTTGTTGCAAAAGCACTCCCATATTTTCATATTTTGACTGCATGTCAGTAGAGTGGGCCAAAGGAGTTGGAGTATATACATTTGTATTGTGAAGTAAAACAGCCTTTATACTTTGCTTAGAAAAATCTATGAAAAGTCTTCAATGTTTAGCACCATAGCAATTCTCTTTCAATTCATTGATAAGACGTTCTACATATGTGCAAGATACTAGCGATAAATCTCCATCTTTGATAAAGTATTTCGTTTTAGGTTCTAAAAAATTGATTCCCTTCAAAAATGAAGCTAATAACCCTGAACCACCTTTAGGCTAGCCTGAATCTCGCACAAGATCATTTCTGCAACTATTGCAGATGAAGTTAGGAACCCACTTGTTCATCCTTGTCTTATTCATTTCCAAACTGAAAATTTTCTTGAAAGTTTCACGAATGTTGTCATTGATGTTTTTTCGCAAGGAGCAAATATAACAAAATATTTAATAAATAATCTGAATCACAGTTATGTGACTGCGAGTCTACTCCGCCGCTTTTTCTAGTTGTGTTCAGCTCTACATTAACGAAGTCACTAACCAATGTCGAGCTACGGTCGCATGATGACGACGCCTGCGGGCCCGCTTTCTTACCCGGACCAGCTGCCGATTCTGGGTACCCAAATCCCTGTATTATAAAACGTTTTCCAGCTGTTCCTGCTATGACGAAACCAACGCCATGATCCAGAGATTCAGCTGAATACAGAAATTACACCGTTGCCCGCTGTCACCGCGTGGAGGTGCCCTGGATGCAGATGCAGGCGAGACACTGCTGTAGATATAAAGCAACATGTGTCGAAATATCCTCGTTATATGTAGTAGATCATTTATTTTGTTGCATTATGAGCTCAAGGCGTTATGGGTTTGAGGAGTTGAAAGGCTGTGGGTTCAAGAGGTTATGGGATTCAATATATTACAATAGGTATAACGGGCTAATTGGGCTTTTATTATAAGATTTTGTCAAATAGCAGAAGCCAGACTATGAATCCTGAGGAGACCGAGGCTTTTCTAGTCACAGACAGGATATCCTTTCAGTAACCGAAGATTGTTTTCAGAGAACACAAAGTCATGTGGAAGAAGAGTATCAAGTGCCTGGGAGTGGAGTTGAAATAGAGGTTTAGCTTCAGCGACCTCCTGCAGATCGCAACCTGAAGGGCTTTAAGAAGAGAGACAATGAATAGTGTCGCTATTGTAATAGCCCTGCGGACGATGCGAAGCACATTCTCTATGTCCTCTCCAGATGGGGCGTATTAAGGGAGGCCGTTAGTCGGGCTGTGAGTGCTGAGCTCACTCCTGCCATGATGGTTTCTCTCATGATTCAGTCTGAGGGTTTTTGGCAGCTCATTAAGTAATTTATTATATTAGTAATGAGGAAGAAGGAGCTCGATGGCCGTGAGAAGCAGTAGAAATCGCATTGAGGCCTGCGTCCGCCAACGCCCACCATGGGCGAGCTGGCTTGCCGCATCGGTAGGGAGAGGAATTGTGTATTCTCTCCTAACTAATGTGGCGCCTTTGTTGGCTCAACGAGCACATGGGCGTGGGTAAGATCTTTAGCGAACGGATGACTAAAGAGTCTCTCACGACCTAAAATCGAAACCTGCCGCTCGTAAAATCTTAAGCCTAAAGAGGAGGATTCCGTGAGTGGCAAATATAGTTCAAAAGAGACGCTTTTTGGATTAAATAGGTATGCCTAGATCCATCCTAGGAAAGTATATGCAACCAATTTATGGGATCAATTGTTAATAGAATTCTCGACCTTACTTTGATGCCTTTTTTACAACTGCTGTATTAACGAATTTTCTTTTAAAGCGACCTCTTTATAAATATGTTTTGTTGCGTGCACTAATTGAAAAATACGTAATGAAGATATAAACAAAAATTTTCATGGCTCCCTTTAAGGGCGCATTCACATCACATGCTACGCGCGCACTCAATTGTAACCCTTAGCGCTCTAAAATATTTGAATGTCATACATCGCACTACAGTATTATTGGACCTCACGCTTCGCATTCGATTTTATGTTCTTTGTGTTGACTAAACTTTATTCCTCATAAATTATTATTACAACTCAAGTAGATTTTATAACATTGTTGGTGTGAATTGAACTGAATTGGTTCTGAGCTATGATAATAATTTCCTTGCTCTGTTTATGAAATCTATATGAATTATAAATACATCGTATTGAAAACTTTAGAAAATTTGGTTAGCAATGAAAATGTTTTTATTTTTGCAAAAGGCGCCTTAGTGTGTTAATCTCACGCACACTGCGGATTCATAATTACCTTATTTTTATTCTATTATGATTTATTATTATATTTTACTACAATTATTATTACTAATATTAATAACATCTGATTTATGCAATTGAGGTCCTGGAAAGCATAACGACGGGGACGCTCGGCCTGGTAGATACAAGTATCGAACAACCCACAAATTTTGGCTGTTTTACCTCAAATTTCGAAATTTAAAAAATGAAAAAAATTATGTAGATTACAGTAGCATTTGATGATGCACCTAATTTACCAGACAAATTACAGCTTCAATAGCTGACTGAGGAGTAGTAGTATTGTGTAAGGTTCCTGGCGTACCGACGGAATCGCATCTGTGTGCTTCGCGAATAGCGCTGGCTGTAAAGAAGTTGCACGTAGAAGTGTGATGTGATGAATGCAGTGGTTGGAACTTGTGATTACATAGGGCACAACGGAATGCACCACCGCACAGTGATCTGAAAAGCCCTAAAAGCTAGCCAAAAATAAAAAATCAAGAAAGTTTTTTTAAATTTTCAAATACAATATTTCATTTAGAACGTATAATGTACTGGACGCTGAAAAAGTGGAGCAATATCATACCTACACGACTTTTGGGAGCATCTGAAAGTCAGCTGTTACATAAATGTTTGGGCATGAGGAAGCTATCTGCAAGATAGGTGCCACGTTTGCTCAGAGCCGATTACAAGCGGGCTCATGTGGTTGCGTCTGAGCAATGTTTGGGCATGTTTCGACGTGATTCAAAGGAATTTTTGCGACAAATGAGTATTTTGAGGGGTTTGATAAATATTACTTTTTAGAGGGCATAAAGAAGCTTGAGCACCGCTATAACAAATGTATACCGTTAAAAGAGGACTATGTTCGAAAATAAATTGGAATTTTTGTTATAAAAATTGTTCTTCATTTCAAAGTCACGGACTTATTCAGCCCTCGTATGCTCAGGTAAAAGTGGTTAAACTTTCTATGGAGAAGCTTGATTTGTAACTTGCGACATGGAAACTGTTGTTAAAGTTATGTTTGTTGACTTTATTGTGTAGTTCGTCTATATTACTGCGTGATATGTATTATGGGCGACGTCAAAATGCTTTTGTCATAAACTTTTACATGACCAAAAACGTTTCAAAAAACATGCCGAAAGTTGCTCATTGATGACCATCGGTCACAGTCTCAATTTAATTTTAAGGATAAATGTCTATTGACAATGCATATACAAAAATAGCTGCTCCTATTTGCCCTATTCGTTGTCAAAATTTTTTTGTGAGCGCATGCTCGTCAACGGGCTAGTTGGGCGCGTGCTATGCCGTATCAAGGCTCACCCCTCACTAGTCAGAAGTGCGGAAGGAGATATTTGAAGTAGAATCTATGTAACGTGTGATCCTTTTTTAAATTTCCTGTTGCTTTCAAGAGATGCATAATATAAAAGGATGATCTTCCTCAAATTCATTGAGCTTTTAATACATATACAATTATATGTGAATTTTTATCGTAGGGTCACAACTTTCCGAAATGCAGTGCATTCGGAAAGAAATTTTCGAGGCACTAAGAGAAAACTCTCAGTCCAGCTTTGATGAAAAGCTCGCAATTTTGGAAAGAAAACTATCTTCAGTGGTGAAAATAGATTCATTCATCATCGATACAGATGAAAGACAAAAAGTGAAAAATTTTCTTTCGCAGTTTGAAGTGAAATGAAAGGAGTCTCACAGATTTATCGATCAATTCTCCAAGAAGAACAATAAGTGGCTGAACTCGACTATAAAAATTGCAGTATGTACACCTGTTGTATCTAATATAAAAAAACGATGAAACCATCTTTCTAATTGTAATAAATAGTTTGTGTCTTTGCTAGTAATGAAAATTCGTTCTACATATTTTGATAATTTTTTGCAACAAATGGTTGAAACTTTAGATTTATTTGCTAACCAGTTTAGAACTCTGTGAAATTTTACGAAACTCTTAATAGTTTTTACACACCTTTTTCACTTTATTGCTATTTCTTGGTCACTTAAGAAACAAATTTTCTTACAGGAACTCATGTAATAAAATTATTATCTTATTTTTCAGATCTTGATGGCAACAAATAAAAACCGAAGAAAGTCGACAAAAGATGAACCATCCACAAGTCACGTTCGCGATTTGTCTGATTTCGATAATAGCAGTGAAAGGAGCAAAAGAAGAAAGACCAAATCTCTGCGGTCATCATAGACAACGTCTGAATTGGTATACGCCCCAAATGAGTTTGCACGCATCTGGGGCGCAGAAATCATCACCTATTTTGAACGAACATTACTGGGAAAATTCGGAATATGCATGCAAAATATTTCAACATTAAGTTTCCAGAACGAGATGAAAGCTGGGCTTCTCATATAATATACTCCGTTTACAATTTAATGTTCTACAAATGCAAAGAAAGTGAAAACAATGCAAGCTTGAAGTTTATTGTACCAGCAATTTGGGAGAAACCGCAAAATGAAAGGGATTGTTACTTTTGCATGAACGATGCGAAAAACTAGAGAATTTTCGACAAAAAAATAATAACTTATAACACAGTCTTTTCGGTGATAGAACCACGAATGAAAACATCTGCAGACATTCCAGTAGACTCTGGCACTTCACATTCAAACACTAATAAAAAGAAAACAGTTCTGAAACATGAGACAGACTATTTTACAAGCAGCAGTGAAGATTCCAACATTGAATGTGGAACATCTGATGACGAGTATACTACATATGACACAGAAACGAGAAATTCAGAGAGGTGATCCTAAAAGGAATTGAATGACTTAATTCGAGATTTGGAATTACCTAAAGATGTCACTAAACACCTTGCTTCAGCATTGAAAGAAGAAGGAAATTTAGCAAAAGGGACAAAGTCAAGTGCTTATCGAAACAGAGAACAGAATTTTTAGAAATACTTTCATTTTGATCAAGAGCTGTCTTTAGTCCATTGCACGAATGTTAATGGACCAATAGACAAATTAAAACCAGGAATTTACAAAGACAGAGAGTGGAAGTTATTCATAGACTCTTCTGAACGAAGCCTGAAGGCAGTCTTAATGCACGATACAAACGACTATGCATCGATACCAATAGCTCATTCAAAAAAACTCAATGAAAATTACAGTAATATGAAAATCGTCTTTGAAAAAATCAAGTATGAACAGCATTAATGACAAATTTGTAGACAATTCAAAGTTCTTACGATGTTTCTGGGAAGATAATCAGAAAATATGAAGTATCATTGTTTCTTGTGCCTATGGGACAGCCAAGATCCGGGTAATCATTAAAGGAAAAACATTTGTCCGAAAAGAATGTCACTGGAATAATGATGCAGAAACCTCATTAATGACCCATTAGTGGAGTCATCAAAAGTCCTTCTTCCACATCTTCACATCAAGTTCGGTCTTATAAAACAATTTGTAAAAACTCTAAATAAAGGACAATGTTTTTATCATATAATGTCTGTTTTCCGAATTGTCCATTGCTAAGTTAAAAGAAGGACTATTTGATGGACCTCAAATTCGAAAACTGTTGAAACATATGATGACGGACTACTGTTGGATGTTAAAAAGAGATTTGCCTCGGAACAAAAGAAAAATGCCGCTACGAAGGTCTTTCGGATCCGAAAGAGTGCGTTATAATAAGAACGAATGGCTGTTTTTCCGTCGAAAGTCAGTGGTATGCAGAACTATATATAAAAGCCACGTCATCTAGGGACTATCTAATCAACGGCTAGAAATTACATTGATTCATCAGTGAAAAGTTTGTTACTTAGGAACAAGTGCGAATCCATTGATTCTGATTCAGGGAGTACATTTATGCAAAACAAACGCTAACTTGACTTACGTATCTAATACGATGCTTGAAAATACACAAATCTAATTCTGTCCTCCAAAGCAGCTGGAAAAGCATAATAAAATCATGTTTCATCATAATATACTCAAAAATACGATTTTCTGAGGTTATGTCGAAAGCCCGTCGTGAAAGTTGCTATTTTGACTTCAGATCCAGCAACTCAAAATAGATAGATATATATGTTTACTAACCGTTTACTGACCATTCGCTGACCTCGTAAAAATATGAATAAGAGAAGCATAAAAAATATTTAAATTGTTGCCAATTCTGACGGTGAAGACATGGAAACTGATTAACCACTGCACTGACTTCAATGAAAGGTATTATGTTTTTCAAAAAACCAAAAATTAATAAATTTTTTTATAATTTAACAAAAAATGATAAAAAATTATAATGGCAACAATTTAAATGTTTTTTATGTTCCTCTTATTCATATTATTACAAGGTCAGCGAATGGTCCGCGAATTCGCTAACCGTTCAGTGGACTGGGTCCACCAGGGCTGTGTAATCTTCAATTTGGCATAGGATCTGTGCATGCTTGGATTTGATTTATGGAATAGTTTATACATCTCGCTTGCAAAGATATCTGCAGCCCGAAAATTGGAAATTCAAGATTAGTTTAAAAAAGAGTTCGTTTTGCGTATGGTCATTTCGAAAGGAGGAGCTGGAACAACCAACGACGGCAACACTGTGCGACGTTTTGTCCGGGATGTTTAAATAAGTGCTGTTATACTTAAACTAGACAAAAAAGTGAGTTAGGGTTGTCAAGTTGTATTGCAAACAATGTCGTGCAGCTTCAAAGTGGATGTTCAAAAATTCTATGACTTTTATTTAAAAATCGTTAAAAGATATGTTTGACTGTACAAATGATATCCCATGCCTACTTCTGTTCATATTGTTTTAATTTACTTGTAAGCCACAATCGACGCTCTTGCTTTGTCAATCGGACAACTATCTGAAGGTGCCCAGGAGGCCATAAACAAAGATATAAAAAGATATCACAAAAGCATGTTTTCAAAAGGCACCTGTGGTATCTTCGGATCCGTTCATATCCAGTTTCCAAAAAATCCCAAAAATAAGTGAATCCTTAGTTTTAAAGATCTGGACTTGGTTTTGTCCTAGCTTGTTCGCCAAACATCGAAGATATTGACCTCGAATTGTCCGATACCGATTAACTATAATACGGACTTCGAGGAAACAAGTTATGTACTTTTGTTATATGAGCGAGATGATTAAGAATGGAATAAACCACAGTACTTTTAATACTGTTACATTTAGTTTTGTATAATTTACCTTAACAACTGATAATTACTTTTTTCTCTAGAAGTGCCGTTTTTTATGAAGTGAGTCCATTATTAACAATCGACTATTTTGTTTGGAAAAAAGTACATCTTTAAATTTGAAATTTTCAATCCCGAAAGTCCCTGAGTTCTTACGTTCGCGAGCGCAACGTAACTTCCTTAAAAGAAGATTCACTATTTTAGATAGGCTGTATTGTTTTTAAACATTTGAACGCAAAATTCGAAATTCTTTACTCTGAAAACCCCTGAGTTCAATATTTTTAATCGGCCATTATGTATTTGAATATTTCGAACTTAAATTCAAATTCTCCGACCCTTAGAACAACGTGAGTTGTACGCCCACTTCTTGACCGACATCCTCTCTTCCCACGCCCCACCTGGCACAAAAAGGAGTGTGTGCTCTGTATTGTCCACAAGAGATCCGCAGTAGCTACACGACTCGTCGTCTCATTTCTTGAAGCGCTTCAGGTACGCATTAAAGCAGCCATGGCCTGAAAGCGCTTGCACCAGGTGAAAGCCGACTTGACCGTGCTTTCTATCCAGCCAGGTGGTGAGCTCCGGGGTTAGACGGTGTGTCCATCTGCCGGATTGGTCACAATGCCATCTCGTCTGCCATTTCTCGACGAGTCTGCGCTTTTTATCCTTGCGGATGGCCTCCTTCGCGCGAGCGATTTCTTGCAGGTTGGTTAAGCAGGTGAGCTCCTTACGGAGCTGAAAGGTCTCTTTCCTTTCCTCCGCAAATAAGTCAATTGGCGGGACGCTCGCCAGGACCAGCACAGCACTCCTCGAGACAGTTCGGTATGCTGAGACAATTCTTATCACCACACCTCTCTGTGCCGAGAACAGCTTCTTCAGGATAACATGGTCGTTAAGGGCATTTGTCCAGATCGGAGCTGCATGAAGCAGCTTCGAATTTACCACGCTCGCAAACAGCCTTCTCTTAGCTTCCCTGAGGTCACCAATGTTGGGTATGAGCCGAGTCAGGGCAGCCCCACATTGTATAGCTTTGGCAGTCGCGATCTGTGGGTGTTCGCCGAAGCTAAGCCTTCGATCGAACTGCACTCCCAGCTACTTAATGCTCTTTCTCCACTCGATTTCATGTTCCCCGAGAACGATCTTCGGATATTGGAAGGATCTCCTGTCTGTGACCAGAAAAACCTCGGTCTTTTCAGGGGCCATTTTCAGGCCTCTGCTTTTTAACCAATGCTTTGCCCGCCACAGACTATCATTGATCCTCAGCTCCAGAATTCCGACGTTGTCAGCAGCGCACACGACAAGTGCGTCATCCGCGAAACCGATGATGCTCATTCCAGCAGGTAGGTCCATGCGCAGGAAATGGTCATACATGACGTTCCAAACGAGTGGACCCACCCGCGAACCTTGAGGGGCGCCAAATGTCATCTCTTCCTTGAGAGACCATTTCTCACCCTCGTATATCACCCACCTGTCGCTCAGATAGTCATTTGTCATTCGCAACATGTAGTCTGGAACCTTTTTCCCTACCATCGCCTCGATGCTGATGATCCACCTGGCGGTATTGAACGCATTGCGTATGACGATGCTGATCAACGCGAAGAATCTTTTACGCTTACCAGTTTCTCTTCTTGTTTTAGTAGCGATGTCCACCACTGCCTGGATGGCGTCAGCTGTGGACCTGCCTTTTCAAAATCCGAACTGGTTTTCCGAGAGACCATTCTCGCGGACCATGTGACGTTGTAGTCTTTGTAGGATTATTTCCTCCAGAAGTTCCCTCATCGTATCCAATAGACATATTTCTATACGATGAGGCATCCCCTAGAGGTTTGTTGCCCTTCCTCAGCAGGACCAACCTCTGTTTCTTCCAGTCTGCGAAGAATCTTTCCTCCCGAAGACAGGAGTTAAAGACTTCTAGGAGGGTCTCCGGGTATGCCCCGATCACCTCTTTCAGGATCTCGTTAGGCAGCCCGTCTATCCGCGGCGCTGTGTTTGCCTTGAACCTTCGACCCGCTCTCTTTGGTTCTTCGAGAGTGAAGAGTTCTTCGCGTCGGACCACGCAGGAGCTTCGGTCCTGTCTTTGGAACGGCGCTACATGCGGAAACAAGCATCGCACGATGTACTTGACTCGATCGGGATTATCTAGGCCCGGGGTCTTTCTTCTAGTCACTAATCTCTTGGTGACTATTTTGAAGGCGAGACCCCATGGGTCCTTCTCGACCTCACCGATCAAGTCTTCCAGCACTTCTGTTTCGGGGTTTTAAGTGGGTTATTACTGTTGAAAATAGTTTTAATTTTAATATTTCTTATAGTTTATCTGTTGGCTATATACTGGAAGTACATCTTGTTTACCTGGAAGAACTTCATAACACTCACATTGATTTCCCTAGCTGCCTTGAACACTCGAAACCGACAGGGTCAAACCAGGAGAAGCTTTCAACTACTCCCTTACTGACTCGAAAGCACGTTCTCTATTACTATGCACTGAAACAAGCTCTTAAAAATCGTCTTAAGTTGGTCCAAATTCACCACATAATTAAATTCAAGCAGTCACAATGGCTCAAGGCTTACATTGATTTTAAAACATCAATGAGACCAAGTCCTGGAAATGAGTTTGGAAATAAAATAGTTTATAAGTCGATTCATATTGTCGAAATTGATTTAGATTGTTAGCAATTTATAAATTGAAACACATTGTTGAGATTAATGAGGGTTGTGGAAAATAAATGCAATTTCTATCCATGTATTTTATACATTTTTATTTGAAAAAACCTTTCATGTTTATTAGATTCAATACAATCTTAGATTCAACTATGATTACATCAACATTAGTTCAACACAACTTGAATATTAGTTTAACGTTGTCTGGACATTACTTATCATTACTTCGACAGTAGTTTAACACTAGAACTACCGACGAATTAGGTATACCTACTTCTACCATGTCAAACAAGTCATTTTGACCCCCCTTGGTAGTTCTAGTGTTAAAATGAGTTTAAAGTTACTTGAACATTACTTTAACATTACTTTAACGTTAGTTTAACAAGAAACAAGAAATTTAAGCGACACTGCCCGTTTTAGTAGGAGAAGCTTAAAGTTGACATCAAGTAACGAAAAGAAATTGATACAACCCAGAAGAGTTTATGAGAGAATTGAAGGATTTAAAGAAAAATCAGAAAATTCACAATTTCTTAACAGAGATGAAACAATTGTTTAAAAAATTAGAACCGCTTCCGAGCTCAGAATAGCAATCCAAACAAATAAATGTAAACTGAAAAGAGAAAAGAACAAAGGAATTGACAATGAAGAATCAGTATAGGAAAAATTAAAAGTTATAAAACAAACACATTGGGTTGAATTCAGAAAAAATGCAATAATTGAGAACACTATTAAAGGTGTTCGAGCGAACAGAAAATTGTTTGAAGAGTCAAACGATGGCATTTCTGAAGGGATCGTGGAATTAAATGAATCCCAAGTACAACAATTGAAGTGTCGGATTCTATAACCAGATGTGTGCACAAGCCGGCACGACGTGCCCTTGAGAGTATGCAACCTACGCTTGACACGATTTGATGCCAATCGACGTTAAACTGTATATATTTCTTCAAAAACATTGGAAAACAATTTTCTGTTCATAATCTTACTTGAACGTAATATTTCATGATAATTTTAACCATCAACATTGCTTTTTTTAACAATGGACGTCAAGCGTAGGCTGCATACTCTCAGGTACGTGCTGAGTCGGATCGCGCGCACATTTGGTTATAGAATTCGACCCTTCAATTGAGAAAATTAATTGAAAGAGAGTAATAAGAACAGGAATAAAATTAGAACCCACACATTTGGCAAAACACAAAATAGATGTACAAGCCCACGAATCGATTAAACAATACTATGTTTCGCCCAAAATAAGAGAATATACGTATCAAGAAATAAATAAAATGCTAGAAGGGAGTGTAACCACGCCATCAAATAGTGATTGGTTGAATCCGGTTGTTATGGTAAAAAACCAAATGTAAAATATATATTTTGTTTAGAATTCAGAAATGTAAATAAAATAACAAAAAAATATTTATACTTAATACCAATCATGACAGAAATGTTGTATATATTGAG
The DNA here is from genome assembly GCA_030998225.1 of Diplolepis rosae. Classification (NCBI taxonomy): domain Eukaryota; kingdom Metazoa; phylum Arthropoda; class Insecta; order Hymenoptera; family Diplolepididae; genus Diplolepis; species Diplolepis rosae. The sequence continues at coordinate 1,436,082 of JAPYXD010000428.1, forward strand.
ACCAGCACAATATATATCAAAAATTGATCTCTGGTCAGCATACCACCAAATACCAACATTAAACCAAATGTATTTTGTTATCTTGATGACATATTTGTCGTAACAAAGAATTCTGAAGAACATCTAAAATATTTAGAAATGGCCTTGGATGACATCAATTAAGCAAAATAAACAATTAGTGCGAAAAAATGAGAATTTGGATGTTCAAAAGTGAAGTAGTTTGGATCCATAGTAAACAGAAAAGGCCTACAAAAAGACGATGATAAAATAAAGCCTGTGCTAGAATTCCTGAAACCGAAAAATATTATACAACTGCAAAGAATCATGAGGATGACATCTTGGTATGATAGATTTATAACAAAATTTTCGGAAATAGTAGAATCTCTGCTAACCTTACCCAAAAAGGGAATAGCGTGGAAATGGGGATTATAACAAGAACAAGCGCTAGCAAAAATCGAAGAGCTACTAACAACAGGACCGATAGTTCCATGTCCTGACTTCAAACACCCGTTATAATTTAAAACCGATGCATGCACTGTCACGTCCTGTGACAATTTTAAACGTTTATTATTAACAATGAAATGTTTTGAAGTATATAATCGATTTTTTTATATAATTTGATGTGGGACACTAAAAAAAAGTAATATGTAATTGTCTTAATTATATTGAAAATTGTTGTTAATTGGAACATGTACTGGAATCATGTGCTGAAATGTAACGCGAGAAACAACAAGTGTCAAAAGTATTGATTACAAGAATATATCGAGGGTAAAGGAATGCGAGGAATGTCTCACGAATATTTTATCAATAAAAGAAAGGACGACTTCACCCCCTATGAAGCTAGGAGGCAATGAACTTCTTCAATAAGACTGACCCATACGAAGGGGTTTCATGTCTTAGAAATGAGCAAATTTTACACGGATATCGATCCAATTTCTTCAGGAACGTCATACCTTATGGGTATAAATACACTCCCAATTCACACAAAGGCAGTCAGTCTTCGAGTAGTCTTTTATCAGTCTTCAGTCAGTCTTCGAGTAGTCTTTTATCAGTCTTCAGTCAGTCTTCGAGTAGTCTTTGATCAGTCTTCAGTTAGTCTTCGAATAATCTTCATTCAGTATTCTTCAGTCAGTCAAGCCCGTGCTCTCCAGTTCTATTCAGTTTTCCGTAGACTCCGCGGATTCTAGTGAGGTTGATGAAGTCAACCTACACTGCATTTCTTCGTTGAAAGTGCAACTCCGTTGAGAGTTAAAGGAGGGATTAAAAGTTTGGAAGCACCCAGAGCCCTGAGGGAAGGAGGCCGAACCCTCTTCTAACCAAGGAATATTTTAATCAGGATCCAAGAAATATATCTTCAATAAAGGTTAGAAGTATTTACGTACCCTTGTTTACCCCCCCCCCCCCTCTGTAATTATTACTTCGACTCATGTTTCTTTGAATATAATTTAATAAAGGATATTGTGTGTGGTGATATTTATGTCTTTATTTTAATTGTTGGTTATCCCTGACCCAGTTTCGGTTTAAAAATCCTTCTGATCTTTTAACCGATCTAAAACGGGGAATATATTAAAATAATAGTATAGGTAAGTACCAGGACGTTATTCTAGGACGTTACATACTTACCTTATATCTATTTTTGGTGCATCGGCCCGGGATAACTATAAGCCAACAATAAAGAATGAAAAACATTTTAAATAATAAAATTAGATAATTTAGAATATTCTAATGCAAATTTATTGAAATTTAATTTAAAATAAAATAAAATCAGTGATTTTTTTTTGTTTTGAATAAAATTAATATTTTATGAATTAAAAGAAATTTTTATTAAATTTATGAGCGGAAATTCCTTTTCGTACAGTGATACAAAATATGTAAGTGATTGAGGCATTAAAAAATTTTTCGCGCATAAATTCAAATAAAATAAAATCTTCTCTTATAACAAAAATACATATTCAACTTTGGCGATTATCAGAGTTCTGTAAGTACCTGAATTAAGCAGGAAATTTGTGCTTGAGTCAAGCCTAATTAATTTGGAACCACAGCAATTCTGATTTTCGACTATCGTTACTTCTGTAAATGACAAGATTACTCAAGATTCTGTGCTTGAGTCTAGCTTGAATAATTTTTCATTCCTGAAGTACCGAATTGTTGAACACACAAAACAAAAGGATATTAAAAATAAAATTTATTTTTAAATTGATTTCGACCCTATGACTGAGATTTGTTTCAGGGGTATAACCTTTCACTTTGTGTAAGGTTGTATCGAGTAAAGATTAGCGAATTGCGCGCTCAGCTACCCTCAAACTTGGATCTCAGAAAGAGATTAGAGGGTAATTTGATAAATTTTATACCTGAAATTTCAATTACTAAAATTTAAAAGATTCGTTTGAGGATATAGCCCCTCATAGCGTAACCAGTCGCTCGAGGAGAGTTATATTGAACAGGGGTGGCGGTAACACGCACAGCCATCCTCAAATTAGAATTTTTTGAATCAGGATTGAAATTTATCCTACACAACTATAAACCACAAACAAAAAGGATATTACAAATGAAATTTATTTTTAATTGGTTTCAACCCTGTGATTGAGATTTATAGAGGACATAATCCCTCATAGCGTAACCAGTCGCTCGAGGAGGATTATATTGAACAAGGACCTGCGGTAAAACGCACAGCCGTTCTCAAATTACAGTCTCGAAAGCAGATTTGGGATTAATTTAATAAATTTCATCTTCAAACGTCAGTTACTGAAATTTAAATGAATCATTTGGGGATTTAACCCCTCATAGCGAAACCAGTCGCTCGACGAGGGTTATATTGAACAGGGCTAGCGGTAACACGCTCAGCCATTCTCAAATTTGAGTTTTGATAATTGGAATTGAAGTTAATCCAAAATCAAAAAATATTATTATTATTCATTCCATAATAATAATAAATTTTGCATCAAAATTTCAATCACTATACTCCAAAACTTGTCGAACGATAGTTTTTATTTTTTATTTCATTTTCAAGTTTATGAAAATAAACATCAAAGTCAAATTGAATCAAACTGTAGCCAAATCAAAATAAACGTAACAAATAAATTTGGTCGTTTCTCATATTGTAAATCTTGTAGGGAAAAATATACTTAGTCATATTTATTTAACACTGAACAATACATGTCTTTCCCATCTCAAAAACGTACTTTCAAATGCCCTCGAGCAGGGAAAATTAAGCCGGAAACAACAACAAATAAAATGAAATTAATTGAAGATTTTTAAGAAAAGAAAAATTAGTCTATTTTTGCAAGAAAGGGTAATATTAATAATATCAAATAAAGTATTTTCGAAAAATATCAGGAATATCAATGTCGGTTCCATCAAGAGACAGCAGTAAAAAGGCACTATAAGTCGTAGTCAAGCAAGAATAAATCCAACTTTAGCAAAAGAAATTGAAGAAAATTCGCAAGGTCCACCTAAATCAAAACGAAAGAATCAAGAAAATGCTGCAAAGGATTCACACCATTCAGAAACGTCAAATATTTTGAATCAAGGTGATCTATTAGATATCAGTGTTGGAAGGATTTTTGATCCCAAAATCAGTACTTCAAATAAATAAATTATTGAAACAAAAACAACAAACAGTATATTTTTTGATAAATTAAAAACTTCCATTAAACCGAAAAATAGTATAATTATTGACGGAGATAAGCATAACGATACCCCACAAATTAACCGTTCATTTGACGATACCGTAGGGGATATAACATGAAGAGAGAAATCAATATATGAAAGTATTACGGCAAACTCTACCTTGTGTGATAGAACTTTGTGTCCGCAAGAAAATTCTAGTGACATATCCTATTATACTAAAATTTTTGCCCCATCTCAACAAAGATACGAATCAATAGATCCATTTGCAACTACATCGCAACTGAATAGGACTCCGGAATCTTTTAATCAAACAGCAATATTAAATAATCCAGATTCAGAATCCAGACAAGTCCAGGAAAATTTAGCAAGTAAAACAAATCAAATTACACCAGACGACTCTTCAAATATTGAACAGACTCTTAATTCACAAAAATCTTCACGCCCGTATTCAGTCTCTAGAAAATCTAATACAAAAATTTTAGCAAATAATTTACCAAATAATAATCTACCAATACAACCTATCGAAATGATGAATTTACCTACAAATCAGCAAGTATCTCTACGAGATGCTTTAGAGATAGTTCCCTATTTCGACGGATCAAGTAAAGTACCGATAACTATTTTTATTGAAGCTTGCAAGGCAGAAAAGAAATGGTCCCAAATGCAGAAGGAAATTTGGTAAAATTATTAAGGAGCAAACTTACAGCAGAAGCAAGAAGATGTATAATCTGGAATTATTTTAATAATTTGGAGGATTTTATTTCAAAACTAAAAACAATTTTCGCCCCATCGAAAACTATGTACCAATTGCAAGGAGATTTAGGTAGAATATATGTGTGGGAAAACGAAAGCGTTTTGTCTTATGCAACACGTATACAAGAAATTGCAGCAGAAATCCGCGAATGTCATAGGCGAAATAATAACGGGAAAGAAGCTGCTGAATTTGAAGTTGAAAAATCATCACATAATAATCGGGAATTTCCAAAAACGAATAAAATTAACTTAGCTCGAGAAGACCCAATAAAATGTCAAATTTGTCAAAAAATAGGTCACACAGCAGCAACTTGTTTTCAATTTATTCAACAGTTAACAAATAAAAATTCACAAAATAATCAGTCTAGAAATGGCTTAAGTAAACAAAATAATCAATACTTAGGAAATAGACAAGGTCAGAGAACCTCATTGAGACCCTCACAGAGATACCAGGTGCAAAGCCTAAGTCAACAAGGGAGTGGGAGCAATTACAGGAATATAAATGATTTTATGTGCCTCCGGTGCGTAAACTCGTTTTTTCGCTACAGTTAAGAGTAGCGCAATGTTGTGTATTGTGCTACAGAGGAATGAAATGTAAAAATTGAACTGCGCATGCGCCTATAGACATACAGCGGAGCACAATCTTCTTCTTATTCATCTTCTTCTTCGTACAGCGTTAGCACCCACTGACAAAGCCTTGTACATTTGAACTGCGCATGCTCTATCACAACACGCTACTACTACACAAGATCGATAATATACGCACTGAAGTCACATAAAATAGAATACGTGCCAATGCACACAATTCGGAAAATTAAGAGACTCGCAACAATGCTCGCAGGACTGATCGCGCCTCGGCTTTGCCTCAGCTACATCTCGGCTACGCCTCGACTATGCCTTGGCTTCGATCTCCTACGAGCACTGTCGCTCGTCGCGCAATAACCCTCATTGTGCGCCTAGGCACGTAATATACTATACCATCCCGCCCTAATTTTTCTCAAAGAAATAGATTCAACTAAAATCAAAACTTTGATCGAAATAATAATCAGAATACGTTTCGTAATTTTCATCAAAATAATCCTAGCCAAAATTTCAATCAGAAATCAAATTTTAACAAAAATTTCAATCAAGCTCAAAATTTTACTAAAGGTCAAAATTGTAATTCAAACAGAAACTTTAATCAAAGTCCTAATTCCAACCAAAGACCAAATTATAATGCAACTCACAATCAAAGTAGAAATAAAAATTCCAATTTTAATCAAAACCTAAATCAAGGTCAAAATTTTGAAGTTATTTGCTATTTGTGTAATACACCAGCACATACATCTAAAAACTGTAATATAAAAATGATAAATAAATAAATAAATCTGAATGCCTCAAACTAACAGGCATAAATGAACACCCTGTATTTACACTTGGACAGATAACAATCAATATTTTCGGCTAACTGACCACTCTTAACATAATCACATCAAACATAATAACATGATGGTATACTACGTACAGAATTTTTTAGAGAAAATAATGCTAAAATAAATTATGCAGAAGAAAAACTTGAAACAAATAACGAAATTTACCCTTTTGAAACACAAGAAACTATATTGGTACCAGCAAGAACTATTTCAAATTTTTATGTAAGAATAAAGAACTGTGAACAAGAACTGAGATTTATTTGACAGTTATATCTTTGCGAAGGAGTCTACCTAGGAAACTCAATTGTCTCCAATAACAATGATAAAGCGTATATGAAAATATCCGACACAAATACATAACCTAAAAAGTTAACTATACCAATTGTTGAATTGCTAGATTTTGAAGAAAGAATATAAAGAATGAACATAAAGAAACAATAAATCAAAATGACAAAAAATCGGAGTTAGAAGACAGAAAAGAATTTAATATCTCGCAACAAATTATTAATGATTTGATTACTCAGGTTCCAAAAACAAATGACTTTAAACAATCATTTAATATTCTACACAAAGATCGAGAAAATTCTATTGAAGAATTACTCAGATTAGATCATTTAAATAAAGAAGAAAAACAAAATGTAGAAAATTTGATTAAAAAATACGCAGATCGATTTCATATAGCAGGAGAACCCTTAAGAGCAACAACTGTCCTACAACATAATATTCCAACAACAGATGATCAACCTATATTTTCAAAACAATATAGATTCCCTCCAGTACACAAGGAAGAAATTTCATGCCAAGTTAATGAACTGATCGATAATAAAATTATCAAACCCTCACAAACACCATATAATACACCTGTTCGGATAGTACCTAAAAATCTAGATTCACATGGAAATAGAAAATGGCGAATGGTATTTGACTTTCGTAAACTTAACGAAAAAAAAATTGGAGATTCTTACCTTCTACTTAATATTATCGATATTTTAGACCAATTGGGATCAGCACAATATTCTTTTGTGTTTGATCTTGCCTCCGGATTTCATCAAATAAGAATGAGCCCCGAAGACTCTCATAAAACTGCTTTTTCAACCCCTTATGGTCATTATAAATTTGATAGTATGCCATTTGGTTTAAAAAATGCACCTGCTACTTTTCAACGACTAATGGAATTAGTTTTAACAGGACTTCAAGGAACTGAATTATTTGTCTACTTGGATGACATTGTTTTATATGCAAATTCCCTTGAAGAACATTAAGAAAAATTTAATAAATTAATGGAAAGATTGACCGCAGAAAATCTTAAATTACAAACAGATAAATGTGAATTTTTACTCCCAGAAGTTGCTTATTGAGGACACATAATAGACAAGGAAGGGATACGACCAGACCCTAAGAAATTAGAAGCAGTAAAAAATTTTCCAATACCAAAAAACCCCAAAAATATTAAACCATTTTTAGGATTAGCTGGTTATTGTAGAAGATTTATTGATGGATTCTCTTAAATTGCAACACCCTTAAATCAACTTCTACAGAAAGATCTAAAATTTAATTGGTCAGAAAAGCAACAAGAAGCATTTGAAATTTTAAATGAAAAATTATGTGACGAACCCCTACTACAAAGACCAGACTTTTCACAAACTTTTATTTTAAAAACTGATGCGTCAGGATTTGCTATAGGAGGAATACTTTCTCAAGGTAAGATAGGTAAAGATAAACCTGTAGCCTAAACTTCTAGATCATTTAATGATTGTGAAAGGAAATATGACACATAAACTTTTGTAATTTTTAAAATTCGTGACCGATTTTGTAATATTTTGTAAGAGAAGAGAACTGAATTTGTGAGGAGAAGAAACTGATAAAATTTTTTATGTAAGAAAGAACTAAGTTAATAATGAAAATACGTAGCTTTTATGTGTTTTCCTCTTTTCTCTTTCTACTTGAAAATCTTTTAAGGGAGTTGAGAATACTAGTTTTAGTTTTATGATTGGTTGAATAGCTATAGTGACTAGTTACGTCCCCGCAATAGTAGGAAAAAATTCTAAGGGCTGACCCATTGGGTTGGGCCTTGTAGTAGTTGCCAAACTTTTCCAAGTTCATTGATTTCCCAAGAGATGGCGCTACATGTATATTCTTAAGGGGGGAGACTCGTTTAGGATGCCTAAATTTAGAACAAATAGAAATTTTGCGTGTATAAGTATATTACAAATATCGATAAAGTAACTTTACAGGTACATTCCAGAGGATAAAGACCTATGAAAAAAAATTTGTTTTTGTCAAATTATCAAGCTTTATAACACAAAAGCATTGTTGTTTACAGCACTGCTCTGCCAGACAACCTCCATTGCGGGCGTGATAGCGGTCGCAATTTTGATCTGAACCACATAAACCAAAAAAACTCTGAAACTACATGAGAATACCTCCTATTTGAACTAAAAATATTATTGAAATTTTCAAAATTTGAAAATTTGGTGGTTTTTGAAATAAAAGTTCCATTTTTTAAGCAAAATTATAAAGTTTATATGCTTTAAAAAACTATTTATCATAACTTTTGATGTAATTTTTTTAGTTCAAACAGAAACTCTATTGATAAGCTTTTAAAAATGTCCTGGTTTGATTAAATCCGTCGATAAAAATTCTTCTAATCACGCCCGCAGTTTTCAAAAATACGGTTTCGAGAAAAAGGCCTTCAAAGATCTCGAGCGCGTTCACCTGGCCTTGAGGCTCGGTGTGCCAAAGGCTGTAGCTAAGGAAGTATTACAAATTTTGATCTGAAACTTCATAAAAATATTTTCAGATATACCTTCGAACGACTAAGACTATTCGCAAAATATCCATTTTTTTACCCTCTAAACGAGTCTCCCCCCTTAAATAAATTACATTTAAAAAAAACATTATTTAAGCAATTAGGTTTACAGATTTCATTAAATTTAAATAATAGAAAAGTCAAACATGATTAATTTATATCTTAATTTAACTTACAATCTCATTAATTTACATTAAACTAACTATTCTTCCTTTAAAAATTCAATAGAATCATTATTACATAAAGTTAATTTTTATTCTGTAATTGGTTTTCTGAATAAACCTAAACATCATAACATTCAAACTAAACATCGAATATGTTGTTTAAATATACAAAATTTTTTATTCATACACGGAAAAAAATTTGGCGCAGATGCTGCCCCTAGCGGTGAAGCTGTTGCGTTTAGCGGAGGAGAGTTGTGCGACTATGCATTTGGGTATGCTGCGTTCCCTCTGTGGGTGAGCAGCTGCCCCTTTTTGGGGGAGCACTTGACTTACATCGAAGGAACACAGCGCTCCTTTCGGTAGGGAGTGTAGTTGCACCGCATTGGCAGACAAATGCAAAAGCAGGCGAATGTACAAATTTTAAGTTTTTTATGATTTACATGAAAGTGCCCATTGAAATGATGTTTCCTATATATATATAGAAGTACTTTTTGGTTCATTACGATCTGTTTACAAATAACCTAACCTCAATGTTGAGATTTAAAATAATTTCACATCATTTTAATAAATTAAACAAATTCTTCAATAGATATAATAATTAACGACGATTTCAGAAATATCAAAACAACTGGATTTTCCACTAAAAAGTATAGTCAAATATCAGTTTATATGACTCGCCGCAGCATTCCCTCCTACGGGGCAGCAGCTCTCCCGCAATTGTGGGAGAGCAGTTAGTCCACAAAAAAGTAAACCTGCTAACCTATGAAGAGCACTGCAGTTGCCCTCCAGTGTAGTGGCGCAGGAGCACCAGAGGTAGTGCAGCATTTCTACCAAATTTTTTTCCGTGTAGCATACTGAATAATATAAAAGTAAATAATATTAATTTAAAACTAGATTCTTAATATTTTAAGATTCTTATTAAGAATTTTTATTATCTATTATATATAGCCTATTCTATTTTCTAAGCGGAGTGAATACAATATACTTTGTTTGTATTTACTTGGGCGTGGTACAAGCGCGGGCCCTTTTGACCATTAGCCTAAGCTATTTACGATATTTCCGGAAATGGCTAATCGCTAAGCTATATACTGCTGTAGCTCTATGCAGTTTCATGCATTTATTTACACGAGGATAGTAGATAGAAATATCTGAAAAGGAATACGATTGTGGGCTGTATATTATGATCAAAGTTTCAGAGTGCAAGTTTATTACTTTTACCGATTGCTAAGAAAAATGCAAATCTTTGTATTGACGCAGCTCCACATTTTCTTAAGAGGTTTTTGAATTTATATTGTATTTGAAAAAGATATCGAGCTTAAAATATTCACATCTTTAACATTAAAATTTCGAAGAAAATATAACATAAAATATTGCCAAGTTATTGCTTATAGAAAATAATGAAAAGTATTAAATGGATGCAGGACGTTATACCCGCACCGTAAAATGGTTGCTAGTAAAGTGCAACTTTAGTAGCAGACATATCCCTGTGTAGATCTTCGTTCTTCTGTTGTTTCTGGCTTTGAAAAGGTACAGGCATGTATGTTGTGGGTGAATTTTCCACATAAATCAATGTGTATTGGTAGTGTGATAAGTTTTTCTTTAGAAAAATGGACAACTATTCGAGGGTTTTTCTTCTTTTTCCCTCTGAGTTGATTTTTCGTGGTTAGAGTTGTCCTGCTCGGTTAGCTGTATTTCTCATAATTCAATGTCATTTGAAACTGTTGGTCTTCTAGCTATATGTATGAGGAGAAAAGTAACTGAACTCCACAGAGCTCCCAAAAGGTGTATGCACCAACCATAGACGGCATGCAGTGTATATCCTTGGATGATGTCTATTATAGCTTTAATCAGGTGAATGATCATAAAAATAGCTATTATTCCGGCACTTGCAGTCCCGAAAGTGATGAAATGTGTCCAGAGTTTGTTCCATGTGTTAGTGGCTATTGTAGTAATCACGTCTTCATTTAGTATTTTTAAAAGACTTCTTTCATTGTCGCTCAAGGAATTTCCACGCATTTCTCTTGCTAAATCATTGAGAACTGCTGGTCATTCCACTGGAAACATAATTCGTTCCCTAATTTGATCCAATTCTTGTTCTGTGTATATTCCGTTGGTTGCCAGTTCTGATGGATTGACGTATTCCCACGTAGGTGCTGTCATCGGCTTAATAATTGTAGGTTTATCTGCTGTAGTGAGTAGTGTTAGTATAATGTACCATTTGTTACCAACATAGTATTGAAAAGGTAACATTCTGTTGGATGGTATTTGTGTTCCTTGTGTCTTGAGGATGTGCGCTCTAGGTGTTGGGAATAATGTTTTGTTGTTTCGAGTTACTTGAAGTTCTGCATAACAGGATTCCCCATGCTCCATTTTTATTTCCACTGGTACACATTTGATTATGTGTACTACTTCACCTGCAACAACTGCCATGTACCCTGGTCCTTTCATTAGGTCAAATGTGAACTTATCTGCTGATTGTGTTACTATTGAAAGTGAGTTTTTCAAAGTTTGCTTCTCTAATTTACATTCTTGGGTGAGTGCGTCTTTATACAACTGTTTCATCTGAGAACGTAAATGTTTTTCGACGTATACAAATTTGGAGTTAACATATGCAAAAATATCTAAATTGCTTACAGAGATTTTTTTATAATTTGCGAAGATTTCACCTTTAGTTGTTTTAAATATTAGCAATTTAGGATGTTCGGTTTTAATAACTACGTAATCACAAACGGTTTCCTTGCTTTTTGCTGTCAGGGCGAACGTTATATCTTGGGTGAAAAAAGAGTACATAATTTGTTTGTTATCAAAATCGTGATCTATTAATTTGTTTGCTAGTCCTTCATAAATGATACTATATTTTTGAAATTTACAATTGTCAACCGGTACTGTATTCCAAAAGGTATAACCTCCCTCCTGATCAATGCAATGACTATCAGAAAGTGAAAAAATAGTTCCAGAACGCAAATGAATAGTATTTGAATTTAATTTTATTTCCGCAGTTTGTTCACTTAGAGATTTTTTTATTGTACCTTGCACTACTACATTTTCCCATGTACCAAACGGATCTGAATAACCTACTCCATTACATTTTCCTTTAGAATAAATATATCCTGCAAACATTAAACTGTGGGTTATAGTTTGATTAATTTTAATATCGCGCACAATCTTGGATCTAACTAAATTTTCATAAACTAGAGTTCTTATACCATTTAATTTAGTTACTTAATCTATAATATATCCTTTATAAGAAGGCAGTAAGTCTGTTCCCCTTAAGGGGTTACCTGAGGGTAATCTAGCCAATTTTCCAAATTCTACTTCATAAGGTGTATGTTTAGTACTTTCCGATACACATGTGTTAAAATTTAGAATCGCGATTTCCAACCATTCATCCCATTCTTGATCCGCATTAGTATACTGTTTTAAAAATTCACCTAAAGCATGGTGCGACCTTTCCAATGAGCCATTAAACTGGGGATGAAAAGCGGTAGTTCGAATTTTTTGAATTTTGAATCTTTTTGAAATTCGTTGGATAAGTTTGTTTAGAAAATTTTGACCCTGATCAGTGATTACAATCCTAGGGGCTCCGAATAAACAAATAAATTTCTTAACAAAAACATCAGCTATTGTAGTGGCGAGAGTATCTTTTAATGGGACTGCTAGACAGAATTTTGAAAGCTGATCCTGCATTGTGAGGATGTATTCAAATCCATTTTTAGTTTTGGATAAGGGTCCCTCCACATCTAGAGCTATTTTATCGAACACTGTTCCTGGTGTATCTGTAATCACCATTGGCTGTTTTGTTTTTAATCGTACTAATCTTCTTTGTTGACAATTTAAACATTGCTGGATCTTTCGCTGAATATCTTCCTTCAGATTCTCCCAGTAGTAGTTTTGTTTTATTCTGTTGTAAGTGTTGCAGACTCCTCTATGACCTCCAATTGGTGAACAATGTATTTCTTCAAATATTTCGTTTCGTTTATCTAGTGTTACAAATATCAATGTTCCCTTACAAATAAGAATTTTAATATTTATATTTTTAAATACTGTTTTAAAAGCTAACAACACTTCGGACCATGGTAAATTCTCTACATGTTCGCTTCGTAGCTACACTTACTATCTTTACATTAAGTTTATCTATTAAATTTCTTAACTGCTTTAATACTATATAGAAGTTTTCTCTAATATTTGAAATATATTCTCGTCTTTCGCATCTTATGCAAAGAGCGAAATAGTTTGTTTTGCTCCCTTTCTATGTATGGGTAGCACTTATTCCCTGTAATGTTTGGTTTGTTTCGATTTTGTTAAATTCAATTAAATCTTTTGCACCTTTATCGCAGGGATTTCCTGTACTCGTGACAAAGTATATCAAACTGTCCTTTCGAAATTGTATCACTTCTTTAGTTTCAATAATTTGACTTTTTACGTTAGGGTGGAATTGTCTAATTTCTTGATTAGAATTTGAAGAGTCGTAGCTTGATGTACTACTGACCTTTGAATTTTCTTTTTGTTGAATGAGGGCTTGTTCCTTGAAGTTAGATTCAGTCATTTTGACTGTTTTCAATATCATCTTCTATTTTGGATGATACTGATTTTGAAGAAATTTTGTCTGGCGGTAACACCGTTTTAGCTTTTGGGTTTGTTGAGTAACTTGACTCACTTTCCGCATAATTAGGAGTTGGTTTCCCTTCTATTCTTCTTGACGTACGTTTTTCATCAGCTGATACATCGTTTGCTTCTTCCTTTTTCTTCTGGTTCCTTGTGATGACGTTGCACGATTGCGTTGGCACTTGCTCCGTAGGATTTCTTGAAAGTGCATCTGCGTTAAGGTTTAATTTCCCAGGTTTATAAATAACTTCATAATCAAATTCAGAGAGTTTGAAACGCCATTTTTGGACTCTAGTATTTAATTCGGCTGTTTTGAACCATACTAAAGGTTGATGATCAGTAATTATATTTATTTTCTTTCCGTAGATATATGAACGAAAGATTTTAACCGCTTGAATCATTGCCAGAGCTTCTTTTTCATAGACTTCATAAGAAAGCTCGGGACCACGTAAAACTCTTGAGGTATATGCTATAGTGACGTCTTTGCCTATTTCTCCCCGAGAAAGAATTCCACCAATAGCATATCCAGATGCGTCAGTTGTGATATTAAAAGGTTTTGAAGAATTAGGGTACTGTAAAATTGTGGAGTTGTAAAGATGTTCTTTTAGTGTAGAAAAAGCATGCTCTTCATTTTCTGTCCATTTAAATTCAATGTCTTTTTGAAGCAGTTTACTTAGCGGTTTTGCAATTTGAGCGAAGTTCTTGATAAAACGACGATAAAATCCAGCCAAGCCCAAAAATTGGCGTATATTTTTGACATTTTTAGGTTTTGGAAATTCTCTAACTGATTCTAATTTTCTTGGGTCAGGGCTTACTTTTTTGATATTAACATATGTCCTAGGTGACATACTTTGTCTCGTAAAAATTCGCATTTATCGGGATTTAGTTGAAGATTAGACTTCCGTAATCTATCCATAATTAGTTTCATTTTTTCCTCGTGCTCTTCTAAAGAATCGGCAAACACTACTATGTCATCGATAAATTTAAATAGAATTTTTTCTTGGAGATTTTTAAATAGATTTTTACATTTTTCGTCGATGAATCTTTGAAACGTAGGAGGGGCATTTTTTAATCCAAAAGTCATTCTTACATACTCATAATGACCATGGGGAGTGCTAAATGCTGTATTATGGGCATCTCATGGATCCATTAAAATTTGTTGAAATCCTTTTGCTAAATCAAGGGTTGTATAATATTTATGTCCTCCTACTTGGTCGATAATTTGTTTCTTTTGTCATTTAATTGGCGGAATTCTGAGAAAAGTCGCCATTTTTGTTTTCCTGAAGAATCCATTTTTTTTGGGTACAATCCATAAAGGTGAATTGTACGGTGAACTTGATGGTTTTATGATACCAGAATCTAAAATTTCCTGAACTTGCCTTTCTACTTCTACCTTTAGTGGAATTGGAAATTTATATTGTTTTACATTGATGGGAATATCATGTATGGTTGGAATTCGGTGCATGACTGTACTTGCTGCTTCTAATTTCTGTCCTGCTCTAACAAATCGATCTTTGTTAGAAGTTACAAATTTAATTATATAATTCCTTTCATTTTCATTGATATCATTTAATCTCAACTCAATAATTAGTAAATCCTCTTCTGAGACTGTATCTTTGTTTTCTATGGAGAAGTTTCCATAAATTTCCTCTTCGGAGAAATTTCTTGTTTCATCAATTTCCAATTCGGAGTAAGAATCTAGATTAAGTTCAGATGGAATTTCAAGTAAAGTTTCCTGAAATTTATCTTTTGTGCACCATGTTAGTTCCTCATGTTCTGGATAGATGGGGCTATCTAATTTCGCATAGTCGTTTATAGGAGTTTTTTGTTCGTGCTCTTGAGGTAAGATTAAATGACTTTACGACGCAACAGCATCCAGGCTCCATGATGAAGCTGACCTTTTTATTTCTTCCGGTATGTTGGAAATACAGTTTTTCTTTTCTTCTATAGCAAATTGTCGATTTTTATTCTGTAAAAATTCGTTTACCAACGTACATTTAAAGATTTTATCTTTCATTTTAATTGATTCGCTTTCATAGCCAATTATTGCATTAGTTTCCGTTAAATATGTGACCCCTAAAATTCCTTCACATGGTATATCGAAATCATCAGATACCACATGAAATGTGGATGTATGCCCGTATACTGCAAGTTTTATTGTTCCCATAGTGCGATTTAATTTATCACCTACCCCTTTAAGAAAAACAATTTTGAAATTATCCATATCTATTTCACTAGGTAATAAATAGTTTTTGATAATATTTGCTTGTGAACCTGTACCAATCATAAATTGTCTCAGGCTATTTGAAGGAGGGTTGAACACTTTAATGAAAGGCAGTTTTTTTTTAAAATTATAGTCCATCTTATTATTCCACTTATTCATGTTTCGGTTGATGTTTCATTATTTTGTTGAAACTTAATAGATTTTTCTCCTACAATAAGATGATTAGTAAGGAAGTTGATTTTAGCTTTTGCATTAGTATAATACTCGGAACCTAGAATTCCATCAAAAGGTATAGAAATTCCATCGGGTACTATATGGAATTTCACTGTATGACTCATTAGTGTAAGTTTTTTTGTACCGATTGATGGAATTATGGCAGAATCTATTCCTTTGAGAAATAATGTTTCATCGAGATTGACTATTTGAAAAACGCTGATTTTTTTGATTTTTAGAATATTTATCTCCGATCCAGTATCAAGCATTAGTTTAATCGTGTCATTCATTACTGGATGTTTGAATGGAATTTTTGTTGATTCTTCTTCTATATCGATGGTAATAATTCGCTTTGGAACTCTTCTACTGATGTCCTTTGATTGGAGCGCTGTTGGTTTTGGTTCTCCTTCGCGGTTGCACTCGGTCCCGGAAGGTTCCATCCGTTTCCCGTCCTCCTTTCTTCATTATATTTCCTTTTGTAGCATTCCTCTATCGTATGTCCTGGTATTTTACAATATTTGCATTCCTTGTGGGTGGACATCATTCTACATCTCGCTGCTTCATGTCCAGTTCGGTTACAGATTTGGCAGGTTAAGACCTTATTTATTTCAGTTGGTAACGGCCTTACTGGTTTGTTTAATGAAAAACATTTGTCTGCACTGTGTCCTTGTTTATTACATAGTTGACAAGTGATTCGGACTACAGTTCTATTAAGGAAACAGTCTTTGGCTGTATGTCCCTTTTTCTTACATAATTGGCATTCCTGGTTGCCAAAATATTGAGTAGCTGTGTGCCCTTGTTTATTACAAAGCCGACACACATCCTGTTCCGGAGTTCTGTTTTTATTTTTAAAGCATTTTTCTATTGAATGCCCATTCATTTTACAATTTGAGCACCAAATTTTGCTTCTACAATTTTCGGTTTCATGACCATCTCTTTTACATATTTGGCAAGAAAACATGCAACGAGTACGCACGTTCATATCCTCAGCTTTATGATTTGTGGTTCTTCTAAAAAATCTTAGTGCCTATGTCCCTAATTCTATTTGCGTAAGTTATTACATTTCCATAATCTCTTTGAAACTCATGAGTAACTTCTGAGTAATTTAGCTAAATTTATTTTAGACTCTGGTTCTATCATACACTTTGCTTGATTACATCCTTCTATAAATTGGTCGAAGCGAATATTTCTTTCGTTGAATTCGGGTACTACCATTAGTGCGTCTCGCAAAGTAACTATAGTAACTATTGTTAGATAGTACTGAAATATCGAAAGGGTTTTCAAAAGAATAATTTTCCTGAATTGATTCACTAGTATTATTCATGGGTTCCGTATCCTTACTTGAGGATGTTGAAAGATTTAAAAAATGTTCATCTTCACCACGTGGCAGCTCTTTTCTTGGAGTAAAAGGATTAAATTCATCAACTTCCTTTTGAAGATTTGGATCTTTCGATGCCTGTGTTCTGGTGATTTTTTGTCCGACACAAGTAGATTTTTTTAAGATTTCGATCATTTGGATTTGGATTCTCGTGATCCTTTTAAAAGTTTTAAAATTTAGGATTTTTATAATCCTATTAAAAATTTGAAAAATAGAAAAATTTGACATTTGGACTCTTGTGATCCATTTAAAATTTTAAATAAATTTAGGAATCATGTGATCCTTTCCAAATGTTTAGAATTTAGGATTTTTGAAATCCTATTTGAAATTTAGCATGAAAAATTTTGAGATTTGGATTCATTGGATCCATTTAAAAGTTTGTTTAAAATTTAGATATTTGTGAGAGAGAGAGTGTGAGTGAGAATATTCCTTCCTAATGTTAGATAAATCGGGACATACTCGATTATTTATTTTGTTCCACCTGGAACAATGGGACTGGAACCACTGAAACTGGTATCACTTGAATCTTTTTCTTTATTAATTGGAGACACTGATATCCAAATTTTATTGAAGAGTAACGTACCGACCACAGTCACTTGTAGGAACTTATAACTTGGGTTAGTTCCTTATAATAGTCAGGAGGGTAGACACCGGAGAAGACTGATCAGAATTGCTACCGACGACGACTGAAGAAAAACTGACGAAGATCTGAAGTCACGAAGAACTGAAGAAGACTCATTTTTCGCGGGTGAGTTCCGAATCTTAAGATGGTCCGACGGTAACTGGACGAGAACTGAACTTTTGCGGATTCGCAGTCGCTTTTATGGGCAACTTTCGATCGATAGTGATCCTGGTCGCCATTTTTCAATCGATACTGGTTTTGCCCTGGATATTTTTGCCAAGCTCTGGTTGACCCTTGCCCGATCGTGGCACGTGGCTGATCTCTTTGGCTTTTCGCATATTGAAGAAGAAAAAGGGGAAGAATATATTCGAATATATTCGAAAATTTCTCCTCTGGTTTCCCCGACGTTCCTTTTTTTTAAATCAAATAGACTTTTAATTTCCCTGTTTTGCTGCGCCGGTCGATATTCTTGTTTACTCAGCGCATTCCGATGGGGTTTCCTCGTTCACACCTTTGTAAGGGTTTCGACGTTTCATTCATAAGCGTTGTCTATTTATAAATTTACTATTTCTCTCACCCTATTACAATCTTAGTAATGTACATTTTATTTCGTATAATTAATACCTTCCAAAACATATCGTTTATGCATGTTTTATTGCGAATAAAATTATGATATTATAAATAAATAAATGCTAATGCTCACACTACGTGACACGTGATCTTTTTTGAAAATTTTGAAATTTACGATTTTTATAATCCTATTGAAAATTTTGAAATTTAGGATTTTTATAATCCTATTGAAAATTTTGAAATATAGAAAAATTTGAATTCTGGATTCCTTTGATCCATAGAAATTTTGTTTTAAAAATCAGGATACTTGTGATCCCTTTGAACATTTAGAAATTTAGGATTTTTTCAATCCTATTAAAAATTTGGAAATATAGAAAAAATTGAAATTCGGATTCTTTTGATCCATAGAAATTTTGTTTAAAATCAGGATACTTGTGATCCCTTTAAAAATTTAGGATATTTATAATCCTATTAAAAATTTGGAAATATAGAAAAAATTGAAATTGGGATTCTTTTGATCCATAGAAATTTTGTTTAAAATCAGGATACTTGTGATCCCTTTGAAAATGTAGAAATTTAGGATTTTCATAATCATATTGAAAATTTGGAAATATAGAAAATTTGGAATTATAGAAAATTTGAAATTTTTTTGATCCATAAAAATTTTGTTTAAAATTAGGATACTGGTTATCCCTTTGAAAGTTTTGAAATTTAGGATTTTTATAATCCTATTGAAAATTTGAGGTTTTGAAAATTTTGAAAATCTGGGTTTTTCAGATCCATAAAAAAAATAAGGTGATTAAGATATCGATAGAGATTTTATTTACTTAATACATACATTAATATATAAACGAACGGTGCGATATTTACTTAAAAATATATTATATTTTCATTTTTATTGCAGGCTAAACTTTTTGGGTAATTTATATTCTACATTATTCTTCTCAAAAAATTTAAAACAGTTTTCTCTGACACCGTGGATCAGACAATTATGGCAAAAACTATTCCTGAATAATTTAATTTTTTCCCCCAACGTAAGCTCCTTTGGGGATGGTAGGATAGGTTCGTCCTTTTCCTGAGGAGGTGGTGGTGGTGGGTCCAATTTCGCTTCGTAGGATGGTAGGGGTGGATTTTCCTCTAGGGCCTTTCTTGCTGCTAATTTAGCTAATTTAACCCGTTTCCTAGCGGACCCGTGTGAGAGAACGGTCATAGAATACCCTGACCGTTCTCTGACTGTTCTATGACCGTTCTATGACCTCGCATTATTATGGCTAAGAACGGTAAAAAAACAATAAAAGCTTTGCAATTATGATTCTGTGGCGAAATTTGGATTAGAAGGTGAAGCAATAAATACAATTATCTTATTTTTCGGCGATAAAAACTAGGAATACATCATGTACCTCTCATTGAAGGCAGTGCAGTGGTTCACCATTTGCGGAACGTCTCCACCAATAGTAAACTTTCACGGTAGAGACTTTCCGCCAATTGTGAACCACTGCACTGCCTTCAATGACAAGTATTATGTTTTTCTAGTTTTTATCGCTGAAAAATAAGATAATTGTATTTATTGCTTCACCTTCTAATCCAAATTTCGCCACAGAATGATAATTGCAAAGCTTTTAATGTCTTTTTTACCGAACTTAGCCGTAATAATGCCAGGTCATAGAACGGTCATAGAACAGTCAGAGAACGGTCAGAGTATTCTATGACCGTTCTCTCACACGGGTCCGCTAGGGTTTACGTTGACGTTGAGCTTTCGTTGCCTTATTCCGACGATGGATTAAATAACCGTGATATTCCCCACTCAATAAAATAGATAAAAATGTTTGTTTCAAAATAGGGTGAGGATATTTTCAGTTTTCGAGTTAAAAAAAAATGATATCAAAGATTCAATCTTTCAAAAATTTTGGAAAAGTTATTTAGGAATTCTAAGATAGTTTTAATCCTGTCATTCATTTCGGTAGTTTCAGTTGCTGAAGTTTTGTTCGTTTCTCTAAGATCTTGATTTTCCTTTTCTAAATTCTTAATTCCTCTTTCTAAGTTTTTTATTTTATCGCATAAATATGCGACTGTAGCCCATAGATCTTCCACTAAGTCTTCTAGATCATTTATTCTTGTAGATGCGTTTTAATTTTCAAAAATATCAGCCTCTGGTAACGAAAATTCTTGGTCATTCAAAATGTCGAAAATTTTATTAGATTCGTAACATTTGAAAATAAAAATTGAAATTGTATAAGGTTGGAAAAATTCGTTAATGTTGAAAAATTTGAAAAGTTCGGTTTCCTTTATAAAGTTTATACAATTTTGAAAGTTTGCAAGATTTTGTTTAATCCATAAAGTTTTGTAAGATTTGAAAGATTTTTAAAGTTTAAAGGTTTGGAACATTTAAAAATTTATAAAAAATTCGAACATTTTTTATTTTTTTGTTTGGTTATCAACGTTTAAAAATTTTTGGAAGTTTGAAAAAGTTTGAAAATTAGTTAAATTTTCTTTGGTTTAAAAAAAATTTTAGAATTGGTGAAATTTGAAAATTTGTTAAAATTTTGTAAAATTTGCTTAATTTATAAAATTTTGTTTGATTTAGAAAATTTTGAAAGTTGGTAAAATTTGTTGAATTTTGAAAAGTAGTCAATTTTATAAAATTCTTTTCTCAAATCATTTCCGTCGACCATGTCGATAACTAGAAGAGTGCATCACTCACCATGATAACCGAACTCTACAATACCGACGATCTCTTTATCTCAGAAAAATTTTTCAAGTAGTAAATTTTGTAAAATTTTTAAACTTTGTTTTGATTTTGTGATTTAGAGGTTTGCAAAAGTTGTAAAAATTTGTAAGAATTCGTAAAATTTATAGAAATTTATTTGATTTAAAAAATTAGAAAAGCTTGTAAATTCTTCTTAGGTTTGAAGAATTTGTGAATTCGCACAATGGTGCGACGGTGCTGGAAACCATGGGCTGCAGCACGTGGTCGCTTCAGGTGCCATGCTGTAACGAGCGCAGAATCCTTCTGCTGTTCGTTTTACACACTAGAGCACGCATGCTCACCTCGAAAACGCGCGGTTTAATTCAAACACGGATTAATTGATTCATAGAAATTAGAATAACGTAGAGAGAGAATTGGCTGGCGACATTGGCAAGTCGACAAAGTAAAAATCGATAAGAATAGTAAGTCGATTTTGCCAATAATCATGTTGCAAGCCAATTTCTAAGAAAAAGATATATATATATGTATTTTAACGTATAAGATTTATAATAACTGCAATTAAGATAACCGCGGTTTTTTTTTCTCTCTTTCTTTTCTTTTTTGATAAATATTCAAATAGTTTGTTAATAAACTTGTTTTACAATGCGTACGCAAAGTCGCAGAGGTGTGTCAGGAAGGAGTACGCGGGGTGTTCGTGAATCCAGTAACGTTAATATTCAAAAAAATACTAATGCTCGAGGTGCTCGTAGAGGACGACCTCCTACGACTGTACAAAATCATTTTGAAGAAACAGCCGAGGAAATTACTTCAGAGCGGAATATAAATAGTTTTATTGATAGACCAGGCATGAGGCGCGAAAATGTAGATGGTTATGACGCGAGAAACTTAACGAATGCACGGGAAAATCAAAATTTAGAGCTAGAATGCGCGTTTCGTCGACCCACGGTTCCCTATGAAGCCCCTGTAGAACTTATTCCCGCTCACGCGTCGAGTAGTGCTGATTGCGGCTCAGTAGGCGCAACCAGCTCAGGGATGTTTTCTCTTCCTGATGGAGAGCCAGAAAATCCAATACCTTTTAGGGCTACATTAGAATTTATCCCTAAAAGTTTCGATGGTGAAAATATGCCCGTCAGTCGATTCATAAATGATTGCCTATTTGCACGCGATTCGATTGCAGCCAAGGATCGTCGGTATTTATTTTTAATGGTAAGATCTAGAGTAATAGGAAACGCCTTTAATTCTCTGCAAGATCGTGACTTAAATAATTTAGAAGATTTGCTGAAGCACCTGAAAGAAACCTTTACTGAACACCGGAGTCTCAGTCAACTTAATAGCGTGCTCGCGACCGTCGCACAACGCATAGATGAGACAGTACAGCAGTACGGCTCGAGAGTCAGACAGATTCTTGCTAATCTGATCGAATTGATTGAAGACAAAAATTCAAAAGGGGCGGCTCAGTATCTAGTTAAATCCGCGCGCGACACTGCTAACGATAATTTTATAATCGGTTTAAAAAGAGATTTAATTTGGCGAGTTAGGGTAGATAGACCAAAATCTCTTCAAGAATCAATAAACTTAGCAAAAGCAGCAGAGTGGGAAGTAGGATTCGAAAGTGGGTTAAGTCGAAAAGAAATTTCGTCGGAAAATGAGGGGAAGGGATACGCGGAAAAATCGGGACAAAACAAAGTTTACGGAAACAACCAGAATAGATTTCGACTATATAACAGTAATGCACGAGTTCGGAGATTCGAAGCTGGCGTAGGCAGAGGACCTAGACTTAGAGGAAAAGGAAGGGGAAATATTAGTGACAGGCATAGTGAAAGAATGAACCCTGGTCCTCACACTGAAGTCACGTGTCATAAATGCGGCGAAACCGGGCATTTTGCAATGGGATGTGCGCGAGTATTTAATAGTACAATAAAAAACTGTCACATATGCAATCAGCCCGGGCACTTTGCACGCGAATGCAATAAATCAAGGGGCAAGTCTGCGGAATGTTTTAATTGTAAGAAGCCAGGCCACTATGCTCGAGACTGCTTGGAAGGGAGTGGTGAAAGGGAAAGAATAAAAATTACCTGTAGCTATTGCAAAATTCCGGGACATAACTACGATGATTGCTATAAACGTCTCAATAAAATTGCACATGGTCGTCAAGAGAAACAAACTAATTTAAACGAGAAGTGAGTTCGTCGGAGTGGTGCGACGGCGGACTTTTTCCAGACGAAGCGCCCGTCCGACGGGTCGTCTTAAGCATCAAGACTGAAAGTAAAGCTCAGTCGCCTAACGTCGAATTAAAAAGCAAACATATAAAAGATAATATCGGAATATTTGTAGTAGACACAGGCGCGGAACTAAACTTGATTAAACGTGAGAAGGTCAAAATAGATACATATATAAATTATAAAGTTAAATATCATTTATTTGGCATTGTACAGGAAGGGGTAAAAACTGTGGGAGAGGTAAATCTTAATATAAACGGAATTTGCTGTCCTTTTCTGATAGTTCCGAATGATTTTCCGATAAAATGCGATGGGATGTTAGGAATGCCGTTTCTGGTTGACTCAGTAATTGATCTACAAACAAAAACAATAAAACATGCATTAGGGAAGTTTCCTTTCACTACTACCACATCTAAACATACAACCTTATATCTAAAGGCAAGAACTAAACAATTAGTAACATTACCTGTAAAGAATCCTGAAATCAGTGAGGGCTATTTACCTCTTATACCAACGGGACCAGGCGTATATTTGGGTGAAACCTTGACTACCGTCGTAGACGGGCAGATTCGTGTTTATTGTGTCAATGTTTGCACTAAAGATGTAGAAATTCTAGTTTCTCCTGTAACTTTAGAAAAGGTAGAATTTCTCGATAAAGCCCCCAGACCTGTGAAAGGAATTGTTGTGGATAAAGAATCTGAAAGCAAAAAGAATAAAAGATTTCAAGAATTACTAACTACACTTAACCTCACGAATTTAAATTCCGAAGAAAAAAGCAGTCTATTAAAAAGCATTAAAAAATTTCCTTATCAATTTTTCCTTCAAGGCGATCAATTAACTTGTACTAACGTTTTAAGGCACAGTATAAATACTATCGACAATAACCCAGTAAACAAATCGAATTATCGGTACCCTGTTATACACAAAGAAGTAATCAATACAGAAACAACGAATTTAAAGGGTTACAATGCTATATCAACTTCAAATTCACCATACAATTCTCCGGTCTGGGTTGTCCCGAAAAAGCCTGACTCGAAGGGAAATAAAAGATGGAGAATGGTCATAGATTACCGTGCTCTTAATGAAAAGACCGTTGGAGATGCTTACCCTCTGCCAAATATCACGGATATTTTGGATCAGCTGGGAGGTGCCAAATACTTCACGGTGCTCGATCTTGCTTCTGGTTTTCATCAGATTGAAGTCGAGCCTGCTGATGGGCACAAAACGGCTTTTTCTACGCCCTTCGGTCACTACCAATTTAATCGGATGCCTTTCGGATTAAAGAATGCGCCTGCAACGTTTCAAAGACTTATGGATCACGTACTTACGGGTCTACAAGGCATAGAAATGTTTGTATACATGGATGACATAGTCATTTATGCCAATTCATTAAAAGAGCATAACGAAAAACTAGAGAATCTTTTAGGGCGTTTGAAAACAGCGGGCCTCGTGCTTCAACCAGATAAATGTAGGTTTCTTTGCAAAGAAATAGGCTATCTAGGACACGTGATTTCTGAAGAAGGAGTCAAACCCGATCCGAAAAAGATAGAGGCCGTTAGTAAATTTCCTCGTCCAAAAGGTCGTAAAAATGTGAAGCAATTTCTGGGTTTGGCTGGGTATTACCGTCGATTTATACCTGATTTTGCGTCTATTGCGAAACCTATGACTTCACTTTTAAGAAAAAATGTGCCATTCACTTGGACGGAAACTGCACAGAAAGCTTTCGAAAAATTACAAAATATTCTTTGCTCAAAACCTATTTTACAGTACCCAGACTTCACGAAACCTTTCATAATTACCACTGACGCGTCTGATTACGCTTTAGGCGCGATTCTTAGTCAGGGCTCTATCGGTGAGGACTTGCCAATCGCGTACGCCTCTCGTACACTGAGTCAAGCAGAAATAAATTATAATACGACGGAAAAGGAACTTCTAGCGATAATTTTTGCAGTAAAACATTTTCGGCCGTACGTTTATGGACAAAAATTTACTCTAATAACGGACCATCGTTCCTTGATTTGGTTAGATCAACTAAAAGATCCTACAATGGGTTCGCGCTTAGCTCGATGGAAAATAAAATTGCAAGAATACAATTATAAAATCGCATTTAAACCAGGTAGGGTGAATGCTAATGCAGATGCGCTGTCCCGTAATCCTGTGGAGTTGCGTAATTTATCAAATGAAATTGAATCAGGGAGAGTGAATGATGGAGACAAACCTGAGAAAGTTACAAAAGAGGGCAGTTCTGACAGTGTTCGCTTCTACGGAAGCAATGTCCTCTATCATGAGTATCCCATAGAGAGAGTTTTTAGTACTATTGTAAGGAATGACAATAAAGACAATGATTTTGATAGCGTGTTTGGCAATGTAAATAAATGTTCGAATGATGGAAGTTGTGAAGATTTTGATAGAAATAATAGAATGAATGATAATGAGTCGATTGATGAAGCAATCGAAAGGGAAATGATTATTTGTAATAGGGATAATGGTCAGACTCTAAATTTATCACCCCAGCCCATTCCTGATCAAACGTTACCCTGTCAGGTCGAGTTAGATAAGCGAGGTGATGCAAATTTCGGGTCGAGCTCTTGCGTTACACCTGAGGTCAACCAACTCAATGATCAAGAGTTGGAGTCGAGTAAGGCTTGTGAGAGTAGAACGAATAGTATCTACCAGCAGTGTCAGCTGTGGCCTGTCCATAAGGGGCAGAGAAGTATAGAAAGAAATATGAGAATTGATAGGAAGAGAAGAGCTAGCAACTCATGGGCTACCAGAGGAGGGGAGAAGAATCACCTCTCCTCTGGAAATGGAGAACAGCCGGTGATTGAGGTGCCTTCACTGGGTGAGGGGCTGTCATCACGCGGGGTTGCTCCAGGGGAGGGAACTGCCGGTGCGAAATGCCCTCACTGGGTGGGGGGTTGTCGACACGTGGGGTTGTACTCCCAGGAGAAGGATTGCCGGTGCGAGACGCCCTCACTGGGTGAGGGGTTGTCGACACGCGGGATCATCTCCTATAAGAAGGGGGAAAGATGCCCTAAAAAAGGGGTCATTTCCTCCGAGGATTGGTGGCTGAAGGAAGGTACCAATCCTCCTGCTAAGGGGTTCAAAAGTGTTTCTGCAGGACATTTGAGAAAGTCGAGGAGTTGTGACGAAATTGAAAACTATGAAGGAAACGAGATTGATTATTATCATGTTAACGATGATGACGAGAATGAGCTAAGTGAAAATGAGTTGAGTGAGAATGAGTCGAATAAATTCGTTGGAGTATGGGGAAATGTTTTGTCGAATGCTTGTAAACGTATCAAATGTTCTGAACAAATGGAATTGGATACCAGCGCACCTGCAGAGGCAGCACCAATATTAATCGCAGAAGGAAAACAGGGAAATAAAATACTCACGCCTTTGTTTCAGTTGAGTAGAGATAAATTGTGGATGCGAAACGACAATATTATCAATTTTTGCTCGTGTGACGGAGTTTTAACCACCCCCATAGGAAGAGAGCTCAGCGACAATTCCATTATTAAGATCTCCGATCTGAAAGAAATAAACGCCGAATTAGGTTATGTTTCATCTACAATGCACGGAAAATATTTTGTTTATAATTTATTCATTAAAGAAACTTTTGACGCGAAAGTATTTGCAAAAAATATTGAAAAGGCTATTAGTACATTAAGGGAAGCTATGCAAGCAGCCAGTATTAAGTCAATTAGCATTTCGCGAGAGGGAAATGGTTTCGATAAAATGTCATGGTCCATAATAGAGCGAATTTTTAGAACATATTTTGGAAAAGAGGATTTTAAAATTACAGTTTGTACAGGCGAAGTACAGATTCCGGCAGAGGAAAAACGTTCAGAAATTATTCGGGAATTTCATGACTCGACGGTAGGAGGGCATAAAGGCGAAAACAAAACTTTAGCTAGAGTTCGAGAAAGATTCTATTGGAAAGGCATGCGAAACGAAATCAGGGAATACGTAAAAACATGCGAAACGTGTCAGAAACGAAAATTAACAAGAATCAAAACAAAAATGCCAATGCGTATCACAGATACCCCCAGTAGATCCTTTGGAAAAATACAGATTGATTTAGTGGGCCCTCTACCTCTTACGGAATCAGGAAACCTCTATATGCTTACCTGGCAAGATTGTCTAAGTAAGTACTCAGGTGCTATTCCTCTTTCAAAAATCGATGCACCTCATATCGCGGTAGCCCTAGCAGAACATCTTATTTGTATCTTTGGATGTCCTGAAGCTATACAAACAGATCAAGGTTCACAATTTATGAGCCAAATTATGAACAGTTTTGCCGCGTTATTTAAAATTCGACAGTATCGATCTAGTGCTTATCACCCACAATCTCTAGGATATGTCATCAATTCAATTCCAATTTTATTAAAAAATAAAAATGAATGCTATGCTGTGCAAACAAGAAGTCAGTTAAAAAATTCAAAGAATATAAGTAATAATAATGAAGATAATATAAAAAATAAATTAATAAGAAATGTTGAAGTAACAAATAAAGTAAAAAAGAAACGTGGAAACCGGCATAAAATTATTCAAGAAGTTAAATTACAGGAATGAATTAAAAGGAAAGGTTGTCCAAGAAAATTAAATGATTAAAAGAACTCACCTGTAAGTGAAGTTCTATCATAATTGTATGAAGCGCCTCTTCCGAAAGATAAAATATAGTACTCTCCAATTTCATGCTGATGCGCCACAGTTTCAAAGCCAGACCAAAAAAGGAAACTGGCCGCTCCCCCTCCACGCCACTTCTCGATACATTATTCCTTTAAAGTTTAACCGTAACCTGAAGAACAATTAGGGGGTTCGATATTCTCGGACAAGGGAGGGAGGGAACTATCTTTCGGAAGAGGCGCTTCATACAATTATGATAGAACTTCACTTACAGGTAAGTTCGTTTAATCATTTAATTGCATTACGCGCCTCTTCCTCAAGATAAAATGTAGATCTTGAAAGTTGGTTACGGTATACAAATAAATGAGCACTTTATTGGCAAAGGTAAATACAAGTACCTATTATACACATGAACGAGATGAAAATCCTAAATTATAACCCTGACATAATCTGTCTTCAAACATCTAATATGGCTTGTCCAAATGATCTTACATGTGGGAGAATAGGCCTATCGTAGAACCTAGCAAAGGTGGCCGAATTTTCTGATCAACCCGCTGACTTTCGTATCTGATCGATATTAACACCTTTACGTTTAGCGGCAGATGTAGATGCGTGTCTAGTGCTATGCGCTGAGAAAATGTCGGTATCTATGCCACATTCATAGAGAACCTCTTTTACCCATCTGCTAAGCGTTTGGGTAGATACTTTTTTAAAAGGCTTTTTAAATGAAATGAACAAGTTCTTTGCATCATTCCTAAGATGCTGAGTCTTCTTAATATAAAATTGAAGGGTCCTCGCAGGACGGATATTATTGTTCTCAAAATAAAAGGGTAAAAACAAAACTGGCTGATTTTTTCCCGGCCTAGAAGTCTTAATCCTCTTTGGTATTTTGATTTCAATTAAGTTATGTTTAAAAATAATATCTTCAATATCAATTAAGGATAAGATCTGCATCCTTTGGCCAGTAATTACTGCTAATAAAGTTACTATTTTTTTGCTCAAGACTTCCAGAGAAAGATCATTATTCTGCAAGTTAGCAAAATAATCTAAGATTATTGATGGATCCCTTGTGGAATCGTATTTTGGCTCAAGCGATCTTAACTTGTACAAACCTCTGAAAAATCTTTTTAAAATTTCATCTTGACCAATTTCAGGCCCTACAATGATAGAGATAGCCGAACGAATGCAATTAAGAGTCCCATAAGATGCTCCCTTATGAAATTCTTCAGTTAAGAATTTAATGATATCAGCTACCTTTGTGTCGTAAATATCTAAGCCTATATTTTTACAAAACAACCACCATTTCTTTATCGAGCTGCCATACTGCTTGAGAGAGGATTCAGTTAAAGAAGAAATAACAATCGCAACTGATTCTTCTGGAATGCCTTTCATCGAGAAAGCTCTCCTGATAACTTCCCTGCCACCAGAGTAAGTTTTCTCCAAAGAGGATAAGGGTTCCTATCAGTTGAAAACAAAAGGTTTCTATTAGGATTAAAAACTATAAAGTCCGATTCCAGCATTGAGAGGAACAATGGAAACCATGGTTGTGCAGGCCAATATGGCACTAAAATTATACCTTTTGCTTTCTCTGACTTTATTTTTTGTAAGACTCTAGGAATTATAATAAAAGGTGGAAAGGCGTAAAAAAAGAAAATACCCCAACTAATAGTAAAGGCATCGACTGCCGATGAAGCAGGATCTCTCATCCAGGAAACGTAATTTTTACATTTTGCATTAATTCTAGATGCAAATAAGTCAATTTCCGGATTACCGAATTTCATGACAACTCTAATGAAAGCTGAGTGAGATAATTCAAACTCTGTTTCTATATCCAATCTCCTGGATTCAAAATCCGCTTCTGCGTTGTCTTTGGAAGAAACGTAAGAAGCAAAAATATATAGATTGCGTTCCTCACACCATTCCCAAATTGAACGCGATAATTTACTGAGATTTCTAAATCTGACACCACCCATCCGATTTATGTAGGGAATTGCAGTGGTATTATCAATTCTCTAGAGAATACTATAGTTTCTAAGGTCTCTAGCAAAACATTGCAGACCGCAGAAAGCTGATAAAAGTTCCAAATAGTTGATAGTCTGTAATCTTTCAGAAACGTTCCAATGACCGTGAGCTCTACTTTTACCACATGAAACTCCCCAACCGGTGAGAGAGGCGTCCGAAAAGATCGTAATTGTAAACTTATGTGCAGAAATGCTTGAGACTTTATGTAAAACATTTTTTTCCCACCACAAAAAGTCAGCCTGTAATTCTTGACTTGACGCCATACTTGCTCCATAATTATCATCAGACTTTAACAAGGCTAAGTATCTTTCTCTTTCAAAACTTTTAATATGAGCCCAACTGTACTGAATGGCTGGGCAGCAAGATACCAAAGAGCCTATAAGCTGTGCGAAATCTTTAATTTTACAATTCTTTAGTCTTATAAAAGTGAGTATCTGATCATGGATCTTGCGCCTCTTTTCAGATGCTAACTCTAAAGTCATTCTTTGAGAATTCAGAATAAAACCAAGAAAACCGCAAACTTGAGAAGGAACATTATAAGATTTTTCTTCATTTATAATAAAGCCTAAACTTGTTAATAAGTTCATCGATGCTTTAATGTTCTCTAAACATTTTGAATAAGAATTCCCTATAAGTAAAAGATTGTCAAGATATATAATTGAGAGAAAACCTTGATTTCTCCGGTGACCTACAACCGGTTTCATAATTTTTGTAAACACATATGGAGCCGTGTTGAGGCCAAATGGCAAACAGTTAAATTCAAAGAAAAGAAAAACTGACTAACTTACAGGCCAATCTAAAATCTTCAAGCTTGAAATGATTAGTTTGGATGAAGTCATTTAATTTTTTATGATTAAGAATTAAGCGACTTGTCCCATTCGATTTAGGAACTAAGAAAATGCTCGACACAAACTGATCTACTCTTGGTGAACATTTACAAATAGTCCCTTTTAGTATTAATTTTTGAATCTGATCTGAAATGAGGGATTTATTTTTCGATGACCAAGAAGGCTGTCCAGGAATCGAATACTGAAAAACTATTCTTTTGAAAGGGATTTCATAACCTTGGATCCAAGTCAAAATTCTGGAATCGGAGGTAATTTTTTTCCAACTGTTTAAAAAATATTTAAGCCTACCGGCTGATTTAGTCACATTGGTAATAACTAAATTTTTCTCTGCTGATTTGGGCCTTTCGACTGGAAGCTGTTGCGTTGCGCTCTGTTCTGATTCACCCAATTTCTGTTGGTGGACTGAAACTGATTGGGAAAGTTGTTCTGGTACCCTCCCCACGTCTTGGACTTGAAAGGCTGACGTCGATGCGGGGCCTTGGAGTTTTTTGGTTTCCCTGGATTTTTCCATAAGATCTTTTCCAGATTTTTCGATTGTCTTTGCCGCTTTAAGGCGCTCACCTAACTTTTGTCCGAAAAGCCATTCATCTGCCTTAGAAGATTCCAACGCTTCCTTCAGAGAACTGTTGATAGTGGCGATAATGAGACTTCGACGAGTAAGGGTTTCATCTCTTTGTAAATCTGCCAAGAGTCGTGTAGCTTCGCTGAGCTTCCTGAGTAACGAAGCCTGTGTTGTAGATAACTTCTGGGCATCACTATTTAATTTTTTGTCATTTATAACATCAACTATAGTGCTGCCCAACAAGGCCAGGCAGGCAGTAATCTTGTTTTGCTTTTCAACTAGACGCCCATCTCGCTTTGAAGATGTTTCATTTAATGAAACTTTAATCTCTTCGTTCAGCTTAGGTGGATCAAAACAAACACAATTTTTAGGTGGAACATGGTCTTTGATTAATTGCTCTTTTTCATCTTTAGGAAGACCCTTCTTTAAAATACCCTCAAGCCTAACTGCAATGCTGTTAGGAATAGCTGGAGCCAGAATTCTGTCATCCGCTACTCTTTTGCCAATCAGTTCCAAAATTTCCCTCTCTAGATCCTCCATGACTCTAGCATCATCTATTTTCTGAGGGTCATTAGCCGATGAACCTACATTGATATTATCTATCGCTTGACCTGCGACATCTCTCTGAGTTAAAGCGGTTTGGCTGGGTGGATCCTCAGAATCCGGTGTAATCAAGTTATCCTGCAAAGGCGGAGAACCCGGAGGAGTATATGAAGGATTCCTTGCCAGAGGCCGACTAATTGAATTTGTGCTGGAACAACGTCTACGACGTCTTCGACGTTCGGTCTCTGAGTCCGTATCAAGGCTTCCTAATAAAAAAAGAGAAGGAGCTTTTGTAAATAATTACAAACGAAAACGTTTGAATTACAGTTCGCCAACAGGCTAGAGCCCATGGTACGTCAGTAGGTTAGAGCCTATGACGTGATAGCACTTGAAGATAGCATCGAATGACAAGCAATTTGCCTGAAACTAAATATGCCGACAGGTTAGAGCCTGTGACTGTCAATAGGTTAGAGCCTAAGACATTTTGAATCTGTGCATGGAATGCACTTAAGACTCTCCTTTGACTGCAGTAACCTACGCTGTTCATTGTACCAAAGCTTTTATGCGTAGTCGATACTTACTGGAATTTCTCCTCGAGACTCGTTTTCCCAATTTCTTGAGTTTTTTCCTTAACCGTTTCATCTCCTCTGATAAATCTTCCTTCTCAGATTTATCCTCTGAATCTAATCTGTGCTTTCTTTTTCCCATATTTTTTCCTTTTTTTTAACCTCTTTTTTATAATCTCGAAGTGACCACCTCGGCACAAAAACAAAGAATGATGTATCGAGAAGTGGCGTAGAGGGGGGTGGGGGGCGGCCAGTTTCCTTTTTTGGTCTGGCTTTGAAACTGTGGTGCATCAGCATGAAATTGGAGAGTACTACATTTTATCTTTCGGAAGAGGCGCGTAATACAATATATAAATAAATCACTTGAAATTGACAAGAAACGAAAATTTACGGAATCCGAAGACGAATTCGATTCTGGCCCAGACTATGATATTAAGCAAAAGCCTGAACTAAATAAAAGAAGGAAACATTCTTAGAAAAATAAAGATGAAGAATTAAAAGAAGAAAGCAATTTTGAATCAAATTCTGATTCTTCAAGTGAAGACGAAAAAGAAGAGGAAACACAGGAAAATCTCCAAAATATAGAACGATTCTACTCAAGAAAGGCCATCCCCAGACCCATCCCCTGAACAACCTTCAACATCCGGATTGTTTAAGACACAGAAAGACATAATTGAATACCGAAAACAACTAAAAATGCGAAAAGATAATTATGTATATTTTGTAACTGACAAAGGAGAACCTCGCGACGTAGGTTCCAAACTTCTGGAAAAATGTGGAAAATCACCAAAATTTAAAAATTTACAAAAAGGAATATTTAAAGAATTACGAAAAGGACATCAATACCATTTTGCACTTCCAATTCAAAATGAATTCAAAACAGATCTAGGAGAAACGACTGAGGATATTAAAGCAGCAATTTATTCTTTTCATTCCGTAGTAGAAAAATTGAATCTTAAATCAATAAGCATTGCGAAGTCTACACATATTAACAATGTTTTATGGGAAGAAATTCTAGCCACATTAAAAATAGCATTTTTAAATTCACCAGTTAAAGTAATAATTTGTATTGATATTTTAATCGTATCTCGGGCACCCATGAATATTTTTCAAGTTTTCTGGGCTTAAATTAAAGATAAGATTTTAGACTTCATGCCGTATAATTTTCTGATTTTGAAACAAAATTTCCTAGGTCATGCAAAAAGTTGAAGTAGAGAATTTGAGAAAATCTTGATTTTTTTTTTTTAACTCCTCAGGTGCTGTATTATTTTCAGAAGGTCAAAAAAATATTTGTTGAGCATCACTAGACCTGGAATTTCATAAGCTTACCAATTTTATTTAAAAAAATGCCCTATCTGTTTTTTTCACCGAAATATCGTGGTTCAAAGTCAGCAGTGATTTTTAATAGCGTTGACAAGCACCGTGCGCACAATTTCCGACGGTAGTGTAATTATTTTAGTGAAATAATTTGACATTAAACTTCATGCGCTGCGCGAGACACGGAGAGACGGTAGGAGAAAGCATGTGCCATCCCCACCACTCGGTATTTTTTCTCCTGGGCGCTACGGGCCCACGCGAGTGGCTGAAATGTTGCTCTTTTATCACGGTCCTACCCTCTCTCCAAGCGTCAGTGGCGCGCGCAGGAACGCGCTTCTGACCAAGCAGACTCTCTTGCGGAGGCAGTGCTCCCAGATCGTGGATGGAATTTACCCCCTCCACTCTACCAGTTTATTGCAAAAAAACAATGTTTCAAATATAATTTGGGGAAATTTTTGAAGTATATTACTTTTTCAAGTTGTTCTTTAACTATATTTGGAAGTTTCCCTAAATTATACTTGAAAATTTGCTTTTTTTTTCAATTAGATGTCAAAATGGAGGGGGTTAATTCCATCCACAATCTGGGAGCACTGTGCGGAGGGTAGTCAGTTGATCTCCGCAACTTGAAGCTGGCAGACGCCCGTCTCGATTCACCGCGCGTCCACCGCAAATTAAGAAGAGCGAAGCTGTCTCTATTACAGTCTACGCACTAATCTCCACAAGCCGACGTCCGAGGACCGGACAAGTGTACGATTTTAAATTAAAGTCCGACAAGGAAATTAAAGTGAGTGAATTGTTCCATCCAACAAGTGTCTGTTTCCCCTTTTCCTCTCTCCTACCCTGTGCCGTGTTTATCGCCCACACACTCTCAATCTTCCTACGCTACGGTGAGACGATTCGTCGTTGAACCGACCGAAGGTCGAGAGAGGTGCAGTGGTCCTCACCCGTTATCATACTTTCTTCCTTTTGTGTTCCTTTTTTTATATAGTGTTTTATTTCGGGTAGCGTTCCCGTGGTCTGAACTTGCCCCTCAATCTTCCGACGCCACGGTGAAACGACGCTCGTCGTCGTTAAACCGACCGACGGCCGAGAGAGGTGCCGTGGTCCTCACCCGTCATTTTTCTCAATTTTTCTTTGCCTGTTTCGTTCCTATATATATAATGTTCTATTTCGGGTGAAGTGTTCGCGATACCCGCTTGCTCTCAATCTTCCGACGCCACGGTGAAACGACGCTCGTCGTCGTCGAACCGACTGACGGTCGAGAGAGGTGCTCTGGTCCTCATCCGCCATCGTTCTCTGTTTTGCGTTTCGCTTTCTTTATTATTTTTTATTTAGAGTGTTTAATTTCGGATCGCGTATTCACGGTTCCTGCTCGCCCTCGATCCTCCGGCGCCATGGTGAGACGACGCCTCGTCGACGTCGTACCGGTCAACGGATGGTGCAGGGCGCTGCGGTACGCGCTCATCGGATTTGTCACGAAATTTAACTCATCCAAGATGTCTTCTTCCAGGTTGTGGGCAGGAACCGCCCAGGTAATATTAATCTTTGAATTGTATTTCGAATTATATCAAATCATATTTAATCAAATTCCTTAATAAGTATATTATAAATGTAAATTGTATGATTGTATCTATGTACGAAAAAAATTTAAGAAAAAGGATAAAAAATATATATATTCTAAAATGTGCAAATTATCAACTACGTGAAATTATATTAAGTAACAGCGAATAAGGAATCTTTCGATTCTTGTTTTTTCCTAAATGAAACGTTCCAATACTTCCAAGAAGTATATTAAATTAATTAAGAATTATTGAGAAATTGAATGAGTCGATAGTTGCTTTCAAAATCTTCCGAAGTTTGAACATGGTCATTTCATCACCATATCCAAACTAAGGGGTGAGGTGTCACGTCCTGTGACAATTCTAAACTTTTATTATTAACAATAAAATGTTTTAAAATATATAATCGATTTTTTTTATATAATTTGATGTGGGACTCTAAAAATGTGTAATACTAGTGATCCTCCGATAATGTAGGCAGTGACAAAAATTTCAAACTCAACTAATTAATATGTAATTGTCTTAATTATATTGAAAATTGTTGTCAATTGGAACATGTATTGGAATCATGTGCTGAAATGTAACGCGAGAAACAACAAGTGTCAAAAGTATTGATTACAAGGGTATATCGATGGTAAAGGAATGCGAGGAATGTCTCACGAATATTTAATCAATAAAAGAAAGGACGACTTCACCCCCTATGAAGCTAGGAGGCATTGAACTTCTTTAATAAGCCTGACCCATACGAAGGGGTTTCATGTCTTAGAAATGAGCAAATTTTACACGGATATCGATCCAATTTCTTGAGGAACGCCATTCCTTATGGGTATAAATACACCCCCAATTCACACAAAGGCAGTCAGTCTTCGAGTAGTCTTTTATCAGTCTTCAGTCAGTCTTCGAGTAGTATTTTATCAGTCTTCAGTTAGTCTTCGAATAATCTTCATTCAGTCTTCTTCAGTCAGTCAAGCCCGTGCTCTCCAGTTCTATTCAGTTTTCCGTCGTCTCCGCGGATTCTAGTGAGGTTGATGAAGTCAACCTACAGTGCAGTTCTTTGTTGAAAATGCAACGCCGTTGAGAGTTAAAGGAGGGATTGAAAGTTTGGAAGCACCCAGAGCCCTGAGGAAAGGAGGCCGAACCCTCTTTTAACCAAGGAATATTTTTATCAGGATCCAAGGAATATATCTTCAATAAAGGTTAGGAGTATTCACGTACCCTTGTTTAACCCCCTGTAATTATTACTTCAGCTCATGTTTCTTTGGATTTAATTTAATAAAGAATATTGTGTGTGGTGTTATATTTGTCTTTTTTTTAATTGTTGGTTATCCCTGACTCAGTTTCGGTTTAAAAATCCTTCTGATCTTTTTACCGATCTAAAACGGGGAATAAATGAAAATAATAGTATAGGTATTGTTATAGTACAGTTAGTTCCGGGCGATAGCCTCTTACCTTTATTAGGTGCGCAACCGAACTGAAACTCGAGGATCAGTAACCAAGCTCATCGCCTCGGATTTCCACCTCTCTGGAGTATCCCACTTTTAAATAGATGCGCGCGTCATCATTAGCGACTGCGATCCAGGATAATTTCATCTATAAATTAAGATACTTCTGCGCGATATGTACTACCCTTTCCAGACTATTTTAAGCTTGTAATTTGATATCTTCAGAAAGCTGACATTTTCTCGGTCACGGTGATGTGTTTTTTATCCCCAAGAAGTGCATCCTGCATCCGGTAAATGCTTTGAAATATCTGTGCTCGTTGAAGGGAGAAGGTATCTCAAGCATTGAATGAAGAGAGTGTTTTCCCATTATACGCGTTTCTCCCTGCATGGATGACGATCCAAGCATTGCATAGCCGCTTATCGATTGGTCCCTCATGTTTAAGGCACTAACCATATGTACGCCAAAGATGAGCGCGCATTCCTATTGGGTGCCAGTTTGAAAGTATATAATATCTGCACAATTGCAACTTCTTGACGTCTAGATATTCTTGGTGGGCCAATGTTTAAATATTTTCCCCTTAATAAATATTTTGTTTATAATCCTGTTCATATATTTAAATACATACAATATAATAATATATACATATATAGTACACATACATATACCTATTTGTAAACATTTAACACACACA
The DNA here is from genome assembly GCA_030998225.1 of Diplolepis rosae. Lineage (NCBI taxonomy): Eukaryota > Metazoa > Arthropoda > Insecta > Hymenoptera > Diplolepididae > Diplolepis > Diplolepis rosae. The sequence continues at coordinate 1,473,571 of JAPYXD010000428.1, forward strand.
CACGCACATATACACTCGTATAATTTAGTGTCGTGCATTATCAAATAATGCACTTATGTAGGTTATATTTAGTATCTACACCACATAAAAAAACGATGATGAAAATATAAAATAAAGGAGACGCCCATCTGGCCACGGACCACGCTGGGGTTTGCTTAACCTCGAGGATCGAGTGATAGGCAGCACACACAGCCTAGTATGGCGCTTATAGCTCTTACGAACAAAAATGGCAGTGCAGACTTAAAGGGTAATGCATTCGATTCACGTACGTTCTCTGCGTGCGGTTCAAAGCGCAATTATTGCAATTGCAGTTGGTGAAAGATAGTGAATTGTGCGTGCGAGATCCCACTCACGACGCACAATCTCATCATGCAATTAGTTTCGGGCTTTTTATTTTATTTTCTTCTTGAAAAGGCTGAGACTTGAGACTGAGCCGTCTCAAAGAGAAACAGAAAGAAAAGCAATAATGGTGAAAAACGAATTTAGAAGAATACAAAAAGAAGAAAAATTTAAAATTAAGAAGTAAAACCAGAAGGAAGAAAAAAGTAGGAGAGGACATTTGAAAAATAGTAGAGGGAAAAAAAATTAGGGATGCGGAGAAGAAAATTTGAAAAATAGAAAATAGAATACAATGAAGGACGGAAAAGAAAATACTTAATTTTTTTAGCTGAAATTTGTGAATATTAATAAATAAAAGTAATGATCTTTGAATGAAAAACAAACCTTATATGTGCGGAAATAACTTGAAGAATAGAACGAATTGTTATAAACAAAAAGTATAGAAATGTTGAAAAAAGATAAGAATAAATAAGAATTCAAAAATTCAGAAAATAGTAATAATATGTATATATATATATATATATATATATATATATATATATATATATATATATATATACTCGTATAGTGAATAATAGTAATAGTTCGTTGTAGAAACGATAATAGTAATGTAAGGTTTTAATTGGTAACGAATTATGTTTAATTGTATCAAAGTTTTTTATTCAACATAGAAATAGTTTTGAAATAATGATATACATTATTATGCATATTGTCATGTGGTATTTTTACCACGTACAAATTATGAAAATTATTCAAAAATTAATGACCGAGCAGAGAATCATACCCGAGGTTGTCTGCAACAGTCATAAATCAGGGGTCTAGCGTATGCACTCGATAGGCTCCCGACTCTGACTTGTGTATTTAAAGAAATAAAATGTTGACAAGTTGCTTGGGGGGAGGGGTTAGGTTCCTTGGACACCTATTCCTAACAGACAGTCTGGAGGCTCTTTTTGTATTTATCACTTTTCTTTTGTTATAATATTATTTCATTCACCTTGCACGCACTCGACACTACACAACACAATTCTAGGATTGCTCGAGCACCAGAACACCAGCTGGTCCATTGCAGTTAATATTGGCATTCATTAATGAGTCAGCGTAGCGAGGGGAGACGATACGACGGAGTCACGGCAGAACACAGAACTAAGACGATCCTTGGTGCGTCAGGTGGATTTGAGTCCCGCCTACTCGAAAACACCAAGGAGAGGAGTTCGTCGTCGCACCGTTGACAGGTTGTCATCAAACCAACCTCTGCGACGAGGTTATTCTTGATAAAATTTGAGCAATAAAAATTGAGACTATTCCACAGAATCCAGAAACCTCAAGAGATTGCTTTGTAAAACTTGTCTTTCAAAATTCTCAACATCGTTAAGCAACTGCTCCAAATCACTTATGTATTCTGACCTCCTTATCAGAACCGTGATATAACCCTTGTCTGCATTTGTACACATTAAATCTTTGTTATTTCTAAGGAATTCTTCAGTTATTTTTAAGTTATGAACAATTTCTCTACCTATACTACTAATATCCGAATGTTTTCCGTCAACAAATCCATTGGGTATGTGCAAGACCTTGTTTCTGAAATCTTGCTGATCTGACCTTGGAATTCCGTGTATGTTGGCTTCAATATCCTTTACAATTTCTATAATCTGCCTTGATTTATCATTCATCTTATCACTACTAAAATCCTTTCTTAATCATAATCCTTGAATGAAATTAAAAAGTGTAGTTTTACATTAAAGAAAAATGTGGGAGGGAATTCTGCTCCCGGAATTTTTAGTGTTCAAATTTGAAATTCTATGCATATTCTAAGCAACATTATAATTCCATTGGCTAAAACATTTGCAAAAAGTGCAGTTACATCAACGTGGTAGGATTAAGTAAATCCTACATACTTTCATACCATAATACTTGTTACTATTGACGGTTTCAAACCTACTAAAATCAGATTCAATGGAGTATTCGGATACTGATGTTCAATCGAGATCACAACAATCCACTTTATCATTCTTAAAAACATCTAAGCTTATATTCGACAACAAAAATAACAGTTCGAATTATAATGATTCGGACACTGGGCTCATACTGAAAAAGGAATTAATTGTGGATGGCTGGTAATTCTAATTTTATTGCACACTACTATTTTATGCGTTATATTTATTTTTCCGCATCTTCATATATTTATTAGGTACTGTAATATTAGTATCATAGGGGCCTCGGTGGCTCAGGGTGTAACACTCCGGGCTTGTGAGAAATAGGTCTGGAATTCGATCCCTGAGTCGGTACCACTGGAAATTCTTCTAAGGACTTTTACCGAGGTTTTGGTAGTTAGGATTAAACCGTGCTTCAATATGAATGAAGATAGGCTAGCGGTCTTCTGATGAAAGGGTGTCACATCTCGTACCTAATTAAGACAGGGCAGAAGTAATATCTTGTACCATCACGGGGAAGATGAGAGTTTGTGGGATGTAGAAACAGCTGGTATTAAGCAGATGTACAACAGGTCTAGAACCTAAGTGCCAGTGGGTCCAGCTGAGAACCCTCCCTCTGATAATGTTATGTAAATATTTTTACCACTATGTTTGATAATACATAAGGGACATTCTTTTGCAAATCGTACGGATTTCAAAAGAGAAAATTGTTCACATTTCTGAAGGTGTGACGTCCTAAGTTTTAAATTATAATATATATTTCCTACCTAAAGTCTAGAGCCAATCACCCTAACTATGTTCCTCTGTTTATTGTTGAAATTAACAATTAACCGGGTAGAGGACAAGCCAAATGAATCAAATTGCAGTTGATGTTAATAATGATTTATTATAAAAAATGCAAATGTTATTTTAACTAAATCCAACGTTCTAGAAATTCAATCCGTCGTTAATGGATTAGTTTTCCCGAGCACGTGGAAATTACGGCCACAGAGATTTATTACGGTACGGCGACGAAAAACCGGTTCTAATGACGCTGCTCGATCTTATGCTCCCATAGAATGCTGCTTAGGCCTTTGCTGCCTGGCTTATATTGTCATCTGTAGTTTCAACTCGTAGGTAGAAAGTATGGGAATTTGAGTTCCATGGTTTCAATAGCTTTTTCGAAGTCCATTAGAATCTTAGGTGTCAGTGTCTTGAGTTGAGACTATGGACCAGTTTGCTGGTGTGCTGTGTTGGTGTGCTTAGGGATTCACAACCGATTTTCCAAGTCCGTGTGGGTCATGCTTTCGTGTTGTGAGTGTGCTCACATCTTCTCGGGGGCTGTTTAAACCCGCGAAACTAAGTTCCCGCTGTTTTTTTATGAAAATGCAACTTTATTGTGAAAAATGGTTACAAATGAATCATTAAAAGTATTGCCCATCGTTAGCTACAACTTTTGCCCATCTTTCTGGTAGGGCTTGAATACCGTTACGGTAAAAGTGTTCATCTTTTGAGGCTATCCACGAATCAAGCCATTTTTCGATGTCTTCATATGAGCGGAACTGCTGATCAGCCAGACCATGTGCCATCGACCGGAACAAATAATAATCGAACGGCGCAATATCTGGGGAATACGGCGGGTGGGGTAGTACTTCCCATTTGAGCGTTTCCAGGTAGGTTTTAACGGGTTTTACAACGTGAGGCTGAGCGTTGTCATGCTGTCAACAGCTCATTATAAATAACATCAGCGTCTTCAAAGGTTTTTGACCTTCCTTCACGCGAACAGTCGTCAACATCGAAATCGCCGTTTTCTTCGAATAAAAGAAGAAAATTAACTCTTTGGTATTAATTATAGGGCAGAAGTTAAAAACCCGTCAGAAAAAAGGTTTATTCTTAAGCAGATTGAAAAAATAATTTTTGAACAAAAATAAGCTTATCAATTGAAATCATCGGTGGGTTTTCGAAAAGTAAATGATTTTAAAAATGACCCAGTTTTATCATATAAGATCATCTCGTCATGTGACAAGATTCAATTTTTTATTTTAACGAATTAAATTAAATTGAAACCCAAGTCTATTAGATGTTCTGATATTGAATTCAATGCGAATCTTGTTCATGTAAAATTTAACGATAAGTTCCTCTATTTTTTTGAAAAATGTGTATTAGACTCGTCCTCTCCGCCTGTGAACACATTTTTCAAATTCCTTGAGCATACCAGATAATAATGATTCATATGTTATGGAAATCATTATTTTGTACCAAAAAGTCACTCATGATTTATATTATAGGACCGTCTATATTTCGTAATGGAGTATGTAAATGGTGGCGACTTGATGTTTCAAATACAGCAGTGTGGAAAATTCAAAGAACCAGTAGCAGTGTAAGTAACTTGAAGTTATAAACATTTTACCCTATATCAATAAGTATTGTATGAATTGGACCTCCATTTTTGAGTCTACTAGTAAATTTTTTACTATTGAATCGATTAGATACAAGTTTGGGGTTAACAAATGTTAGTGGTCTAGAAAATACTTTGAAACAGGAATTTAATTCTTTACCTTTTCCTTATATGAATTATAATATGCATAAAGAAAAAATTATGTTGAAGCTTTGATCCAATTCATATTCTAGTGGAAACAAATTAATAAGACTTTAAGCAATCTTTTTCACAATCCCGTACACGCAATATTGTTGAGAAGCGACTTGACTCGATTGAAAATATTTGGAATGACTCGTGCGACCCACACTGAAATTTTTGTTCACGAACAAGCAGCGGACGATCCGCACATGGTCAATGAAGTGTTCGTTCAGATGGGAATGAGTTATGAATCCGCTCAAACTGACTTTCTGCGAGCATTAAGCAATTTTGACGTGTCTTCATCGTGTAAAAGAGCCTGTTCGTCAAGGCATGTAGATGAAGACGAGTCGGATTCACAACCCCGACCTGCAAGGCTTCCAAAATTAAAACTTCCGACCTTCTCTGGTCGATACGAAGACTGGGAAGATTTCTGTGACCTGTTCGCATCTCTTCTTCATGATTTTCCGCGGTTGGCTAACGTTACAAAGCTGCTATATTTAAAATCTCGTCTAACTGGTACCGCGGCTGACCTGGTTAAAGAGTAGCCACAACAAACGTCAATTAGATATCCACCTAGCAGTTCTTGAAAGCTCCCAAAACCATTATATCGGTCCCTGCCCAATCTTTCTGGTAAAATCTCCTTATGGACGTCGGGATGATGTACGTCGTCTATACCTGTGCTTCAACTGCATGGGTCCTCATAAATCTCAAAGGTGTGCATCTAAACGTAGGTGTAAAGAGTGCTGCGATAAACACCATTCGTCGCTGCACACCACCGCGCCTAGGCAGGCAGCGGCCAGCCTGAAATCAGACGAAAGTTCCTTCCACGAAAGTTTCTTCCACGAAAGTGGTGAGATGCAACCTGCTTCTTCATCCACTGTCTCCGTATTGGCATCAAGCTCTCCCGACCCATAGCCTCCTTTATCAAGGAGTCCATTGTACATTCACTTCAGTTGTGCAAACGTCGCGCAATTATCCCGTTGACGGGCATGGGCGTATCACCCACTCGTATGGCTCGTGCCATTGCGCAAGATTCAATAAGTTCAGTAGATGACTCTTCCTTTCACCTTGAGAGTGAAGCCTTGGTCCTTCCTCGTCTCGCTTCAAAACTCTCCTCTAGGTTTCCTAGGGATTTTGACCTACGCCAGTTCGATGGTCTTCGATTATCTGACCTTTGTTTCTGTAAAAATAATTCAGTCGAAGCAGTCTTGGAGTCAGATGTGTATTGTCGGAATCTGGGACCTGGTTTGCGTCGCATCCCACTTTCATTATTGATCGCTCAAGACACGGCGTTGGGTTGGATCGTCTCGGGATCGACACAACCAGTCGTGCTACGACGGCCTGATTGTCAGCCACAAACCACACTCACGATTGGACAATGTAACACTGACAACGGGTTGCGAGGGACCTTGCTGCGTTTTTGGAGTGTAGAGGAGGTACCTGCTAGCAGAAGTATGATGAAACCAGAGGACCAATCCTGTGAGCGGTTAGTTGTTCACACCTATTTCCGTTCTGTCGATGGTCGGTATGTCATTCTGCTTCCTTTAAAAGCTGAGCTGCCGACAGTCTAGGCTGAGACCCGACAAACGGCCCTAGGTTCGCTTTCTACTACCGATCGTCGTTTCCAGGCCCTCAAGTAAGTAATTCACGAGCGTGGTACATACCGCATCACGCAGTGATCCAATTAAGTTCTATTGAGTAGAAACTCCGAGTTGTTTTCGACGCTTCGTGACGCACCTCAAACCAGTATTGTTTAAATGAATTTTTGCTACCAGGACCCGCTCTTCAGGGTGACATCTCCTTAATAATGTTAAACTGGCGCAGATATCGCTTCGTGTTTACAGCGGATATCATAAAGATGTTCCGCCAAATTCGCGTTCACCCTGAGGATCAGGATCTGCAGAGAATCATTTGTGCTCCCAAACCTAAATAGCCGCCTGTGGATTATCGCTTGACCACTGGCACCTATGGGACCATGTGTGCCCCTTTCCTGGCAATTCGCACACTTGCTCAGTTAGCTAAGGATGAAAAGCATCATTATCCTCTCGGAGCTCGTTGCCTCCAGCGCAATACCTATGTAGATGGCATAGAGCAAGCAGATTGCTTCAAATGAGCCTGTTAAGACGTTGGGTTTACGCTGGAACTCGGCCATGGATGTATTTGGATTCAATGCGTACCTGAACCTGGCGGCCTCCACGCCCATCACACGAACTGTTTCATCGGATATCTCTCGAGTATTTGATCCACTGGGCTGGCTCACTCTAGTTACCGTTGTTGCAAAAATCTTGATGCAAGATCTCTGGATATTAAAATGCAATTGGGATTCTTCTTTGCCTTCTGAGATCCTTAAACGATCGAGAGATTATAGTGCTTTAATGCCCTCCTTCTAGACGGCTTCTGATGGCTAAGACTAAAGTCAGCCCTGTTAAGACACTCAGCATCCCAAATCTTGAATTAAACGCGGTTGTCGATAAATAAATGTCTTTTGAAATTTGCTGTGCGGTCAAGTTTTTCAATACGTCACTTTCATCGACGTACCCTTGAGCCACTTGTGCCGATTTCCACCCTCCATGCCTTCGAATTGCCGACATGTCCGCCCCTGATTCTGCAAGCAGAGTGGCTGAGGTTCGTCGAAAGGCGTGCCCTGTGTATTTTTCCGCGTTTGGTAATTCGAGAAATTGTGCGATGAGTTTTGGCATTTTCATGAACTTATTCTTTCCAATGGCTTGATGTGTACATTTTTCTTTTTGAAAATTCAAGAAGAAACGGTCGGAAGTACAATTGGGTGGGCGGTGATTGATGTACTCTTGTATTATTGGGGTAAATTTCTCGTGAATATGGAATCTTCTTGGATGGTACGTTTTTGTGTTCGGTATATAAACTGCAAAAGCATCGCCTTTCAGTTTGACATCGCAGAATTTCATCTTTGTCAACTCGTCGCTGCGACATGCTCCAGATGTTCCGAAAATGCTAACAATCTGTAAATAAATGTTTATAGTCGATAATTAAAATTTTTTGTAAATATAAGATAAAATATAAGATAAAAATAAGATAAAATTTATTTATATCCTTATTGATATTTTTATGAATAAGAAGACACTTTATTATTCGCTCATTTTTATCACTTAAAAATGCATTTTACAATAAAATTTTTATTTTGTTTCATTTATTAATTTTCAGAGTTAGGTTATATATATATATTACACTTCTTTTCTTTTTGCCACTCGATGAATTGTTGGTAGGTTTGCTCGTATCGCTGCCGGGATTTTGCCGGCAACAAATTGTCGGCGATAATTTTCACCGCCTCTGCGTTTAATTTGATTATAATCAAATCGTTAATATTTTCGTCCTCCATAACGGTCTATAAATGCAACTGATTTTTAACCTGCTTTATAAGCTGTCTAAAACTTTAACGTTGGGAAGTTGTATTCTATACGCTTTTTCTTTTCATTTTTCTTTTTTTTTAGTTTGCGAGGTCTTGAGATCTTTGATCTATCAACCAATCACAGGCACGTAAGTTACTTTGCCTAAGTGTTTTTTTATTTTCGCAATATTACAGCACAGTTTGCTGCATTATACCATTTTCTCAATGACTAACAGGCCACGAAAGCCGCCATTTTCGATGTTAGTGTCGAGAAAAATTATTTTTACGTTGTATAATGGAGGCAAGCAAAAACGATTACAGCAACCATAATTCGTTTGTTGCGTATGCATAAAAACAGAAAACGATCGTAGCAATCGTCATTTTTTTGTTGTTTTAAGGAAGATCTTAGGCTTCTGAAAGTACACTCTAATACAACGAGTCTCAGTGTATTAGAGTGCAGCATCTTAGAAAAAGAAATTGAAGTTTTTCGGGCTTCATTTGGTCTCACTTAATGATTTAAAAGATAAGTTGATTTCATTGCGAAACCGTTCATCCCGTTCAGTAATTGAAGCTCTGGTTCTGTTTCTCTTTCAACTACACACAGGAAACTCAACTAAACTAATCAGTTCTATCTTTCAGTTGGATAATGAACAGTCAATTATTTTGGAAGATTCAAATGGTTCACGCAACTTTTCGAAACAAGGTGATACTTTTTTATTTTATGGCGGATTTCTTGATGTTGTATGTAGTTTAGAGGAAAGAAAGTTTAAAGTATTAATGCTGAAATTCGCTGGGTTCTGGAATCTGTGCATGGCATGTGAAAACAAAAGTATTGATATTGATCACAAGATTGATAAGAAGCTGTTATCTAAGTAGCTTAAAGGATGCGTACTCAAAAATCTATCGAAAATACTTTGGCTATTGAGGCTCAAAGGAAAGGATGGCACATTGAACATAGAATATGTTAGAGATGAGAAAAATTTGCTGAAGTTAAAGATTCCATCCAGGCATACGTCTCGCACAACTTATAGGTTTTTTTTTTAATATAAAACTAAGAGCGTTGGAGTTACGAGTCTAACACATTATGCATGTGAATGTGTTAAGGTAAAAGCACCAATAGCCGGACAGAGCCATGATTTTTTCTCAAAAGTAGAGATTTATGAATCACTCATCGCTAATTTGGTGTACCGTATACAAACCTCGAAATGTACACTTTAAAAAGTGAAAAATTTGTTGAATTAGAAATTAAACCTTCGCCAAGAAAAAAAAATTTCTCTACTGAAGCACAAGGCTGGTCGAAATGTAGCGAAATCTGCTCTATAAACTAACTGACGCGTTGTCTTTGTTAAGCAAATAACATTTACATTTACCTTCATTTGTCATTTTAATACGTGTTACACTAAAGTCAAATGCTTTATATAAACCATAATATTTTTGAAAATTAAAAAACATTTTCTTTCAATTAAATATTTTAAATCTGGTTATCAGGTCAATGAATATTCGTTTTGCCTAATAACCGAACGCGTGTCCGGCGTTACACTGCGCTGTTTTTTTAGGAAGAAACAGGAAGAGACAGAGGAGAAAGAAGCTACACTAAAAAAAAGAACAAGAACAAAAAGAGAAAAAAGAAGCCGCATTAAAGAAAAAACAGAAACAGCAAGAAAAAAGAGAAGCCACGTTAAAGGAAAATCAAAAGCAGGATAAAAAAAAAGTCTTAGAAAAGAAAGAAAGAAAAATAAAACAAAAAACCAGCAAAAAACGAAGAAGCAGAAGTGTTAAATAAATATTTTATCATGTGAATGTAAAGCAAAGTTCAAAGGAAAAAAATTGGCAAAATAAATTAAACTTATTTAATAGACCTCAAATGAATGAAGTTCATTAACAATTCTATTGGTAAAATCTTTTCAATATTTTTTTTTATAAGCGTAGACCTAAAAAATGTTTCCGTAAATATTTCCCAGTGTTTATTATGCTTAAAAAATATCAAATCCATATCAATCAAATTATAATATTCTCATGTCCGAGTATTGGTGCAGCGCTGTCCGGCTATTGGATCAATTCACTTTTCCTGTCCGGCAATTGGCTCCACAGAATTATTTAATGAAGAAAATTATTAAAATGGATTATTCAGATTTAACATAACTCTGAACTTTTTGTTATAGTAGGGAGGACACATACATGCAAATAATTGCGACAATTCTTGATTCCGCATCACATTTAGAACGATTAATACAAAAAATTGAATGACATTTCCTTAGACGTCCGGCTATTGGTGCTTTTACCTTAATAGTAGAAAAACAGTTGGTTGCTGTTCTCACATTGCACTCGTCGTTTATTATTTATCGTACTCAAGGTATTTATTACAAATTTTTAAACCAGTAGAAATACTGAGCAATTTATTTAAGAACGATAATTGCATTCCAGTAATTGACAGTGACAGTGAAGAAGATCAAGAAATATGTGAGAGCCAGAGGACATACATTAAAAAAGCACACCGACGATTATGAACTGATTTGAGAGGCGAGGGGATTCACTTTAAAAAAGCACCCTGATGATAAGGAGCTTTAAAACGTACTGCAACCTTCTCGTGGTAAACTCTGGCAACTATACATATATAGGCAAAGTGCATACGTCCTTTAAAAAAAGGGTCCCATTCATCCACCGCAAATTTAGGCAGCGGGCGGCACCGTTACGTACATTGACTTTATTAACTATGTTTCACCACAAAAAAATCTGAGTTGTAGTCTACAGTTCAAGGATGTTTTTCTGAAAACATAAAAGTATTATCTCTAAAACAGCATAAGAAAAAAAATGTCAAAATTTTAAAACATTTTTTATGCTTATTTTCTATCCGAGAAATTTATTAATTTTTTAATAATTTTCCAGAATAATTTTTGAAAAATTTGAAATCTTTCTGTGGGAAATAAGAAGCTCTCGACTGCGCTAGGATTCGAGCCCAAGTCTTTCGATTGTAGGTCGACTGCTGTAACCACTGAGCTACACAGGCGTCCGACATATCCTTCTCCACAGGCAGATCTCCTTATATCGCCTAGTGGCAATTTCAAACTCAACTAATTGATTTGTTATCCAGAATAATCTTTAAAACATATAACAGATGACACATAAAGCGTGTGTATGAATCTATCGGACCATGTTTATTATAATTTTCATCAACGTTTCACCATCACTCCGATAACATAATCAGGATTAAAATCTAAATATAATAAAAAAACTTAGTTTATGACAACTGAATCATTCAGGCCAAGAAATAACGATTAGTCAAATAAAAATTAGGATATAAAACTGTTACCTTATGTGAATAAATTACTGATTATAGTTCTTAGTACGGTCCATTGTTACAGGACTGATAAAATTTCAACTTCTAATTCGTCACCTTTAAGAAAAATATTTTTCACAGTCAAATATAAAAATGTAATTCTTGAAATTCTCAAATTAAGGTCAATTTTAGTATATGAGAGCGAGTGCACACGATCCGCTCTCATGTTAAATCAAAATTGTATGAATAATATTATTAAATTACCTAACCTTTAGTTTTCAGAGAACTATGATTGTTATTAGTTTGCTACATTTAATGAAGAACAAATCAAAATAAAATCTACAAGCAAACATTTGAGTTGAACAATTAAATAAATCAAAAATAATTAAAATATTGAACTTACAAATAATCTAGTATAATGTTATTAGCACTATTTAAATTTTCTAAATTAGTAATATTATTTAAGCTATTACTGCTACCTTCTTTTTTTATAACCATCTCAGCAAAAGTTCATTTATAAAAACTACTTTTTTGATGCAGTATTTTAACTTTTTCCCATTGAATGGAATGCTCTGCATAGTCAACAACATTATCTTCCAAGTCTTTACTGATTATATCATGATATTTCTCATTAAGTTTAAAATTGTCAATATGTTCCTTTTTTCTAATTCTTAATGGACGTTTCGTTTGACCTACATCACACTTGCCACAAGTGCGAGAAAACCGATACATGACATTCTTCTTGTTAAGACATTCAAGAGGATCTTTACCTTTCTTAATAAATGTATTTAGATTTGACTTACTGCGAAAAATTATCCTAACATTGATGTCTTTAAAAAGTATTTTAATGTTTTCAGAAAGGTCTCCATAATAAATAAATGATATAACACCTCTATTAAGTTCAGTGACTTTATTAATATCCAGCTAATTATTGTTTCTACTACGTATATCTAAAGTTCTTGTATTGATGTTTGGTAATAAATTGTGAAGGTTGGTTATTCATTAACAATAAATCATGTACCGTTTTTAAATTATTCTGATGAAATTTTGTATCTGCAAGCAGAATGGCATAGTCAGTCAAACTCTTAATTACTGCAACTTTCTAATGTATGGGATTTTTTGAAAGATAGTTCAAATATCTACCGAATTTTTTTTTTTTATGATACCAATCTGTTAGTAAGTGGCTTTCATTCCTAACAAGGTTAATATTAAGAAAACTTAAAGAATTATTATTTTCTATTTCATATGTAAATCTGAGTCTATCATGATATGAATTGAAGAGAGTAACTAAGAATTCAATTTTATTAGCAGGAATTATTGTTCTAAAAATGTGTTATCAACATATCTCAAATAAATTGGATTATGAAAATCAATTTGACTTAAACAGCTGATTTCTAAGTCTTACATAACTATGTCTGAAATAATCGGAGAAATAGGAGAACCCATTGTTGTTCCATAAGTTTGTTTATAATATTTTATATATTTTGTTCATTAAAGTCAGTGGAGCTATTTTTGAGAAAGATCAATTTTTTTATTCTTCTTTCCCTCTCCATGTCTTGCACAAAAATGGGATTTTGAGGTGTAAACTTAGTGGATTTTCATACCACATGGAAAGCAACTTATGAATTTAATTTCATCTTTATATGTGCAAGGGCTTTGGCAGAATATCTAATATGTTTTTTTTTGATAATTACAAGATAAAGAAATTCTTCACAATCAATTTGGAATAATTATGTTTTAGGTGGAATATTATGAAAGGACGAAGAAAATAAAAAGTGAATATTGCTCGTAAATTTGTCAATCTAGTTCCAGGACTGAAGACTATAACAATAACAAATGATCCTTCAGAATATTAAAATTCTCGTTTCTTGAAATAAACTTTTTCGTCCACTAATGGAAATTCGCATTTCTCAAGCGGTTTTAAATGTCTTTACTCGTTGCAGGACAAAATTTTCTAGAGAATGAAAGCCACTTAGGAAAACATAAAAAGATATTCATCGGGTAAAACCACATGATTTGCTCAGCTTTAAAACATTTTCGTGTAGGCAAGGATCTGACGATTCCACTCGGTTCAAGACTCCTACGTGGATCAGTGGAAAAAATTTTTTTTTCAGGGACACACACCAACTACAAGCCAGACTTCCCAAATATTGCATTGCATCCTTCTGACTACTGTAACTTCCCCCGATCCTTGCAACTTATATCTATTATTTTCACCTTCGCTCTGCTACTTATATTATAGCGATGAGTGAAAGTCAATCACAAACCACCGATTTACTCAAAAAGTCATTTTTTATTATCTTATAACTTATTACAATCCAAAAAAGACTTATAATTTTCTGATTTTTCCAAATCATTTTAGTCGATTACGTCGATCATTAGAAGAGTGTATCACTCACCGTGATAACGGAACTCTTCTATATCGACCTTATCCAGCTGAGATTTAGAATTAATTTAACGTTATTTAAAACTAGATGGAATTTTTTAATATAAAATGAAGACATTTTCTGTGAAAAAAGGAACGCTTCCACTCCGCAGGGTATTGAGCCCTTATATTTCATAGGCGGTGCAGGGCAACATTTTTAGAACAAATATAGTTTCAGTAAACTTCAAGCTCACTAAACAGATTTTAATATTTCAGCACAACGTCATTCTCATGCCACAGCTCGTGGAAAAAGAGCTTGCAATGGCATAGATACGAACGTGAAGAGAAAAGCTACTCGATCTAGTTTTCAAGCTTCCGCAAAAGCATATTCTTACTGCAAGAGGTCTATTTGAGTGGGCGAAAAGAAATTGCAAAGAGCCTTTGGTTTCTTTCACCAATAGAGAAACTCACGCAGTAACCATCAAGATGCTAAAACCTAGACTTGACCATGCGAGAACGATACCAGGCACATCACAGTTCCATGTTTTTTATCCCTGATAACTATGGCCTGTTACAGTTGAAGGGATTCTCAGCTTTTACATTCAATGATTTTTTGCCCACATGAAGAGGAAAGAAATTAAATATAAGAAACTATGATAAGAAACTGAACGACGCTTTATCATCAAGAACTTTCAAATGTGTTTGTGTAACAGATTACAACAAATAACAACTATTCTCATAATTATGTCACGTCCTGTGACCGTTTCTTACTTAAATGACTTTATATTAATAAATAATCAAATCCTAATGCTATATGTGAATTCAAGATATATTATTTAAAATTAAAATACCTAATCAAATTATTATTAAGAAAAGAGGAGAATCGCCCGGAAGACAAACGACGGAAAATCTTGAAATCATTATAAAAAAAAAAAAAACACGAAAACAAAACAAGGAAGTTACTATTCGAAATAATGCGAGTCACAAAAATCAATATCTCTATTCTCACCCCAACTGGAGATACACAATAAGAGATGTAAATTATGAATTTAATTTCATCTTTATATGTGCAAGGGCTTTGGCAGAATATCTAATATGTTTTTTTTTGATAATTACAAGTTAAAGAAATAAACAAAAAGAAAAAACAAGGAAGTTACTATTCGAAATAATGCGAGTCACAAAAATCAATATCTCTATTCTCACCCCAACTGGAGATACACAATAAGAGATGTAACTGAGATGTCATTGAAGTCTAATTTTATATGGATTATTTAAAAGCCACAAATGGTCTTTAGAGATGTGGAAAATTCACCTAGGGAAGAAAACACTCAACAAATAAAGAAATTTAATTGATAAAATTTGGAAAATGTCAAAGGGCCAAGTTCCAGAAAAACAGTGGTAAAATAGGGTGAAATTTTCAATCCTCTAGGATATTTAAGCAGCCCGATTCCAAAAAGGGACGGCAGAAATTCAGTTTTTCATCAAGCTCGTCGAGGTTTATTTCCGTTCTCTTTCAGTAGCCCTTCGACCCCAAGGTTCAGTAGTTCGGCAACCCAGAACTCAGTTTTAGTTCTTAGTTGTCCTCCTAGCAAGTTTGAAGAAAATATTTTTTGGTTACCCCATCGGAGAGATTTATTTTTTTCTGCATTATTCTTAGTGCATGGTGAAATTTTTTCTGTATGGACTATCAGTAAGTTCAACTGGAAGGAACACGATTGGCAGTAATTGACAAAACGAAGATTTGAAAAAGGCGACCCCTCAACCAGTATTATCTTAAATCTGGATTCAATTATCATGTCAATTTCTATAACATTCCAGGACTTCCTCAAAATTTAAGATACTCGTCTTGAGACTTCTCAGTCCCTACCAGAATATTTTTAAAAATAAAACCAACAATTAACAACCAAAACAAGAGAGAATATTTTGAAATTTATTCCCATGTAAGGATCTATAAAAGTCTTGAATTTATGTACATATTGTAGCTCTTTGTCCATTGACTGTAATCTATAATCAATCAGTATCAATTTGAACACTAAACAATGTACCGAAGACGTCTGTGAGTTGGGCTTACTAAGTGCCACGTCTTTATATACTTATAGTATAATCGTTCGGAAGATCAGATAGCGCTACACTAGGTTAAGTGCGCTGCCTCTCGCCTGATCACCAAAGTAAAGCAACCTTGGGGGAAGTCAGCGCTCGGATGAGTGTCCCTACTAACGGTTTTCTTGTTTAGTGGAAAAATTTCCAAATGGAGGAGTAAAAATTTAGGTCATAAGTTCCAATTTTCGTTTATTAAGATAGTTGAAATTAAATAAACCGACGTTTCTGCACTTTATTTGAGCCTTTATCAGGGTATAAAAAATATATTCTGTAAGAATATTTAAACCATGTTATACAGACGATAAGTGTCATTTAATAAAAACGGAGTCATTAAAATATTAAAATCTGTTTACCTTGAACATCGTAATTTTTAGATCTAATTTTTTATCACAGATTATCATATTGAAAGGAACTTATATTTTTTCCATCCTATGATGAGTTCTTACCAAAGTTTAAACTTAAAGTTTAACTGTTTGATATCAAAAAATCTCTAATTTGATTTAGGTTTAATTTTCTGAATTGAAAGTCACTAATTTTTATTCCTCTATTAATTAAATTGTTAAAACAAACCATTTTGTTGTGTAAAAGGATGGTGAGAATTATTATTCAAATATTGAACTGAAAAAGAAACCATAAAAGCCTTCAAAGTAGCATATAAAAGTATTAATCACAACTTCAATGAAAACCACATGAAAATTCATTTTACACTCCAAACACGCATTGAATTTATTTTATTCCCGATGGTCCCAACTGAACGTCTCGATCATTTCCTTGACCCGTTTCGCTATGTGTGATGGGGCATTATCGTGAAAAAAAATGACTTTGTGTTGCCTTCTTCGATAATCCGGTTGTTTTTCTTGTAATGCTCGATTTAAATCGATCATTTGCTGTTGGTAGCGATTCGTGTTGACAGTTTCACCAGGTTTTAGCACCTCATAATAGATAACACCCTTCTGATCCCACCAAACGCACTTTTTCGGTGTTTTCCACGATCTTCGTTTCTCACATCAAAATTACCACTTTTGAGTTTTTTAAACCACTCGAAACACTGTATTTTTCCAAGAGCATGTTCACTGTAAGCTTTGACAAGCATTCGATGCGATTCTGCATCAGTTTTCTTCAAGTGATAACAAAAAACCAGTGCTGTCCGCAAATCGTAGTTCGTAGGCACAAAACTCGACACGTTGATGCTTGTTGTAAATACACTGGTATATCAAACTTGGGTTGTTGTCTACTGAAAATCTTTCTCCGCTGCTAGAGGGAGAAGGTGGCGCTGCAGAAGCGGTCGTTCGGTCCCTAAACTGATGGCAATCACCATCAATAGGGAAATTCCGGTTTCATACTTCTAGACCTGGTATATCTTCTCACATAATATTCACAATAATTTAAGACAAAGGAAAACCCATGAGATATCTTGATACTTGTTTGTAGTAATTTTTGATGAAAGAAAAAATTGTATTATTGAAAATTGTTCTAATTGCAATTAGTATTTAGTTTTTTGAAATTTATTTCAGGCCACGTACGGAAGTAATTGGTTTCTTTGCAAACATTCTCAAGGAGTATGAAGCGCAAACAAGATCTGACATAGGTGAGTGGACATCGACCACTAGGAAATTGGTGTCCTTGAAAGAACAACAAACCCTATTAATCAGATTTATAAGAGAATGTATTATTCATGCATATATCGAAAATTTATCTAAAAATGTTGACTTGTATAATCCACATTATAAGGTTTACAAGAAAATAATTAATGCTAAAACTTTGTATAAAAAAAAAAATTCTCAATTGTGAGAAGAAAAACATTATTAGTCAAATTAATCACTCAGCCAACTTTGATTTGTTTTGAAAACATCGTCTTCTTAGATCTATACATAAAGTTTTAATACACAATTTTTTCGAATTACAAGAATTCTTATTAAGTAAATTAGAATATGAGAAACGAGCAGACTGCATAAAAAGTTCGAATTTTGAAAAAACAAATTTTTATCTGAAAATAAGAACATCATGAATATTAAATTAAATTAATAGTTTAAGAATATTTCAAACTACGGCTGAGCGAAAACAGGGCTTCACTGATGCTCTCAAGGAAGCACTGGGAGAGTCGGTCAGCGTCCGTGTGCTGGTCCCCAGGACAACACTGGAGATCAGGGACATGGACAGCTGCACGACGGTAGAAGAGGTGGGGCTAACCCTTCGGAAGAAGTTGCAGAACTATGAGGGGAAGCTTGAGGTGCGCCTGACTAGACCAAATGCGGCCGGGCAGCGCATGACTGTCATGACATTGAGGAAGAGGCAGCCGCGCGCCTCCTACAGTCAGCGCGCATCCACATTGGGTGGATCAGCTGTAGGCTGAGACGGCGAGAACAAGTTACTCGCTGCTTCAGAAGCCTCAGCTTCGGCCACGAAAGCCGGACCTGCAAGGGGCCTGACCGAAGCACACAGTGCTACAGGCGTGGAAGCGGGGAGCATAAGGTGGCTGACTGCAAAACCAGCCCCAAGTGCTTCCTGTGCACAGGTGGTGCAGTAGGGCACATAGCGGGGTCGGACAATTGCAGGGTCTTCCGAGAAGTCCTAGCAAAATAGGGCCGCTCCTCATAAAGGTTCTGCAGGGGAATTTGAATAGAAGCAGGACGGCCCAGGACCTGCTTGCTCAGATCTGTCTCGAGAAGAACGCTGACGTAGTGATCGTCAGCGAACAGTACACATCACGGGTCATGAAGAGGCTATGTCTGGGTGAGATGCAGCCAGATAAATTTTATCAGCTGCTACCTCACCCCAAATGAGAGCATAGGCGACTTCCAGGCAAAGCAAGATTGCCTGGAAGACGCAGCCATAGACATGGAAGGGGAGCTGATAGTGGCCGGAGATTTTAACGCCAAAGCCCTCGAGTGGGGCGAAAGACAGCCCGACTCAAGAGGCGGACGTGTCCTGGATATGGCGTCCAGGCTGGGACTAGTGGTTCTAAACACTGGCTCCACGTCCACCTTCAGAAGGGCTGGCTATAGGGAGACGATTCCGGAAGTCTCCCTGGCCACGGAAAGCCTGGTGGTGCATGTGCGAGACTGGCAGGTGATCGAGGACTTTACGGCCAGCGATCACCAGTACATAACGTTCCGCGTTCGTGATGAAATGCCGTCCCGTGCTGCTGCACAAAGCGCCCCCCCCCCCCTAGGTAGAACTTCAAAAAAATGGACACCGAGAGGCTGTCTCTGGCCCTAGAACGCGTTCAGCAGACCCTAGCCGAAACAGAGGATGGAGCGGTGTCTCCAACGTGGGCCGAAGTGTTGACAAGCATGACAATGCGATTGATCCACCAGGCCTGCGCGGAGGCTATACCGAGGAGCAGAGCACGCGATGGCTGGCGTCCTGCTTATTGGTGGACAGATGAAATTGCGGGGCTCCGAAGGAAGTGCCTAAGTTGCAGGCGCGTAGCTCAACGAGCCAAGAAGAGCGACCGCAATGCGGCTCTGAGAAGAGCCGAATATCTGGTGGCGAAGAGAGCCCTAGGTCGGGCCATCAAAGCCAGTAAGCTCCGATGCTGGAACAGACTGCGGGATGATCTGAACAACGATCCCTGGGGTCTAGGGTATAAAATCGTTATGGTTTGAGGATCCATGGACACCGGAGGACCTGGAGGCTCCACCATACACGATGGTGGGGCTCAGAAGAGCTGTGTGCTCATTGAAGAAAAGAAAGGCTCCGGGTCCGTATGGATTGCCGGCTGAAGTGCTGAAGGCAGTAGCGAGGAGTCATCCGGAGCTCTTGCTTAACATGTACAACTCTTGCCATAAGGCGGGTGTTTTTTCCCCCGCTGGAAGGAGGCGAGGCTTGTGCTGATAGGCAAGGGCAAAGGACCAGCAGATGGACCGTCGTCTTACAGACCTCTGTGCATGCTGGACACTGCCGCGAAGCTCCTGGAGAAGCTGGTGAGACCGCGTCTACAAGCCGCGCTGAAAGCAGCTGGAGACCTGTCCGAGAGACAATACGGCTTTCGGACGGGTAGGTCCACCGTAGATGCTCTCCAGGAGTCAGTGAAGGCTGCCAAGAGCGCGGAGAGGGGTAACCATTACTCCAGACCCGTCTGCCTCTTGGCGACGCTAGACGTCAAAAATGCCTTCAATTCCGTGAGGTGGGTTGACGCGCTGAAGACACTGAAGCGGGACTTCCAGGTACCCCAGTACCTTCTCCGGCTTATCGAAGACTATTTGAAGGACCGCTTCATTGTCTATGATACAGAGGATGGCCCAAGACGCAAAGAGCTCACGGCGGGAGCAGACCAAGGCTCTATCCTGGGTCCCGACATATGTAACGCCTCCTATGACGGGATCCTTCGCATGGAAATGCCTGATGGCTGCTTCCTGATCGGGTACGCGGACGACGTGGCGGCTCTCATCTCCGCAAGGGATGTAGAGTCTGCCCAACTGCGTCTCGGTCAGGTAATGTGCCGTGTTCGCCGCTGGATGCTAGACCACGGGTTGGAGCTAGCGATGGCGAAAACCGAGATCGTGCTCCTCACGCAGAAGAGGATTCCCAGCTTGTTTTCTGTACAGGTGGGCGATGTCACGGCCCAGACAATGGCGGCCGTAAAATACCTGGGGGAGATGCTAGATACGAGGCTCACTTTCTGGGAACAAATACGAAGAGGGGCGGACAAGGCGGCGGAGGCGACGGCGTCTCTCAGCAGGGTGATGGCACGAAAAGTACCGCAAATTCCTGGCAGCTGTACAGAGCAGGGGAGCCCTCTGGGTGGCGTGCTCGTATCGCACGGTCTCGGAGGCTGCCGTCCTTGTCATCGCGGGGGTGATCCCCGTGGACCTACTTGCTCAAGGCCGAAAGTTTGTCCACCAATCGAAGGGAACACTCCGCCATACAAGAAGCCGCCAAATCGCAAGAGACCAGGCGCTATGCGCCTGGCAAGGACGCTGGATGGAGGATACGCGCGGAAGATGGACGGCGAAGCTTATTGGCGAGCTGTCCCCGTGGTTCCATCGTCGGCATGGTGAGGTAGACTACTACCTCACGCAAATGCTGACAGGACACGGGCTCTTCCGCTCGTACCTCCATAAAATGGGGGAGGTAGGGGAGCCGCAGTGCTTATATTGTGGGGACCCCAAAGACGACGCCCTCCACACCTTTTTCAAGTGTGAAAGCTGGGCGCAGGAGCGCCATGATCTGGAGACTGCCCTGGGGCAGATATCGCCTGACAACATCATTGGCGTCATGCTCCAGGGAATCAGGGAGACGCGCTCCAAAGATCTGCTGGTGGAACTGAAATGTTCAACAAAATGCAGAGGGAGGCTAGACACTGCCTTCAAAGAAGCGGTTGGAGCCCAGGGGACGGTACGCCATCTCATCCCCAGGATCGAGGTTGAAATCACCGACCTGGAACCAACCATTGGAACCGGAGACGTCGAGGAGGCTGTGAGAGGCTTCTTCGAGCAAGAGTCGGAGATAGAGCTCACCGTCTCCCTAACGAAGAGACCCTACAGGGGAAACAGGAAGGCGTTTGTTCTCTTAGAGGAAGGAAAAGCCTTGAAACTTCTGAAGGCGGCCCACATCAAAATTGGGCGGGTATCATGTAGGGTTCGCAGGAAGAAGGAGATTAACCGGTGCTATCGCTGCCTTGGCTCCGGCCACATAGCAATGGACTGTCGTGGACCAGACCGAAGTAGGTGCTGCTGGAGATGCGGCGAGGAGGGTCATACCGCGGGGTCCTGCACAAGGCAACCGCGGTGCTACCTCTGTACGGCAATGGAAGAAAAGCCCCGAACTTTTTCTTTTGCCAGTATGTTTCCATTTCCGTAATTTCCTTGATCTCTTTATAATATCTGCAGTAACTAGACTGTTCTATTCTTGTCCAATCTTTCTGTATGTCTTGAGCTTCTGCAATCGTTTCCAGTTCGACTAGCCTCTTCGCAACTGTATCCAATGGCTTCCCTTTCCCCATCGTCCTAATGATTTGTCCATCTCCCATGTTCTCCATTGCTTTCTCGAACGACCTTCCCCAGTTAGTTGGTCTGCTATTCCTAATGTTCCTTATTTCCTCCTTTATACACTTTCTTGCCCATCTGTACTCTTCCATAGCAAGCAGCTTTACTGTGAATGCACCCACCCTTCTTCTTGCCGCTATTTCTGTACTCCTCCTCCCTGCCTCCATTTTCCATATGTGGTCCGGTGTGTTTTTTCCTAGTCTCATACTCGCTTTCACATATCTGCTTTGGATCTTCTCTATCGCCTCTCTTCTTTTCCATTCCCAAATTTCCACTCCATATAATGGCACTGTTTTCACCGTTGAGTCCATAAAATATAGTCTTCTCCTGAAAACAGTCATCGCAGCTCTATTAGTTTCACTCCCTACCTTATTAATTAATTGTTGCGTTTTTCCTGCTGCTTTTTGATGTATGTATTGTATTGATTTGTAGCCATGAGCCAAAATCCGTGGTAGTTAAATTCTCTTACTACTTCCAACTTTCTGTCTTTATAATTCCACCTTTGTTCCTTCCTTCTCCCTCCATTGCTAAATACCACAACCTTCGCTTTCTCGACATTCACCCCCATCAAATTCTTATCCGTCTATCTTTCTAAGTTTCTAATCATTTTATCTAACTCCTCCTTACTCTCCGCAACTATCACAGCATCATCTGCATAAAGCAATGCATAGATCTTTGTATTTGAATCTGGGCCCAGAACCGTGCCTCCATCTCCTTTTCGTCTCAGGTCTACTTCTAAATCATTAATATAGATATTGAATAAAATAAGGCTAAGCGGGCACCCCTGCCTCAAACCTTTTTTTGTTATAAATTTTTCAGTCTTCTCTTCTCCTACTATTACTTTATTCCGCGTGTCTTTGTAAATATCTTTGGTCATTTCCAGTAACTTTCCCTCTATTCCCATTCTCTCCAATCTTTCCCGGAGCCTTTTTATATCCACCATGTCAAACGCTTTTTTAAAATCCACAAATACTGCCTACAACTTGCCTCTCTTTCTTTTCAGTCTATTTTCTATTATTGTATTCAAGACGAAGATTTGCTCTATAGTGCTTCTTTTTTTTCTAAATCCTGCTTGAGCTTCCGTCAGTTTCTTTTCCCTCTCCAACTTTTCGCTCAATCTTTCTGCCATTATTGACGCCAATATTTCATAACCTATGTCCAGCAATAAGATTCCTCTGTAGTTACCCGACAAGTTCTCATCCCCCTTTTTTTGGATGGTATAGATCGATGCTGTACGGCAGCGTTTTATTAATTGGTTTATCTGCTGCAAATCCTTGATCAATTGAATAAGTACTTCTATTCCTTACCTAGGCATACCCACCAAAAATTCTGCTGCGCTCCCATCCTCTCCTGTAGCCTTACCTTTTTTTAACTTGCTTATCCTTGCAATTATTTCTTCTTGTTCTAGAAGTTTACTTAAATCATCCTCTTCTAGTATTTTTTCACTCCTCTCTTCTTTTCCTTCATTGTCTTTCTCCTCATGATCACTCTATACCTTCCTATTGATATATTCTTTATATGTCCATTCGTCAGCTTGTTCCTCTCTTTTCTTCTCTTCAGCCTCCTCTATATATTCATCTACTCCTTCTAGTAACGACTTGAAGTGTTCCAGCCATGTTTCATTCTTAATTGTATTACTAGCTATTTCTCTTTTCTTTCTATACCAACTTATGGCCTTCCACCATTCTGTAATATTCCTGCCTTCTGCTACCTGTTTTTGCTTTTCATCCAAACAATCTTTAATCAGTTTGTCTCTCAAATCTGTTAATTTCTTTCTACCTGTTAAAACCGAAAAACCCCTCTTTCTCGAACCAACACACCGCCCGCGGAACCGACTTTCGGCTTTAAACTTCGTGGGCAGTTGGTTCCAGCTTAAAGTCGCGTACCACGCTTCCGTCATCCTTCCGAGCGGGATTCCCATCCACGGACACACGCCCGTTAGGCAGGCCGACTAGCCGCGCCAACCAACTGAGGAATAAAAAGATTCCTCCCCCGATCGACACGGACAGCCAAGTCCGCCCAAGACGCAGGACCGCGAGTGCAGGCCCCGATGCAATTTCTACTGGCCATCGTTGTTGCCGCGCTCTGCACACCCATTGAGCTCCCTCGTCTTTATCACCAGGGTGACGAATGACTTGATAAGCATCCATATCTGTTCAGCCTGGAGCATGAGAGAGACCATCGTGTCAGGAGTGAGTTGTGCGCCCACTGCCTGACCGACAGCCTCCCTTTCCGCTCCCCACCTGGTACAGACAAAGAGTGTGTGCTCTGCATTTTCCACATGGGATCCACAGTAGCGAAACGAATCATCGTCTCTTTTCTTAAAGCGCTTCAGGTACGCATTAAAGCAACCATGGCCCGAAAGCGCTTGCACCAGGTAAAAGCTGACTTGACCGTTCTTTCTATCCAGCTAGGTGGCTATTTCACTTTGAAAATCCGCAAGAAAGAAAAATTGTCATATAGGCATTTGACAAGACCGGAGCTATATAAAGCAGCTTTGAATTTAGCACACTCGCCACCAGGCTTCTCTTAGTTTCCCTGGGGCCAACAATGTTGGGCATGAGCCGAGTCAGAGCGGCTCCACATTGGATGGCTTTGGCAGTCGCGATCTGCAGGTGTTCGCCGAAGCTAAGCCTTTGATCCAACTGCACATCCAGGTACTTAATGCTCTTTTTCTACTCAATTTCATGTTCCCCGAAGACGAACTTCGGGTATTGGAAGGATCTCCTGTCCATGACAGCAAAGCCTCGGTGTTTTCAGGGGCCATTTTCAGGCATCTACTATCTAACCAACGATCTGCCCGCCACAGACTTACATTAATCCTTAGCTTCAGGATTCTGACGTCGTCAGCGAAGCACACGCAAAGTGCGTCATCCGCGAAGCCGATGATGCTCCTTCCAGCAGGTAGGTCTATGCGCAGAAAATCGTCATACAAGACGTTCCAAACGAGTGGACCCACCCGTGACGCTTGAGGGGCGCCACATGTCATCTCTTCTTTGAGAGACCACTTGTCGCCCTCGTATATCATCCACCTGTCGCTCAGATAGTCATCTATCATTCGCAACATGTAGTCTGGATCCTTTTTCCGTACCATCGCCTCGATGCAGATGTTACACATCGCGGTATTGAACGTGTTGCGTATGTCCATGCTGACCAACGCGCAGAATTTCTTACGCTTACCAGTTCCCCTTCTTGCTTTAGTGTCGATGTCCACCACTGCCTGGATGGCGTCAACTGTATACCTGCCTTTCCGAAAGCCGAACTGATTTTCCGAGAGACCGTTTTCGCCGACCATGTGACGTTACGTGTGGAAATAAGCTCCGCACAATGTACTTGACTCGATCGGAATTACCCAGGCCTGGGGTACATCGAGTCCCCGGTACGACCGTGCTCGCGGCGAGGCACAGAGCGGTCACATGCCACTACTCGTCTAAATGTAAAATCCCTGCCCCGATTCAATACAATCAGGTCATTCTTAGCGACCATCTTGCCGACGAAGATCCCCCTCCTGTCCAGACACAGGCTTCTCTCCACTCGGGTAACTTACTATTAAAGTTGCCCGCAATAAGGGACCGCCGTCTATCCTCTCTGAGGCTTTCCTCAAGGAAGAGGATCTGGTTCTCAAAGATCTCGAAAGGATCGTTGGGAGAAAAGATGCAGATGTACACACGTACCCCCACGACCTCCACCCAAACGAACCCCGTGTCGGCCTCCAGGAAATCTCTGATGCTGAACTCAGGGCTGCAAAAGAGGACATCTTTTTTCCCCCTATCAGCGTAAGTCAGGAACCGAAGGGGAGGCTTGCACTCCTTGGTCTCGTGTGACGCGTCCCGACACCTTCAGCAGACATCGTTCCTGCCTGGAAGTGCGAAGCCGCGCGACACATGGCCACATCCCTGGCACCTAAAGCACCGGGCAACTTCGACATGCTCTCGGATTCGGCAGTTCACCCACCCCACCCTTAGCCCACCGAGCCCGAGAAAGCTTCGGACGAAGGCCTCGGTTAAACGGACCACCACAGTCTGCACACCGCCAAAGCGCTTGTACGGCCTGCACTGGTCTCCGAGGTCTGGCTTGCCCAGCGCGATGCATAGGTCGACAACAACCTCTTCTCTTGTGACGGTCTCGTCGAGGTTACTTCAAGGGACCATTTTGAGACCAATGATTTAACTTCGGGCTCCTCCCTAGCCATCTGGTAAAGCGCATTTTCGAAGGCGTCACCACCCTTTTTGAGGACCAGGAGCATCTCCTTCCTCCTGGTTCTCCGGCTGGAGAGGAGCTCCGCCCCTGCATTTTCGAGGTTTACCTTCGCCTTCATAGCTTTCAGGATCTCGGCGTAGACCTTTCCATGCTTCGCCGACATCCTGATAGCGTCGCCTGACCTGGCGGCCGGAGAGCGTCTCGGCAACTCCCCCTTTGTCTAGCCCGTGGTAGCTGCAGCATAACATGGCGATATGCCGCCCTTCCCTTTTTTGTGAAGCCGATCCTTGGGGGGAGAAGGAGCAACCCTCTTATAAGTTTATAATCTTACCTCGCTCGACGGCTCGGAAAACTTCGTACGTTTTCGCTCGCGCTCGTGCCTCGCGAGAACCGACGCTACTAACTAAAAGCTCAAATCCGCGCGTGCACTGAAGGCGCGAGAGAGAAAATTAAAGATTATCTAACTTGCCTGTTAGGTTTATACGAAAAGTTCAACGGCCCGTACTCGGTTGAAGAGCAACTTAATAATGCTCAAAGGGGGTTGATACCATAATTTAGGCGCATAATAAAACGTAAAGATATAGTTGATTTTGAGGAGCTCGCGCAGATAAGCAAAGATTGTGAAGCTGAATGGGCAACCATGAGTGATTACAACCCCGCCCCCCTGCGCCGGAAACGTCATTTTTACCGGCATTTGCGTATAGGGGCGAAGAAACTCGGAATACGAGGACTAGTTTGGCAGCTCTGGAAGCTCATATTGAGGAGAAAAATACTCCTAGGGATAAAACGCATTCACCCCCTCGGACAGTGAAATGCTACGCAATGTCACATAGCTCACCTAGGAAAAAAAGTCCTAGATCGGGTAGAAAAATAAGGGATAACCACGTGCAGAAATTTCCCTCTTCCAATAATCCTAAGCAAAACGTGGCGCAAATAAATGTAAACCCGATTTCTCGAGCACCGCCTACTTCGACGACGATTATATGCAGGAATTGCCTTTCTCACGGCATACCTGCACTACACGACCATAATACAATAAGATGTACTAAAGAGCAGCAAATCTTTTGCTATAAATGCGGTCGTGTGGGTTATAGAACACCGGATTGTCCTACACCAAAGTGTAAAGTTTCAAAAAAGCCTCCGGGAAACGTAAAACGGGCCCAGCGCTAAAGGTCAGCGCTGGACCTAGCCCCTTTTCCGACTGTTGAAAAAAGCGCAGCCCTATGATTGGCAGACAGAACAGGATGCTGCATTTGAAGCGATTGAAACCGCCTTGGCTATAGCGCCAGTAGTCCTCGCCCGGACTTCACGCATCCGTTCACTTTGCAGACAGATGCAAGCGGAATTACTCAGTAACTGAAAACGAATGCTTGGCTGTCGTACGGTCCTTTTAAAAAGTTCCGTACATACCTGGAAGGATTCCGTATCACGGGCATGACAGACCACAGTAGCCTTCCATGGCTCAGGTAACTGAAAGACCCGGCATTACTAGCAACAATTTCCGCACTTTTGAACTCATATCGAGCCAGGGCTTTGCCCATTTATTGAATTAATTGTATCTCTAATTTGTAGTTGAACGCTGCTCAATATATTTTATTATTTGCATGCGAGAGTTTCTATATTTTAGGTTAAGTTTTCCTTCCCAACCTAAAATACCATCGGAACCAAACTCCCGATCCATCAAGCCCTAGCCGGAACCCTTGCTCGGCTTTGCTTCTTTTGTTGGTTAGCATGCGAAATTTTATTTTGAGGGTCATCGAATTTATAAATATTTATTTATGGTGGATGTATGAAGTATCCTTTACTAAAGAACGTTCCAAAAAGCCGAAACATGTCTGATACCGTTCAACATGCAGCAGAAGCTACCACAAAAAACCGAGTCTTCGGCGTAAAGTCGCGATAGCCTTTATTAGATCTACTTAAATTTAATTTAATTCACAGTTGCGTACCGGCCAGTATACATGCTTGTTCTGGAGTAGCAAAGCAGTTTGCTAGATTGTTGTTTGGAAGTGAGCAAAAAGTAGGGTTGATGTCTCGTCAGTTAATAGGCGGAATTGATAAGCTTTTGACTAATATAAAATGTCCTATTCAAGTTGGCAGATTATCTCGCCTTTTTCTGAAACGGAATTTTGGAAAGCTAGGGAGTGGAAAAACTGGACACTTTACCACAGCTTACCAATTCTTCTCCACATATTTCCACTAGAATATTTTACGCATTGAGCTCTTTTTGTGGAGGCTTTGTACATTCTCTCGCAATAAGAGATTAAAAATATTGACTTGATCGAGCTGATCAATTGCTACAGCAGTTTGCAGCTCGAACAGAAAAACTTTACATAAAAACTTAATAATAAGTAATAACATAACATTTTAAACAAAATTATTATGCAAATAGCACAATAATGGTCAAAACTATCTTTTTTAATAAAAAAAATTTGCTATTAGGATCCTGTCAGGATTCGGCACGAATCCGACGACGGATCCGGTCTCAAATTCCAACTATGATTCCGGGGTCTTTGCCCTCCTTCGTTTCCGTCGTATGTTTCGACGCAGGATCTGTCGCAGTTTCCGAACTAGGATTCGACGACGGAACCCAATAGGATATAACGCCTTATCCGACGTTAAAATTTTGAGTAGAGAAAAAAATTTCTTCTAAGATGGAGGTGATTTCATTGCTACCACTATGCTGACAGTGACACTCGCATAAAAAACATAGGTTTATTTTTAAACTATTCAAATTTAAAACCGCAAACTCATATCAATCTCATTTCTTATTATTCCAGGATAATGTTTATGATGATTATCGTAAGGTTTTTCATCAGTTGACATATTTATGGAGAAAAATATGAACATGTGTCCATAAACTGGTACGTGTTCACAAACTGGTACGTTTACATTAGTTCGATCAAAAACAAAAATAAAGAAAAATGGTTAGAAAATGATAATAAAAATGATAAAAAACGTACACTTCCTTACATCCAAGAGCTTTCTGAAAAAATCAGAAGTGCTTCAAAAAAATTGAAGATAAATGTTTTTTTTCAAAAATTTTAGATAAATTTGTCTTTCAAAAATTGCCATAAATTGGAAAATCTTTATATTAATAAAGAACAGTAAAAAATTAAAAATGTAGCGAACGTAGTTTACTTCATAAAATGTAAATGCTGCGAAAAAGTTTACATAGGAGAAACTGATCAAAGGTAAAAAATGCGAATAATCAAACACAAGAGAGATTGCACTATAGGTAAGAATAATACAGGTTTGCCAAAACATGCATGGGCCTTGGGTCATTTTTTTATTTCGATTTTTACAAAATTAAGATTTTAGCTAGAGAAAGTGTCGCTTTCAAAAGGAAAATTTTAAAATCCATTTATATAAAAAAGTACAAAGATTTATGTATAAATTTACAATCATAAAGAATGCGCTTCAATGATAACTATCAATGTATCTGAAATTAATTTTAAATTTTACCACGCTACGTTCTACTAATATTTTTTCTGTCAACCTTCTATTACAACTTATTAATGACAAATTGTGTCTTCCAAATTATCGCCAGTTCTCATCTAATGTTTATTGAAGCTTCGTCATTATGTGGCTTGTAAAACTAGTAATATTATTTAAGTTTAAATTGACTTCTTATCATATGATGGGAATAATATAGGTTCCTCACAATATCATATTCTGTAATAAAAAATTAGATCTAAAAACCAGGATGTTTCAGGTAAACAGATTTTGATATTTTAAGGAATCCGTTTTTATTAAATGACACTTATCGTTTGTATAACATTGTTTAAATATTTTTATGTGCCCCCAGCGCGTAAACTTGCTTTTACGCGACAGTTGAGAGTAACGTAATGTTACACAGGAATGTGATGTAAAAATTGAAGTGCGCATGCGCCTATTACGATACAGCGGAGCGTAATCTTCTTCTTCTTCTTCGTACAGCGTTGAAACCGTGCTGACAAAGCCTTGTACATTTGAACTGCACATGCGTCTATTACAATACGCTACTACTACACAAGATCGAGAAAATCAAAATAGCCGGAAGTATTTGCGGAATATCAAGTGAGATGGGCGATGATCACGGCAGTTTCGGCCTTTTCAGATTAGATTCGAGTGTACGCATAAAAACTCGTATATGCGCCGAAGTCACATAAAATAGAATATGTGCCAATGCACACAATTCGGGTAATTACGAGACTCGCTTAAAATACTCGCAGGACTGATCGCGCCTCGGCTTCGTGTCCTGCGAGCATTGTCACTCGTCGCGTAATAACCCTCATTATGCGCCTAGGCACATAATATACTATTACAGAATATATTTTTTATACCCTGATAAAGGCCCAAATAAGGTGCAGTAACCTCGGTTTATTTCATTTCGACTATTTTGTTAAACGAAAATTGGAACGCACTGTTACCAGTTGGAATTTTGCCCTTATCCCTCCAACTTAGTTGAGTCACATAGATAGCCGTTCACTAGTCGTGAGGGTCTTGTCCGTTAGACTAAGACAGTCTCCCCCCTGCTTTAAAAAACCGTTAAAACCACGGTTTGAACCGATTAAAACGACATTTAGAACCCGGGTAGGTTTCCACTTTATCTGAACCTACCTTCCAATGTGCACTTTGGGTGTTTAAACGAATCTAGCGTGGTTGTACCAGGTATCTAAGAAATCATAGGTGTGGGGGTCTGTCAGGGTCTGAACGGTCCCTCGCGGGGACATAGATTGACAAATTTGGTCAAAGTGTGCTCTGGGTATATAAACGGATCTACCGTGATTCTATCAGCTTTCTCTTGAATGGAAGGGATGAGCGTCTAACAGGATCTAAACGAGTTATAGCGGGGATACAGATTGGAAAATTTGGCCGTGCGCTCTGGTTGTCTAAACGGGTCTACCTTTGTTCTATCAGGGATCTCTTCAATCGCAGATATGGGCATCTAACAGGGTCTGAATGGGTCATAGCGGACACACAGATTGACAAATTTGTCCAAGTGCGCTCTGGGTGTCTAAACGGGTCTACTGTGGTTCTTTCAGAGATCTCTTGAATCGAAGGTATGAGCATCTAACAAGATATAAACGGATTATAGCGAAGATATAGATTGACAAATTCGGATGTGCGCTCTGGGTATCTGAACAGGTCTACCATTGTTCTATCAGGGATCTCTTCAATCGAAAGTATGAGCGTCTAACAGGGTCTGAGCGGATCATAGTGGGGACATAGATTGACAAATTTGGTCAGGTGCGCTCTGCGTGTCTAAAAGAGCCTAGTGTAACAATGTTTGATCCCGTGTAGAACCCTGTTTTAGCCTTTTTTAACACCTGTTTAGGTCTATATATGCGTAACAATTTCAGGTCTCGCATAAAACCCAGATAAAACCCTTTAATCCATATAGAACCTGATTTGCGCACAATTTTTTGAACCATTAAGAACTCTTCTTAGGGTCGTGCACAACCTGGCTCCAACCCGTGTAGAAGCTTCACATAATCTAGTTATACAGAGTCTGCAAGCTTAATCAATTCTTGTTTTCCACTGGACCTCATGTTCTTCGAGAACGATCCTCAGGTACTGGAAGGATCTCCTGTCCCTGACGAGCAAGGCCTCGATCATTTCAGGAGCCATTTTCAGGCATCTGCTATTTAACCAACGCTTTGTCCGCCGCAGACTTTTATTAATCCTTAGTTCCAGGATTCCGGCGTCACCTCTTCTTCGAGACCATTTTTCGTCTTCATATATCACGTATTGCGTATGTTAATGCTGATCAACGCGCAGAATCCCTTACGCTTACGAGTTCCTCTTCTTGCTTTTGTGATGGTGTCTACCACAGCTTGGATGTCGTCAACAGTGGACCTACCTTTCCTGAATTTGAACTAGTCTTCCGAAAAATCGTTCTCTCCCATTAAGAGAGTCTGATGTCATTGTGAAATCAACTTCCCCATAAGCTTCCCCATCGTATCCAATAGGTGACAGATAGGAGTTGAAGGTTTCTAAGAGGATCTCCGGGTATGCCGCGATCACCTCTTTGTGGATTTCGTTTAGCACCCCGTCGATCCCCAGCGCCGTGTTCGTCTTAAACCTCCCACTCGCTCTCTTCAGTTCCTCGAGAGTGAAGAGTTCTTCACGCCGGATCACGCAGGAACTTCCGTCCTGTCATCTGGATTTCCACCCCGCTTTCAAGAAGGCACTTATGGGTGTTAAGTATTCCGCCCAATGTCTCAGTAACCTCGTTCATGCTATTTTTTACAAAGCCAGGGTTATTTCTCAGCATAGTCTGTTGGATAACACTGAGGACCCTGACTAACCTCCTATCTTCTTACTTTGCTCCTTTGAGAGCTGGAGGACGTCCTTCCATTCCTCAGTTTCCAAAGAAGCCATCGCCTCCTTATTCCCCAAAGTTTTTTTTTTGAAAACGACTTATAATTTTTTGCCAGCGCATCGTCCGCAAAGGAGCAGGTCAACCGATCTTGATGACTAAAATATATGTTATAGAGGGTACTAAAGAGGTTCTGAAAAAAATCCAAGAACCCATTCCGTTTATAAAAAGGGGGTAGAAATTTTTTTAAATTTTTGAACAATTTTTTTAATGTGAATTACTTCTTGAACACTCACCATTTTTTCTATATCATGCTCAAATTCAAAGTGACAATATATATTTTTTCAAAAATTTTCAGAGAGGTTCTTCATATTAAAAAAAAAAATAAAAACTTCTTTGGCCCCAACAATGTATGAAACAATTGATACCCTATGACTCATTGAAGCAATTTCTTCTATATTCATGAAAGTTTTACGTTGATCACATACAATATCTCATTTATTTTTACGTATTTGCTGCATAGTGGACGACATAGTACACTTTATATGAATGCCAGGGTGTATCAACAATTATCCGCACCCTGTCTGTGAAATTAATCGTTATCAATTTAAAAAAAAACATCTCTACGTGATCGCCTTGTTTTAAATACACTTTATCCACCTGTCAAGTAGCTTTTTATTTCAGTCACAAAATTCAGTTTACATATTTCTCCATATATCTCCTCGAAGCATGCGCCCACGACCTACGTTTTGCCCTTCCTGAGAGTACTACTGCGCAGGCTTCGAATGCAGCACGAGTTCGTTCACAAAACGCACCTGATTTCCAATTGTTTTGATTCATGCTCAATAGATGTACTTATCTAAGATTCGCGCTTTATTTCATTCTCAGTTGGAATCGTTTCCTGATAAGTTGTAGGATGCTGTTATACCGCGTTTGAACTACAGGAAGGTATACCTATTGGAAATCAATGATACTTTTTCCAAACTGTCGAATGACTGTAATCGTTCTACAACTGAGAAAGAAATAAAAACGCGAATCTTAGATAAGTACATTTATTGAGCATAAATCAAAACAATTGAAAATCAGGTGCTTTTTGCGAACGAACTCGTGCGGCATTCGAAGCCTGCGCAGTAGTACTCTCAGGAAGGGCAAATCGTAGGTCATGAGCACAAGCTTCGAGAAGGAGATGTATAGGGAAATTTATAATCTGAATTTTGTTACTGAAAGAAAAAGCTTTTTGACAGGTGGGTAAAGTGTATTGAAAACAAGGCGATCATGTAGAGATGTGTTTTTTTTTTAAATTGATAACGATCAATTCCACAAACAGGGTGCGGATAATTGTTGATACACCCTCGCATTCACATAAAGTGGACTATGTCGTCCACTATGCAGCAAATACGTAAAACTAAATGAGATATTGTACGTGATCAACGTAAAACTTTCACGAGTATAGAAAGAATTGCTTCAATGAGCCATAGGGTATCAATTGTTTCGTACATTGTTGGGGCCAAAGAAGTTTTTATTTTTTTCAACTATGAAGTACCTCTCCGAAAATTTTTGAACAATAGTATATTACGTGCCTAGGCGCACAATGAGGCTTATTGCGTGACGAGCGACAATGCTAGCAGGAGATTGAAGCCGAGGCGCGATCAGTCCTGCGAACATTGTGGCGAGTCTCGTAATTTCCCGAATTGTGTGCATTGGCACGTATTCTATTTTATGGGACTTCGGTGCGTATACGAGTTTTTATGCGTACACTCGAATCTAATCTAGTATTGCAGTTGTTTGCGGCGCTAGTCATTACACTTGATATTTCGTGACTAGTCCCAGCCATTTTGATTTTATCGATCTTGTGTAGTAGTAATGGATTTTAATAGACGCATGCGCAGTTCAAATATACAAGGCTTTGTCAATAGGGCACTAACGCTGTACGAAGAAGAAGAGAAATAAGAAAAAGATTGTGCTCCGTTGCATAGCTATAGGCGCACGCACAGTTCAATGTTTACATTTCATTCCTCTGTAGCGCAATATACTACAATGCGCTACTGTTAACTGTAGCGAAAAATCGAGTTTGCGCGCCGGTGGCACATAAATATATATTGTCAATTTGAATTTAAGCATGATATAGAAAAAAAAAATATTTTATTCATCAAGATCGGTTGAACTGTTTTCGAAAAAATTAGATTTTTTGATTTTTCAAAATTCGTTCATAACTTTTGTAAAAAAAAATGTTTCGAGTTGAGACTTGGAGTAAATTCATCTTGTAATAGGAGCTACTTACCCTCGCAGTATGGATCAAGTCCAAGCGGGGGCACCCAGACCATGCTCATCCTGCTACGGCCTTAGGGAAAATATTTATGTCCGTGTCTAGCCTTCTGACTGCAGATCAAGGCCGTTTACGAAGCGACGTCAGGTCGATTTGTTTCCCCTTGCTAATACTCGTGTTTTTTCTTTTTCTCTTATACCTAAATGTATGGGAATGCAAAAGGGAATTTTTCTCGGGAACTAGGGAAGAAAAAAATATGAGGAAAAGCTCTTTTTAACGCGCAGCGAAGCGCGCATTATCCTAACTGGATAATATGCTAAAATATCAATTATTCAATAAAAATATTATTTTTCTGACAAACTTCTCTTAAATAATTCTACTGGCTCCCCATCTTGCGATTATAACGAATCAGAAATAGTCGTATTGTCCATTCTTTTGGTAAATTTCAGGAAAGTAGGAATTAATAGCGACAAATGAGAAATTAACCGAGGCGACGAGGAAAGTCAGAAACTACCAAAAATCACATAAGCAATAGATTTAGAGCATTTTTTCTACCCTTGCAGCCCAATTCTCCGAGATAGGGAGCAAAGAGTGTTTGGAAATTAAAGTCGCGGTTTTCGTGGTTGATTTAGAATTTTAGAGTGATGTGCACGCATATTAATAACTTTTTGATTCTCCAGATTCCTCCACATCAGTTCCTTTGAAGGCGATCATTCGTGACAACCGAACTGTTGTAAAATCTCCCCTATTGACGGTATGATTGCTTTGAAGCCTTAGGGGACATCGCAATTTACACTACATCCAACCAAATCTTCACCTTCAGAGAGTTTGTGTTGCTTTGTACTCGAAAGAGGCACCGCAGGACTCTCTCTAAATAATCGAACGCTGCCTTTTTCAGCAGCAAGCCCGCCTTGAAGCCTTCTCTTTTAAGAAGAGGGACATCGCTGGCCGTTATTGGTCATTCCTATCTGTGTCTAAGTGCCTCATCAGGAGGAGAAAGAAGTTTTCGGAGATAGATCGTGATCAGAGAAGCACTGTAGCTAAAATATGGTAAATGATGATAACTGTCCGGGACGACCCTAATGTTGTTTAAAATTACGCTGGCCAAAACTGATATATCCGCGCAGTTTTTAACATATAATTTTCCAGTTTTCTTCGTGGTGGTTTTGCAAAGATGGGACGTGGGATTTCTTTTCAACAAATGATTATGACGACATTCTTTGTTCAAGACAAATTTTATTATCAGGTGGAAGACCTCCCTTGTTGATACG
Organism: Diplolepis rosae; assembly: GCA_030998225.1. Classification (NCBI taxonomy): domain Eukaryota; kingdom Metazoa; phylum Arthropoda; class Insecta; order Hymenoptera; family Diplolepididae; genus Diplolepis; species Diplolepis rosae. The sequence goes on from JAPYXD010000428.1 coordinate 1,509,535, forward strand.
CTCGGGAAATTGACTGAGAAAAATTTGAAAATCCAAAGAAATTACTTTTTTTTTCTGTTCATAGAAAATCTACATGACCAAAGAAAATTATCTCTGAAAAACGCGTCATCTTCTGTGTAGATATAAATTTCCCGCGATTTAAAACATATACCCGTAAGTTGTATTTTTCGTTATGAAAGGAAATCGCTTTGAAAACGGCTTTACCTTTATAACGAACCCTTCAAGAATAAAATTTAGACATTTGAAAATATGTCCTTAAATTCTTAACATAAAATTTGGTATTTGTGGATTGAAAAAGTTTAAGGATAAAGTATGAAAATCCACGTCTTCAAATCAGAAACGTTAAGTCAGAATTCAAAATTAGAATTCAAACTACGTAGATTTGGTGTTTCCTCGATATTTTAGGATGTGCAATGAGTTAAATGTTAAAAGAAAATATTGAAGATTGATATTTTCGAATTAGAAGTACTAAAAGTAAGTACTCAATATATTTGGAAATCATATTCAGTTTTTAAAATAAAATATTCGATAGCAAACATATGTAATGTTTCAACTAGCGTCCGAACAGGAACATGAAGGTTCATTTCGAAGAGAGCGTTTTCAGCTTTGAAAATAAAATATTCGATGTTTAATATCTTCGTTAACTTGTGGTTTGTCCGAAATAAATAACATTGTCTTTGCACAGGCAACAAGCAAAAATTTAGAACTCGACAATTGAAAATAAAGTCATACTTGAAGCTACCACCGTAATAATTTGCAAACGAACAAATTTTAATTTCCTGACTTACACGTGCGATAGCAAAATACAGGACGGGGTTGCTGAACTTTCGTACTCAGGTGGAGGGAAGGTGTCAAAACACAGTTTGAAACTCGACAACACGGCTCAGCTAACTGACACTTAGCAGCATGACTCATGCATGAAGGACATTGGATTTTGTATGTGAAAATAAAGGTTCCTAACGGTTTTTGAAACAGCGTGTCAAATAGAACTTATTTAATGTAAAGTGAATCTGATTGATTATTTAAGATACGGTAAAGTACATGCTTGGGTTCCAAATTCCATAATCAAATGATGTATAAAAGAAGTTATTTCTACTTTTAACATTTTCAGGAACCGGCGCAGACGTAGTAGATATGCATATATTCTTTCCACGGTGTTTAGTTAGCTTAATTAACCCTTGCGATTCGATAGCCAGATTGGGACTAAGTACAATCCTAATAACTAAAATTCAGTATGGAAGATTGTACATTCCAGGACTGCCCAGGTAGTGTTTGATCACGGATAGCAAGCGTGCACTTAGCAAAAAAACTGGTCACTACTCATGAGAAGCAGATACAAATTTTTCTGTGCAAAATTGTTCAGAAAACATCAATTTCAAGTTTTAATTTAGTTAAATTAGAAGTCTCTACCATGTACAATACATGACAGTAAGAGAAATAGAAAGAGATAAATTTGATCTTAATCTAGTGATTGTTTATTAACTTCAAAATAGACTACAGCAGCTGCTGATATCACATACAAACGAGCGCACATTTTTCATAAGGAATTAGATATGAGAAAGTTGAACGCGCGTTCGGTACTGCCCACTGATGATTAAAATCGAAAGTAATTGGATATTTCACGATCGTGTCTTGCGCGTTTTAAAGCCGAGACCATGCCGAGACGAATCCGAGGCGCGATCAGTTCTGCGAGCATTGTCGCGAGTCTCGTAATTTCCTGAATTGTGTGCATTGGCACGTATTCTATTTTATGTGACTGGTGCGTATACGATTTTTTATGCGTACACTCGAATATAATCTAGTATTGTAGTTGTTTGCGGCGCTAGTCATTACACTTGATATTTCGTGACTAGTCCCGGCCATTTTTATTTAATCGATCTTGTGTAGTAGTAGCTTGTTGTAATAGAGAATGCGCAGTTCAAACGTACAAGGCTTTGTCAGTAAGGTGCTAACGCTGTACGAAGAAGAAGAAGAATAAGAAGATTCTGCTCCGCTGTAATACTATATGCGCATGCGCAGTTCAATTTTTACATTATATTCCTCTGGAACGGTATACACAACATTCCGTTACTCTCAGCTGTAACGGAAAAACGAGTTTCCGCGCCGGAGGCACATAAATATCAAGTGTAATGACTAGCGCCGCAAACAACTGCAATACTAGATTAGATTCGAGTGTACGCATAAAAACTCGTATCCGCACCGAAGTCACATAAAATAGAATACGTGCCAATGCAAACAATTCGGGAAATTACGAGACTCGTGACAATGCTCGCAGGACTGATCGCGCCTCGGCTTCGATCTCCTGCGAGCATTGTCTATCGTCACGCAATAACCCTCATTGTGCGCCTAGGCACGTAATATACTATTTCACGGCATTCAACTATTTTCAACGAAACTTGGGTCCACCGCTATACTCTGGAAACAGAATAATAATAATAATCAAAACTGTAGACTGCAAAGGACGGATCGACTTAGAAAAAGGAAAAAGCAATTCCATCCGCTAGCAAAGTGATAGCTGAAGTCTTCTGGGATTCCTATGGGGTAATTTTTGTGAAATACCTGGAGAAAATTAAAACCACCAAAGGAGAGTATCATGCAGGGCTATTACTGAGTTTGGACCAGGATATCAAGAGAAAACGTTCGAGTTGTGCCAAAAAGAAAATCCCTTCTCACCAGGACAATGCACTGGCCCACAGATCAGCAGTTGCGATGATATAATTATATGAACTGAAGTACGATTTAAATCCACATCCACTGCACTCTCCAGATTTGGCCTTGTATGACTTTTTTCTGTTTTTGAGATTGAAAAATTGATTAGAGGCTAAAGGATTTTCCTCAGATGCAGACTTAATAAGTACTGTTAATAACTATTTCTTGAATTCAGACTAAAGTTATTATACTGAGGGAATCAAAGGTCGAATGAAACGTAGGACCAAGTGTCTTGAGTGGAAGAGAGACTATGTTGGGTGATAAACATAATTTGGCTGAAAGAGGATTTCTTTTCGATTAGGTTGGAAACTTTTGAATCCACCTTCGTAATATTATTACTTTTATGGAAAATTCTTTGTAATACTTCGTTTCCGATGAAATAATTACCAATATAAGCCTCAAATATTCACCCCCATTCTTCAAAAGCGAAAATAGTAAATTTATTCCTCATATTTTGTACATGTATTTAAAATGTGAATGAAGAATTTTTTCGTTACAGATTTTATGCTGCCGAAACAGCTATTGGCTTGTTCTACTTACACTCTCGGAATATTATATACCGTGATTTAAAATTAGATAATGTACTCTTGGACCATGATGGTCATATCAAAATAGCAGACTTTGGCATGTGTAAAGAAGGTATTACGGGTGACAAAACCACGAAAACATTTTGCGGTACCCCAGATTATATTGCTCCTGAGGTAAGAAGACTATATTTTTACAATGTGATCATTAATTTTATGTCCTTTTGGATAGTAGTTTTCACCAAATGCATTTTTCAGCTTTGTTAAAAAGTCATCAAAGTAAAAGGAGTCCAGTTTTTAAAAATTATTAAAACATTTAATAATTTACATCCATTTTTCAAAATAAAAAATAGCGTTTACTTATTCTTTAAAGTTATAAATGCAAAAGCCCGAAAATCGATTTTCGCAGCCTCAGGTCTTTTTCCTCATGGCTGGATACATTCATAAAATTGTATTTAAATATCAAATAAAATTTGCATTAGGTTAAAAAATGAATTCATTTAGTTTCATGATCGAACTTACTAAATAATATTCAATATGTTTTATAAAATGTGATGCAACACGAAAAAATGTACATGAGCGTCCAAAAATTGTTATTCAATTTGTGATCGTTACAGATGAATTAAACATCGCTCTTTACGACTCTTAAGTGGTAATAAATTTTTATACAGTATTTCCCATTCAGTAGCACTTTTTCAAATAGCACGTCAGAATTTTCAAAATCCTCGCTCTCCATTCTCACGCAGTCACATTACGAGTCTGTGGGCCGCTCGATCTTCGGAAGCGCTCGGCTGAAAGACAGAGACAGAGACACTGGCCACGTAGGTTAAGCAAGCATTTCGTAGCTGCCGAATATGTCCGAACACACAGACGCTACCCGAGTTGAAATCCTAAGACTCGTCTCAGTCTCTACTGTCGAGATTGATGCGAATGTGTGACGACGGTTACGAGAATCTGAGAAGAGAGTCTATAAATGTTCAGCATTCATAGTCAACTCTCTTCTAGTCATCGAATACTGCACATATTACCGTTTTCCCATTTTTCGAGGGTGAGGCGATGGTCAACTCTATAGAAATACGTTGTCATGGTTCTCTTAAATAACAAAAAAATTCTTACCACGAACCTGCCATTGGTCATCCGATACATACATACATACATACATAAACAGAATACAAATGCATTCACACCATTCAGTCGTAGCCAATCATATTTTTAATCACAAATACACTTAAACATATAACCTTACATATATAAACCTAATAACTACACTTATATATAGTACGATACGCTTTCGTCGAATCACGCTCACGCTCGCTTACAATGATGAGACATAAAATTCGAAACTTTGTTATATAGTGACTGCAAGAGTTATTCAGAACTTGTGAGAGAAAGTGTCGTAACTAGAGCTTTTTAGCCCCATTCAAGTAAAAATAAATCAACTTTTTTCACAAATTTTCCATATAATAATGATTCATTTTTAAATTACTGTAATTAATTAATTAATTTTTATAATTATGATTGTTGATACATATAGTATAATTATTAATTGATATTTAGCATACAGTTTTATCATAACTACGTATAAAGTTTAATGAAACTGAAGTTTGAAATATGCATTAAAAAATTGCGCTCAAAAATATTTAATATCGTCCGATCTAATTGAGTCTCCACTTTTATTAAATATGCGCCAGTTATATTAAGAAATAGCGCATACGATACTATTTTTTCCAAATTTTTCTAATGAGGGGGCAAACATGAAAAAATTGTTTAAACAATTAAATTGTCTATATCTGTAGTTAATTAACAAAATAAAATTTATAAAATTATTTATCTGAAAACCTAACGTAACAAGTTAGGAAATGAAACAAACTCAAAACCGATTTGATTATTTCAACCGGAAATAATGAATTATAAGTATAAAAGAATTTAGCATTTTATCCAATTTTATCAATAGTTTAAATTAATATATCTGTAACGTCCCAGTCGCATACCTATTATTAATTTATATTTGACTTTCCCCGTTTTTGATCAGTAAAGAAATCGTTCAGATGTCTAAACTGAATCAGGGTCGAGGATAACCAATAATAAGGAAAGCGGTGAAATAGGAATAAAAATATTAATGGAATGCTTCTTTATTAATGATTACAAAAGTGGAAAGCCCTAAGAAAAATGTGACCGACCTTGTTACTCTGGAATCAACTGGAACTGGAACCTGGAGCCACTGATAAATCCTTTCAATATTCCGAGCAGAAATCTCCGAAGTTGATCCAAATCGTGGTACCACTTGACAAACTCCGAACGAGGGATTGAAAGTTCTGAACAATCAACTTAAACGGGAACGGAACTGACGACGGGAACTGACAAGTATCGGACCTTCCGGGTCAGAAGTCAAACTGGAACTGAAGAAGTGGTCTAGCTCCTTAGAATCAGGCTCCTTAAATATCCTGGGGGGTTGGTCATTTCACCCTATTTTACGATTTTGTTTTTCTCGAACTCGCCCCCCTTTGATATTTTATAATTTCAATAAATTTCATTTCTTGTCAGTTTACTTCCTTTTTCTTTGAGTAGACGTGCTGTCAATCCGTGTATATGACAGGATTTATTGAATTGGCTTCAATGTGTATGAGAATTTCCATTTCGGTTTATTATCAATTCTGTTGCCTAATTTTGTTGGTCCCCAAATTCAATTTTCCTTTACGGCCCTTTTTATAGCATTTTTATAGTCTTATTTCTATGGTGCCTCCCACGCAGTGTTAAATAGTAGGGATCACCCTTGGAGTCTGCGTCTAGGTTTCTATCCTTTACTGAGCCTGCGTCGGAATTTTGGGACAATCGGTTGTATATTTCGGATCAATACTTCCCGCATTCCTGAAGTCTACTTGTTGCTTCTGAATGACCCTCGTAAAAATTGGGGTGCGATGACATCCCGCGGTGCATCCTCTGTTGTGTATCTCCAGTTGCGGTGAGGGTGGAGATATTGATTTCCTACTTGGCGATGCTGAATACTATCTTCTGTGTTTACATTCTTCGTTTTCTCCTACAGTATTTTGATTTTTCCTCTCTGCAGATGTTTTCCAGTTGATTCACATTTTTCTTAAATAATTCAGTTACATTCACCAATGGTCAACGTCACTTTTAAGTTTTACATTATATCAATATTAACATGTATTATTTTAATAAGAAAAAGGTCACAGGACGTGACATATCTCTCAAAAATTTTTTTTTTAAAATCCCGTTATACGTGTTGGTTAATTTATTAAAAGGAAGCTACAAAAATATAAGAATTTCCCATATGCATATTACTCATTGCAACTATATACATCTGCCTCAAATAATTAATTATACCTTCTTGAATTCTAAATTTTCTGATCTTGGAATTGTAATTTTCAATATCACTTCGCTCTCGTTTCACTATCGCTTCGTATTCGTTCTTCTCTGCGTTCAACTTGTAAACTATTCACCTTCAGTTTTTCGAGAATTCGAGACATAATATTCGCTCCACACTCGCCAAACACTCGATGTTTTAAATAGAACGTGTAGCGAGGGCAAAGAGAAGGCAAGAACTTCGACTCGGGTACTCTCGAGATAGCAGTCGTAGGTAAAAAATGTAAGAAATTTCGGAAGCTCTAAGCAACGCGTCATAAAATCAATCTCCATTAGAGATTATATAGATCCGAAAACTTTTCAAGATAAATGCGCAGCTGCGTCAATATAAATATCTAAATTTTGGTTAGTAATCGGTAAATGTAATAGACTTGTACTTTGAAACTTCGACCAAAATACACGGTCCACATTCGTATTTCTTTTCAGATATTCCTATTTACTATTTTCTTGTAAATAAAAACATAAAATTGCATCGAATTACAGGCAGTATATAGCTTAGCGATTAGCCATTTTCAGAAATATCATAAACAGCTTAGGCTATCAGTCAAAAGGGCCTGCGCCGGTACTACGCCCAAGCAAATACAAATAAAGTAAAATGTATTCATCTGCTTAGAAAATAGAATAGGCCATATATAATAGATAGTAAAATTCTAAATTAATAAAAATGTTAAGAATTTATCACGAAATTAATATGACCTTTAACATTGTTTTATAGAGAAAATTCACTGATATATTTTATTAATAATGAATTTCTAGGCCTACTTGTCTAAAATCAAATGCTGCAAATCACTAAAGTTTATTTTAAAAAGTGATTTTATATTAATAAATGCTTATTTTACTGCCAGAATCAACTAAATCACGCATAATGTTAAAAGAGTTTATGTACGGAAAAAAATGCCGGTTTATAATTCTGGACTGGCGAGCTGACCCAAGTTGAGAAGTGCATCTTTTCCTCGAATTTCAACGCGGGTCTATATAGGGTCACTGACCTTTGTAGAATTTTGCCTTTTTTATATAAGGGTGCGAATATTCTGAATATTTAAAATAGATATATATTTTCTTTTCTATAAATATGGATATGGACATATGTGTGTGATATGTATGCGATGTATATGACATAGGACGGTATAGTACATTATATATATATATATTATATTATATTATATTATATTAATAGGAATGTGACGTCTAAAGACACATAAGATAAAAGTTTATTTTAAAAAAATTTATAAATATATTTTGGAAGAGAATATAATTATTGTGTCAATTTTGGGTCTGGATAATTAAGTCCAATAACCCGGGAATTCTGCTCGTTAATCATTCTCAACCAATATAGTAAAAAATACAGTGAAAAAATGTGTAGAACAAGGCGAATTTCTGGTCAAAGTCGTACTATTCCCATACAAGGGAGCACGCCACTTTGTCCTTAATTCTAAGGATTTGGATTGGAAGGAAACAAAATATACAAATGTTGGAACTGGAATGATTACCAGCACCCAAACATTCGTAATAAAAATATTTGATTAAAATATATAAACGAGACAGAGGAGAAAGATGTAGAAAGTACACAGCGATTATAATTAAAACTTACTTTTATTTGAATTGTAGAAATTCATTAGTAAAAATTCTGGAAAATTAGATGAATTTGGACAGTTTGTGGAACCTCTTGATGACTTCGTAAAAAATGACGTGAAGCTCCGTAAAAATTTATTAAAATAAAACTCCGTAAAATTTCGTAAACTTTTGAGATTTCTTAATTTGTGAAGAAAAAGAACTAAATTTGTAAGGAAAGAATTGAGTAAAAAAATGAAAATGTATAGCTTTTATAAATTTTTCTCATTTCCCTTTCTACTTGAAAATCTTTTAGGGGAGTTGAGAGTACTAGTTTTAGTTTTATGATTTGTTGAGTATCTATAGTGACTAGTTATGCCCACGCAATAGTAGGAGAAAATTCTAAGGGCTGAGCCATTGGATTGGGCCTTGTAGGAGTTGCCAAATTTCCCCAAGTTTATCGATTTCCCAAGAGATGGCGCTGCATGTATATTCTTAAATTAAATACGTTAAAAATTCATTATTTAACACGAGAACTACCAAGACCGTCATTTTGACGGTTTTCAAATCTCATGCTTAAAAATTGGATATAATTTATGTAATTGTTTTAGAATTTTATTACGACTTTTAATAAAATATAAGAACAGTTAATTATTACTATTCAATTTCCCCTCACCGACTTTAACACTAGAACTACCAAGGGGGGTCAAAGTGACTTGTTTGACATAGTAGAAGTAGGTATACCTCGATCGTCGGTAGTTCTAGTGTTAAACAATTATGTTTACAGATTTCGTTAAATTTGATAATAGAAAAGTTAAACTACAATATGACTCATTTATATACTAATTTAACTTACAACCTCGTTAATTTACATTAAACTAACTATTCTTCCTTTCAAAATTCAAAACGATCATTATTACATAAGATTGATGTATATTCTGTGATTGGTTTTCTGAATAAACATGAACATCTTAACATTCCAACTAAACATCGAATATTTTGTTGAAATATACAAAATTATAAATTCAAGAGGGTAAATTTAATATAAGTTTTCTCTTGTGAATTCATTTGATAAAATATAAAAAGTAGTTCTGAAATTTTATGATTTTTCATTTTGATATAAACTTCCTATTTATAAGAATAATTTTAACGATTTACATATTCGAAGCTGAATTTGTCCATTTGGAAAATGTGCGCAAAGTTATTTATAAAATACATATTCGAATATGTAATATTGTTGGTAAAAAAGAATATTTCTATTATTTCAAATCTTGAATAACGGTATTTTAATTAACTTAAATTGTTAATTTTTCTAGTACTTAGCTTATACTCTCATGTATTCTGACATTGGTTGCAAATTAAACTAGATCTTCTGCAAATAAGTTTGATTTTTAAAATTTTCGAAATATGTTTATAAAGAGTGGATATATAGATTTTTGTGAAGGTAAGGTAGCAATGTTGGTAAAGTTACTGTTGAAATACGTTGTGAATAAATTCAAATACATATCATGTAAATTGATACTTTAACGTTTTTTTACAATTGATAAAAGAGTGTATGAATATCTTATAGTAAATTTTAAATTAGTATTTTACTTTCAGAAATAAATTCTCATAAATTTATGCATTGATAAAGTAGATTCCTAATTAAGTCTTTTAATAATTTGCCATTGGTTTTTGTCTACATTCTATAAATTTGAAACGTTAGTTCACATAAAAAATAGATTCAAATTACAGTAACTTTATTAGCTAATATAATAGTTTATTTTCATTGTTTATTCGTAGCATACTGAATAATATAAAAATAAATAATATTAATTTCATGCTAGATTCTTAATATTTTTACATTCTTATTAATTAAGAATTTTTATTATCTATTATGCAGGGTGTCTAAAAAGTCCCGGGACGGTTAGATATTTCCTCAGTAAAATATTTTTCAAAAAAGTGAAGATGATTCCTGAAGTAAATTTCAACGAGGAATTCAATGGTGACCTTCATTTTGACCTTGAAGTTGACCTTCATGGCTCTTTCAAGATCAACTTTGTTTTTTTTTAAATGGAAACCCCCTTTTTTTACATCTGTAATCGATGGAGCGGCAAATTCTACGTTCAGATACGTACCCAAGTCATAGGTCAACTATAACATTCAAGGTCAATTAGAGGTTATTTGAAATAAACAAAGTTTACCAAGAGGTCAGTACAATTCCTGAAGTATTTTTCAACGGGGAATTCAATAGTGACCTTCATTTTGACCTTGAAGTTGACCTTCATGGCTTTTTGAAGGTCAAATTTGTTTTTTTTTAATGGAAACCCCCTTTTTTCACATCTGCAATCGATAGAGCGAAAAATACTACGTTCATGTTACACTCTCTAGACTAATACAATATACTGCGAGCGTTACAGATCATCTCTGATGTTAATCTTTCCCGATAGTTAGAGACATAATCAACAATCTTGGTATTTCCCCAATCAAATTCATGGTTGAATTCCAATTGATATTCACAGACTATGGATTCACTATTTTTTTTATTTTTGTTTTCATTAATACAGACTCTTAATGCTCTCTTAGATTCACCAATATAAGTCGCAGTGCAATTTTTACAATTAAATTTGTATACAATATTAGTTTGCTCCCATTTGTTCGTGGAGTCTTTATCTAATTTTATTATCGATTTCAAAGTTTTATTAACGACTGGGATAGTTGAAATATTGTATTTTTTAAAAATATTAGACAATTTAGTGAAGTTTGTTACGTTGTATGGCAAACATACCTTTGGTTGATGTCTGTATAAGTTTGAACGGTTTTTTTTATTTGGAGAATTTGGAGAGCTGTATTTAATTTTATTCATACGGATTTTTATATTTTTATCGATGAAGCTATTTGGATAATCGTTGTTTAATAATATTTGTTTAACAATCTTCAAATTGGCGTTATGAAACGTTTTGTGAGATAAAGATATCGCTCGATCAACTAAGTTATAAACAATATTTTTTTTCTGACAAATTGGATGATTGGAATAGTAATTAATTGTCCTTTTTCATGAGGTAAGTTTTTGAAACCAATTAGAAATAATTTGATTTTCTTTTATAATTAATGACAAGTCCAGAAAGTTAATTTGATTATTTCGTTGAACTTCAAAGGTGAATTGTAAGTTCTTATCTTGTGAATTAAAAATGTTTAGAACCAAGTCAATAAATTTCTTTTGTACACACAGAATAGTGTCATCTACAAATCTGTAATAAAATAAAGGAGAGCAATTATGTTTGTCTTTTAAAATTCGTAGGCAATCATTTGATGATAATCATGTTCTGCTTTCACTAGATGTCAGTTCATTATTCACAAATGTACGCTATGATTTGGTCCTAAAGAATTTTGACCGAAGATGTCAGCTTATTCATAATAACTGTAGAATTCCATTTGATGAAATTATAAATTGTACTAAATTTCTTTTCGAAAAAATATACTTTACCTTCAATAATAATATTTATTCACAAATTTTTGGCACTTCAATGGGTTCACCAATTTCAGCTCTATTCGCAGACATTGTCATGGATGAATTGGAAAATGATTGCCTACGAATTTTAAAAGACAAACATAATTGCTCTCCTTCACTTTATTACAGATTTATAGATGCCACTATTCTGTGTATACAAAAGATATCATTTCGAAATCAATGATAAAATTAGGTAAAGACGCCACAAATAAATGGGAACAAACTAATATTGTGTATAAATTTCATTGTAAAAATTGCCCTGTGACTTATATTGGTGAATCTAAGAGAGCATTAAGAGTTTTTATTAATGAACAAAAAAAAAAGTGAATCCATAGTCTGTGAACGTCAATTGGAATTCAACCATGAATTTGATTGGGAAAATACCAAGATTGTTGATTATGTCTCTAACTATCGGGAATGATTAACATCAGAGATGATCCATATAGAATTTAATAAATTTAGTATAAATAAAAAAGAAGACATATTTACTTTGAATAGAATTTATTTTTCATTACTTAATAGATTAAATTCATGATAGCTTTCCAGCTGATGTCTGTTTACATTTCAAATTCTGTGTGTACAATAACTGTTGTCAATATTTAAAGTTTACTGTTTGAATCTAATAATTTAGTAGACAAAGTGTCGTCGACTCCATGACATCACGTCATTTTATTGACTAAAATCATGACTTTTATTATAATTTTATATTTTCGACATTACTCATCATGAGTTAACCTTCTTTTATAAAGGTAAATTTTAATAATTTTGTGTGTGTTTTTGATATTAAGTTAATTTAGCTTTTATTTCTCTTGTGTGTGACAATTTTACTATTTGATGTTTTTTAAATTTAATAAAGCCTGACGAGGTTGGCAAACCCATAGCCAACGAAACGTCGCAACAATTTTGACATTATAAAGAGTTTTCTACTTCATATTTGACCCTCATTGATCGCAAACCAGCATCTTTTATAATTTTAATATGGAGGGTGACACTAGCATTTATTCACTCTCCCTGCTATTATTACCCTTGTCCAATCGTAGATACCTTACTCATTAAAAACCCTACCATATTCACCTTGCGATGAACTTACGAGCTGAATCCAAGCAAAACCTAATTCGCAGTTACTTGAGAAACCTGGTACCGACTAGAACTGCTCGGACAGTAGAAAATATACTTTTCTCTACTTTGCCCGTCCGCGGTTCGGAACAAGCGCGTCCTATCACATGGCTGTTGACCTAGATTCGTAAGTCACATTACACGTTGCTTAGTCACACTTACTAGCCACTTGAAAGCTGCTGATATAATTCTGTTTTGAAAATATTCCTTTGATATTGTTGATTTTTGTCAAATTCCTATTTGAAATTACCTTTCCTTTTTGCAAAAAAAATAATCCTTTCTTTCCCATATAAAATTGAGTTTTTGAGAATTCACTTTTGTGCTCTTTAGCAGAAAGTTATTTCTGAAATTCAAGCTCTTGCGCTCTTTAGCAGAGAGACTGAATTGTAACTTTAATTTTTATTCATATTTTCTTTTATTAAAAATTTCCACTTATGCTTTTTAGCAGACTGTCAGTTTTAGAATCAAGTCTTTTATACTCTTCAGCAAAGAGCATTATTTAGAAAAATAAAATAATTTTATTCTCCAAAATTGTGTTCTATAGAATTTTCCTTTATGCTTTTTAGCAGAATGCTAAGTCTAAAATTTGAGCTTTTATGCTCTTTAGCAGAAAGACTAAATTTTGAACACCAATTTTATTTCAAATTACTTCTTACTAATCATTTTTCGTATATGAATTGCCCTTTTGCCTCCCCGCACCTATCCAAAGCCAGACGATTGGCAGAATCCATGGCATCCTTTTTGCGATCACCCTAAATACCACCGGAAATGCATCCTGGATCTCAACATCGCGCCTCTGACTTAGGCGCTGCGGTACCACGCCTTCCGCAAGCAACGTCAGAGACTTCAAACTCCGCAAACTTAGTCCCCATCATAGATCTAGTTCCTAACTCAGAGGTCGACTCAGAGGTGGAGGCAGTGATCATTATGGAGACATATTCCAGAGTACGAATATCAACAAGACGCCCAGCATCCAGAATCCATATTCTGAGTGCAAGAATCCTGTGAGTCTCTGAGCGCATTGAAATCAGCCAATTCTTCTGGCTTTCGACTCCATTCATTCTTCAACCACAGCGTTTCGCCTTACCGAGCTGTGTGTGTCCAATCCCTAAGCAGCACCCCAAATCGTGAATGGAAATCTAATTCTCATCTTTTCCAGATGCTGACCATCGACTACAATCTGTAAGGTTGCGCAACCCCGATATCCGCCCACAACCGACAATACAAATGCGGGATTTCAAACAACGGAATTTCCCACCAAAATTCCGGCGTAGATCCTGGAACTTGTTTACAACGAGATATTCATGTGCTTCCCCTTTGGTATCTCACACCTCTGCCAACCACGGATCTGATGGGGTCACCTACCAGATCCCACCATTTCAAGATACGGCGGAGGATTGCCACGAACATTTGGGCCCTTCTCTCCAATGAATGGCCGCCATGTATAAGTTAATCCCCTAAGGATGTCTCTTCAACCAATCAGACACCAGCGATGACCTCCACCAGCGTTAATTTTTGTAAAAACCTCGAGCAGAGAATCATACCCGAGGCTGTCTGTGACTGTCAAAAGTCAGGGGTCGAGCGTAATGTGCTCGGTAGGCTCCTGACTTTGAGTTCTAGTTCTTTTTGTTTATAAATTCTAATGACCGGTTACCTGAGGGGAGAGGTTAGACTCCCGGGGAACCTATTCCTATCTGCCAGACTAAGGGTTTCTACTATGCACTACACTGGATTTTAATCTCTATTTATTTTATGTTTTTCACACACACGCGAACACCACGAGATCCACCCGCACGAGATCACCGCCCGGTCGATGGCGATCAATACTCGCGCCACGGACGAGACTTCAGAGCGATGGAGGGAATAACTCGACACTTCAGCACACCACAAAGAGGATCCTTGGTGCATTAGGCGGATGGTAGCCCCGCCTGCTCAAGAACACCAAGGAGAGGAGTTCGCCGTCGCTTTGTTGACAGGTTGTCAACAAAATAACCTGTGCGACGAGGTTAATCCCAGTGATCGCCACGTGGCAGCGCTAAAGATCGGTGTACCTTCGCCACCTGTTGCTCGCGACTATGAACTCAGCGTAAATGTCAGTAATGTCGGTAAGCTTTGTAAGCGCCACCGTATTCCGGTTTCGCGACCACGCCAGCGGATCTCGCAATTCTTAATTCATTCTCTGTTCGACGTTCAAGGTGGCTAGTGTGCCGGAGTAGTTTTAGTCCCATCTAGTCAACTTTAATTAAAAATTTGAAGGATGGCAAGCTGTGGATGCTGGCGGGGACGTCGACGAATTTCCGAAAGACTTTGATCTTCTTTTCTCTGTGTTTTATTTAACGATTATTAAATAAAAAGAGACTGCAAATTCGGGCGGTGTGCGAAGCTAACTCTTCGCCACGAGACTTCCGAGGCGGCAGACTCTGGGTCAGCCTCATGATTCATGGACACAATCGAACTCGGAATCTCAGGGGTGGGTCGGCATGATGGGACCCCGCTTTTAGAAAAATAATTTATAGTAGACGTAATATTGTCGATTGAATTTTGTAGATGTAACATTTGTAATTGATGTCTTCTATAATTTAGAACTGACGTGTCACGTCCTGTGACCTTTTCTTATTAATATAAGAAACGTTAATATTGATATTATGTAAAACTTGAATGTAACATTGACCATTGATGTATGTAACCAAATTGTTTAAGAAAAAATGGGAATCGACTGGAAAGAATCTACAGAGAGGAAAAATCAAAAGTATTATAAAAAAACCTAGACGAAGACTCCAAGGGTGATCCCTACTATTTAACACTGCGTGGGAGGCACCATACAAATAAGGTTATAAAAACGCTATAAAAAGGGCCGTAAAAGAAAATTGAATTTGGGCAACAACAAAATCAGGCAACAGAATTGGTAATAAACCGAAATGGAAATTCTTATACACACTGAAGCCAATTCAATAAATCGTGTCATATACACGGATTGACAGCACCTCTACTTAAAGAAAAAAAGAACTAAACTAACAAGAAATGAAATTTATTGAAATTAGAAAATATCAAAGGGGGGCGAATTCGAGAAAAACAAAATCTTAAAATAGGATGAAATGACCCCCCCTCAGTATATTTAAGGAGCCCGATTCTAAGGAGCACCGGCCACTTCTTCAGTTCCAGTTTGACTTCTGCCCCGGAAGGTCCGACACTTTGTCAAGTTCCCATTGTCAAGTTTCCGACATCAGAAGTGTTTGCCTTTGAGGTTGTTCCCCGTTCGAGTACGCGAGTTCACCAGTTATAGCAGCAAAATATTATCAGTGGCTCCAGCTCTCAGCTCCAGTGGGTTCTATAGTAACCAAGGTCAGTTCCATTCAAGGTAGGGTTTTCCTTTTGTAATATTAATAAAGAATATTTCATTGATATTTCACCCCTTTTCTTATTATTAGTTATCCTCGACCCTGTTTCAGGTTAGAAATCCTTCAGATTTCTTTACTGATCAAAAACGAGCAAAGTTCAATTATAAATTAAAAATAGGTATGTGACTGGGACGTTAAATATCTATTATTTAATTTTTTGGTGCATCGGCTGGAAAGCTTATAAACCAATAATAAGAAATAAAAAAAGAAATTGTAATTGTTAATATAATATTATAAAAAAAATTAATTGAATATATTTAATAACTTTTTATGAAATTTTTTTCAATATTCTATTATATGAAATACGTGGAAATCCCTTCCCTATTAGAAATTAAGAAGTGTTTAAACATAAGTGACAAAATAATTTTGTGTTTAATATTCGTTGGTATACTTCGCGTGATCGCAAGCTCTGCGATTGAGATTTGTAGAGGACATAATCCCTCATAGCGTAACCAGTCGCTCGAGGAGGATTGTATTGAACAAAGGCCAGCGGTAAAATGCAAAGCCGTCCTCAAATTACAATCTCGAAAGTATATTTGGAATTAATTTCATAAATTTCATCCTAAAACTTCAATTACTGCAATTCAAAAAATTTGTTTGAGGATTTAACCCCTCATAGCGTCTCACTATACTTCAAAAGTTGTCTAACGATACATTTTATTTTCATTTCCGAGTTTTTCAAAATAAACATTTATGTCAAATTGAATCGAAGCGTAGCCAAAGTAAAAATAAACGTAATATATAAATTCGGTCGGTTTGTAAGGAAAAATATATTTAGTCATATTTTGTTAACAACGAAAGACACATGCCTTTACCATCTCGGAAACATTCTTTTAAACGCCCTCGAGCAAGGAAAATTGAGCCATAAACATTTGCACAAGAAATCAAGATTAAAGAAATTAAAAGCGATATCGAATTTTCAAATTTTTTCGAACAATTGTTGGAAAAGATAGAAAAATTCATTTCAAAATTTTCCTACAAGGTTGAAAAAGAGGAAACTGAAAAAACTTTAACCAAACCAGAACCAGATAATTTTAAGCCAAAAAATTTTCCAATCAAAGATAATACTCCCCACCATTTAATCCCATTTGTCGAATCTTTAAGTATTTACTCTGACTCAGAACCTGAAGGAAATTCAGAAAACCTCGTTTCCAATA
Source organism: Diplolepis rosae (assembly GCA_030998225.1). Taxonomy (NCBI): domain Eukaryota; kingdom Metazoa; phylum Arthropoda; class Insecta; order Hymenoptera; family Diplolepididae; genus Diplolepis; species Diplolepis rosae. The sequence continues at coordinate 1,526,864 of JAPYXD010000428.1, forward strand.
AAGATCAAGCATCAAATATCGAAATTATAACCATATCTTTGGATTCAGGATCGGAAACAGAGATTGAAGAACCCATTTTCGTACCTAATAAAAATTCTTTGCCCAGAATAACTGAAATTCGTAGTTTAGGAAAAAATAAAGTTAAATTGGTCAAAGACCACTAGAAAAAACAAAAAACAAAAAAAAATTATAAGATCAAACACACTAATAAGTCATTTTTAAGGAAAAATAATATGAAAAATATCAATGTCGATTCCGCCACGAGATACCAGTGAAAAGAGCACTGTAACTCGTAGTCAAGCAAAAAATAATCCAATTTTAGCGAAAGAAATCGAAGAAACTTCGCAACGCCCACCCAAACTAAAACAAAAAACTCGAGAAATCACTGATAAAGATTCGCAATATTCAGAAACGACAAGCAATTTAAATCAAACTGATCTCTTAGATATCAGTGTAGGAAATATTTTTGATCCCGAAACAAGTACTGCAAATAAATCAATTATTGAAGTAAAAAATCAAAGGAGTCCATTTTTCGATAAGTTAATAACTTTTAATAAGCCGAATAATAGTATAATTATTGCCGGAGATAAGTATAACGATACCCCACAAATTAACCGTTCATTTGAAGATACAGTAGGGGATATAACACTAAGAGAAAAATCAATATTTGAAAGTGTTACAGCAAACTCTACCTTGTGCGATAGAACCCTGTGCCCGCAAGAAAACTCTAGTGATACATCAAACGATAAAATGTTTGCCCCATCTCAACAAAGATACGAAATAGTAGACCCATTTGCAACTGAGTCGCAATTAAATAGAACCCCAGAATCTTTTAACCAAACAGCGATATTAAACTATCAATTTTTAGAATCGGAACAAGTCCAAGAAAATTTACCAAAAGAAATATGGTAGATCAAATTACGCTAAACGACCCCGCAAATATTGAAGAGGCTCTTGATTCTTTAAAATTTTCACATCCATATTCAACTTCTAGAAAATCCAATAGGGAAAATCCAGCAAATAATTTATCCAGTGGAACAGTAATTAATAATTTACCAACACAACCTACCGAAATAAATTTACCAACAAACCAACAAGTATCTGTACGAGATGCTTTAGAGATAGTTGCCTATTTCGACGGATCAAGTAAGGTACCGCTAAATATTTTTATTGAAGCTTGCAAGGAAGAAAAAGAAATGGTCCCAAATGCAGAAGCAAATTTGGTAAAACTATCAAGAAGCATACTCACAGGAGAAGCAAGAAGATGCATAATCGGAAATTATTATAATAATGTAGAAGATTTTATTTCAAAGCTAAAAAAAAATTTTTCACTATCGAAAACCGTATACCAGTTACAAAGAGATTTAGTTAGAATATATATGTGGGAAAATGAAAGTGTTTTATCCTACGCAACACGCATACAAGAAATAGCAGCAGAAATCCTCGAATGCCATATACAAAATAATAATGGTAAAGAAGCCGCTGAATTTAGAGGAAATCTGGAAATAGATGTGATTGATTGTTTTCTTCTAGGTTTAAAACCAGAATTAGAAATACGAATAGGAAGAGCTCATAAATTTGACGAAATAGTAGAAAGGGCGATACGAGAAGAAAAAAATTTAATAGTCAGAAATGAACTGAGAAGAGGAAATAAACAACACTCACTATTCCAAGAACCTGAAAAATCACCATATAGTAACCGACAATTTGCAAAAACTAATGAAATAAACTTAGCACAAGAAGAACCAGTAAAATGTCAAATTTGTCAAAAAACAGGTCATACAGCAGCAGCCTGTTTTCGAATTTTTCAACAATTACGGGATGCAAATCTGCAAGAAAATTAGTTTAGAAATAACTGTACCAGACAAAATAATCAATACGAGAGGAATAGGCAAGGTCAGGGAGATCTTCACAAAGATACCAGATGCAAGGTTTAAATCAACAAGGAAGTAGAAATGATTATAGAAACGTAAATAGTTTCCCAACCCACCCTAATTTTCCCCAAGGAAATAGATTCAACCGAAATTCAAACATTAATCGGAATAATCAGAATATGTATCGCAATCCTAATCAAAATAATCAAAGTGGAAACTTTAATCCAAATCCGAATTTAAACAGGAATTTTAATCCAAATTCAAATTTCAATAGAAATTTCAATCCAGGTCAAAATTTCAACCAAAGTAGGAATTTCAATCAAAATCCTTATTTCAACCAAAGACCAAATTATAATGTGAATTACAATTAGAATAGAAATCAGAACTCAAGTTTTAACCAGAATCCAAATCCAGGTCAAAATTTTGAAGTTATTTGCTATTCATGTAATACGCCAGGTCACACATCTAGCAATTGTAATAAACAAATGAATACTAATCAACAATTTCCACAACAACAACAACAAATACAACTTTAAGAATTTAATAAACAGGAAAACTCCAATGCCCTTCCTGGAACGGGTGCTCAAAGGAGGGCTTGAGTCAACAACTGAATGCACCTGATTGTATGGAAAATAAAACTGAAAAAGTGAACTGAAGTACAAACAATGCAATTCCTCATATAATTTTATCTGCAGAAGGATTAAAAAACCTCATACAGATGATGATAGACAGAGGAGCCGGATCAAATTTAACCAAACAAAAAGCAGTCAGAACAAATGTGAAAATAAATTAATTTGAATGTCTAAAATTAACAGGTATAAATGAACACCCTGTATTCACACTTAGCCAAATAACGATCAATATTTTCGGCTACTTGACCACCCTCAACATAATACCTAACAAAGTACCCATCGAACATGATGGTATACTAGGTTCAGAATTTTTTAGAAACAACAACGCAAGAATTAATTATGCAGAAAAACAACTTGAAATTAATAATGAAATTTATCCTTTTGAAATAGAAGAAACAATATTGATACCAGCAAGAACAATTTCAGATTTTTTTGTAAGAATTAAAAACAGTGAACAAAAACAGGGATTTATTTCAAGGCTACATCTATGCAATGGAGTTTATTTAGGAAATGCAATTGTTTCTAATAACAATAATAAAGCGTATATGAAAATATTTAACACAAATACACAACCCCAAAAGGTAACGATACCAACTGTTGAATTGATTGATTTTGAAGAAGTATCAATACACAAAGAAAATCGAACTGACACAAAACAAATTTAGAAGACACAAAAGAATTCAATTTTGCGCAACAAGCTTTCAACGATTTCATTAGTCAGATTCCAAAGGTACAGGATTTTTATCAATCTTTCAACATTTCAAATAAAAATCGAGAAAATTACATAAAAGAATTATTAAGGTTGGATCATTTAAATAAAGAAGAAAAACAACATGTTGAAAATTTGATTAAAAAATATGCAGATCAATTCCGCATACCAGGAGAACCTTTAGGAGCAACAACCGTCTTACAACATAACATTCCAACAACTGATGATCAACCTATATTTTCAAAACAATATAGATTCCCCTCAGTACATAAAGAAGAGATTTCACGCCAAGTAAATGAATTGATTGATAATAAAATTATCAAACCCTGACAATCACCATATAATACACCTGTTTGGATAGTACGTAAAAGATTAGATTCTCATGGAAATAAAAAATGGTGAATGGTGCTCGAATTTCGCAAACTTAACGAAAACACAATTGGAGATTCATATCCTTTACCAAATATTATTGATATTTTGGACCCATTAGGATTAGCTCAATATTTTTCTGTATTCGACCTTGCTTCGGGATTTCATCAAATAAAACTGAGTCCGGGAGACTCATATAAAACAGCTTTTTCAACTCCTTACGGCCATTATGAATTTGACCGTATGCCATTTGGTTTAAAAAATGCACCAGCTACCTTTCAGCGATTAATGGATCTAGTTTTATCAGGACTTCAAGGAACTGAGTTATTTGTCTACCTAGATGATATCGTTTTATACGAAAATTCTTTTGAAGAACATGAAGGAAAATTCAACAAATTAATGGAAAGATTAAGTACAGCAAATCTAAAATTACAGCCAGATAAATGTGAATTTTTACACCCAGAAGTTTCTTATTTAGGACATATAATAGACAAGGAAGGAGTTAGACCAGGCCCTCAAAAACTGGAAGCTGTAAAACATTTTCCAATACCCAAAAACCCTAAAAATATAAAACAATTTTCAGGACTTTCCGGTTATTACAGAAGATTTAGAGAAGGATTTTCTAGAATTCCAACACCATTGAATCAACTTTTAAAAAAGGACATGAAATTTAACTGGACGAATAAACAACAAGAAGCATTTGACACTTTGAAGGAAAAATTGTGCGAAGAACCACTTCTGCAAAGACCAGATTTTTCCAAACCTTTTATTTTAACGACAGATGCATTAGGATATGCAATAGGCGGAATTCTGTCCCAAGGAAAAATTGGAAAAGATAAACATATAGACTATACTTCACGATCTTTAAATGACAATGAAAAAAAATACAATACATACGGAAAAGAAGCTTTAGCTATTGTCTATTGTGTAACTTATTTCCGCCCCTATCTTTATGGACGAAAATTCACCTTAGTTACCGACCATAAGCCATTAGTATGGTTTCAAAATTCAAATTACCCCTGTACAAGAGTGACGAGATGGAAATTGAAACTAGCAGAATACGACTTTGACGTCACATATAAGGCAGTCAAAACAAATATTAATGCTGATGCTTTATCAAGGAATCCTATTGAAATTAAAAATATTAATGATAATGATAATAACGAGGGAGTAAATACCTCCCAAGCAGAATTAAACAAAGAAGATAATATGTCAAATGTATCAAAAACTGAAGATGATGAAGAAGATGCACCTCATATGAATCTTTATTGTAATGAAGAATTGAATCAAAAAGTAATTGACAATATTAAATTCGTAAATGATTCTGAAGACTAAAATATATGAGAAAAAACCTCAATCAGAGAAAATTGATTATTAAACGAAGAATATTTATTGAAAAATGATGATAATGATGAAGAATGTTGTATGCATCTTTCTCAGAGATCTCATTCACCTTGCGAATGTCTATGCACAGACGGTATGAGCCGTCTTCCTTGCGAACCATGACCACTGGATTACACCACTCACTGGTACATGGCTCGATCAGCTTTTGATCGATTAACTGCTCAGCGATCTTAACGAACTCATCGCACACCTTAGGCGACATTCAATGGTTCTTTTGCTTGATCGGTGGGTGCATCTGAGTGTCGATGACATGCTCTACCAGCTTATTGACTGGCAACTTATCCGGTTGGGGCGGAATCACCCGACTAAGGAAAACTTCAAGTTAGTCTCTTTCAGTATCAGAGAGCAACGCGATACCTCTACAGGCATCAAGGTCGTCGTTGAATTTAGGGTCAAAGGTAAACTTAATGATCAGTTTTTCCGATAACCACAGTTGCCGGACCTTGCCATCAATGACCAGACCGAACCGTGTCAGGAAGTCCGTGCCCAATACACATGAATCGTTCAATCCGGGCAGTATTCGGATCGTCATTAAATGAGTGACACCATTAAAGGTGACGTTAAGTGAACCTAAGAAGGTCTTTGTTGACCCGGTGTCGACCAATGAATGAAACTCGGCAGCGCCTACTTCGATATCAAGGTAGGGTCGCGACGTGATGTCGGGTTCTGAGCAGGAATCACGCGTGCTCAGAACTTCAGACAAGTCAACCACTTCTCTACTTGAAGATGGGTGCGGTTCAGAAGTTATTCCAACCCGACTTTGTAACTCAGGCAGAAGTCGGCTTCCTGAGTTTCTCGAGTATTCTCTCGACGTCTGTTGCCAGAGTAGTTAACTGGTCATAATCCCTAAATTCGTGCCTCCAAATGGTACGCTTAAGTTCGAGTCGCATGTTCATGTAGGCCCTGTTCATTTGTTCGATCAAGGAGACTGGGCGTTCGAATTTCTGATAGAGACCTTGGAGACAGGTCAAGTAGTCGGCCGTCAAATCGACCTCGCCTTGAACTCTACCAGCCACTTGCTCATCGAGTCTCCATTGATAATCAATGTCGCCCAACCTGGCACGGAATTCCGTCCGGAAATGGGCTCAGGTTAGCCAAGAGCTCTTGTTTTGTCTGAACCATTGTAGGGTCAGGCCATCCAGCAGAAATAGTATGGCCACCATTAGTTCCTCCTCACTGAGGAAAGATACCGCGCGACCTTCTTCCAGGCGTACGAGAAAATTGTTGATGCTTGTCCTTCTATTTCCCGAATACGTGATGCCCCATTTCTTGACAACTGCGTCGAGTGTCCGATTGAATCTGCCAAAGCAGATGGGGGTCTTGGTTCTATTCCCGTTCCAGTATCGTTATTGGCCTGGCTAAACGAATAACTAGAGTTCCACGCTACTTTATGCTCCATAAATGGTGACGAGTGAACAACCCGCTCATAGTGAGCATGAATCGCACTTCCTGTGGCGTCGAACGGTGAAGCCGGCTCAATATCGCCTGTCGCTAAAATCTTGCCCGAGGGCGCCATGCTTCCCATATTCGGATGCATCGAGTGGCCTAATGAGTCTCTTCTAGGGTAGGTCGGTCAGTCACTCCAATTAAGTGAGGGTCGGAAGTGAATTTGGGAATTCCAACTGCCGGTTTCGCAGGTTGGTGGCCTGATTCATCAATGCCGAGTCCCGCTCCTGTCTCGTAGCGACTGAAGATAATCCGACCTCACTAATTCTAGATAATATGAGCTCTCATATTTTATAAATCGCGTCATGCAATTCGGTCTTTATCTGCTCTGTCTCGCGTTTTATCGAATCAAGCAACTCAGCTCGTGTGTTGTCATTGATCTCGCGGACCGTGTGGAATAACTCCGCTTCTGTCACCGCGTCCGGAGGCTGGGCAATGGAACCTACTGTTTCCAGAAACGACGTGTTGTTCTTCACCGGAGACTGGTTCATAAAGAACGTCTGGAATTGTGCCGGCGTATTCTGAAGAGCCGGAAGCACCTTCAAGCGAAACGTTTCCGATTGGTAAATTTTGTTGATGACATTGTCCGGATCAAGATCCCGAAGTATACCCGCACTCGAGACCGAAATGTTGTCCGAACGGAGTGACTCGTTGTCTCCATCCGATACTCCTTTATTACTGCCCTTATTACTTAGTCGCATGTCAGGGTAATCTTCCGGGGCCCATCTAACGTTCGGCTCACGCATATTTCTTCGAAATTCCCGAATGGCACGGTCTAACATGATCTCGTAACTTCCTAGTGGACTGTGTCTATATCTTTCTAGGAGTTCACGTAACTCATCTTCCGAGTATTCCAACATATGTGGAGGAACCTCATATTTAGGCTCCGTCATTTTAATTACTCTATTCGAACAAGCTGTAATATTGTGAAAAGAAGTTAAAATCGCTAATAGCAGTTACAAATTGTGACTATGACGCGTCTAACCTGTTCGCTATATCGAGGTGAATTACTTTAGGAATAGCGAATCATAAATCGAACTTCAATAAACCAAAAATCTATTAATATTTGTTGGACACATCTTCCAAATCATTCAAAATTATTTAGATAGCGCTTCTATTCTGAACAAGGGCAGGCGAAACTTCAAAGCCTAACCTGATGTTTAAGTGCTGAGTGACCTCGCATTCGCTTAGCATTCAAAACTTGGATGAAATCAGCACTAGGCAGGTATTATGGAAGCCTGTGATTTAAAACAATATACAAAAAATTATACCTAAATCAAAGAAGCATAAAACTGTTAATCAGGCAATCACTATAGCTAAACAATTCTAATAATTCTTATATAAGTTGATTCACGACTGGCGAATCTTCAATACCAGTCCCGAACCCATAGAGCCTGACGTGACAATCGTTTACGAAAATCGAATATAAATCTTCTACTTACTAACACTGTATCGGAAACGGTTTAAATAATTTTATAATTTATAAAAAAAATAAGTTAATAAATTTTTAATCAATGACTAGAGGTTATGGACCATTCTAGCTTATTCGTGATCCATATCACATTTCATCTCCGCGCAACCTACTTCCAGGCACTTTGGTCCATTCATATCAAATTCTATTGTTTTAAGATAAGTTCTTGATCAGCACCGTATTTAAAATGGCTGATTTATTATACAGCTTCCCTACCGGATGCTGGTTCGAGCCAAAATTCCTGAAGGTCAAGTCCACCTTTCAATAAATACCAGCAGCTTCCAATTTCTGAATTTTTATTTGTTCCGACAAATTGTCACGTCTGTATCGTCCCAGTCACTTACCGATTTTTAATTTATAATTGAACTTTCCTCACTTTTGATCAGTAAAGAAATCTGAACGATTTTTAAACTGAAACAGGGGAACCGACTGGAGCTGATGGCTGGAGCCACTGATAATCCTGTGCTGCTACAACTGGTGAACTCGCGTACTCGAACGGGGAACAACCTCAAAGTCGAACATTTCTGATGTCGGGAACTTGACAACGGGAACTTGACAACGGGAACTTGACAACGGGATCTTGACGACAGGAACTTCACAAAGTGTCGGATCTTCCTGGTCAGAAATCGAAATGGAACTGAAGAACTGGCCCGGACTTGTCGCGCGGTGTTGGACCTTCCGGGTGAGAACTCAAACTGGAACTGAAGAAGTGACCCGGACTTGTCGCGCGGTGTTGGACCTTCCGGGTCAGAAGTCAAACTGGAACTGAAGAAGTGGCCTGTGCTCCTTATAATCGGGCTCCTTAGATATCCTGGGGGGGAAGGGGTCATTTCACCCTATTTTACGATTTTGTTTTTCTCGAACTTGCCCCCTTTAATATTTTCTAATTTCAATAAATTTAATTTCTTGTCAGTTTAGTTCTATTTTCTCTAAGTAGATGTGCTGTGAATCCGTGTATATGACACAATTTATTGAATTGGCTTCAGTGTGTATAAGAATTTCTATTTCGGTTTATTACAATTCTGCTGCCTAATTTTGTAGGTCCCCAAATTCAATTTTATTTTACGGCCCTTTTTATAGCGTTTTATAACCTTATTTGTATGGTGCCTCCCACTCAGTGTTAAATAGTGGGGATCACCCTTGGAATCTGCGTCTAGGTTTTTATCCTTTACTGAGCCTGCATCAGAATTCTGGGACAAACGGTTGTGTATTTTGGATCAATACTTCCCGCATTCCTGAAGTCTACTTGTTGCTTCTAAATGACCCTCATAAAATTAGGGTGCGATGACAACTCGGCTGCATTTCTTATTGTGTATCTCCAGTTGGAGTGAGAATGGAGATATTGATTTGTTGACTGGCGATTCTGAATACTGACTTCCTTGTTTACTTCTCTGCTTTCTTTTATAATACTTTTGATTTTTCATCTTTGTAGATTCTTTCCAGTCGATTCACATTTTTTCTTAAACAATTTTGTTACATACATCAATGGTCAATGTTACATTAAATTTTTACATAAGATCAATATTAACGTTTATTATATTAATAAGAAAAGGTCACAGGACGTGATACCTCGCCCCTTAAGTTTGGACATGGGGATGAAATGACCATGTACAAAATTTTTCGTGGACATTAAATTTTGTTTTTCTTACAGATTCATTTCAATCAACATGAAAATTTTTAGTCGGTTAATACTCATGTTTCCATTCTTACATAAACTTGACTACATCAAAAAATTCACAATAGTAGGTTCATAGAAGCGATACTGATAACATTGCAATACAGTGTTCATTAATCGAATGCTGAAGCTGATTTATAAATGTTACATATTTGTTACATAATTGTCGCACAATTGTTACATGATTGTTATATTATTATTACATACAAAGTGCGTTCCAAACAAAAGGAGACTTTTGTCATAAAAATTTTTTTGGTGACGTCATCTGTGAATGAGGTAGTGCGTTGGAAAGTTATATGCCTCCCTAACTTCCAGTGACAGTTTCATGACATTCGGTTCAGTGGAAGCGAAGTTATTGCGTCTAAAGTGTTAGTGTGTTTGTGTCATCGGTAGAAGAATGAGTTTCGAACAAAGAGCTAATATCAAATTTTGTTTTAAAATCGGTAAAACGTTTACCGAAACATTTGAATTGATATATCCACGATTTTAGATTCGCCTATAATACGGCATTTCACACAACGATTAATGCCACCCCCACGTTCTTAAATATGGGACGTGAGCCACGTCCGCGAAAAAGTTTTCGCCGTCTTGGGGAGGGGGAAAACGAGCTGCCCCATGCGGACGTAAGTTATTGGGCAACTCGTATGTCGAAATTGTCACATTTGCGTGATACGATTTCAAAACACCAAGACCAGGCATTCGTCAGGCAGGCCAAACACTATGACCGTCGCCACCAGGACCAGGTCTATAAATTAGGCGATTTGGTCAAGAAACCGAACCGGATATTGTCAAGCGCGGCAGGCAACGTGGCCAGTAAGCTGGCACCTAAATTCACCGGCCCCTATATAGTTGTATCGGATATCTTCCCCAATGTCTATAAGATTGCGTCACAGGAAGGCCAACTCGCCGGTCGATATCACGTGTCGTACCTCCAGAGGTATTTGCAAGAAGAGGATGAAGAGGAGTCGGTTGATCCAGAGAGGGAGGCATCCCTGGATGGGGTATTACTCGAACTAGAAGGTTGGGGCACCGCTGATGATACGGACGTAGTTTCGGGTGGAGCCAAGGTTGATGGAGAGCCAGGCGATGAGTAGAAGTAGTTAATCATGCAATTGTAGTTCACCTCAGTAGATGGTGAATCGTAAGTCGATTAACCAGGGGGCATGTGAAAGCCAAGTGGAAACGACCACGAATGGCAGTATCTATACGGCAATTTTATTTCAGTCGGAAGAGGCATCGTCTTGGGGCCCATGTCGGAGGACCGGGAGGCTGCTTTTAACAAGAAGATGGTTCCCAATAAGGAGCGAACACAAACGGCGAACCGACCGAATAAGGGTCTGACCCCGATAGTCTCAGTAACGGGGTGAGAATCGAGTAGCAGCTCCTCCATGGAGCAACTGCTGCAGGAAGTGAGGGCCTTTGTAGTGAGGTCAGCTCCAGGCACGGCGGATGCAGTCGCCTAACCTCAACAACCCCAACAACATCAGCAACAACCTCAACACCCGCAACAGCAGCCAGAACCAAGCATCGGCGAGCCCAACAGCTGTATGGCGCCTCGGGACTAAGAATGCCGGTTACTGGGACCGGCACAAGGCGCTAAGGGGCCTTTGCCATGAGTGCCGCTAACCGGGGCACAAATATCTTCACTGCCCCCTGCGGGACAAACCCCAACGTCCCACAGAGGAAAAATAATATATTTTTTTCCTTCTTTTAATTATTATGAAATTTCTTTTTCTTTTGTTGAATGTATGTTATTTTTTTGGGTGTGGTGCCGACACACAGGCACGCCTGTCAGCCCAAGTTAGGGGGATCGATACCCCAACAAATAAATAGTTTACATTTATAGTCAGTGTCAATTTCATTCAGACTAACCTGTTGCTCGCGACTATGAACTCAGCGTGCTGTGTGGCTAGTGGCACCGTCTTGTTTAAACCACATATCGTTGATGTCAAGTTCATCCAATTCTGGCCACAAATAATCTTCTAACATAGCACGATAGCGCTCTCCATTGACGGTAAAATGACGGTCGTTTTCATCCACGAAAAAATATGGCCCAATCATACCTCCGACATGAAAACCGCACCAAACAGTCACTTTTTGCGGATGCAACAGTGTCTCAAGAAGCACATTTGAGTTTGTTGCTGACTGTTTAAGGGAGTTACTCAGGATGAAGAATTAAGGAACAGAAAAATCTTAAACTTTGCAGAGCATTAGAATATAATAAAAAAATTATCCATACCAAATTTCAAGGTCTGAGGTGGGTTTTTTAATGAGATATTCGTATTTCTATTTTGCGCCTCTCTAATTGATTTAACATGGACTCTTATGAGAAATCGCGTTGTTTATCGTGCATTATCATTGATATCTTTTTAACTGACGGACAGATCATAGCGGGATTTGAACAGTAGAAAGATAAGATGTTCAGGAATAGTTATCAACTTTAATAACATTCAAAGGTGGGTTCTATAAGTAATAACAAATACGATGAAGATGGGAAATTGCTGTGATTTTGGTCTTTGGTTAGGTATGTGGCAACGTCGCATTCGTAGGTTATGTGCGCGAAATTTGACATGTATGCGTTATATCTGTCTAGCAGCTTGTACTAACTGATGATTAAAATTTGTTATGAAAATCATGTTTTTAATAAATGAAATATAACATAATTATTATCCGTATAATAAATAAACAAATTAAGTTCATACTAACAACTTTATTTACATACATATCATGATACGCAGTACGTAAAATTTTCCTCAATGACATACTAAATTTGTCTTATTTTCACAGTCTTGAACCGATATAAAAAATTTTCAATACATATCTATTATCATCACAATCGTTCATTAACTATTATTTAGAATATTTGGTACATATACAATAAATATATACCAACTAAACTGAAGTAAATTAGTATTTTGTTTTCAGATAATCGCAGATTTTATTTTTAACTTTCCTATTATTTGTCACACGAATGTTCCCGTTTTTATCAGCAGCAAACAAACCAGATAATCCATCAAAACCATGTTCTTTGTATGCATCGATAACCATAGCTACCGTGATGTCAGAGGCAATCATTTTTTTCCTCATTTGGACGGATGTGCAGCTTTTTAATTCATTGTATAATTTCATGTCTGAGAAACATTTCTTAGGTACTGACATGACCATATGTGCGAATGTACACCCGTGCGCACACGAACAAACAAAATGCGATGTTGCCAGTTCAAGTACTACTGTAGTTAACCTGCGTGTTGAACCCTGTTTTGACTAGGCGGGTAGGTGAGTAACTTCCTTAAAACTGTTTAAACACTGTTTAAAATTCTCGAAGAAAATTGACTCTAAAACTAAACAAAAATGACTACAATTCCTTTTTATGCCTATTATGAACTGAAGTTTGCCTCAAATAATTATTTGGTCTTCTCCAGATATATTGATTTAATTTGTAAATATGAAAATAATGTAAAAATTGATCTTGTGAACTAAAATAAATACATTTATTTTCGTACTGTTCTAAAGTATTTGCATATATAACTTGTGACGTAGTAAATTTCACCCGTCACTTAAATAGATATTTTGGGTAGACTCAGCGGTATGACAGGTGGGGTTACAGTACAGTCGGAAAGCATTAGAACAAGATAAAAAAAGTTGTTTTTGTCAGTTTATCGTATCATTTATTGAAAAATTATTCACATATTTGCAGTAGTTTTATACGTCATAAAAAACAGTAAGTCTCTTAATTTGACAGTCTTTGCGTTTATGCATAATTGTGCCCGCTTTTTCGTTGTAATAGCCTCAGAATTGTATTTTTCCAGATTGAAAATGGTCAAGCGAAAGGAAATATCTGTCGAGAAATGGGCCCGAATCATTATTTTGCAAAAAACAGGCAAAAACTATCGATAAATAGCCAAAATATTGAAAATATCTTTGTGTTCAGTTCATACAGCCATAAGAAGATATCGGGAAACTGGACAAAATACTAACAGAAAACGATCTGGTCGACCAAGAAAGACAAAGCAAAGAATAGACAACAAAATATAAGCAATAAGTAAGGGCAATCGACAGAAATCTGCATCAGAAATTCGTGCTGAAATCAATGAAGACTTGGATTCATCAATATCGCTCACGACAGTCAAAGGCCGGGTTAAAGAAAAAGGTATGATTGGACGCATTGCTGTCAGAAAGCCACTTCTACGTCCAGTAAATAGACAAACAAGACTGAAATTCGCTCAAGAACATGTTGACTGGACGATTGATCGGTGGAAATCAGTTTTATGGACAGACGAATCAAAATTCGAACTGTTCGGTAGCCATCGGCGTCAATATGTTGGTCTCTGGGATTATTTGAACGAAGCGTGAAATAATATTCCACCTCAAGCACATCAAAATCTCATCAAAAGAATGCCAAAATTGTGCGGTGCAGTCATCAAATCAAAAGGTGGCCATTTTCAAGAAAATCGCTTGAAGTAACATATTCACTGTTTCCTTATAAATTTGATGAAAATTTCAGAAAATGCATTAAAAATGTCTTCGAATCATGAAGCTACATTGAACGTTCAAAACTAACGCAAATATGTGAATATTATTTCAATAAATGATACGATAAACTGCCAAAAACAACTTTTTTTATCTTGTCCTAATACTTTTCAACTGTACTGTATGTCCCGGGGAAAAAGGCGTATGGCGAAAGAACGCACTTCGTCGCCACCCAAGAGCACTTGTAACAATTATCACGCACTACCCGCACTTACGCCTCCTGTGCCGTATGTTCCATGCACAACACGAGGACGGCAGCACTAGAGGACAGCGGCGTCGGAGAAGAGATGTGACCAGTTCCGCGCAGACGTAAATACTGGCGGCCATGACGAATGACGAATGACGAGCATCGATACATCGATGCTTCGATTATCCCCGCCATCGATCGCTGGAGAGCGGCCTACAGGATTACCAGCTGCCACCACGTGACCCGGAAGAAGCAGCCTGGCGCGCACTGACCCCAATACTTTAAATTTAGTATTTCCGATATTAGAAATACTAAATTTATGTAAAATAACATTATTGGACACTCTCTAACATAGTGTCAATGTACTACACGCGCTGTTCGTCGTATAAGAGAGAACCGCGTGTTTGTAAAAATTGTTTGCCGAGGGCAATTATTGTACTACGCACACTTGCCTAGTCACCTAGTAGAAATGTGACATGTGACCTACTTCCGGGTCCGCGATTGGGTCACGAAATTAATTCGTGGGGCAGATCGGGAATTTCGCTGGCCTCACGACTTCCGTCATCACTCTCGTCCTGCGACTACGGAAAAAGAGGTGTCACTTTTGCTCGATTTGAACCTGCAGGAGATATTTATACGATTAAAATAAAAGGGACCGTTGGATAGTATTGAAATGACGTGAACGCTTGATGGCGTCCATCTCACCTACCGAGACCACTTTGCCTCTTTTGCTCCCTTGTGTTGGCGAGTGATCCCTCCCTATATTTATATATTCTTCGGTACTTGTGTCATTCTCTCTGGTGAGGACTAGAAATTTAACTATTAAATTTAATCATTAGTAAATTCGTGTTCCCTCAGGTGGTGACGCGCTAAATTAAATTAAATTCGCCATATTTCACATGTGACTTGGAAAGTTCCGAGGTTTGTTTAAATTCAATTTCTAACCTTCTTTGATGTTCTGGCATTTCTTGCATATAGTTTTAGTTTATATAGAACCTCTCATTTCTTTAAATGAATTTTGTTTTGCCAAGTTTCATTTTAATTAAATTCTGGTGTTTCTTTTATCCTTTACCCATTAGCTGTTGTGACCTTTTATTGACTCCAAGTGTAGAAATGGTAGTGTCACCCTCCATATTAATATAATAAAAGATGCTGGTTTTCGATCAATGAGGGTCAAATATAAAGAAGAAAACTCTTTATTGTGTCAAAATTGTTGCGACGTTTCGTTGGCTATGGTTTTGCCAACCTCATCAGCCTTTATTAAATTAAAAAACACCAAATATTAAAATTGTCACACACAAGAAAAATAAACATTAAATTAACTTAACATCCAGAACATACACAAAATTGTTAAAATTTTACCTTTATAAAAGAAGTTTAACTCATGATGAGTAATGTCCAGAAAATAAAATTATAATAAAAGTCATGATTTACTTAATAAAATGACGTGATGTCATGGAGTCGACGACACTTTGTCTACTAAATTATTATATTCAAACAGTTAACTTAAAATATTGACAACAGTTATTGTAAACACAGAATTTGAAATGTAAACAGACATCAGCTGGAAAGCTATCATG
Source organism: Diplolepis rosae (assembly GCA_030998225.1). Classification (NCBI taxonomy): domain Eukaryota; kingdom Metazoa; phylum Arthropoda; class Insecta; order Hymenoptera; family Diplolepididae; genus Diplolepis; species Diplolepis rosae. The sequence goes on from JAPYXD010000428.1 coordinate 1,542,741, forward strand.
AATTTAATCTATTAAGTAATGAAAAATAAATTCTATTCAAAGTAAATATGTCTTCTTTTTAATTTATACTAAATTTATTAAATTTTATATGGATCATCTCTGATGTTAATCTTTTTCGACAGTCAGAGACATAATCAACAATCTTGGTATTTTCCCAATCAAATTCATGGTTGAATTCCAATTGATGTTCACAGACTGCGGATTCACTGCTTTTTTTATTTTTGTGTTCATTAATACGAACTCTTAATGCTCTCTTAGATTCACCAATATAAGTCGCAGTGCAATTTTTACAATTAAATTTGTATACAATATTAGTTTGTTCCCATTTGTTTGTGGAGTCTTTACCTAATGTTATTATTGATTTCAAAGTTTTGTTGACGACTGGAATAGTTGAAATACTGTATTTTTTAAAAATATTAGACAATTTAGTGAAGTTTGTTACGTTGTATGGCAAACATACCTTTGGTTGATGTCTGTATAAGTTTGAACGGTTTTTTTTATTTGGAGAATTTGGAGAGCTGTATTTAATTTTATTCATACGGATTTTTATATTTTTATCGATGAAGCTATTTGGATAATCGTTGTTTAATAATATTTGTTTAACAATCTTCAAATTGGCGTTATGAAACGTTTTGTGAGATAAAGATATCGCTCGATCAACTAAGTTATAAACAATATTTTTTTTCTGACAAATTGGATGATTGGAATAGTAATTAATTGTCCTTTTTCATGAGGTAAGTTTTTGAAACCAATTAGAAATAATTTGATTTTCTTTTATAATTAATGACAAGTCCAGAAAGTTAATTTGATTATTTCGTTGAACTTCAAAGGTGAATTGTCGCAACAATTTTGACACTATAAAGAGTTTTCTTCTTTATATTTGACCCTCATTGATCGAAAACCAGCATCTTTTATTATTTTATTGACTCCGCCTTGTATTGCTAGTTACTAGTTTCGAGTATCGTTATATTTTAAATTGGCTTTGTCACTTCGATCAAAGTGACTGGCGCACAACAACGAAATAAAATAAGTATTTTATTTTCAGGTATTTTTGTATTACTAAAATTAGTTTAGCTCACAAAAAGAGTTGTCGCGTTCAGGGTAAGAATCTGCATCTCCAACTATGTCATCAAGATATACGAAAAGTTCCGTTCCGATTAATCCAGATAATGTTAAATCCATTAATCTCTGAAACGTGGCTGGTGCTGTTTTCAAACCGAAAGACATTCTATCGAATTTGTAATGACCGTCAGGTGTAAAAAATGCGGTTTTATGAGAGTCTTTTGGGTCCATTTTTATATTGTTTTTTCATTTAATTTACGAAAATCAAGAACCATTCTCCATTTTATTTTTCCCTGGGAATGAGGTTTTTTTATTAACTATCCATACTGGAGTGTTATAGGGTGATTGTGAGGGTTAAATTATTTTATGTGCAACCGGCGCGCAAACTCGTTTTTTCGCTACAGTTAACAGTAACCCAATTGTAGTACATTGCGCTACAAAGGAATGAAATGTAAAAATTGAACTGCGCATGCGCCCATAGCCATGAAACGAAGCTCAATTGAGATAACCAAGTTGACGTCACAGGCCATGTGGTAGGGATAGAATGTAAGTTAGGTTGGTCTTGGACGAAAGAAATATATGGGAAGCATTGGGAAATTGATGAAACAAAATTTTCTAGCGTAAAAGTAAGTCATAAATTTATTAATAATTATATTTTTCAAGTGCAAAATTCATTTCCGCTTATTTTGAGTACCTACTTGTCGCTTGTCATTCTTTTAATTTTTTAATATAAAATAAAATGTCATAAATTTTTAGGTTAAATACTTCAAAACAAACGGTCATCATAACCTAAAAATTTATGACATTTTATTTTATATTAAAAAATCAAAAGAATGACAAGCGACAAGTAGGTACTCTAAATAAGCGTAAATGAATTTTGCACTTGAAAAATATAGTTATTAATAAATTAATGACTTACTTTTACGCTAGAAAATTTTGTTTCATCAATTTCCCAATGCTTCCCATATATTTCTTTCGTCCAAGACCAACCTAACTTACAGTCTATCCCTAACACATGGCCTGTGACGTCAACTTGGTTATCTCAATCCTTCTTCTTCGTACAGCGTTAGCATTGTACTGGCAAAGCCTTGCACATTTGAACTGTGCATGCGTCTACTAAAATCCATTACTACTACACAAGATCGATAAAATCAAAATGGCCGGGACTAGTCGTGACATAACAAGTGTAATAACTAGCGCCGCAAACAACTACAATACTAGATTAGATTCAAGTGTACGCATAAAAACTCGTATACGCACCGGAGTCACATAAAATAGAATACGTGCCAATGCACACAATTCGGGAAATTACGAGACTCGCGACAATGTTCGCAGGACTGATCGCGCCTCAGCTTCGTCTCGACTTTGTCTCGGCTTCGTCTCGGCTTTGCCTCAGCTACGTCTCGGCTTTACATCAGGTACGTCTCACCTACGCCTCGACTACGCCTTGGCTCCGATCTCCTGCGAGCATTGTCGCTCGTCACGCAAAAACCCGCGCCCAGGCACGTAATATACTATTATTTTTCAGTAATTCGTCAACTTGTCTTGTATTTTCTTTTTTGTGAATTGGGGAAAATCTATACTGTCTTGAAAAAATCGGAGAATCATCTACAGTTAAAATCGAATGTTGTAATACGTTAGTGGCTTCAAGTGCTTCTTCTGGGATTTGAAATCTGTCTGCATTATTTTTAATTAATTTTTTTACATGTTCGTATTCATCTTCGTCACTCGAGAATTGGAAGTGAAATGCCAACCAATAAGCGAATCTTATGCAAACATGAAAGTAAAAATTTGGAAGGATTAATTGTTATTTTACGTCTGAAAAATCTGAAAATTTCAAATCGTCTTGTGCGATTTCGTGGAAAATATATCGAAAGATTTATCACAAAGTTTCCCAACTTTTTTCAACACCGCTGTTAAATTATCAGAAGAAGAAATATGTATTATTGATTTGAAAGAGATTGAAACTGATTTGACACTTGCATTGGCAATGTTTGAAGATTTATTTGGTCGCACATTTATGACCTGTAATGTTCATTTGTCTCTACACGTGGTAGATTGTGTACGAAGATGCGGATCTCTTTGGTGTACGTCGACTATTGCTTACGAAAGTTACATAGGGAATTTGAAGAAGTATGTGAATGGATCGAAAGGTGTCGAGGATCAAATTGCAATCAAACATTTGAAAATTTTTTGAGGCAACAGTTTCAAAAACGAAAAGAAAGTTGATAACGGTAAAGTTTGAAAATTTTTCGGTAGAATTTTTGGAAAAAAAATTGAAAACAATGAAAACGATCAAGACAGAAATCCCAAGTTAAGCGATTCATTCACCACTGCAAAACCGCAAAGAAACATTCAAAAAATGCATCATTTAAAGATTGTTATATTTAAATTGAAAAAAACGTATTTGCTGAAATACAGTATTTTATTAAATGCGACGAGAGACCCGATTGTTATGTACGATTGATAAATACTGAGCCTTTCATTGACGGAGGTGTTGAAATCGGTCATATTAAAACCAATATAGGATATGTAGCGTACACTTGCGTATCTATTCAAAAAGCACGCAAAGTTATTTCCGTCGAATTCGAGGGTAAAAAGTATTTTTGACGAATATTAAACAGCTTCGATAGATATTAAATTATATATAAGAGAAACTTTGTAAAAAAAAGATTGCAATTTTTTGATGATAAAACCTGACTGAAAAGAAAAAAATGTGTTAATTAATACAAATCGAATTATGTTTCATACATAAAAATTTAGTCTTCCTTTTCTTTTTAATTCGCACCAGTAATATTCATCAAATTTATGACACAACAAAAATAATACTAGACACATTTACAGGCATTTTGATAACTGTCCATTAGCAATTTTCAGTCATGAAACAGAAATATTAGAATGAATATGTATAAAAGTATTCAAAATGCACCTGACATATAAGCAGATCTAAACTTAAACTAATTAATACGTTTGCAAGTCCAGAAACAGTAGTGCTATATAGTTCCTTTGGATTACGTGTATCGTCGTATTTAGTAGTGTCGGTTAATAGCGATTCAATTCTGAAAACGGGACGAACTAACTTATCTTGTTAACAAGTACATGCCAGATTCATTTAGCATGTACTTAGCAAGGCGCGTAAGCGAATAATTTTCATACTAACTGGTGGACTTGCATCCCTTACACCAAACTACCTCCTGCAAAATTTATCGTTCTTTTGCTACACACGGAGACTTTGTGCCATTGGCTTGCAACTAAAGGAGTAACAAACGAAAATTCTCTCTTTTGCCCTTGAATTTAAGAGGTAGACAAGTAAGTTACCAACTAAGTATCGTTTCTTAAGTAAACATATACCAAATTTAATTTGTTTATAATAAACCATCTCATATGATTATCAATTCAGTGTTTTATTATTATTGTGAATAACTCAGGGCCCATACACCTGACGAGTGACAACGTACCCATAAACAAAAAGAAATTATCCGGCCTTACCAATCTGATATAATCAGCTAACCGCCTCCCTTACATCCAAATATCCAAACTAACCTCGCCTTTTGCTTTGGACGTTACACTACTGTAAATTTTGTTCAATAATTAGAATTAAAATGGATATAAAACGTCGTACAAATAACACATAGCGTTCACGTGTACGAAAGCATCAAATGATATCGATATTTTAGAGAATTCAACACAAAACCATTCTAACTCAAATAATGGTGGAGAGGTAAAAAAATTTTGTTCACCACTCACGTGGAAAAGATGACATTTTGCTACTGAAAAAAATAAGCGATTACTCGATTGTTTCTTATAATTGTTGAGAAATGTTATATTCCGCAACAAATGAGGGGAAGTAAATGAAAACAGTGAAGAAATAGCAGAAGAAGTGGAAGAAAAATTCAAGTGTAGTATGAACTAATAAATTTCACATTAATGTGGATAATTATAATTTTTCATAAGAGTTCGGTAAAATAAATAACCGAGAAATTTCACTGCAGTCAATCGTGAGGTTTTCACTCGTCTTCGCAAGAGATTACTAAAGTCTTATCGAAATAGGGGTTCTGATTTAAGAAAAGGGTTTTACTCCCTGAAACATTTCACTCTGTTGACGAAGTAAATTAAATAATAATGATTCTATTAATAAACAATCTGTTCTCTTCCAAATTACCCTTCAAATAATAATACCGCTATTCTTGAAAGCAAAATTATCTATCGAAATATTTCGCACATTGGCGATTTTTATCGTTCGTTTTCAAATTATTTTATGCTGTTTTTATTGCCTGATTTGGCTAATATTTACGGATTTTAATTTTATTTATTGGGTTCCACAAAGGGGGAAGGTTTCGCGCAATTAAATTTCTTATTTGGACTTCTCAATATAAAAAAAACTCACATTTTGCGTCTTGAAGGAGCGTTTTGCGTACAAAAAAAACTTGTCTCGTTATAGTGGACTCTCAAGTTTTCCGGAATCTAAAAAATAAATCAAATTTTTAATTATGGCCCCCCAAATTCGCGCAGTTGCGCTATAAAAAAAACGCGTTCTAATTTTTGGCTAGTCCCTAAAGCCTGAAAATAAAATTTTTTTTAGCTTGTTGGTATTTTATCAATCACATCATATACGACGACAGTAAAAAGAAAATCCTCTGTATTACTTTCTAACGTTACATAATCCCGTGTTCTTCGAAATTTCTATGGATAATTAAAAGGAGTTGGAGAGGAGCGAAAATCACATTACCAGCTCCATAAGGTAGATGGTTGTGATTTTCTCTGGAATAACGAGGAAAAACGACTAATTCCACGGTGGGTAAGAAGTCAATTTTTTTCACTTTGATCTTGGTGTGGCTATACAAAGTGACGAGTAGCTATCTCTTGCCGTTTTCAGGTAGAAAGGGAATCACTACTCGAGATTTCAAAAAATACGTGGTTTAAAAATGCCCTTTTGTGGGTTTTAAAGAGAGTGATCAAATTTCCCTCATTGGAAGCTAAGCGACCGCGAGAGCCAACAAACCCCTAGCTATCCACGGACGACAGGTTATCATGTGCGGAGAAGCTCTTAAGCAACTGATTCGCTGATGCTACAATGCAGCGAAACAGTTACCAAGTCTATCTCCTTGTGAGTGTCGATCCTGAGGAAACTCGGAGCAACCGTCAAGTTGCAACTTTTTTCCCAGGGTCTGGATGGTCCCTCGAACCTACCTTAAGCAGGTGCTGAGACCGAAGTGACTTTTGGTAATTTTTCACCGCGCTCGTCACCTCGGTTTTTCTTTGATTCGCGGTTATTAATTGCCCACTTTTCATAAATTTACTAGAAGGGGGCTCACATGACTCTCCTGACATGAGATCATCAAAATTGGGGAACCAATGGGAGTGGCAGAAAAAAAATAGGTAAAACAATCTATTTTACTTTGCATATTGCATTTTCCGCCTTATTATGACGGCTTAATAAGGTCTATCTTTTTATTATTTTCAGAGATCAGGTGTCATTTAGTTCTAATTTATAAATAATATGACATGCATGATTATAAATCGGTTTACAGCTGAACCGTCTTATCCCATTTGACCTTGAAAATTGACCTCAACGTCAAAATTGATGGTACAGTCAAAAGTCCCCCTTGGTCCTGGACAACCACATTTGAAGAAGAAAAAAACCCTTTTTTATGCTGACAATGCACCATTTAACACATTGAATATTACATAGGCAAAAAAGTATGAATTGGGTTTCGAATCGCTTTCGCATACACCGTATTCTCCAGACCTGGCCCCCAGCAACTACTATCTGTTCCCAAACCTATATAAATGGCTGTGTGGTAGGCGTTTTAAGTCGAACGAAGGAATTGAATGGGAAACAGAAGGGTATTTTGGAGGGTTCGGACAATTGTATTATTTGGAAGGCATAAAAAAATTCAAAGATCGTTGGACTCGTTGTATGGAAGGAAAGGGACAATTCATTTAGAAATAAAACCAATTTTTTCCTAAAAAATTAATTCTTGTTCATTTTATCACGTCAATATCATACATCCTATTATAACAAGGAGTCGCAATGTAGAGATAAAAGTTATACTTGGACCAGTGAAGTAGCGGTATATTTCGATTTGGGTAAGAGTTATTATTTATCTTTCTATATATTTTCGGTATCCCTCATTAGAATGTAAGGATAATAATTTTATTTAAATTAAACAAAATAAGGAAATTGCTTTATTACTTTAAAGTCATTGATATAGTGTACATTAATTTTGTATTTTTCCGTTGTTAAATTTGCGACTGTATCCGTTTTTGAATTTATATTGTCGCCACAAGTATCAGTGTATACTCTGAAGAGCAACAAATGTTGTTTATTCTTTTCCGTTTCTGCAATAGTGCCTATCAAAAAATAATTGGAAGCTCAATATATTAACAAATTTCATGCATTTCGAAATGATATATGAAACTGAATTGTGGATAGAATAGAGACAATAACATCTGTTCCGTACTTTTTCTTTTACGACTTTTTACTTTGTATCAAAATAAAATAACCGTTTTTAGCGATGAGTTCATTTACACTAGATAACTTTATTCACAGATTATCCTATATCAACCTTATGGGAAATCTGTGGACTGGTGGGCCTATGGAGTACTTTTGTATGAAATGCTTGTCGGCCAACCTCCTTTTGATGGTGAAGACGAAGAAGAATTGTTCGCTGCAATTACTGATCATAATGTAAGCTATCCAAAGAGTTTGTCAAAGGAGGCCAAAGAAATTTGTAAAGGAGTAAGTGTATATTATATTTCAAGTTTATTCTGTAATTGTCAAAAAGAGTTTACACGCTTCATCCAAAGAGATTTAGTTTTTATTTTGTTTGTGACTAAAATTAGTTCCCAGCACAAAGTTACACGTTCAAATAATCGCGCTTTGGAACTATCTTGGTTTTTAATGAGCTTAGTTTATCAGTAAGGAAAGCATGCCAGTAAGAAAAAGCATCATAATTTTGTAAGGATACGTAGCAATAGCGTACACCAGTACACACTTGATATATCACATAAAAAGAAATTGAAAAACTCCCCTTGGACTCATTGAGCTGTAAATTATACATTCACTCTACACATTTGAAAAACATAAACAAAATGTGTCAAAAGTTAGCATATGTCATTTTAATAAGTTTTTTCTCGCAGATTACGATTCTGGAAATTAAAATGTTTTTAAGCGTTTTCGAATAATTATTTTCATCGGAAATGTTGTGCTGTGTGATCTAAGGACAAATCAATACTTTCAACGATTTCAGCAGGAAGTTATTCAGAAATAGTTTTTATATATTATATCCTTCCAGTTGCATGTATTTTGCATTTCTAACAACAATTCCGATTTTTTAAACAATCGTTATGTTTTAATTATACGAGGAGCACTATTTATATGTTAAACTTTGGCAACACTGAGTATTCTCAGATGCCATATGACATTTGCAGTGAAAAGTTTGTCATTTTTTACCATAACTTCCTTTAGAACGTTTTGTCATTTGAATGTTATTTGTGTTGCTTATAATGACTTGAAAATTTGTCTCTTAGCAAAAAATGGAATTAACTCGTGAAAATTTTTGTGCGATGATTAATTACGACTTCCGACGTAGATTATCAAGACAAGAATGCATCGATCAACTTATTTCCACTTTTGGCGATGAAGCCCCATCCTATGCTACTGTGAAACGCTAATATAACGAGTTTAATTATGTCCGTCATTAGCTCACCGACGAATTTCGTAAAGATCATCCACAATCAGTTTTGGGACCAACAAACGTTAATGTTGTGCAGAAATTGATAATGCTCCGGACGTCACTGGTTGATGCAACGGATGGTTTTTCGATTGTAAGCATCACTGAGTGATGCAATCGCGTCGAAACTTGATACCCCAAACATCACTGAGTAATGTACTGCGATCAACGCTCCGAACTTCATTCAATAGTTTCGAGAAATCAGTGACTTACGCACAAATGGTAGCCAGCAACCTGGAAGCGAAATTTTTGTTTCAGACATCACTCAGTGACGTTCAGTTTTCTCTGTGCAGGGTCGGTGCATCGGTTTTGGATATTGCTCTTTTTTTTTAAACTAGCACAATTTTTGTAATTGTATCTAAATTTTGCCAAAACTATAAAAAACTAAAAACAAAAAAGTTTAGTTACATTTGAAGAGAAAAACAATTTTTATTAAGTATCAGAACCACTCAAACTACAGCAGGCTTTGTAGCCCTTTGGCTGGTAGGCGCGGGACACCCGCGCCCTTATGATCTCCTGTAACTCAACCAATACTTTCCATCCCATTTTTGTTTTGGGATACTTTTTAAGAGAAAAAATAAATATTTTCTTTTAGCTTACTTGAAGAAAATAAAAAACGCATTGTAAGAAAAACTCAAAAATATTTTTAAAAATGAAAAATTAGGGTGAAATAATTTTTTTATTGTAAAATGATTATTTTTGTTTTAAACTTCATTATAAGGCCTTTTTATAACCTACTTAAGAAATGAAATTGGATAACTGTATCCAGGGTTATGTGCAATAGAAAGTGAACGTGAAAGTCGTTTGTCATTTGTTTTCGCACCACCTGAATTCTTGAATCCACATTTCGACTGTTGTATTCAATGGAGCGAATGTGCCATAATACTTATCATTCTTTTATTCAGATTCTTTAGCCTTTTTGCATCTGAAATAATAATGTTCAGTAAAAATAAAAGATTAGTTTTCCTCCGTTGTTTACAAAATCACTAAGATAATGACGAAACAATTACTCTCGAACAAAAACCTCTTGACAGATTGTAATGAAACTTTAGATTAAATGTTTTCAAGATTGGAATCTCACAAAAATTATAAAGTTTCATATTAGTGAGGCCATCTCATTGTCAGGCCGGGGTCTTTTCAAACGGCCCAGTATCACACATGCCATATCAGTCAAGCGTATTGTGCACGAAAAATTGAATAATATTGATTTGCCTCCCACCAAATGCAACATTCTTGGTTTAGCTTGAAGATGTGACTGCGTTTGAACCTTTAAAAAAACATAAATTAAATATTTAATTAAATATTAATTAACAAAAAAAAATATTTCACAAATAAAGTCAAGTCAGGCTCTAGGAACTGCAAACTTTACCCAATTAATAAAAATCCAGTACAAGATGAGGAATATGTGAAGCAACATGTACCGGCCGGTTCGCTAGGAAAGTTAGTATTTTTTGCGAAGAAAATGAATCTCAACAACGTTTAACATAATTTACGTCAAACGAACAGTTTTTGAAGTACTTTGACCAAAAAGTTGATTTAAATAGTCTATAAAAATTCAGGGAGCTGCAAAATAATGGGTCAAAATGGAATGGGGAAGAAAAAAATTTGGCACTATTTAGTACTATTTAGCACTTAAAATCTGATTTATGATGATACCCTTGGCAATATCAGGACTTCTGTTGCAATAAATGAATCAGCTGAGCATGGTAAACCATCTTCAATGGATCAATCACTTAAAATGAATGTCTCTGCAGACTCAGCATTTGAAGAATTCGACAGACTTGTTAATGGTATTGATTTGATTATATCTGAATAAAAATAAAAGAAACCTCATATCTCAAGCGGTAGTATATCATAATTTGAAAATTCACAAATATTTTTAAAATATTGATTATGCATATAAATTCAGGGTGATCATCAATCCTGAAATTCCATGAATTATCCTTGAATTGGAAAAGTATCCTTGAACTCCTCGAATACGCTGGGATTTTCATCGTAATCCTTACTAATATTGTTTTCAAACCCTAAAGAAGATCATTCCATCAACTATGTCATGGAGTGAATAGAATTTATGATCATGAATTTGGTAGAAACGCTGAAATAAATTCGAGTAGATTTATATAATACTAGTGAATGTAATTAGCTAATTTACATGAATAGCTGTGTATTGACGTCAATCAAATGAGTTCGAAGTTACCAGTGCTGTAACACAAAACTATGTGAAGTATAGAAGATTCCACTTCGCTGAAATTTTAAAAATATTTAATGACTTTATTACTCTTCTGAAATTAAAAAACATTCATCAAAACCAAAATACATTAATGGAACTCAATTAAGCGCTAATCCCATGAAAATATGAATGATGAGGTAAGAAAATCAGTAACAACAATAGCGACAGTAAATAAACAAGTATTGTTTTAGTTGACGTTAATTTCACAGCTCCTACACAGTGTATCCCAAAAATAACCGAACTTTTTGGATATAGAATAAGATACACATTATATTATCTTTGAAAGTTATTATTTAATCAAAATAGATTCCATTAGACTCAATACAACGTTTGGAAATATCAACCAATTTATCCATAGACTTTTTAAACTCGGTTTTTGGGATGTTCTTTAGCACCTGTGTCACAGCTGGTTGAATGGTTAGAATGTCATCGTAAACAGCTCCTTTTATTGCAGTTTTTAGTTTTGGGAACAGAAAATAGTCACACGGTGATAGATTAGTTGAATACGGAGGATAGTCCACGACACAAATCTGTTTTTTCATCAAAAATTCGTTGACTTTTTTGGTCTTGTGTGGTGGTGCATTTAACTGATGTGGAACAAAACGTGCAAAGACCTTTCTTTTACCCAAATTTTTTGTTAATATTGTGTAGATTGTACAGTAAGATAAATTTAATTTTTCTGCCAGCATTCTCACAGTGAAATTTGCATCGATAGCGATTATTTCTCGTACTTTTCCCACTAACTCAGCACGACTTGATGCTTCTGGTCGTCCAGGTCTTGGATCATCATTTAAATCGTCACGGCCATTTTTAAATCATGTAAACCACGAATAAACTTGAGTACGACTAGTACAATCATCGCCATAAATTTTTTTAATTAATTCGTATGTCTCAGCGAATTTTTTTCAAGTTTAACATAAAATTTTATATTTGCTCTTTGTTCCATTTTTGTTTTGTAACGTTAGGACACTTTTTCTTTTATTGAAATGGCTGTAACTTTCACATCTGTCATCCGATTTACATGAATTTAGGTGCGTTTGAAAGAGGGCGAATGTATCTTTTTAATGCTGTAAATTTTCAATAGATGGCGCTGCATGTTGTATGATTTAAATTCTAAAGTTCGGTCTTTTTGGGACACACTGTGTACTTGAGCAAAATTTATATTTTCATAATAATAATAATAATAATTTATAATAACAATTCATTCCTGCAACACGGAGGGAAGTAGTATTTTGTTTAGAAATTGATCAAATATTCGAAATAAAATTATTTAATTTTCTTGATTGAATTCCACAGTGAAAGTAGTGTTAATATTTTGTACTATTGTTTTAGATAATATAAATACTATTCTTTTGTTGAATTCAGTCAAGAAAGGACCTACTCCTTCCTTGACCTCCGGATAGACAGGACCTCTAGTAGCATAAATCTGATGACTAAAAGGTCCAAACAAAACATGTTCATAATTTAATTACCTATCGAAATGATATGCTTTTATGAAAATAGGACTGACTGTTTTAGGCATATGATCGCTAACACGCCGCGGCACAGAGCAAGATGAACATCTGCTGTAGAATGCAGCTATTTCTAACTGCCGTAAAAATGGTCTGGACAGACTCCAATACTCCCCCCCCCCATCCTCTCTCTCTTCTTGTTTTCGACACATAGCCTGTAGATTTGTGTGAGATGTGAGACCCAACTCCCAACCTACAAGGATATGCTTTTATGCTGTATCGCTTAGTATGTAGTGTGTATCACTTTATGTATGTCGATTAGGGCAAAAGCGGGGGGGGGGGGATATTGAACCTAGTTTCATTGAGATTGCAGAAATAGTTGCAGACAAGCTTAAAAACATTTATTACAAAGCGTCTATTCCAATAGTTCCTCATACTAGAATTATACAAGTAATGAAGGCATATCATGACAAATAGATAATAATGAAAACGGGGTATGTTAATGTCAAGAGAGTCAAAGAGTCTTGTTTTTGCAAAATAAACAAATGTGTCCTTTACTATTGTAGTACTATCAATCTTTGGTTGACCAGTTTCATCGCGTTCTGAACTATAAATAACAAATGGATGTATTGTACATTGATTGTTGTTCCAATGTTGATTCTGTATCGCGTTTTGGATTAAGAAACTATAGTTTTCTGAAAAATCACCTATCATTACAAATTCTCTTCGCTTCAATTCAAGTTTAAGTGTTATTAAAAATTTATTTCGACTTTTGGCAATGAAGTTTTGCGTTTGAAGAATGAATGCTTCATTTATTAGCGTGTTGATGAACGTTTCCGTGTTTTTAGTGGGAGTTTTAAAAGCAGAACGATCAGTATGAGTCTATTGTGACTTATGTTAGTAATATTATTTTGTTTAAATACTTGTTGTAACAATTTTATAGTTTTACATGTGCAATTGATTGATATCGTTTTACCACAATGTTTATCCGTCACACGTGCAATTTTTAAAGTTTCTTCTCTGTATTTGTATAGCAAACAATTTTTGGTACAGTTTTAATTTTTGGAAATTTAATTATTTAGACCAATTTTATAGTTTCAGGCGTGCAATTCTTTTATATTATTTTTTCCACAATGTTTATCCCTCACACGTGTTATTTTTTAAGTTTTTCCTCTTAGTATTTTTACAGAACAAATTTTTGTACAGTCACTTTTCTAAGAGAGTTTCGAGGTTCAAGATGATCCGAATGTCACTAAAAATTGCAGGTTTGCAGGTGTTTTTATAGACTGTTTTTTCAGTCGATACTGACATGATATCCGCCATTTTCCGGTCGATACTAACATGACATTTCAAGATGTTGCCTAAAAGGTTTTCTTCCAGCCAGATGAGACCATAATTGTTTCCACTTTTTTTTACTTGTATCGATAGCGACATGATCCTAAATATATTTCCACTCAGTTATGTTGTAAGTGAAAACTAAACTTTCTATTTTTGAATAGTAGTGACATCAAACTGATGTCACTTTGTACGTTTTATTCGTGAGAGATTTAAGAAGAGAACTGACGAGGCCTGCCTGAACCTACATATATAGGCAGCTAAGCCTAGGAGGGGGAGATCATCAACCTCTCCATATATGGACAGTTAAATCTGAGGAAAGGAGGTCATCATCTGGCCTGGTAACACCCCCCTTTTTAGAAATAAATTAACCCTTTAATTTCTAGATTTTACCCGTCTGTTTTAGACATGAATTAGTCTCTTAATTTACTAAATTCTTACCCTCCTTACTTTTGGTATTTCGGTGGTTACCAAGGGTTGCAAGCTAGAATTGTACGTGACAACGTTCATCGTGCGTTGTTACCTCTGTTTCTACACAGAATATACAGAGCTTTTTGGGCATACACTTTTGTATGAATTCGAGTATTCCTAATCTGTACAGAACATAGGCTGATCCTAATCCTAGCGCTGTGAAACCTAAATAGCTTAACCAATCCATAGTTGTTTCTCTCCTTGTTCTTAGTCTTCTGTCAGTGGCTATTGATTTTAACATATTTTCTGCATCGTCTAGGCGTAATTTGGCTTGTCGTAATTCATTGTTATCTATAATTTTAGGGAGACGTATTAATTTACTTTCTAAGGTTTTTAGATCATCGTTAGAGTAACTAATGTTGTAGGTTACATTGAATTCGTCGTGAAATTGTCCCTTTGGATTTTTTGCTAAGGTACAGTCCGTCCATTCCATTATAGATTTTACAATTTGAATCCGTCAGTAGTGAGGATTGTTTAATCTTTAGGTGTTCTATTCCTGTTTCGCAGCTAATATCTAAATCTACCTCGTTCATTGGTACTATTATGTATCCGTTTAGTACGGGTATGAAGGTTTCTTTGTGTAAAGCAAAAGGTGAAGTTTTACATTTGTTCTCTGAGTATCGCTTAAATATCGTAGCTTCGCATGTTTCGCTGTCAGTCAACCTAAGGTTTGGTTGGTTTCTTTCGCAAATTTTATATTCGCTTATCGTTGTACATTTATTTATTGTTTCCTTGTCAGTAATTACATATGAGTCTCTAAATTTTATTACATAGTCATGGTCAGGAATTACTGCAAGGTACAGGTTTTGGATAGGATAAGGGATAGGTATAATGTGTTTGATGGTACCCTCTTCCTGTTCTATAATGGGAATTTTGAGTACATAGGTGCATAGTCCTTTCAGGATGGCAACTGATAGTTGACTTATTCCGATTATGTGCTGATAGCTGGTTTCGTCTGCATCAAAATGGTATCTTGTTCTGTGTTTTTCTTCAAATTCTTTAAGAGTTGTTTTTAACATAGCAGGTGTTAATATTTGAGGATGGATGATTCCATGTTTACCGTCATTGATAGCGTTGATGGCCATGTCTATGTCTTCGCTTGTCTCGTCAATCATTATGGCTGCTATTATCAGCTTAATGTTAACGATGCTGTTCCTTGATACAGTGTTCAGTCCGCTACTCAGATTTCTTGCAAGCTCTCTTTCAGCATTCTGATTCCCAATGAGCTCTTTGTGGTTTACGGATGATGAATCTAGGATAAGTTTCAGGATTTTCGTGTGATTTGTTAACATTGTTGCCAAGTTTTTACTGTCCATATATATCTTATCAAATTCGTTATTTATGCTATGCAAGTCTCGTTCGCTTAGTGTACCAAATAGTGTTTTGGATATATCGCCGATAAAGTTTGCCAATCCTCTTTTCGTTCGTTTATTTTTTCCGAGTAATTTTCCCAGAATCATATTCTTATGTACTAATCTATTGTATCGATTCATTACAAGCTGTACTTCGTATTGGGGTGCACATTTCCCGTTACATGCTGATTCTGCTAACTCAATGGTGCTGCTTATCGCTGATATGCGTTGCTGGTTAGATATGAAGTTAATTCCTACCACGAGGTCCCAAGTTTCATGGTACAAATGTACCTTGGTGATGTCTTCGACAAATAAATTGCTGGTTAATGTTTGTAAGGTGTAGTTGGCTTTACAGTTGGCTATTGCCGTTATTAGAAGTACTAGGGCCCTCATCTGAAAAATAAGGCATACACTGATCTATGTGTACTCTCAGTATTTTATCTTTATTCCTAATGCGTAGATTATTATTATCTAGGTAATCTATAACTTCGTAAGGACCTTTCCAGGATTGTTCTAATTTGTTTTGTTTCGTGTTGCTAACGATTTAGACTAGGTTTCCTGGCTTGTATAAAGGATGTGTTCTTATTATTCCTTCATCTAATTTTTTCTTAGTTTTTCTAATTCCACTTGGATTCTTTCTCTAGCTTTTCTGATGTTTTCCTCGTGTTTTTTCCTCCATTTCCTTATCAGAGCTTCTACTATTGCTGTTGAGGTTTCACTTTTTAACGATATTAAAGTGGTGTATCTGGTCAATCTATCCTGAATACTAAGTATGTATTTGTTACCTTTAGGTGTAGTAGGTAATGGTCCAAAAATATCCAGTGCTATTTTATCATTTGGATTGAGTGGTATGTCGGGTATTATACTTTCTGATTGATTCTTGATTCGCGTGGTCTTTTGTAGTTGGCATATAGGGCATTTTTTGACATAGTCCTTAATGTCTTGGTCCATGTTGGTCCAAATTCCGATTCTCTTGGCTTTTTCGATAGTATTTTGTTCTCCAGTGTGATCCCTATGAGCTTCTTTAATAATTTGTTTTCGTTCTTCCTTAGTTAATTCTCGGGTTGTAGAGAAACAAATGTGGAAATTCTTATCTGGATAATAGTTTGATAGGAATTCCATTATTTCTTGAATTACTTCTCGCTCCAATAATGTAAATAGAGGATCTCCAAAGGATAATCTAACGATTGAAAGTTTTCTGTTAACGAATTCTTCGATAAACCAACTTAATTTATATAGCCAATCTTCTTCGTTGTACATAGGCATTTCATCCTTAGTTACTTCTTTCCAAAGTTTGCCGATAGCGTTAGGCTTTGTTTTAATTTTGCCTTTGACTGGTTGTAGTTTCCAATTTATAAAATCCGTATATAAATTAGTATTGTCTCCTGGTGTTTCCGTGATTTCTTCTTCCGTTTCTGTGGTTTCATTTTCTGATGGTTCTCTCATTCGCCTCACGGTTAATTTAATTTTTTCTTTTAAAATTTCGTCTTTTGTTATTTGCGGTGTGTCGAATGTTTCTATTTCCGGTGACTGGTCTTCCAAGCTTGGTTCTTCTTTTTCAGTACTAATTCCGGTTTTTTCCATTGCTTCTTGTAATGTGTCCTTAGTGATGGGAAAAAGTCTGGATAGACAATCCGCTACTTTATTTTCTGTTCCTTTTACATATTCTATTTCGTATTCGTATTCTTCCATACGAAGTCTCCATCGTAAGAATCTCGAGCTAGGGTCTTTCACATTGTGCAGCCAAACTAAAGCACGGTGGTCTGTTTGAATTATGAATTTCTTTCCGAGGAGATATTGTCTGAGGCGTTTCATAGACCATACAATTGCTAAAAGTTCTTTTTCAGAGGTGGTGTATTTTTCTTTGGCTTTGTTCAATGTTCTTGATATAAAAAGACAAGGATGCCCATCTTGGCTCAATACTGCTCCTAATCCACAGTTGGATGCGTCCGTAGTTAGTATAAATTGTTTGGAAAAATCAGGGAATTTTAAAACTGATGCGGTTACCAATGCGTTCTTCAAATCGTAAAATGCTTCCTCGCAGTCTAGGGTCCAATCGAATATTGTCTCTTTCTGAGTTAGCTTTGTTAAGGGTCTCGCTATAGTAGAGAAATTCTTGATGAATTTCCTATAGTAACTTGCAAGTCCTAAAAATGATTGCAAATCTTTTACAGTTTTCAATGGTCTGAATTCTTTTATGCAGTTTATTTTTTCAGGGTTGGGTTTGACTCTTTCTTTGGTTATTATGCGTCCAAGGTATTCTAGTTCTGGTTTAAGGTATTCACATTTTTTCGGTTCTAATCTTAGTCATAACTGGTAGATTCTTTCCATGACTGCTACTAAGTTCTCATTATGTTCCTGAATTGAGCTTCCGAATATCACAATGTCATCTATGTACGCAAAGCATTTTGTTCCGATTAATCCTCTGAATTCATTATCCATCATTCTTTGGAAAGTGGCTGGTGCATTCTTTAAACCGAAAGGCATGCGATTGTATTCGAAATGTCCTTGGGTTGTAGAAAACACAGTGTACTTTTTGTCTTCTTCCTTCATCGGGATTTGGTGGAATCCAGCTGAGAGGTCAAAGGCAGAAAAGAACTTAGCTTTTCCTAAGTGGTCTAATATATCGTCGATCATTGGTAATGGGTGAGCATCTTGATCCGTGTCTTCGTTAATCTCTCTGTAGTCAATTACCATTCTAAATTTATTTCCTTTTTTCGGTACTATCCATAAAGGTGAGCTGTATGGTGATTGACTTTCTCTTATAATTCCCTTTTTTAATAACCTTTCTATTTCTTCTAGGGCAAACTGTCGGTGTTTTTCGGGTAATTTGTGGGATCTTAGATTAATTATTTTTCCATTTTTAAGTATTATTTGATGTTCAGTAAGGTTAGTACATGAAAGTGGGTCTGATTCCAATGTGAAAACTTCCGAGTATCTGGCTATTACTTTTTTAATGAATTCTCTCTGGTCTTTTTCTAAATGATCTAATCTTGAAGCTTTCAATAATTCATTCAGTCTAAAGGTCATTTGAGGTTTATTACTTTCATTTTTGATTATTTTTAATATTGGTTTGTAGCTCATCTGAGGATTTACTTCTTTGGGGTAATCCTCATTATTTTTCAATGGGATTTTTATTTGTCCGTTTCGTATAGTGTAAAGTCCGTCGGGAATTTCCTTATCATCTATGATGATAATATCTTGATCTTCTGCATCAGTAGAGATAGTACCTATCTTTTCGGATTTTCCTGGTATGAAATCATTGCTTATGTGCAAGGGTAGCTTTACCTTATTTAGCACGAGGTGACTGTTCGTGATCGCGTATCTTGGATATTTTTCAAAGAACTTAATTCCAATTATTCCTCCTTCTGGTAAGGGAAAATCGTTGGGTACTATGTGGAAAACGTCTTCTTGTCCAAAAAAGTTTAATTTTGTAGAATGTTTAGAGATATGCCGATCGTTACCCATTAGCAATGTTTTGTGGGTAGATTTCCTCTCGTCTTCCTTGTCTAATATTTTTTCTTTGATTTTATTTATAGCGGCTCCTGAGTCCACTAATAATCTGTATCTTCCTGTTCTTCTTCTGGCATCAACTGTTCGCAATCGTCTGCATATGAAAGATATTCGGCTCATTCCTCGAAGTTCAGTCGCTCCGTTATTTCTTCCTCCGACATGTTTTCCGCTTCTGTTTCCTCCTCTTGAGTTGCTTTTATCGGAGGTGGTCGCTTGAAACCACGGCCTGGGGGAAAACCCTGCTTCACTTGACACTGTGAAGATATATGACCTATTTTTCCGCACTTGCAGCAATTCATTTTAAATCTGTCACTCAGTGGTGTGGTGATATTCTGTGCTCTAGGTGTGGTATTTGCGCTGAGTCGAGGTGGTCCAGGTGATTTGGCCCATATTTTTACTGGTGGTTTGATAATTTGTCTGACAGGCTGGCTGCCCAGCGTCCGCGTTCTATGTGGATTTCCGTAGAAATTAAAAACCGAGAACTTAAGCGATCGTGGCAGGATCGCCAAAATGTTATAAGTGAAAGCTAAACTTTCTATTTTTGAATAGTAGTTTAAAATAATTTGTACGTTTTATTCGTGAGAGATTTTAGAGAAGAACTGGCGAGGCCTGCCTGAACCTCTACATATATAGGCAGCTAAACCTAGGAGGGGGAGATCATCAACCTCTCCATATATGGATAGCTAAACCTGGGGAAAGGAGGTCATCATCTGGCCTGGTAACAATTACAGGTCTTCTAAATTTTCCTTCGTGTTCCTCTAGCTTCCCTATTTCCCAAGGGTGAATGAACAGTGAATGAACTTTTCAGATAGTAGAGGATTAATGGTTTGTGTACATAACGCATTATAATGCATTTTGATTGGGTTCCCCAATGAGTACAATTTCGTTTTGTTTAGATATTTAGGGTTTTTCTACGATAAATATATTCAGAACCTGTTGCTTTTACATGTTTAATACTTTCAGATTATTAATTTTAAACAGATTATTTTGTAAATAAATATCGATGTTCACGAGACTTGACACCTCCCCTCTTAGTTCGAACACGGGGATGTAATGACCGTGTTGGAACTTTCACAAGGAAGTTAAACAATCGATTAAAAGTAAACTTTTGTTAATATCAAAATTTCTTTGGTCAAAACGAATCAGGAGATATTCTTATCATTCGTGATTTACATTGATACGTACTTGGTAGCTTAATAATTGTGTTCTTTGCTAATACATTGAATTGAATACATTGAATTTAATACATAGAAATAATTTGGCTCAATTAATACTGAAAACACTTACAGTTTTTATAATTCAAAATGTTTAAATATTTAGTGATTAGAATGCATACACTGAAGCTTGTTATACAATTGCCAGATATTTGTCGATAAATTATTTTAAATATTTGGACAAACGTAATGTTGTGTATTACGACACAGAGGAATGTAATGTAAAAATTGAACCGCGCATGTGCTTATAACCATACAGCGGAGCGTAATCTTCTTCTTAATCTTTTTCTTTTTCGTACAGCGTTGGCACCGTACTAACAAATCCTTGTACATTAGACCTGCGCATGCTCTATTAAATTACGCTACTACTACACAAGATCGAGAAAATCAAAATGGCCGGAACTAGTCTCGCGAGATATCAAGTGCAATATACGAGAATCATGATAAATACTAGATTAGATTCGAGTGTACGCATAAAAACTCGTGTACGCACCGAAGTCACATAAAATAGATTATGTGCCAATGCACACAATTCGGGTAATTACGAGACTCGCTTAAAATGCTCGCAGGACTGATGGCGCCTCGGCTTCATCTCGGCTTTATCTCGTCTTCGTCTCGTCTTCGTCTCGGCTTTGCCTCAGCTACGCCTCACCTACGCCTCGACTACGCCTTGGCTTCGATCTCCTGCGAGCATTGTCGCTCGTCGCGTAATAACCCTCATTATGCGCCTACGCACTAAATATACTATTATTATACACACATAATTTTAATTTTTTTTGTAATTTTTGCTTCTTTATTATTTTTATGAATGATTTTGTAAACACACACACACATATTTCGTTTTCTTTTATATTTGAAGAATTCATCATATGAGACACCGGACTCCATAACCGATGGAGCGCGTGGCCTAGTAGGCAAAAGAGGGGATATGGCACTGCCCAAACGTTTTTTTTTTCATTAAAATAAAACATCCACAAAAATGATCAAAAAAAATTGTCAGTACATGTTAAATGTCGTTCTGCATATCTTTTCTTCCATAAATTTTTGTGCCTGAACTCTAGTTTTCTTTATAATCGAAGAAAACCGTATTTTTTGAAGGTACGGAATCAATTGATTTTTCACAATCAACTACCTTTTTTTCGTACAAATTTCCCCAGAATAG
Source organism: Diplolepis rosae (assembly GCA_030998225.1). Classification (NCBI taxonomy): domain Eukaryota; kingdom Metazoa; phylum Arthropoda; class Insecta; order Hymenoptera; family Diplolepididae; genus Diplolepis; species Diplolepis rosae. The sequence goes on from JAPYXD010000428.1 coordinate 1,564,267, forward strand.
TCTAAAATTGTATCAACAGACTCAAAAAAACGCTAGAGCTTCGGATGGTTATGTTTGACCCAACAAAATTCTCAATTCCTTAGACATTTTTATTTTAACAGTTGCGGCTGGCAGAATTCTCATGTTTCAACTTCAAAGAAAAAAAGTGTGCGAAGGACATTAGAGTTGAGAGAACTTTCAACGAGAAAGTTTTTCAGTAGGCTTTCAGGCAGTTTCTTAATATATTTTGAGATTTTTGAATCCAAAACTGCGGTCAGGGTGGGAATATGCTTAAGTGCGCTCGAGCGCACCGATACCGTCGCAAAGTATATCGATCGAAGACAGTAAAATGAAAGATGCACCCATGCCGAGAGCACGCGATTCGACAGAGTTGCAACATCATTTTTGCCAATTCGTTTTCTTCATTTATATCTATTCTGTACAAATTATTTAGAAGCACTAGACAAATGGGAAGAAATGACAAATATGTAACGTCCTGTCACTTACCTTACGTCCTTACACTTATATTATTGAATTCGTTTTCCTCGTTTTAAAACGATAAAGAAATCCAGAGAATTTATAAACCGAAACTGGGTGAGGAAAGCCAACAATAAATAGCCACTCAACAAGTTTACAATTATCAACCCTTTATTATCTATAACTTAATTCGTGCGGTTTGCTAAGAGATGGCGTAACTTGATTATTATTCCATCGTTCCAATATTCCGAACATGCGTTGCAAAGCTACTGACATTGTGCGTCTTTTTCAGTATATGTCATTAATTTGAAGCGTAAGCAACAATAATTTTTTTTCACTCAAATATGTCGAACTTTGTGCCTCAAAAGCAAGGAAATTGGGTTCCACATAAACTCAAGCCGAAAGACGTTGAAAGGCGGTTTTGCATGTCCGAAATGCTGCTGGAACGCCACAAAAAGAAGTCATTTTTGCATCGGATTGTTACTGGTAATGAAAGATGGATCCATTACGACAACCGCAAGCGCAAAAAATCATATCGATACCCACGTTCTAATATGTCGTATCCCACATCCATTGGTTAAGTCAGCGCCAGCGATGTGACAGTCAATTTTTATTTTGTGATTAGTCTTAAGTTTATTTTGAGAAATTATTTAATAAGAAGTATTTAATAAGAAGTATTTAGTAAGAAGGTAATTACAAATAATATTTTTACAACTCCAATTAAATCTAGAGCATCCGCTGAAACTTCTGTTTGTAGATCGATTAAAAAGAACTAAAAGTAAATGGCAACAATTACAGGCATTAAAAAAAGTGTTGCTAAGAGATACACACTGCTTCTATGATAATATAAAATATATTGATGTTACTGACTCTGCTTCTGACCAATCTCCACCAATAAAAAATTTGGAAACCGAGCGTAAAAATATAGTTAAGGTAACTGAAAAGACTAAGAGTAAGAAACGAAAAGCTAATCAAGTTAATCTTGGTGTTAAAAGCAAAGTACTGCGTACTAATAATAGATTTTAAAAGCCCGAAGATAATGATATTAATTATAAAAAAAATTGTGATAATACCAGACGAAAGAGGACAAGAAATTTTCAACAATCTCAGCAAGAAAATGTACCTGATGAAAAAAAAAAAAATTAAGAGTACTTAAAATGAAAAAATAAAATGTTTTAAGCAATATTAAAGATAGTAAAAATAAAATGTATCAATAATGTTATATTATAATAATTATGAAGTAAACAATACAAAATAAGAGAGAAAAATGTTACGTATGGGATGAAACAATATTTAATTATAAAACGATTAAATCAATTTTCTTTCTAAAATATATTTTAATTTTTCTTCTTGCGTAACCCACATAAATATCATAAAATTTATTTCAATAATTTTTTTACTTTAATTATTATTATTTATGCATTTTTATGAACGTATAAAACAAAAATTTGTTTACATTTATTTATTTGTGCTAGCAAGACGTTTTTATCGTTTCCTGAAAAATTTCCCAAATGTGGGATACGACATATTAGAACGTGGGTATCGATTTGTGAAATCCGTTCAACCAGACAAATCAACGGCAAACCCGAATATCCATGGCGCGAAGGTAATGCTCTGTATTTTGTGGGATCAGAAGGGTGTGCTGTATTATGAGCTGCTATGACCGGGTGAAACCATCAATGGAGAACGCTAACGAACACGATTAATCCGTTTGAAGAAAGCAATAGCCGAAAAACGCCCGAAATATGCGACCAGACACGAGGCACAGTGGACGGGAGGTTTTACCCCACCCGCCTTATAGCCCAGATTTTGTTCCTTCTGACTACCATTTGTTTCGGTCGATGCAGAACGCTCTCACCGGAATACGGTTCACATCAGAACAGGGTATCAAAAATTGGCTAGATTCATTCTTGGCCGCCAAGCCGGAACAGTTCTTTTGGGATGGAATCCACAAATTGCCAGAAAGATGGGAAAAAGTCATAGCATCAGATGGGCAATACTTTGAATAATACTATTGTACTTGTTTTTCTTAAAGAAACGTTCCAATTTTGAAAGTTATAGATCCAATATAAACATTTAAAATCCGATTAAAATCGTTTTGTGAGTAACAGAAAGAGAGTGAATGCTAGAATTTCCTTTTGGGGAAAATAATTTGATGACTTACCGGGTTAATTCTGCATTTGCTGGTATATTCCAAAATTGAGAAATAGAGATCCACTATGGGCCAAGCTTTCAATTGAAGGCTGCTGAGTCTGGAACCACTGATAATCCAAAGTTGGTATTTCACAAATAGTACACTACGTTAAGGAGGTTCTATCATAAAACGAATTAACTGTCAGAAAAGGATGAAACTTGGAACATAGTTAATTAAATGCATAAAAATGAATCAGTCAAATTTTCAAGACATCAGGGTATCTGTGAGGTAAGATATTTTAATAAATATTTTCCGTCATTCAGCATGTGCTCTAAAGGACAACTACCTTTTCATTGTTTTCAGTTACCCACCACACATTTATTAACGGTTGAATATCGATGAAATCTTTTATAACAGTGAGAAAAATATCTAAAAAGCAATTTTAGAATACAATATTGTTAGAAGGGTACTTGTATATCAATGAAAATGGAAATAAATGTTACAAAAATCATGATATTGAGTGATAATGTAGTAGATATGGCAACACCGTAGCCGAGTATACGTTGGTAGATTATGGCGTGCTATTCAAAAAGAAGCATTGAGCCTACATACACGTTTGCCCTGTCATAGTATTCGCACTTGAATGCCTTAGATTTATAATCTAGGTCAATAAAATGCCTCTTCTGATGCCAAATTTAGAAGGGACACTAAAAAAAGTGAGTCAGTGTTGCCACATCAACTACCTCGTGAGTCAACTGCACATGTTTTGTTCTGACTAGCTATGTACCGATAGAACGTCCTTAACAAACTTGGGGTGTTAAAATGTCTTTACTGAACAATTAGACGATGCTGCGAAGTTTAAGGTAATTTGGTGAAGGTTTCAAGAATACTGCCGATTTGCGAATAAGCAGGTACTTTTATAGACCCTCATCTTGGCCGAATCCCCCTATTAATCGATATCATGAGTCATGAAGAACCCGTTGACTCATTTTCTTAAGAATTTTTAGTTAATCCTGGCCTACTCTTTGGCGCACAATACTCCTATTCTTTGGTTTCCCCAATTTTCCTCCTTTCCGTACCAGCAGACCCTCTGGTTAATCTTTTACCTGTAGCTACAGGTGTTGGTGTATTTTGTATACAACATATTTCGATGGAGTTTCCCTTCCGTGAATAATCAATACTTTACTATCTTCCATTCATAGTTTCGCACTCCTTTCTCTCCCTATGACAACTTTATTTACGTCTCGACATTTAGTGTTTCCGTATGATCAATACTTCTGAAACGTGTTGCTCATACAATCATATATTTATTTATTGACTTAAAAATTATAATCATTACAAAAAAATGGAGATGATCACAGGACGTGACATATATATACACTTTATATTGGCAATAATATAACAATAATTTGATTATTTATCGCTGAATATACGTCAAAATAATCGTTATTACAGGTTTGGTAGTTACATATTGAACATTAGCTCGAAATTTGTTGAATTTCTGAGGACTAATGCATTTTGTAAGATAAATAACCGAAATGTTCGTAAATATAGAAGACAAGCAACCTGTTATTAAAAACATTCAATTAGACAGATCAAAATCTCCTGTCAGTGAAAAGCGAGTAGGGAAAGGCTGCGGCGCGCGTTGTCCTTGTTTCTTTTTTTCCCGATATTTTGTGTAAAATCTGCCTGAAATAAACCTCTAAAAGATCGTGTAAAATAATAAAAGCATTTGAACACTTCAAAAGTAGATTTTCAGTAAAATTTGATGCTAATAAACGTTCAAAATTTGAATCAATATATATTTTTCTATTCAAATTTCCATACTTCTTATCAATTTTGTAAATTTAAAAAAATTCAGTTGGAGAAATATTTTCTATTAAGAGGAGATAAACATAAAATTCAAGTTTAAAATTTACATTCTCAGTTATATGTTAGAAATATTTTCATCTCACTTTTTTGAAGCCTAAGCACAGACTTTTCATTTAAAAATGAAATGGTCTACGGAAAGGAAAAATCTGCTAATAGAAATGGATAAATTAAAAAACTAAAATATGTGTTCATTGATATCTTTAAATGGACATGTAAATATTTATCGACATCAAATTTTACATAAAATTTTTTTGTTCGAAGTGTTTAAATCTTAGGATTCGACAAGATCAAATGGACAAGTTCAATCTTTATCATGAAATATTTTGTAATTTTTAATTTGTCTGTTCTTCTAAAATCGCGGGAAGCTTTGAACAGTAAACAAAAAATTTTCAAATGGAATTGAAGGTCAATAAATGCTTAAAGTTTTATATCAAGATTTTAATTACAAAATTTTGAAGCTTTATAAATAAACTACTTGATTCAGAAAGTAATTCAGCTCTGTAGAGCATTTTTATATTTTTAATTCAAATCCGTGCTTGGCCACAAAAGAGTAAGATAAAATTCTTTCACCATAAAACTAAGAATGTAGATTTTAAATTCAAATTATAAGTCTCCGCATAGGTTACAAAAACATAAGATGAGGATGGCAGTCCCGGGCGAACGGATGACGGAAGAGTCTTGCGCGACTTTAAGCTGGAACCAACCACCCGTGAAGTTTAAAGCCGAAAGGCGGTTCCGCGGGCTGTGTATTGGTTTGAAAGAGGGGGTTTTTTGGTTTTAACAGGTAAAATAAATGTACCAGTGCTCGGACATGTGCCAGAGTCCGGACAAAGTCAATCGTTTCCGATTTTTGTTAAATGAATAATTAATAAATTTCATTGAAATTTTTTTTTTTAAGTAAGCTGTAGCTAAGAACTAAAGACGACACGAAACATTTTGTTTTCTTGAGCAATCGTTTTAAAAAAAATTAATATTGTGGAAGTCGATGTCAATTATTTCTCAGAAAATATTACGCGCTTACTGTTTACGTTAGAAACAGATTGAATTTCATAAGGAAATGTACACCTCAATTTTTACGATATAAAAGAAGTAATGCATGTATACTTTGTAAAAATGACTTCTGCATAGAATGCATTTATTTTTTTAAAGATTTTATTATTCTTATGTTAATAAATAAACAATCCGGACACTGGATCACGCAACCTGCCAATGTGCTAGTCCTCAGACACAATCACCAAGACTAGCGCTGGATTCGTTTCGGCTTCGATCTCCCGCGAGCATTGTTGCTCGTCGCGCAATAACCCTCATTGTGCGCCTAGACACGCAATATACTATTGTTTGCCCTTCACTATCGCAAGCAACAAATAAGAAGAAAAAAGTTAACAAACATTCTCAACCGTACGCTGCAACAGGAGACGGTTGGATGGAATGGTATAGAGATCATGAGGAAAAGAAACTCGCAATTTAGCTTGAAAAAGAAGAAAGGGTAAAGCTGGGAAAACAGCAACAAGAAGGAAAATCAGTGTTGAAAAAAATTGAGAAGGAGATAGCAATAGAATAAGCAAAGAAAGACGGAGGAGCGTGCTGAGTTTGAGAGGATTAAGAAAGAGAAGCAGATTGAATAAGCGAAACGAAAGCAAGGATCAAAAGAGAGGAAAAAGCTGAAAATAAAAAACGAAGAAAAGAAAATCGAAAAGCAGGAGCAGTTGAGAATCAAACACTGACCAAGAAGAAGAAGACAGAAAAGGCCAAAGCAATCGACGAAGATATTAACGACGACTAGCGCTCGTATGCGTTGAAATTCCATAATGAAATAATTTTTGTTTAACACAAATATTGATTGATTGTATTAAAAAGTTCGTTAAAAACAAAAATAAACCTGTTATATATTGTTTCAATTAATGTACTTTTAATAATTATCTTGCTCGGAGACTCGAGCGTGCATTTCCGGCCACTCACGCTATCACATTTGACTTGTCCGGTGACTGGCACACGTGTATCAATCATCATAATTCTTTTATATTATCAAAACTGATGACTCAAATCCACATTCATAGATGCACGGTAAAAGCAGGTCAACGTTCATTAATCTTACGTTTTAGTGGCGTATGCGCAGACTTTCAATACAGAAAATGAAATACTTTACAGAAGGTCGAAATTTTCATGTTACTGTAATTGATCAAATTTATGAAGCTAAAACAATTTTTACTTAATGTTTTCACATAAACCTTCAAACATTCATTGAATAAAAATTTTACAAAATCTTACATATATTTATTTTAAGCAAATGTTTTTTATACTATTCAAGATATAAGTGTAATTATTTTAATTGAATATTTCGTAAAATTTTGCATTTGGCTGATCTTGCAAAATTGATTAAAGATTTGAACACTGATCAAAGAATCTTTTAATGAAATTCAAAGTCAATAAACGCTTAAAGTTTTATCTCATGTTTCTTTGGTCACCTGAAATAAACCTCGGGAAAAATTCTCAAAATTGAAAAAAGGTTTAAGTACTTTAAAAATAATGTCATTATGAAATATTAAGTCATCCTATATTTAAACTTACAATACAATAGATCAATTATTGACAAATTTTTAGCTTTGTCAATCAAAGTGTTATTTGGACATTTTTAATTTTCATAAAAAGGTGAAATATATGTAAATTTCTTAAATATTCGCGTACGCTTGAAAAATATCAAAACACAGAATTATGTGCAAAGTATTTTCCATTAAGAAGAGATAAACATATGACATAATAAATTTAAAATTTACATTCTCAGTTTTATGGTGAAAGAATTTTATCATACTTTTTTGTGGCCTAAGCACAGACTTTGAATTCAAAATATAAAAATGCTCTACAGAGCTGAATTACTTCCCGAATCAAGTAGTTTATTTACAAAGCTTGAAAATTTTGTAATTAAAATCTTGATATAAAACGTTAACCATTTGTTGACCTTGAATTCCATGGAAAATTTTTTATTTTACTGTTCAAATCTTCCTCTGATTTCAAAAGAACAGACAAATTAAATATTAAAAAATATTTTATTTAAAAGATTGAACTCATCCATATGATCTTGTCAAATTGTAACAAGATTTAAACACTTCAAACAAAAAAATTTTATGTAAAATTTGATATCGATAAATATTCACATGTTCATTTGAAGATATCAATGAACACATATTTTAACATTTCAATTTATCCATTTCTTTCAGAACATTTTTCCATTCCGTAGACCATATCAGTTTTGAATGAAAAGTCTTTGCTTAGGCTATAAAAAGTGAGATGAAAATAATTCTAACATAAAACTGAGTATGTAAATTTTAAACTTGAATTTTATGTTTATTTCTCCTTGATAGAAAATATCTCTCTGACTGAAATTTTTTTTAATTTACAAAATTGATAAGAAGTATGGAAATTTGAATAGAAAAATACACATTGGTTCAAATTTTGAACATTTATTGGCATCAAATTTTACTGAAAATTTACTTTTGAAGTGTTCAAATGCTTTTATTATTTTACACGATGTGTTAGAGGTTTAGTTTAGGCAGATTTTACACGTAATATCGGGGAAAAAAGTATTGTATCTTAAATAACATATTTCGTAACACCGCCCGCGTAACCGCCTTTCGGCTTTAAACTTCGCGAGCAGTTGGTTCCAGCTTAAAATCGCGTACAACTCTTCCGTCATCCGTTCACCCGGGACTCCCATCCACGGACACACGCCCATTAGGCAGGCCAACTAGCCGCGTCAACCAGGGGAGGGATGGAAAGATTCCTCTCCCGATCGACGCGGACAGCCAAGCCCACCCAAGGCGCAGGACCGCGGGTGCAGGCCCTGATGCGATTTCTACAGGCCCTTGTCGTTGCCGCGCTCTGCACGCCCATCGATTCATCACCAGGGTGACGAATAACTCGATAAGCGTCCCTATCTGTTCAGACTGGAGCATGAGAGAGACCGTCGTGTCAGGAGTGCGTTGTACGCCCACTGCCCGACTTAATGCTCTTTTTCCACTCAATTTCATGTTTCTCCAGAACGATCTTCGGGTACTGGAATGATCTCCTGTCCGTGACCAGCAAAGCCTTGGTCTTTTCCAGGGCCATTTTCAGGCATCTGCTATCCGACCAACGATTTGCCCGCCACAGACTTTCATTGATCCTCAGCTCCAGGATTCTGACGTCGTCAGCGGTGCACATGACAAGTGCGTCGTCCGCGAAGCCGATGATGTCTGTCCCAACAGGTAGGTCCACTGTCAGGAAATCGTCATAAATGACGTTACAAACGAGTGGACCCACCCGTGGCCCTCGAGGGGCGCCACATGTCATCTCTTTTTTCAGAGACCACTTGTCACCCCTGTATATCACCCAACTGTCGCTCAGATACCCTAGCGGACCCGTGTGAGAGAACAGTCAAAGAATACTCTGACCGTTCTCTGACCGTTCTATGACCGTTCTATGACCTCGCATTATTACGGCTAAGAACGGTAAAAAAGACATTAAAAGCATTGCAATTATGATTCTGTGGCGAAATTTGGATTAGAAGGTGAAGCAATAAATACAATTATCTTATTTTTCAGCGATAAAAACTACAAAAACATAATACCTGTCACCGAAGGCGGCTTCAACTGCTCTCAGTAGCATTTTGCGCGCTAAATTTAAAAACAGAATTAAAGATTGAGAAATGCAAATGTGTAAGATAAATGAATTTAATAATGAACTTTACGTAATAAAAGTTGCTAAAATTAATTAAAGTTGAATGAATAATGTAAACCGTATTTTTTAAAGCCTCTGATGTCATTCAATTGTAATTTTTTTCTTTTGTGCATGATGCGACTTTACCGACCGCCGTGACTAATCAAAAAATCATTTGAATTGAGAAATTCAAATCTGTAAAATAAATTGATTTTACTTGCTCAAAACTAATTAAAGTCTACAGCCATTCGCTATTGTGTCCTTTATTATGTCCTAGAGTTTCAGCTGAAAAAATTCATTATTGTTGAAAAATTTTGGGGAATTGATATTATTATAGTATAGTTGATATTGATATTATTATTTCAACTGGCAATGATTTTATTGCTATGGTTACAACAGTTTAAAAATAACATCGGTAGCGACAATAGCGCCACCACTTGTTGATGGCAAACATTATAATTCGTTCCCCTTTTCTCCTATATGAGTGGACCCACTCTGGCTTTCCCCAAGGAGGAGGATCTGGGTCTCGAAAATCTCGAAAGGATCGTTGGGAGAAAAGTAGCAGCTGTACACACGTACCACCGCCACCTCCACCCAAACGAACCCCGCGTCGGTCTCCAGAAAATCTCCGATGCTCAAATCAGGGCTACAAACAAGTATCCCAGCCCTCCGTGATGCATCCAGATAGCAAGCAGAGTTTTCGGACCATTTGTGTTGCTCACTAATGAGCAACTCATCGGCCCCCCTCTCCCTGGCTGTCTGCATTAGAAGGTCCTGGGCTTCCTTCCCTCTCCCGAGGTTGAGCTGTAGAAATTTCACTTTCACCCCCTTAACCTCCGGACACTGACTCTACCTTGTTTCTGACTTTCTTCCCGAGATTCCAGCTCCACTTTTCGGAATTATTTGATCTTATCCTTCCAACTTCAGGATTTGTTTCTTGGGACATTTTCACGAGCACAGTAATAAATTTTTGACAATTTAATAACTTATTTAAGGGGGTCGTCTACCTTCGCGGTTTGGGAAAATCGTTTTTTTTCATATTTTGAATGTAGATGTTATAAGGAACACGCCATATGAGGGATTTTTTGAAATACGCTTTCTTACGTAGGTATTGCCGATTAAATCGTAAGTTTCTCTAATCGTGTTTTACACTGTCATTTATCTTGAAACATGATTTCCCAAAAGTTTCATTTTTCAAACTTTGTGGTATGACTTCTTCTAGAAATATTGATAGAATTTGATCAAATTTTTTTTCAGTTATTCAATAAGCATATAGCTATGTTTTCCTAGAGGCGATTTTCAAATTTCTACTTTGTTGAATTTTAACAGGCTCTAATAGGTCAAAAAACAGGTCAAAAATCGAATTTTTTCAAGAACAATTGCGTAATATAAACACATTTTACAATAGAAAAAATCGGCTATGGGAAAACATAGCCAATGTAACACAGATTACAGACATATTTCATTTTATTGGTTTCAGACAATTTAAATGGCCAAAGTCTTACCACAAAGTTCTTAATGACATTTCTGCAGCGTCAGGTCAAGGACGTTCCAAGGTCGCGGATGCATTTATTATCAAGTGAAAAATAGATTTTTTCGAAGAAAAAACATGTAATAATAAACAAAATTTTAACTGGCGTGAATATCTTCAGTAGTGTTTTTGCAATTCATTGCCAAAAATAGGCTAAAATTCTCGGCTCGAAGGTAGACGACCCCCTTAATTTAATAAATTATCGTTGTTCGCGATATATTACAAGTTTCCTCTTCAAAAAGAATAAAAATACAGAAAAGCTTTAGAATATTTTCCAGAAATTATATTCCGAACCGGCGTAAGCAGAACTGTTCCTACACTGAAAGAAGTGCGGTTCACCGGTTTCACCACCTGCAGTACGCTGGCTGCACTGCAGATTCGGAGCAACATTTGCACAGATTTCGGGGGTACAGATGCGTGGAAGTAAGGGGCAAATGTTGTCCCTTATGTGTGGTACAGCTCGTGCGCCGAAACCGAGTCAGTAGTCGCACTATGTAACGGTGGATTTCACTATGCACTAAAAAAATTTACAGTTTTTAATTATTAAAATATTTGAACTCTTTTTACGATTAGAATTTATTAAATTGTCAAAAAACTTGCTATTTTTAATTTTAATTTTCCTAATTTCAGTCTTCGTCTTAGAAAAATAATTTTTTTCTCTGCTTACGACATTTAGATGTACTTTGAAACAATTTCATTTGCATTTCGAATAAATACAATATATATAACTAGTTTATTATAAGCTTCAATATATGAACAAGGCATTCAATCATATAATGAATCTAATAATGTGCCATTTATTTAAACAAAAATAGTGACTTGACCTCTTCATTGCATGTGAAGAGGTTAGTTCACTATTTTTGCTTAAGGGGGTGTTCTCATGGATGGCCGTATTTCGAAGCGTTTTTTGGAATTTTACTGTGAGAAAACTATAATTGATTTTTTAATGCGGTTTCTTTTAAAAGTTTTATTAACCCTTAGACTACAAAATTCAGAAAACTTGTATGAAAAAATTTGCACTACTTGGCCACTGCACCCTTGCGAGCATAGGGCTTCCAAAAAAATTTGGATGATGGTTCCCGCCAAATCTCAAACATGGCTGGTTTGAAACACGAGACTGAATGTTTTTCTTAATCTATGGTAGTGTAGTTATCGTTTGACGGAGACTGTTTTTTTATCATAACAATTTTCAAAATGCCGAGCTATAGAAAAATAAAATCGTTTTTTTCACCTTTTTTTCATCTTTAAAAATTCATTAAACATTTGTTATAAACAATAGGGGAAAAACGTCTTTTTAATTAAAAATATTTATCACTATAAGTAGAATAACTCGTTCCCTCATCAATGGTGTACGATGGGTCCCGAAAGAAAAGACAGCGTTTATACTATGCAGTTCGGAGAGCGCTTTTGCCGATCGAGTGCATCTGCTGTGTGGAAACAGGGCATTAGCTGTCCGGAACTGAGGTATAAGATTTATCACGGCGTTTGACGCTGCTGCTGTCCCTAAAGGTCCAACCGGTGCACCAAAATTTTTTCTGTGTAGAAATCTAAACATGGTGCACTTTTAAACCCAGACAGTAACAATCATTTGGGATAAGATGTGAAGACTGTGAATATGTAATTACAAAAGTGAGAATCATCGACTTTTGTGAAGTCTTACCTCCATTTGCCCTTGAAAATTGACCACAAGGTCAAAATTGATGGTACAGTCAAATGTCCCCTTCTGTCCTGTTCAACCTTAGTCCGAACCATTTTTTCGTAGATAAAGTATTTTAGAAGATATTTTGGATTATAAATTAAAATGGGTTACCGCGTATTTTGTGTTTATTACTTCATTTTTCACTACTAAATGCCAAGAATTTTCAAGGTTATAATTGTAGCGAAAAGCAATTTGTTCTTGTAGGTAGTATAATTCTAAATTTTAAACATTGTGATTTTGTGGACGTATATTTTTTCTACTTCCGGTAATAAGGAAATGCATGAACAATTTAAGAAAATTTGATAAGCTATTGGATGATCTTGTGGGCAATCACCATCTATATGTCTTGGAAAATTTGTGGAAAGATTCCTAATTGTTGGAATCATTATGTAAATTGTGATTCAATTAAGGTTGAAAGAAAAATGTTTTCCCTAATTTGCAAGTTATTCTCTTAATTTATTCAATTTGTGACAGTAAGTGGTCTTATCTACTGAAGGTAAGTATTTTTTTATTATTTTTATTATTTTTAAGTGACTCCTCTGTAAAATAATACTTTTTGCAATAAATATATCATTTAGCCATTCTGCTGCTCTGGATCTTTTATCATTTTTAAATTCAGGATTACCCTTCATCCAAAAATTGTAAATATTACTTATATTAAAAGCTGTATTGATATTTTTTGTTGTCTTATTTAAAGCGTGTGGGGATAAATATGAATTATATTTTGCCTATTTAAAAATATTAATCATTTCCTCTTCAAGTTCAAAGTCATCTTTTATAGAATTTGGTAAAAAGTTGGAATGATGATTTCAGCATCATTGAATAGATAGTGGGTTTTTTCTATTGAATTTGCTGTTATGGTTTTCTGACTATTGAATCTTTGTTAATATAATTTCTAATACAGTATATGTTTTCTTGAACGTTTTTGCAGAAATGAATAGAATTTACGTGAATGCTGATTAACTTATTTTGTAAACTGAATATTTCATAAATTTCTATGTAAGTCATTAAGTGACTTTTTCATCCAAAAAACTTTATTTTTTCAATGCTTTCAAAATAAAGCCCTTTCGAATTTTTAAATTTGTTTTTTTTTTCAAAATTTGAACGTTTATTGAAGAAAAACATGTACAATAGTATTATTCAAAGTATTGCCCATCTGAAGCTATGACTTTTCCCAATCTTCCTGGCAATTTGTGCATTTTATCCCAAAATAACTGCGCCGGCTTGGCAGCCAAGAATGAATCAAGCCAATTTTCGATACCCTGTTCTGTTGTGAACCGTATTCCAGTGAGGGCGTTCTGCATCGACCGGAACAAATGGTAGTCAGAAGGGGCTAGGTCTGGGCTATAAGGCGGGTGGGCTAAAACTTCCCATCCACTGTTTTCCAAATAGATCTTAACCGGAATAGGAACATGGGGCTGAACGTTGTCGTAATGGAAAATTATTCCCTCGTGTCTGGTCGCATATTCCGGGCGTTTTTCGGCTATTGCTCTCTTCAAACGGATTAATTGTGTTCGATACCGTTCTCCATTGATGGTTTTACCCGGTTTTAGTAGCTTATAATACAGCACACCCTTCTGATCCCGCCAAATACAGAGCATTACCTTCGCGCCATGGATATTCGGGTTTGCCGTTGGTTTGGCTGGTTGGCCGGGTTTCACATATGATTTTTTGCGCTTGGGGTTGTCGTAATGGATCCATTTTTCATCACCAGTAACAAACCGATGCAAAAATGACTTCTTTTTGTGGTGTTCTAGCAGCATTTCGGGCATGCAAAACCGCCTTTCAACGTCTCTCGGCTTGAGTTCATGTGGAACCCAATTTCCTTGCTTTTGAATATATCCGGCTGCTTTTCAACGTTTTGAAATGGCTACTTGAGTGACTCCTAAAGATTCCGCGTGCTCTTCTTGTGTTTGGCAACAATCTTCATCGAGTAATGCTTCCAGTTCTTCATCTTTAAACTTTTTTGGCTGCCCAGGACGTTCTTCGTCTTCCAAGCCAAAATCACTACTTTTAAATCGTACAAACCACTTTTGGCACGTTCGCTCAACTAGAGCATGTTCACCATAAACTTCCACCAAAATACGATGACTTTCAGCAGCAGTTTTTTCATATTAAAGTAATGAAGAAGAAATCCCCGCAAAAAAACTTTTTCAGGCACAAAGTTCGACATATTTGAGTGAAAAAAAATTATTGTTGTTTACGCTTCAAATGAATGACATATACTTTTAAAGACGCACAATGACAGTTACTTTCCAACGCATTTTCGAAATATTGGAACGATGGAATACTCGAAACGTTTTTTTTATTCAAGAAAGAATAAACTCGAAGAAGAAACAATTTGACTGTGAAGTATCGTCGAATAGTGGCAGATGGATTTGGTAAAGCACATCAAACCGTTGGCCAGCGAAGCTGATTGGCCGATCTGGAAGGGAAAGATTCGCGACCTGCTCGATTATCATGAATGCTCATTAGGCGTTATCGATAACAAGGTTAAAAAACCAGAGCTTCTAGCTGACAGCGTCAGTGCGGCTGAGAAAAAAGAGTACAAAGAGAAGTATGATTTCTATCGAGAAGCAAATAGCTATGCAAAGTATATGATTGCTAGCTCAGTTACAGACGCAGTGTATGAAAAAATTATCGATAAAGAAACCGCGCGTGATGCTTTCGAGGCGCTCAAAGAACAGTTTGAAGCGACATCTAAGGATCTTTATCAAATTTGTGATTCGTTTTTCGCTTTTAGTTGAATATTAGGTGAGGACGTTTCTACACATTTAGATAAGTTGAGAAGTGTCTGGAGTGATCTCATCAACGGCCTCGATGCTCGAAAAGAAAACAAGTTACCAGACTTGATGCTAGTGTGTAAGACACTAAATGTTTTACCTGCTAAATTTGAGACGTTTGGGTCCAGTTGGATACTGCTCACCAAAGATACAGAAAAAACCTTTGACTAGTTGACTAAACAGTTGTGTATGTCCGAGAGAAATGCCAAGAAAGGTACCAGCAACGACAAATTTTCTCAAGAGGCTTTAGTGGCAAAAAGTGAGACGCAAAAGAAAGACGCAAAAAAGAAGTCGAAAGCAGGTACGACGTGTAATTATTGTGGTGAGAAAAACCATTGGGTCAGTGAATGCAGAAAATGGATTGCTGATGGACAACCTCCTAAAAATAAAACCATTAATGACTCTCAAAACAAAGCTGACCACAAAAATCAGAGAAATGCTGTAGAGGTTAAAGAAGGTTTTGTTTTGTCAATTTCAGAAGAAATTTTCAATGCTAAAATCAACACTGTAGATTGGTGGGTCGATAACGGTCTAACAAGGCATGCAACCAATAATTTCGATTTCTTTGTAGATGTCGAAAGGTTGGATAATCCAAGTGGCATAAAGGCTGCTGGAAAAGAGCTTTTGCAAGAATTAGTGAAAGGCATAGTAAAAGTTGTGTCAACAGTTAACAACGTGCAATACATCCTAACCTTGTATGATGTTTGGTACGTTCCCGACATATCGAAGAATTTATTTTCCGTTTTAGTAGCTCAAGACAGAAACAGAAAGAGTATCTTTAAATTAACAGCTACGCAGTGCTCCCTCAAAGTTGATGACAAAATACTGCTAAGTGGAGTCCGAAATGTTCACGGAACACTATTCAAAGCAGCCATTAAACCAATTTTTCCACTGACAATGTAAGTTTCAATGTTGCTGTTACTGATAGTTCTCATGTATTACAGTTTATCACGAGAGGTGGGGACATCAAGAGAAGCAGCATGTGAAAAATCTGTTACAAAAAGAACTAGGCATTAATGTTAAGCTGGACAGAGAAAGGGCATGGCCGGGTTTCCATATGAAATCGGCCTTAAAACTAAATCAAATTTTGCATCAATCATATGAAAGGAGTTGAGCAAGAGATGATTTTGCTAAATTTTCAGATCACTATTTGCCATTTTAAATGAGTAATGGCGGACTTTACCATTTTCGTTTCTTTCTTTTTTTAGCTAAACTAATAATAGAAAAATTTTGAAAAAAATCGGGGTTGTTTTTTCCAATAGAAGACATATTTGTACATTTTTGCAGATTTTTTGATGCATAATTCGCAATGCAAAAAATTGCGAAAATTTTGCACGCAATTTTGTTCATGTTTGATTTGCGCGACCACTCTTTTGAATTATTCTATTTATTAGTTACCTATCGATGATTAAAACAGAATTTTTGCTGATTTTTTCAAGGTGTGGACGGAGGTAAAAAATAAATAAAAAGCGTCAAAATACGCATTCTTCCAACATCTTACTATTAAAGCACATTTTATAATAACAGTAGATAAATGAAAAAAAAAATTATTGGTAATCAATCTCTAATACAGTTTACTGCTGAAATAATTGCAAAAATTTCGCAAAATATTTAGCGAATTTTATTTGTTGCGAAAAATTGGAATTTTTACATACATTGTGAACAAATGGTTGATTGTGACCATTCGCAAGTCGAAATAATGTTGCTGAAAATATCTTTTTGTACTCTTGAATATTTTTCGGATATACAGGTCTTGGCCGTTGAAAATTTAGTACGTTCAAAAAATTTCTGTTTTATATAAAAGTGGTAGACAAAAAGTAAAATTGGTTTTCCTACAAACTTACAGTTATAAACGAAGACAGCGATGATGACAAATTTATAATTGAAAAAAAAATTTCAAATGGTTGCGTTGAACGAGAAAATCGCACGATCGTTGAAATGGCTCGAACATTCAAGTACTCTAATCCAAACGTGAAATTTCCTGAAGCAATTTGGAGAGAATTAGTCATGACAGCTACATACGTGTTGAACTGAATAGGCAAATCATTGGTAGACCGTATGAGTCCTTACGAGCTATGGATTAGAAGTAAGTCTAGAATTAAGCACTTACGTATTATTGCATGAACTTGCTTCGTCCATGTACCTAAAGAAAAAAGAAGAAAAATGGACGAGAAAGCAATCAAAGGTTATCGGATAGGTTACAAAAACGATGAGAGATACCGAATCTATGTCAAAGAAGAGCACAAAGTTATTATCTCGAGAGACGTTCAATTTCATGGATCGACGAAAGATTGCGATCATAAGGTTCAGTTTCAACTCAAAGATTCTTATTTTCAGAAAGATAACACCGAGAAAAATCCTGAGGTTCCAGTCGAGCGAGAAGAGCCACTAGAGTATCCCGAGATTCCAGTTCAACAAGAGGAATCACTCGAGTATGAGTCAAAACGCACAGACTACAAATCGGCAACCGTTGACGAGCAAGAGCCAGCGCCGTCCCTGCCATTATCTTCAAGGACCTTGAGAGATCGCTCGAAATTGAAAAAGCTGAGATACCTACAAGAATATGCACACGTTGCTGACAACACCGACAATTTTATCGACAAAAATGTTAACCCTCAATTATTCCATGAAGCTGTTTCAGGTAGGGAAAGTTTACAGTGGAAATAAGCCATGGAAGATGTGATGAAGCGGCTCAGTGAAAATCGCACGTGGAAAATGTTAGACTTGCCACCAGGAGCAAAAGCAATCCCATGTAAATAGACCTACAGAGTGAAAACCAATCCAGATGGTTCAGCCAGTCGATACAAGGCAAGACTAGTCATAAAAGGATTCAGTCAACGCTTCGATATTGATTACAGTCAGACCTTCAGTCCAGTAGCAAGAATGGCAACTATACGTTCAATTTTGAGCATAACTGCAAGTGAGCAGATGCATCTAGCTCAATTCAATTTATCTACAGCGTTTTCATACGGTGAACTTGAAGAGGTTATTTACATGCAACAGCCTGATGGTTACGACGATGGTACTGATCAGGTACACATGTCAACTTCAGAAAAGTTTGTATGGCTTGAAACAGGCTCCAAGATGTTGGTTCAAACGTTTTGGAAAGTATCTCATCAGTCTGGGCTTCAAAGTTAGTGATTCAGATCCATGTTCGTTGATGCGAAGAGAAAATGACAAAAATATTACCATGGCTCTATACGTAGATGATGGATTAGTTGCCACGACAGATCATCAGGAAGTGGGAGATTTCCTTACAAGATTCTGAGATTTCTCAACCAGGGGTAGAAAACTCCAAAACACATAATTTTCCTTACAGACAAGCAGTCGGAGCACTTATGTATTTAATGCAAGGAACGCGACCTGATTTAGCATACAGCGTTGGATTTCTATCAAGATCACTTGAAAATTCATCATTGGAAGATGTAGCTCACGTTAAAAGAGTTTTTCGCTACATAGCGGGCACATTGACAATAGGAAAAACCTATTCTCGTAACGTAAAAAAAGGTGTTCTTGAGACGTACAGTGAAGCTGATTTTGAAGGATGCACGAAAACTGGTCGCTCTACTTCCGGTGTGGTAGTTAAGTATGCAGGAGGAGCTATCTCATGGCTGAGTCAGAGGCAACCTACCGTGGCTACTTCTACTACCGAAGCTGAAATTATTGCAGCAAGCGAAGCAGCCAACGAAGTTATTTGGCTCTCAAGATTATTCAAAAATATTGTAACTTTAAAGCAGGTTCCAATCATTGAAGTTGACAATTCAGCAGCAGTACGTTCAAGCCAGAATCCAGAGTTTCATCGACGAACAAAACATATAGCTATCAAGCACTTCTTCATTCTAATATTCTAAGTTCTCCATGCGGTCCTGAGTGTTGATTTCCGAATTTCTTTAACTCTTCACTGCGTAAGCGCCTCGCGTAACTGTGCGTTGTGTCGGGAGTTTTGGTATTGCGTTTTTCTCGAAACCATGTTTTCCAAATCGGTGGCCACTGTACCGATCGACTTGAAATTTTTTGTGATCATTATATACATAATGATCTAGTATTTGTCGTAGGACTTTTTTTTAGTAGCTTAGATTTTCTTTTATCGACAACATAACAACGAATTTTTGCATAAAAGTCGCTACTTTGAGTTCAAACACCTGTCATTTTGTCAACTAAAGATATTTTCGAAAACCCATACGACAAAAACTAGATTATAGTCTCGATTTCAATAATCTTTTTGGTTTTTTTCATTCTGATAATTACAGATAAAATGAGTGATCACCGCGAAGGACTTCTTTTTTGCGGCAGTTGAAAGAGGACGCGTATACTCAGCTAATATTGTAAATCAAATGAAAAAAAAATTAAACATTTTCTCGAAAGTGAGTACTTTTATTTAAAAAAAATTAATTCAATTATTCGTATATGCTTACTGAAGAAAATTCGCGAAAATCGTCTTTTTTGTGCTTCCAGGTGTATATTCCCCCTTAAACTGACGTATTCGGAATCGTTTTTCTATTCTTTTCATTAAATTGCTTAGAAAATCTGCTCCTTGATCTGTTAAAACCGCTTTTGGCGAGCTATATATGCAAATGTATGTTTGCATATATGCAAAAGCGTCTGCTTTTGTTCCACCTTGGTGATTTGGGAGTGGGATTGCTAGAGTATTTTGTAAAATTATTTTAAATTGTAAGTATATATTGATTTTGTGATGAAGTTATTGGTAACTTTCCAACAATATCCATTGAAATTTTCTCAAATGCTGTTCCTGGAGTATCAGTGATCACCATAGAGTTTTTTGTTTTAACCCTAACAAGTTTCATTAGTTGACATTTTAAATAGAGTTGTGTATATTTTTGTATATTCAATTTCATATTTCTCTAATAATATCTTTCTCTGATTCTATTATAAGTTTTTGTTACCCCTTTATGTCCTCCTATAGCGGATCAGTGAGCTTCTTCGATTAATTGACTTCTTTGTTCTTTTGTAGGGTATTGTGTGATTCCGACACAAGTCATTATTTTGACTGTAGAATTTAAAAGTGCTATTTTTAATTTGGCTAACATTTCTTCCCACAAAATATTGTTAACGTGTAGTTATTTTGCAATACTTAATGACTTAATGCTCAATTTTTCTACCATGGAATGAAGAGAATAAAAAGCTAATTTAATATCTTTAGTCGTTTCTCCAAGACTTGCCTTAAATTCATCTTTGATTGGAAGTGCAAAATGGTATTGACTTCCTTTTCGTAATTTTTGGACTATCCCTTTTGGTAAATTTTTAAAATTTGGTAATTTTCCAGCTTCTTCCAAGAGTTTAAAGCCTACATCGCGGGATTATCCTTTATTGTTTACAAAATATGCATAATTATCCTTTCTTATTGTTAATTGGTCACGGCATTCAATTATATTCTTCTGTGTCCTAGGCAATCCAGATGTTAAAGGTATTGTCACGGGTTTTCCGTTTTGGTTTAAGTGGACCTTACGAAGTTTCTTCAACTTCTTTTGCTAAAGTTGGATTTTTCTTAGCTCGGCTACGAGTTATTGTACCCTTTTTACTACTGTATCGCGGTGGAATCGAAATTGATATTTCTCATATTTTTTTCGAAAATCATTTATTTGATTTTATTTATCATTAATATTACCCCTTTCTTTGCAAATAGAATAATTTTACTTTTCTTAAAAATCCTTAATTAAGTTAACTTTATTTTTCCCTAAATTACAAACATCTGTTATTTTAGGAAAGAAATTTTTATTGTGTGCAAAACTGGGTTCCTCAATTTTCATTTTTGATCCTGAATCTAAGGATATATTTAAAATTTCGGTCTTAGACATTATATTTTCACAAGAATTATTCCTTTGATTTGTTTCAGGCATCAAGTCTGATGATGTTTCTAAAATTTCGATGATTGGGGGTACATTGTGGGGAGTATTGGTTCGTTCGAAGTTTTTTTTTAAATTTCCCCTTTTCAACTTTACGAGCACTCTTTGAAATGAATCTTTCTGTCTTTTCTAACAATTGTTCAAAAAGAATTCAAGAATTCAATATCAATTTTTAATCTCCTTAACTTGAAAAATTTGCACAAGTGACTTAGTCTTAATTTCTCGGGGATGTTTAAAGGTACGTCTAAATGAGGGTGAAGACATTTAAGGACACATTGTTGTACAAAATATGACTTATGTATATTTTTGATTTTGTGACTTGCACTATTTTTTTACTCATTAGCCTTCTTCCGACTGCATGTGTATTTGTGACCGACAAAAAACACGTATTTATAATAACTTTGTATATTTATTTTATTTTTTCAAATTCTTTTTTCGAGTATTGTTATAGTATATCAATTTACAGGTAAATGTATCTTATTATTTATTTATAGAATTTTTTCTAGCT
Source organism: Diplolepis rosae (assembly GCA_030998225.1). Lineage (NCBI taxonomy): Eukaryota > Metazoa > Arthropoda > Insecta > Hymenoptera > Diplolepididae > Diplolepis > Diplolepis rosae. Next base: position 1,585,806 of record JAPYXD010000428.1, read on the forward strand.
GCTGTTTGAATAAATTTTTGATTTTAATGCTGATTTTTAAACAATTATATCTCTGAATAAAAATGGATTATAGTGTATTTATGTATTTTTATAGGAAGAAAATTTCAATCCTGGTTTTCAAAAACTCTAATTTGAGGATAGCCGAGCGTGTGACCGCTTGGCGCTATTCAATGTAACCCCCTTCGAGCGACTGGTTACGCTATGAAGGGTTATATCCTCATACAAATTTTTAAATATCAGTAATTAAAATTTGGTGTAAAATTTATTAAATTAATCACAAATCTGTCTCTGAAACCGCTTGATACTATTATTTTTGATTACAGTAATCAAAATTTTAGGTATACAATTTATTAAATTAATTACATATCTGTTTCTCAAACTCTAGTTTGAGGATAGCTGAGCGCGCATTTCGCTAATTGCTTTTTAATATAAGTTCCCACGAAAGTGAAAAGCTATATCCTAAAACAAATCTCAGTCAAAGGGATTGGAATCATTAAAAATAAATCTTATTTGTATATCCTATTCTTATGTATTTTTATAGGAAAAATTGCAATTCTGATATTCAAAAACTTTAATATTGGATCTATAACTTAATTCGTGCGGTTTGCTAAGAGATGGCGTAACTTGATTATTATTCCATCGTTCCAATATTCAGAACATGCGTTGGAAAGCTACTGTCATTGTGCGTCTTTTTCAGTATATGTCATTCATTTGAGGCGTAAACAAAAGTAATTTGTTTTCAATCAAAAATGTCGAACTTTGTGCCTGAAAAAGTGTTTTTGCGGAGAGTTCTTCTTCATTACTATAATATGAAGAAAACTGCTGCTGAAAATCATCGTATTTTGGTGAAAGTTTATGGTGGACATGCTCTAGCTGAGCGAACGTGCCAAAAGTGGCTTGCGCGATTCAAAAGTGGTGACTTTGGCTTAGAAGACGAAGAACGTCCTGGGCAGCCAAAAAAGTTTGAGAGTTGAGAGAACTTCCAGCGAGAAACTTGTTCAGCAGGCTTACAGGCAGTTTTTTAATATATTTTGAGATTTTTTAATCCAAAACTGTGGTCAGGATGAGAATTTATTTAATTGCGTTCAAGCGCACCGGTACCGTCAAGAGATAGATCGATCGAACGCGGAGAAAAAGAGATGCCCACTGATTTGCGAAAATTTAATCAAAAGTTGAGTAAAGCTGGGACATAGTGTCACGTCCTGTGACTATCAATATTTATTGATGTATTTATAATATTTATTTATGTGTAAAACTAATAATTGTTAATAATTAATAAATAGATGTAAAAGCAAGAGGTATCTCTATATATCGATCGCCGAAAAACCCTAAATGTCTAGACAAAACGAAATTGTACCCATTAGGGAAGCCCATCGGAATGCGTTATAATGCATTATGTATACAAACCATTATCCCTCTACTTCCTGCAAAGTCCATTCACCTAAGGGAAATAGGAAATCTAGAGGAACACGCAGGAAAATTTGGAAGACCTGGTACTGAGTGGGAATAAAATTAAAATCTTTTCCCTATGGATACAAATGAAATAAAGTGTTGGAATCTTGGTGGAAAGAATTATGGTCTCATCTGGCTGGAAGAAAACCTTTTAGGCAGTATCTTAAAATTTCATGTCAGTATCGATCGAGAAATGGCGTATTTCATGTCAGTATCGACCGAAAAACAGTCTATAAAGGCACCTGCAAATCCGCAAATCTTCAGTGACCGTCAGACCATCTTCAGAATCGCATCTCTCCTCAGAAAAGTAACGAGTGACTTTCAGACTATCTTTAACCCCGGAATTCTCTTAGAAAAGTGACTTCAAGTTCGGAACTCGGTACTTTTCTTAGAAAGCCATTTCAACCGTCACTCGTTTTCATAGATTTATCAGTTCGTTCATCATTGTGAATATTAATTGGATTATCAGTGCTGCTAGAGGATTTAAATATCAAATTGGATCTTCATAAATTATCCTCATCATTGTACCCAGGGGACACAAGGATTTGGTGGACTCAAATCCCTAAGATAAAACATTTCCTGTAAGTACCAAATTTTTATTGAGTCCCTGATTTTACTTGAATTGATCTATAAATTCTCCCCCTTTAATTTTCAAACCGCTACACAGGAGGAATTTTCAAGGGGAACTTCTTTCACATTTGTATTCAAAATATTTAATAGAAGGGTTAATAATTGTGATATTCTTGAGTTTTACTGTTCGCTATCCTCCACCCTTGTTTCGGTTAAGAAATATTTTCAGATCTCTTTTCTGAACAAAAAACGAGGAAAAATATATAATATAATAAAAGGTCAGTAACCAGGACGTTACAATAGTGGCTTTTGGAGAAAATTTGAATTTTTTGTGTGTATGCATTCAATAACGAATTATAAAGTTTGATCAACTGTCTCAAAGTTAACTCAATGATTGATTAAACTTTATAATTCGTTATTGAATGAATACGCAAAAAAATTCAATTTTCCCAAAATGCTACTTTGTCCCAGCTTTACTCAACTTTTGATTAAATTTTCACAAAAGTTTTTTCTACTTGTGCTTACGCAGGTTCGGAATAAAATTTCGGGAAAAATATTCTGAAGCTTTTCTTTGTTTTTATTCTCTTCAAGTCATGTAATTTTTTATGACATGTTATTAATCGCTAACAACGGTAATTTATTACCTTAAATCAGTTTGAAAATTTCAAAAATTTATTGCTGTGGTCGTGAAATATCCCAAGAAACAAATCCTCAAGTTGGAAGGAAAAGATCGAAGAATCCCGAAAAGTGGAGCCAGAATATCGGGGAGAAAGACAGAAACAAGGTACACTTGGTACAAGTTGTTATTTAGCTAGCGAAAATGTATTAATATTCGAATAACAATTAAATAGCATTATCAACATCATAATTCTATTATAGTTGATTCATTTGATTTTGATCTCTCAAATGAAATGTTTTCAATAATGAGTTGCTTGCTTACCATTTTTATGAGCATTTCGGGTATTTAATCTACAAAATGTATAAGCCCTCGAAAATACGACAAATTTCGGGCTAATGTTCTTATACAGGGTGAAGAATATAAATCGCGATCGACGGGAAAAATCATATCGAAAAATAATTCAAGCCCGTCACAACTTGTCCCAAGAAATGTTACGAAAACATCGGCATCGAGTCACGAAAATGTTTATTTAGCAAGTTTTGCAGTATTTGTGATTACAATGCACAAAATATTTTTTTGGACAGCTTATTGGTAGTGCGACGGCCCAGTCTCAAATCTCCGCCTTTTGCGAGGAAACGGGAGCGGAATCCACAAAAATAGGGTCGAAATAAGTCGAAACACATTCACACGAAACCCGCACGAAAGAATCGCGAGGTTTCGTTAAGTCCTCACTTCATAATTAGTCATTAACTTCTACACCGGAAGTGCATGTGGCTCGTACGCGGCGATCCAGTCTGCACAGACATTTTCGTTCGTAGTCTCAAAAAGCGCCGCACTAACCTATGATTGCTGCCGCTCAACCAATCACCTGAGTTAAGCAGCTTTGTGCGTGGTCACTGGATGAGCGTCCCACGTTGATCTCTCTTGCTTTTTTTTTACATTATTTATTTGGATTTTATTTATTTGTGTGCATGTAGGCAGCTTACTGATAATAAATAAATAAATATTAATAATAAATATGAATTATAAATTAAATAAATCGATATAAACTTAATAAAAATAGATTCTTTAATTAACCCTTTAACGCCCAGATGTGCAGAATTTTCACGTTGACTACAATGTCGTACCATCTATAGAGAAAAGATGAAAAAGGATCGGAAACTCCATATCCTACCGTTCTTGGGGTCGCTCTTTCGAATGGCACAGTCAGAATTCTAAAAAAATGACGCTAAATCCTGTAGTTTCCCAAAAATACCCAAAAAAACGCTACTTTTGGGGTAGGATTTTTTTTCACTTTAAATTTTCTCTATGTTCCCGACACTTAGGCAACTTCTAACTTATCAGAAACGTGTTCTCGAGACTTGTATTTTTAAAATATGCATCGAAATATTTGGTTTTTCTTTGTTCTTTAATTCAAAATGGCGTCTGGACGTTTGAAATTTTTTGAAATTGAGAATATTGATCCTATTTCGGATTCTCCAGGTTACTTCGTAGTGTGATCATACAAATAAGTTATTACGAGTTTTGTCTCACCGATTGTGATTGGCGGAAGCAATATTAGCCCATAAAATTAAAATTCAAGATGGCGGCTGCCATGAAGCTAGTAAGGTCATCTTAGGTTATGTAAAATTTGATATTCCTGAAATAAAACAATACTGCCGCATTCTACGCAAAATTTAAAATCAAAATTATTCTTGATGTTTTTTTGATTACAAGAGTTGTTTTCGAGAAACAAATTCCAAAATTATGAGGCTTCCCGAAATTATCAGAAACTTAAGTATGTATGACGAATCGACAGTTATGGATTTTTATGGTAAGAAAGAGTATCAGCAAATATAAAATGCAGACGAATTTACTAATTCCCCAACATTTATTAGTCTCTTTCACACCCTACCATTTATCTATAAATGTTCATCTAAAGGGTTTCCCAATAAGGGTGATATGTTTTGAAATTGAAAAAAAACACTGAATATTCATTCGGAATTGATCAAAATCTTTTTTATTATATTGGATATTCTATGCCATTTATGATTTAAACAATATATCGGCCAAATGTCCCCCGAGACTTGAGCGAAAAATGCGCCTCATCAGAAAAGATGATTTTTTGATGAAAATTGGGATCATTTTCAATTGATTCCAGAGCCCAATCCGCGAACTCCCGACGCAAACGATGGTCATTAGGCTTCAGTTCTTGGGCCAGAATCATCTTATAGGGATGCAGGCCAAGATCCAATCGCAAAATACGCCAGGTAGTCATCCTGGACAGGCCCAATTCCTGAGATCGGCGTGGCACGGACAATTCACGGTTTTCCTCGATACTGGCCTGTACGGCGGCTATATTCTGTGTAGAACGTGCGGTACGCATACGATTTTTAGGCTTAGTATCCAATAGAGTAAATTCACTCTCCAACTTATCGATTACTCGACGAATTGAGAGCGCGGATGGAGCAGAATGACGACCATATTTTGCACGATATGCTCTTTGAACACCGACAAAACTTCTCGAATTTTGATAAAATAATTGGACAATTTCCAAACGTTGTGGAAGCGTGAAACTACTCATGATTAAATGGCAAACCTTACTGATGACAACTGACAGCAGACGTCAAAAATTCCAGTTCAAATGAGCCCGATAGGGACATTCAAAATCATATCACCCCTATTGGGAAACCCTTTACTTCTATAGCATAATTAGTAAGTTACACCAGCATCAGAATGACATATTATTATAAGTAAGTTTCATGTATGATTCATATGAACATTATTTTATGAAATATTAGCAAAGTCTGAGACAAAAAATATAGATATATGTAAATTTTGAATAATTTCGGGAAGCCTCATGATTTTGGAATTTTTTCTCGAAAACAACTTTTGTAATAAAAAAAACATCATGAATAATTTTGATTTTAAATTTTGTGTAGAATGCGGCAGTATTTTTTTATTTCAGGAATACTAAATTTTACATGACGGGTCTGCCATATTGGATCAGCCATTCTAAATTTCGAAAAACTCACCTAAGATTCGAATTTGGTGATGACTAAAACCTTTGAGATTGCTAATTGGCAAATTTTACAACATCCTGGTTTGTAATAATACTCGAAATATACGTATTTCTACTAGCTTCATGGCAGCCACCACCTTGAATTTTAATTTTATGGGCTAATATTGCTTCCGCCAATCACAATAGGTGTGACAAAACTCGTAATAACTTATTTGTATGATCACACTTCGAAGTAACCTGGAAAATCCGAAATAGGATCAATATCCTCAATTTCAAAAAATTTCAAACGTCCAGACGCCATTTTGAATTAGAGAACAAAGAAAAACCAAATATTTCAATGCATATTTTAAAAGTACAAGTCTCGAGAACACGTTTCTGATAAGTTAGAAGTTGCCTAAGTGTCGGGAACATAGAGAAAATTTAAATTGAAAAAAAATCCTACCCCAAAAGTAGCGTTTTTATGGGTATTTTTGGGAAACTAAAGGATTTAGCGTCATTTTTTTAGAATTCTGACTGTGCCATTCGAAAGAGCGAACCCAAAAACGGTAGTATATGGAGTTTCCGATCCTTTTTCATCTTTTTTCTATAAATGGTACAACGTTGTACTCAACGTGAACATTCTGCACGTCTAGGCGTTAAAGGGTTAATTCGTAAACGCTAAGAGTAATATAGACTTGGTAAATGATGAGCAAAATGCCAATCTCGTGAATGAATAAATAATGCGCAACCATTTAATCATTTATTCACTCGTCCGTAGAATATTTTAGGTCTTTGCATGAGATTTAAACTTTCTCATGCTGCTACCCAATAGAGATCGCGTGTGATTGGCGCCTGGAGACACGGGCGGCCAATCAGCGAGCGCTTAGACCGTCCATGCCTTTCATTCATCGTAACCCGTACCAGGAGAAACGACATAGGAGATAAATTTTCTCTTTGTTAACGCGTGGTATGCCTTCTCTTTTCAGCGCATACGAATTTTCAAACGCCTCCATGGGACGAAATATGCAACTTTTTGAAATATAAAATACATTTTCATAATCGCGAAAATGTTATCTTTCTTTTGACACTTATTTCCATCTCTAAAACATTTTGTAAGGGGAGAAAACATCGTCTATGAATTTTGTAATTTATTGATCGCATTGGATTTGATCGCGGTCGTTAATTGAGGCGCGCGCATGTTAATTTAATTGAGAGTTTGTCGAAGAGGTGGAAATCCGAGATGATGTGCTTGGTTTTTTTTTATCATTTTGATTTTCAAATTCAACTGTCGATCAAGTGCCGTAGCCCCGCAGGGCACTTTACCTGAAACACGAACTCTTCAGTTTTTCTTTATCACTTTATTCTTAAATTCAATTGCTAATCAGATGCCGTAGCCCCACTGGGAACTTTACCTGTGACGCGAAAGTTCCATGTCCCTAGAGAATAGGGAAACAAATCCACGCGTTAGGATATCGTGCAGGGAAGGTTCATTTCCTTTTATCTAAAGGATTATGGTTTTGAACGCATCTTCCAGGCAAACGATAATATTCTGTAAGTGCGAGCCTGAGGGCATTTGATGCACAACAGTCCTGATGCTTAGAATTAGAAGATTTCCATAATTCTCAATAAAAATAATATGCTGTCAAGGGTGAGACACGCGTGATTGGTTTAAAAATCATTGATTTGAAGGAGAACATGCAAGTCAACCAAATTTTATTTTCAGATTTAGGGAAAATTCTTAAGAATTAGAACGTGTTCGGTTAACGGAGACTTTATGGTTTATTTAATTTCAGATTTATTCGCGAGCGCGCTTAAACATTGGAGTTTCGAAGCTTATTCTGCCAAGATTTTTTTTTCTGTTGAACGTGAGTGGCCTCCTATATTCTCACGTGTTGAATAAAACATTCCACACCACAAAATTAAACACAACTTACTCTAAATATTTCAATTATTTTTTTAATTTCACTTTCGATCAACCGCGGACAGACGTCTGTAATGATTGTTTTGAGTACCAAAAAAAAGGCGAACTTGATTCTTCTACGGCCCAATCACACACAAAAAATGTTCAAGATTACAATAATATTCTTGCAGAAATGTTATCTCAAAAGAAAGATGTTTTATGCTGCGTTTTCGATTTCGGGAAAATTCTCCCGTTGCCAAAAATCCCGGCTAATGGACAATTTTATTTGCATTTGATTTGATTCAACGTTTTTAATGTTCACATTTTAAATAATTCTGAAAGTTACATGTTTACTTTCATGGAAGGGTTTTTAGACAAAGGTGGGAACACAGTTTGCAATTTTCTTTTGTATGCTATGTGCAAAGAGTTTAAAAAATATATTTATAACAATATTTATTTATTTTCGGATGCTTGCGGTGGTCAAAACCAGCATTATACAGTGTTCATTTTTTTGTCATTGCTGTCGGAATTCTTAGATTTATAAATTCAAGATCTCTATCCTGTGCGTGGCCATTCCTACTGTCAATGTGATAGGAATTTTGGCCTGTACGGAAAAATGAAAAAAATGACAGAGGTCATTGAATCTTACAGTAAATACAATAAAATTGTACGAAATGCAAGAAAAAATCCAAAACCTTTCAATGCCGTTGAATCCGAAAAATTCGTTATAAAAAATTTTGAAGACAAAATAAAAAATAGTTACAAAAAGGATAAAAACTTTTTAATCAGAAAATCATTCAAATTGGTGCATTATTCGAATAGAGAGATTTTGTCATATTACAGTTGCTCAGAGGAACCAAAAAAATTCAAAATATAAAGAGACACCACATTCCAGGATTTAGAAAATGCGCCTGAACGTGAAATTATTGGGATTACGGCTGAAAAAGTCAGAAATTTGAGACATTTAATGCATTTCTTGTCTCCGCGAGGACAAACATTTTTACATTCTCATCATGGATGAGAAGGTATTGGTTTTAAGTGAAAAATTACTTTCGAAATTTTCATCAAATCTTTACGTTTTGAGACCCCCTGAGTCAGAAAAAATGGTTTTTACGAAAGTGTCTGTCTGTCTGTCTGTAGGTCATGTGCGGCATAACTCTCGATAGAATTATCAGATTGAATTGAGCTTTGGTACACTTTATCGGAGCCGAAAAAGTAAGGACAACTTCGTTAAACAGCCACATCCAATCAAATTTGAGGGGTTGAGCACCACTTTTGTGTTTTTGAAAATAATTTTTTGAAAAAATCAAAAATTTCAATACTGGTTTTAGATAGTGCTCATAAATCTCAAAAATTATCCTGATAACATTTTTTGATTAAATCAAAATTAGAAATATTACAGCATATTCAAATTCGAAAGAAGTCAATATCAAAATTCCATTTTCCAGTTAAATTATACGAGATACGAAATAAGCGTTGTTTTGCAAAATCATTTTCTTAAATAAAGTCTACGATTTTTTTTCTTTTTTAAAAGATTTAGAAGAAAATAAATTTATCAATAATCATATAATTTATTAAAAAGTTACAAAAATGCATACAGAAAATCGAGCGCGAAGCGCGAGTGTCATGATGAGAATGTATTCCTTAAGGCCGATAGAGCCTTAAGTAAATTTGGACCTTAGAAGTAGTGCGCATACGATGATATTAGTTACTACCAGGTTTTTCGAGTAACTGCAACATTATTTTTCAACTTGATCTGCTCGCTATTTCTCATTATCTCCTTGCATTTTTCCTCTGCTTATCCTAATTCATACATTGTCCCTTTCATTTGTATTCATTCTTTACGTTTCTCTTACTCTAATCCTTTGAAGTATCCAGCGATTGAGTGATTGTGCACTCTCGCAAACAACTCATAAAAAAATAAAAATATTTATGTGGCTTGAATTATACATTTTTATATGTATGAGTTATTAATATACGAGTATTTGAGTAAGAAAATCTCATACACGCAAGGCCATTTCTGAAAATCACATGTTCCTTTTATCGGTGATATCTTAAATTTATAAATTATCGTATACGTATTCGATTCAGAAATTTCCTTCCTGAGCCATCAATTTCGAAACGTCCCTGATCCGAGTTGTGATGAACTGCATCAGGGGTCTTGTCAGGGTGTAAAACTTTAAATTTCTTTTTGACTGAATGATCTATCAAACGTCAGCTGTAAAATATCATATACGGTCTGAAGTTTGCAATGGAGAAGAACGACTGCGAACGACTAAAGTCATCTACCAGAAAAAAGCGAAATGACTTTGTTGCCAACCCAATACAATCAACAAACTACACGTCGGAAATGCAATTTACAAACCTCTATTCGTGGAAGACCAAGAGGTAACATTTGAAGTCGATACCGAAACAACAGTGATAATCTTGAACAAGGAAGATTACGAGAATTATAATATTTCAAAAAGTCTCTGGAAACAAACCTACCACGAATTCGAATATTTTGAGAGGTATATGCCCTCTGCCAAAAATGGAAGACATTTTCGTTTTATTGTCAGGCGGGAAAGTTTTCTGCATGCTTGATTTAATATCAGATTTCACACAACTTGGGCTTTTGAAAGCCAGTAAGCAATTGTTGGAAAAAAGCTCATTGAGAGTTATTCGTTGCAAAACAGTTACCTTTCTAAATAGAAAGTGCACTTGGAAGATTCCAGTCGGTAATGGACATGATATTAGAAAAAAGCGAAGGCGTCTGTTGTTACATAGATAATTTAATAGTAAGCCAAGAAAACTTTGAAGATTGCGAAAAGAGACTTAGAGTCGTTTCAAAGAAGTTGGATGAATTCAATGTAAGAATTCAGATAGAAAAATGCATATTTGCTTGAGGATCCAGTCGATTAGGTAGGGTATAGAATAAATGCAGACGGTGTAAGGCCAATTCCAGGTGAAATAGATGCGCTACTAAATTGTCCTGCTCCGACTAATATTACCGAATTGAAATCGTAGTTAGGCGGATTAAATTATTTCGGGAAGTTTTCGCCAAATCTAGGCACGCATCTGAAACTGATGTATGATTTACTACGTGTCAACGGAAAGTTTATTTGGGACGATCCATACAATCTAGCTTTTAAATGAAGCAAAACAAACTGATTTATATAGAAACTGACACAAGTCCAGCCGCTGTTAGAGCTGTTCTGTAGCATGTAATTTATGTCAATGTAATGCCTATACAATTTGTTTCAGCTACATTAACTCCCGCGGAAAAAAATTGCAGCCACTTGAACGCGAAGTTTTAGGGTTAGTTTACATAGTAAAAAAATTTCATAAATATATCTACGGATCAAAGTTTGTCATCGTGACAGACAATGAACCCATTAAGCGAATACTTGGACCGAAAGCGCGTATCCCACCTCTGTCTGCTAGTTACTTACGGCGTTGGGCTGTCCTAAGTGCTTACGATTATGATATTATCCGTAAATGTGATGTTAGATGCGCGGATTTGCTCTCGCGGTTACATATAAAAGAAAGCACTAATGATATAGTACATAAACTGAATTTCTTCTTAAGAGGGAGGAAGATGCGATGTCCTTAGAAAAATTCAAAAAAGCGCGCCACTACTATAGCGCTACCTACAACAAGCGGGTCTGGTGGTGTTAGGCGTGAGCTCACCCGCTCCTACTTCTCTTCTGTTTAAGCAGCTTCGAGTCAAGCCGCGTGACCGGACTACAGTAACGCTATGTAGTACTTACGGTTGTCACTGTTTTCTAATAAACGCAAGTATACTTATCACATGTCTGTTGTTTAATTGTGCTAACATACACTATTCATTTGTTCGAAAAATATTTTATAATTGAGGGTGGATCTCCTCATTGTTGAATAAGTTTGTGAAAAAAGCTTGTAAGAGGAACATGAAACATTCTTAAGCTGTTAGTTTTGGATAGAGTAATGCGTTCTACTAAGTTCTTCTTTCAGTTCAGTGTTACAAACAACCAATTCCAAATAATCTGTATAACGCACATCAATCAATAATAATGTCTTCTATTGAATTCATGCCTTTGATTATCATAATTCATCAAATAAGACCTGCACTAGTAGTTTCGAAATTTGTAAAAACTGTCCAAAACCTAACCCGAACGGATCAATTAATTTTACCAATTACTCCTGTATTAAATAAAATTGGTAATAATATTCCTTAATTAATATTTGGATGCCGTAATTACCACACCTTCCCAATCACACCCAACAGACAGCATAATCTTTTTTTGGTGCACTTCAGCTTTCGATGTTGTTTGTTGTCGTGCATCACGCTTGGACCATGATCGTTTTCGTAGAACGTTATTTTAAGCAATCCATTTTTCATCACCAGCGATAATTCGTTTAAAAAAAAGATCGAATTCATTGCGTTTAAGATGCAAATCACAAGCGTTAATGCGTTTTTTTAAATGTATTTCTTTCAATTCATATGAAATCCAAATATCAAGATATCATCTTTGAGTAAAAAATCCGTAGAACAAAAAGATCCCTCCCCGAAACGTCGCGGACAGCGAACCTCGCCCACGACGCGGGACCGCAGGTGCAGGCACCAAAGCAATTTTTTACTGGCCCTCGTTGTTTCCGTCCCCTTTGCCCTCATCACTGACTTGACGAAGGACTCGATCTGCATCCATATGTCTTCAGACTGGAGCATGAGAGGAATCATCGTGTCATGAGTGAGCTGTGCACCTACCACCCGACAATCTTCGGGTACTGGAACGATCTCCTGTCCGTGACCAGCAAAGCCACGGTCTTTTCAGGGTTCATTTTCAGGCATCTGATATCCAACCAACGATTGGCCCGCAACAGGCTTTTTGCAGCAGGTAGGTGTATGCGCAATAAATCGTCATACATGACGTTCCAGACGACTGGACCCACCCGTGACCCTTGAGGGGTGCCACATGTCATCTCTTCTTTAAGAGACCATATGTCACTCTTGAATACTATACACCTATCGCTCAGATAGTCATCTATCATTCGCAACAGGTAGTCTGGAATCTTTTTCGCATCATCGCCTCGATGCAGACGTCCCACTTTGCGGTATTAAACGCACTTCGTATGTCAATTCTGTTCAACGCGCAGAATCCCTTACGCTTACTAGTTCCTCTTCTTGCCTTCGTGGCGATGTCCACCACTGCCAGGATGGCGTCATGTATGGACCTTCCTTTCCAAAAACCGAACTGGTTTTCCGAGAGACCGTTCTCACCGACCATGGGTTCTTCTCGACCTCACCGATCGATTCTTTCCAGCACTGAAGTCTGATTTTCTTTATGCCTTGCCTCAGAGCTGATTTTGCTATTTTCCATGCCTCATGCAGCAGAGAATCACGTTCTCGGATGCGGCAGTTCACCCACCCGACCCTCACCTTTCCCAGCTGGAGCAGGCGTGAAACGTCTGCATCCGTGAGCTGGACGACTGCAGTCCTCACCCCACCGAAACGGATGTGAAACCTGCATTGTCCATCAAAGGTCGGGCCTGCCCAGCGAGCGCCCCAGCGAGCCCAGCAACCACGTCCTCTTTTTGCACAGTCTCGTCAAGGTCCCTAATTTCGAGGGACCTTTTCGAGAGCAGGGCTTCTATTTTAGCCCTCACTCCGACCGCCCGGTCGAGCGTGTTTTGGAATGCAGAGATGTCAGCCCCCTTTTTGAGGACCAGAAGGACTTCCTCTTTCCTTATCCTTCGAATAGAAAGTACCTCAAGTCCTGAATCCTAGGGACTGATACTTGCCTTCATTTCCTTCAAGATGTCTGCGTAGGACTGGCCCGATATGGCGAGCGGGGAGCGCTTCGGCATCTTTTTCTTCTCTACCCTTTCTTGGTGCCTTCTGCATAGGAACCTCTTTCTGGGTCGTCGGAATCTTCTTTCTCTTCATTCCTTTATTCTGCACGAGGTACCATTCCCCTTTCTCTTTAGGGGACTGGCTCCTGGTGACCGTTGCGTATGAGGGCAGAGTACTGCCCTTTTCTTTTTTGAATTTTCATTCTTCGTGGGGAGAGGGTGCTACCCTCTTCTCTCCCTTTTTGAGCGATTTCGGGGTATACCCCAGAGACCCTGAGCGCGGTCTCCGGAGTACTACCATTTCTTGGTGATGAGGTGGGATTCCAGTTCTTTTTGGAATCCCACCCCGCTTTCAATCAGGTGCTTATGAGTGTTAACCAGGCTGCCCAGCTCTTCAGCAGCCTCCCCAATACTTATTATAACCGGTTGAGGGTTGTTTTTTAACATGCCCTCCTGGATGCACTTTAGAGCTGTGCCCAGGTTCTCCATTTTCTCACTTTGCTCCTTAAGGAGCAGCAGGATGACTTTCCATCACTTCGCTCCCAAAGGCGCATCTACTATATTTCCTCATTCCCAATTTTATTTTTAAAATTATCCATAAATTGTTTTATCTGCGCATGGTGAGCAGAGGAGTGGGCCGAGTAGTTAGGAACGGGTGTACCCTCGGACCGAAGTCCTATCCCAGTTCCCTGTGTTTCAACCTCCACTTAGCCGGTCCCAGAATACACGGACAGACCGGACTCGCTCAAAGCAACACAGGCTCCGATACCTGTGTTCAATACGCACTACCTGATCAAGGTCCCAAAGTGGCTGGCTCCTGATCCCGCATGGCCCGCTACCTCGGCAGAGCTATGCTCACATGGTCTGACCTCCTGGACAGAAATTTTCACATTCTCATCATGGATGAGAAGGTATTAGTTTTAGGTGAAAAATGACTTTCGAAATTTTCATTGACACTAAACCTACCAGTACCGGCCAAATTGGCCGTTTTCAAACTTGTAAAATTTACACATATTTAAAGTTATAATACCATTATCAAACTATATGACTTTTTTTAAAATATGCATATAATATTTTCTTCACTCTTTACTTCTAGTTTTGTTTTCTCTTTTCCGAGAAAATTGAATAATAAAATCGATATCTTTTTTTTATTGACGGACAATTTGACCGAGCTTCGTAGGAATAGGTATACAAGAACTGTTGGTAGGTTTAGTGTTAAATCTTTACGTTTTGAGACCCCCTGAGTCAGAAAAAGTGGTATTTACGAAATTGTCTGTCTGTCTGTAGGCCGTATACTGGATAACTCTCGATAGAATTATCAGATTGAATTGAGCTTGGGCACACTTTAATGGAGCAAAAAAGTAAGGACAAGTTCGTTAACCAGCCATATTCAACCAAAATTGAGGAAACTAGACCATTTTTTGTGTTTATGAAAAAAACTTTTTGAGAAAATTAATAATTCTAATACTGTTTTTCAATAGTGCTCATAAATCGCTAAAAATTATCTTCATAACATTTTCTGATTAAACCAAAATTAGAAATGTTACAGCATGTTAAAACTTGAAAAAAGTCAATATCAAAATTCCATTTTCCAGTTAAATTATACGAGATATGAAAACAATTTATCATACAAAATTATTTTCTACATTAAGATCTACAAATGTGAATTACAAGATTTTTTATAAGATGTATATTTTTCTTTTTAGTTTAAAAAAATACTATTGAAAATCCAAAATTCAATTTGTTTAAACAATAATATGTGAAATACGAAAAAAGGTAAGAATGCAAAGTTGTTCGTTTTAAGAAAATCTACAATTTTCTTTATATACAGTACATGGCTTTTTCGTACCCATTTTTGTAGGCCTTAGTGCTGCTAAAGTATGAGCAGGTTGGGCTACTCATTTATCTAAAGCTCTCAATAATGCGAATACAGCTAGAACGCAGCTTGAAGAAGGCGAACGTCATAACAAAATGATGGAGTCTACAGCTGTGGCAAAACATTTATATTTAAAGCCATATAAGAAAGATTTAGAGCTTCAAGTGAAATCTCGAAAGGAAAAAGAAAAAAGCTAGAAAAAAGTCAAAATAAAATTACCACAATAATGTTAAATGTTCTGATAGTTTTAGTAATCATGAACCTCCACTAGATTTTGTTGAATACCTTGGTGCTGCAAGCATAAAATATAATCATCATAGGTATCAAAAATATGATACACATATGGATTATTTGCTCTTTCGTATCTATTATCATACGAAGAAAACACCTAGAATACCTCTTCTAATTCATAAAAGCATTTGAGGCTCTGTAAGCAATTCTAATTCGATCCCAGAAAATTTTTAAATTGCATCAAACGCAATTCCCGGTGCCGTAATATCGAGCATTTTAAGCGGGTGTCGTAATTACCCGAATTGTGTGCGTTGTCACATATTCTATTTTATGTGATATTTGGTGCGTATACGAGTTTTTATGCGCACACCCGAATCTAATCTAGTATTCATCATGATTCTCGTCCATTGCACTTGATATTTCGCGACTACTTCTGGCCATTTTGATTTTCTCGATCTTATGTAGTAGTAGCGTATTGTAATAGAGCATGCGCAGTTCAAATGTACAAGGTTTTGTCAGTACGGTGCCAACGGTGTACGAAGAAGAAGAAGAATAAGAAGGAAATTACCCTCCGCTGTATGGTTATAGGCACATGCGCAGTTCAATTTTTAAATTATATTCCTCTGTATCGTAATACACAACATTACGCTACTCTCAACTCTAGCGTAAAAACGAGTTTATGCACCGGAGGTACATAAAATAATTTAATGCATGTAAATTATATGTTTAATAGCGACGTTTTCTGAAATTTTCAAAAATATCAACTAAAAGCAAAACGTCTGTTCTCAGATACAAATCGGAATATTCACCTAAAGATTCTAGATGAAGTTTCCCATACTTTACATGCATGTTGATAATCTTTTATAGAAACATTTCCATTCTTTAATTTAAAATAAAATTCTTCTATTGCAGTTATAATGGTTCTTTCTTCCAGTTGGTATGGTTGGTTCTTAACCTTGTATCAACTGCAACAGGTAGTCTTATTCGCAAGGGTCAATGACATTTTTGTATACACAGGTAACAAAGTAATAATAGCGATATAATTATTATACAATAAAAATGTAGTTGTATTTCAATTTGTTTTCAGTTACTTTTAATTTAGTAATAATTATGTCTTTATATTTAAACTTAATTGTTTATATTGTGTGACGTGGTAAAATTTACCCGTCACATTAAAAAAATTTAATTTCGTAAACTCACCGGTATGACAGGTGGGATTATGTCCCTGGGGAAATAGTCGTGTGACGAGATACCGCACTTCGTCACCACCCGAGAGCACTCGAAATACAATAATCACGCACTGTACGCACTAACGCTTCCTGTCGCGTCTGTTCTATAAATGATACGAGGACGAGACACAACCGGCTACCGAGTCAACGTAAACACTGGCCGCCATGACGACTTGCGAGCATCGATACATCGATGCTTCGATTATCGCCGCCATCGATCGTTGGAGAACGACGCACGAGACGACCAGATGCCACCACGTGACCCGGAAGACGTACCCTGGGGCACATGGACCCCGGGACTTGATATTTAGTATGTTAGACGTTTTATGATACTAAATTTACGTCGTAGGATGTAAATGGACACTAATCATAGTAGTTCCAATCCACTACACGCGCCGTTCGTTGTAATTGAGAGAACCGCGTGTTTGTAGAAAATATTTGCCGAGGGCAATTACTGTACTTGGCACGGGTTGCCTAGTCGTCTACTAGACGTATGACATGTGACCTGCTTCCGGGTCCGTAATTCGTGGGGCAGGTCGCGAATTTTATCAGCGTCGCGTCTATCTTCTTCACTCTCGTCCTGCGACTTTAAGTGACAGGTGGCACGCCTTGTCTTCCATGGGAAAATAGGATTGTAATTTCGAGCTCCCCGGAATGGAAGGAGAATTTACGGTAAGATTTGTACCGGAACTCCAAGATGTCATACAGGTAGCGTAAGTTGTTTTTACTTAAATTTCTTTGGCAAGTGGTCCGGAACTACCGGACATTGTTGGATTGACACTGATGCTTTTTCTCTCTTATTCGCGAGTGCTCTCTTCTATATCAGTGGCTTTTTTATGTTTGAAAAGAAAAGAATTGGTTAACTAAAGTAAATTGGTAATAAATTCCGGTTCTCTCTGGTGGTGACGCGCGCCAATGAATTGATTCCGCCATATTGTCGCGTTGCTCGGGAATGTTCCGAGAATTCTGTCATTTTAATTATGCTGATTGGTAATCACGTAGATATCTTGGGCTTTTATAATTATTCATTTTTCTTTGTATCGAGTCCTAATCAAATTCAATAAATCTTGTGAAGCCTCTTATTTTATTGATTAAATTCTGGTGTTATACTTATTTACCCGGTAAGCTGTTGTAACCTTACCTTGACCCTGTCTTGTTTTCAGTTTCGAGTCTCATCATTGTTTTGAAATAAATTTCGTCACTAACTAGGGTGACTGACGCTCAATAAGTCATCAGGAGAATATTTTATTTTCAGGTGGATTTTATACGAAATAAAATTGGTTGGGCCAGCCAAAAATAAGAGTGCTAGGTTACGGGTAAAACCGACATCTCAAATATGTGATATTAGCGACAGCATCTTTTTTGTATTTTTAGATTTAATAAATATCACTGATGAGGGCTCCGATCAGAGCCCAAAAGTCTGATTAAATAGACTTCTTCATTTATGGACCCTAAAGCCAATGCAAACGTACCAAGTTTTATAAATTAAATCAAGGGTCAATACAAACTACCATTTTAATAACAATAATAATAATTTTTTTTTTTTTGAGGAAGGGAGAAATGCTTTATGCACCATCAAGGGGACTCCGTGCTTCCCTGGTGTGTGGGACTCTGCTGCTCACGCAGCCCTACCCGCTAAAACTCCCTCCCTGTCTCTAGGCCATGTGTCCGCACCCCGGAACCACCATTACGCATTACTTCAGGGTGGGGTCCATCTTGAGGCGATGTTGGCCTTTCCTCATTGCTTCTTCGTCTTTATTGTTGTACTTGCTCCTCCAGTTCTCCTCTCCATGGCAGCCTTTCTAAGGCATTCTATTAGAGGCTGCCTTCCGAAAAGCCGCACAACGCATAGTCCCCGGGATGTGGTAATTTCGGGGCTTTTCCTTTCTTCCGGCACAGAGGTAGCATCTCGGCTTCCCGGTGCAGGAACCCGCAACATGCCACTCCTCACCGCATCTCCAGCAGCACCTGTTGTGGTCTGGCCCTCGGCAGTCTGCTGCTATATGGCAGAAGCCAAGGCAGCGGAAGCACCGATTTACCTCCTTTTTCCTGCACACCCTACAGGATACCCAGTTGATCTTGATGTGGGTCCCCTTGAGCAGCTTCAGCACCCTTACCTCCTCTAAAAGCACCTACGCCTTCCGGTTCCCTCTATAAGGTGTCTTGCTTAGAGAGACAGGCAAAAATCATGTTTAAGCAATTTTTCGATCTGACTTATCATTTACGAAATAAAAATTACAATGTGATTTACAAATTCGATCGAAATCAATACTTTTTTGTGCTCAACTCGTCAAAACTTTGTTTTTTATCGACGTAATGAGCTTAAATTTGACACACTAGCGTGAAATACGTTAGTGATTCTCACAAGACTTGATTTGGGACAAAAAAGTAATTTTTTAATTAATATTTCAATGTTTATCATAGCGCGTCGAGCACCGTGTTTTTCGAGCTTCCACAAAAAAAACTATCGAGGAAATTTTCGCGTTCGATAAACTTCCAGCGAGAAAGTTTTCCATTAGAGTTCAAAGAAGTTATCTAGAAAATTTCACTAATCTAGAACAAAAATTTCGGAAGAAACAATTGAAAATGCTTTGCGCCGGAACATTGTAGACTGCCCAGTTCGAGCTCTCGCTTGTTCCGAGTATAAATAGGCTCCGCGTTGAGAGAGAATAATCGGTCAACGTGTGAGAGCGACAAAGGAAACGTGAAAACGATCGTCTTTTGACTTTGACGAAATAGTTCAATTTTTTGTTGACATTTATGGAAGTCAGACGCATTATCCATCACGGAACAAAATATCAAATCATAGTACACGTATCTTCCAGAGCTTCGTAATCACAAGTTTCTTTCTTTGATGGCCCAATAATTCCCAAAGAAAGCCATTTGAAAATGTCCAATCAAGACAACAAAAACATAGGGAGAAAAAAGGATTCGTAACGAAGATAGCTGGCGAAAAAATGTGAATAAAAAAGTCTTGTGAGCATCACTAACGTATTTCACGCTAGTGTGTCAAATTTGAGCTCATTTCGTTGATAAAAAACAAAGTTTTGACGAGTTAAGCACACAAAAATTATTGATTTCGATCGAATTTGTAAATCACATTGTATTTTTTATTTCGTAAATGACAAGTCATATCGAAAAATTGCTTAAACATAATTTGTGAATTTTTTGATATTCTATAGGCTCATATCTTTTTTTCCTTCATTTTTCCGAAATTTTCTCTGGGACGATACTTTTCCGGCACTTTGCCTCGCGAAAAGAGAAACGGAAGATGTCTCGCAACTCCTAAACGGATATTGCACGGAGCCCCTTAATTGTTTATGCGCAATTATTTAAACAAATTAACAAAAAATTTGCAATTTAAAATAACTAATAATACCAATCGATTTTACGGGAAAAATAAGTCAGTTTATTTTCAGATTTTATTTTGTTAGTGTATTGTCACGTATCCATGACAGTTATATTATATATTATAATCATATAAAACTACTATGCTATTATATCATATAACACGTTTTATTGTTGCTATAAATATTGTTGCTAGATACATGTAATTGTTTTTATAAATAATTTCACTATTACTATTAACAAAAATATCAATAAACAATTGATTTTATTGATGAAATACTAATTACAACAAATATTACCTTTTATTATTATTAAATATTATTATAACTATTTTTAATAATAACAATTAACTAAATGCAACAAATGTTATATAACAACAATATTACTTCAACCTTTATATTTAAAATTATTATTAATCACTATTATTATTAATATTTAATACTGTTATTAACAATAATTGTCAAAATGCAACAAATATTAAATAATAACAATGTTACTCCAATTTCTTGATTTGCAATAATTATCAATCACTTTCATTATAATTATTTCATGTTATTACTAAAATTTGCAACAAATATTATAATAATGTTACTTCAAATTTTATAATAATAATGTTTATAATAATTATCATTATTGTTAATATTCTTATTTGATGTTAATCAACAATCAGCAATTAATTATAAAATACGTTCTTTTAATAACTATTAATATTATGTTATTTTATAAACAAAAGCAATGTTTAAATATAAAGATTAATAGAATTATAAACAAATCATAATCACCACTTATGTACAACAATAATTGTATTATAGTTACTTTATTACTTACCTATGTATACAAATAATGTCATTTACCCTTGCGACTAAATCTAACTAAAAACCTGATGGTACGGGTTTACACAGCCCTTGAGAAGATACTTTCTACCTACGAGTTAAAACTACAGACGACAATATAAACCAGGCTGCAAGGCCTAAACACCAGTCTAAGCGCGTCGGAGTCTGAGTCTAAGCGAGTCTAAGCGAGTCTAAGCGAGTCTAAGGGAGTGTACGATCAAGCAGCATCGTTAGAACCGGTTTTCGTCGCCGTACCGCAATAAATCTAAGTGGCCGTAATTTCCACGTGTTCGGGAAAACCAATATAATAACAACGGAGTGAATTTCAATAAAACTGGATTTAGTGTCATTGTAATCGAGGTATCAAAATAAGGATACCGGTTAAACAAAGGATTGACCAGCCACTGTTGGTCAACAAGGATAATTAGGGGAGGTACCCGATTAGCAGAGGATACACAGAACTTAAAGGATTATCGCTTTCAAGAGGCCACCTCATCAAGAATAACCGGTAAGTCGACATAACATTGTTTTTATTAAAGTTCTCTTTTCTTATTGAGCCCTTTACTCACGGTGTGTTTTTCTTTAAGGTTGGACCAATCAGACTCGACCAACCAAAGGAAAACGGCCTGCAGCCAACAATTAAAAGTCGCTTGGGTTTAAATCAAAATTTGTATTTTTTATAATAATTTATTATCAACAATAATTGTAATTTGATTCATTTGGCTTGTCCTCTACCCGGTTAATTGTTAATTTTAATCATAAACAGAGGACCATAGTTAGGGTAATTGGCTCTAGACTTTAGATAGGAAATATATATATTATAATTTAAAACTTAGGACGTCACAATATTATCGTTATAAACAATGACGGAGCAGAAAACTGCTCTGTATAAACTGAAAGTTATTGTTCACTATGTAAAATCTCTCTTTGCAAAGAACATAGAAAGAATCATGCCTAAATGTCTTGTACAATCGGTTCGAATAAAATCTTGATTTCCGGATAAACCTGAGTATTTTACTTTCTAACGATAATACACTAACAGAATAGAATCTGACAAAAAAATGGTATGAATATTTTCGACTTGTTTTTTTCCGTAGAATCGATTGGCATCATCAATTTTTTGAAATCACGAAATTTTTGTCAAGTTGTTTCAATAATTTCGTATAAACAGTTGGAATCGCAAAAAGAAAAAACACGGGTAAATTTGTTTTCATTTGGACAATGATCCAATGGTTAGTTTGGTGCTATCTAGCCTGGATTTCGCTTGGGTAATAATGGGTTGATAATTAATAATTAATTCAATAGATATTGATAATTATCAATAAATTAAATTACAAATAATTATTTATGATTTAAATGAATATATTAAATTAAAAATTAATTAATAAAATTATTAATGAATTAATTATAAATAATAATAATTTAATAATCATTTGAATAACAACTTTCCGATGCCGATATCACACACATCGATAACTTTTTTATATTATTCTAGAGAACTCGAAAAAGTTTCTTGAAAAAAACAGAATGAAGAATGTTACATCATTCATCAATGTCAAGTTAAAATTAGAAGGTGCATTAAGTCTGCAGTAATTAGAGCCTCATTTACGGCTCACTCGTGAGTTAGCCTCTGATTCTGCCATAAAGTAGCCAAGATGTGACCGTTTATGGCTGATTCATGTCAACATGAAAGTCAAACCGTCGAATCAGTTTTCATTCTACATTAAATGCGTCGTTAGAGGTATTTAACTAATCCTCTCCTTTGTACGTCACAAATATTCCAAAATTACTAAGACATTCGAGGGAGTCCATTTTATTTCTGGAATATGGAGCTGCACGTTCTGCTATCGGGGTAGAAACCATGATTTTAGTTATAAAATGACTTGATGCCATAGAGTCGACGAAACTTTGTCTCCTAAATTATTAAATTGTAATAGTGAACTTCAACTATTGATGATAGTACATTACACAGCAAGGAGGAAAGACATCTCCTCGGTAGCGAGCATTGAACTTTTTTTGGTAAAAACGCGGAAAATGAATGGCGTGTTTTGTTGCGTAACGGATTGAGTATGATCCTTCTTTTTAAGTCAGCGAACCAAACGCATGTATACAAACTTAAATTAACTAAAATGAACGAGAAAAATAGAGCCGTTGGAGCTGTTGCCTCTTATATCGCCAGGCTCCACCATTTTGTATTCCACACTGTTCTTCGATGAAAACATGGGTATATCTCCGTTTATTTCTAACCACGTGCGACCGCGCATGCGCCTCTATTTCGTTTCTAGTATGTAATGTTGAACTTCCTATCCTAACACTACTGTTCTGCTGCAAGGTCCAACATTATATAAGCAGATCCACGCACGCTGCTTAGAAAGAGAAATGTCTCACTCAATTCGTAAGCAGTAGAACACGCTCATTTTGTATTACTATAAAAAAGTTAGTATAAGTATAAACACAGAATTTAAAATGTAAACATACATCAGCAGGAAACAATCATGAACTTAATCTACTTGGTAACGGAAAATGAATTCTATTCAAAGTAAATATCTTCTTTTTTATTAATACTGAATCTATTAAATGTTATGTGGATCATCTCACATGTTAATCTTTTTTGATAGTCAGAAACGTAATCGACAATTTTTATATGTTCCCAATCAAATTCATGGTTGAATTTTAATTGATGTTCACAGACTACGGATTCACTCATTTTTTTATTTTTGTGTTCATTAATACGAACCCTTAACACTAGATTTACGAGTGTTGATTATATACCTATTTTGACTGAAGTGATCCAATTTGACTCATACAACAAAATCGAAGCTTTTTGCAAAAAAACAGTTCCAAGTAAATTGAAATAAAAGATTTATTATTAAAAACTTCATGGAAAACATTTTTCAGTTTTATATATATATAGCAATATAGTTTTAAATGAGTCAAATTGGCTCAGTCCGTTAATCTAGTGTTTATACTGTCTTTGATTTACCAATATACGAGGTGTGTCCGAAAAGTATCCGACCTGCGTTCATATCTCAGCGTTGGTGCTATTCTTTGTCATCCGGACCGTGGCATCCTTCGAAGTAGTCCCCACTTGATTGAATCACATGCTCCCAGCGGTGCTTCCACATCTCAAAGCAGTCCTCGAACGCAGATTTTGGAATGGCCTTAAGCTCGCGCATCGCTTTACTCTGAATCGTCTCGATGTCGTCGAACCGCTTTCCTTTGAACACCATTTTCAATTTTGGGAACATCCAAAAGTCGCAGGGAGCTATATCGGGACTGTACGGAGGCTAGCAAAGCTGTACAATCTTGAGTTTTGCCAAAATTTGCTGCACAAGGTTCGATAAATGCGCTGGCGCGTTATCGTGGTAAAGAAGCCAGTCACCGCTTGACCAGAAACGCGGTCGTTTTCTTCTCACGGCATCACGCAATCTTTTCTCAACTTTAACGTAATATTCTTTGTTGATCGTCTGACCTCTTGGAGCAAATTCGTAGTGCACAACACCCTCACAATCGAATAAAATAATTAGCACTGTCAACAGATGTGCGGCCATTTTTAAACCGCCGGTACCACTCCTTTATCTGTATTATGCCCATACTTTCGTCCACAAAGACCTTCTGTATCATTTCAATCGTCTCCGTACAACTCTTGCCGAGATTGAAGCAAAGCTTGATGCAAATTCGTTGATCTGTTCTTCCTGTTATTTTAAACTGTAAACAAATGCGACGAACGGAAAAAGCACGTTAGACATAAACACACGCTGCGCGCGACCCAAGGCGTCCGGCCAGTAACTATGGCATTCAGGGAGTTCGTGAAGGACTACTGGTTACGCTCATATTCCGCAGAGGCAAATCGAGCACTCTGGCGCGAAGATATAAACGAAGGTTGGATAATTTTCGAACACACCTCGTAAGTCGCAGGGCAATTTTTACAATTGAATTAGTAAACCATATTAATTTCTTCCTATTTTTTGAGGAACCTTTGCCTAATTTAATTACTGATTTCAAAGTTTTGTTAACCAAAGGGATAGTAGAAATATTGAATTTTTTGTAAATATGTTTTTCCTGCCAGATTAGATGATTGGAAAAATAATTGATTGATCTGTTTCATGTGGTAGGTTTTTGAAATCAGTAAGTGATAGTTTGATTTACTATTATAATTAATGACAAGTCCAGAAAGTTAATTTGATTATTCTGTTGCACTCCAAATTTGAAGTGTAATTTATTGTCTTGTGAACTGAAAATGTTAAGGACCTAATCAATATAATTCTTTTGTACAGGCGGAATAGTGTCATCTACAAACTTATAATAAAATAAAGGAGAGCAATTACATTAATCTTTTAAAATTCGTGAGCAATCATTTTCCAAATCATCCATGACAGTGACTGCGAATAAAGCCGGAATTGGTGAGCCCATCGGAGTACCAAAAACCAGATCAGTTCATATTAATACAGACATCAACGAAAGGTTTGCTTACCATACAACATAACTAATGTAACAAAATTGTCAAATATTTTCTAAAAATACTTTCTAAGGCATTCTATTAGAGGCTGCCTTCCGAAAAGCCGCACAACGCATAGTCCCCGGGATGTGGTAATTTCGGGGCTTTTCCTTTCTTCCGGCACAGAGGTAGCATCTCGGCTTCCCGGTGCAGGAACCCGCAACATGCCACTCCTCACCGCATCTCCAGCAGCACCTGTTGTGGTCTGGCCCTCGGCAGTCTGCTGCTATATGGCAGAAGCCAAGGCAGCGGAAGCACCGATTTACCTCCTTTTTCCTGCACACCCTACAGGATACCCAGTTGATCTTGATGTGGGTCCCCTTGAGCAGCTTCAGCACCCTTACCTCCTCTAAAAGCACCTACGCCTTCCGGTTCCCTCTATAAGGTGTCTTGCTTAGAGAGACAGGCAAAAATCATGTTTAAGCAATTTTTCGATCTGACTTATCATTTACGAAATAAAAATTACAATGTGATTTACAAATTCGATCGAAATCAATACTTTTTTGTGCTCAACTCGTCAAAACTTTGTTTTTTATCGACGTAATGAGCTTAAATTTGACACACTAGCGTGAAATACGTTAGTGATTCTCACAAGACTTGATTTGGGACAAAAAAGTAATTTTTTAATTAATATTTCAATGTTTATCATAGCGCGTCGAGCACCGTGTTTTTCGAGCTTCCACAAAAAAAACTATCGAGGAAATTTTCGCGTTCGATAAACTTCCAGCGAGAAAGTTTTCCATTAGAGTTCAAAGAAGTTATCTAGAAAATTTCACTAATCTAGAACAAAAATTTCGGAAGAAACAATTGAAAATGCTTTGCGCCGGAACATTGTAGACTGCCCAGTTCGAGCTCTCGCTTGTTCCGAGTATAAATAGGCTCCGCGTTGAGAGAGAATAATCGGTCAACGTGTGAGAGCGACAAAGGAAACGTGAAAACGATCGTCTTTTGACTTTGACGAAATAGTTCAATTTTTTGTTGACATTTATGGAAGTCAGACGCATTATCCATCACGGAACAAAATATCAAATCATAGTACACGTATCTTCCAGAGCTTCGTAATCACAAGTTTCTTTCTTTGATGGCCCAATAATTCCCAAAGAAAGCCATTTGAAAATGTCCAATCAAGACAACAAAAACATAGGGAGAAAAAGGATTCGTAACGAAGATAGCTGGCGAAAAAATGTGAATAAAAAAGTCTTGTGAGCATCACTAACGTATTTCACGCTAGTGTGTCAAATTTGAGCTCATTTCGTTGATAAAAAACAAAGTTTTGACGAGTTAAGCACACAAAAATTATTGATTTCGATCGAATTTGTAAATCACATTGTATTTTTTATTTCGTAAATGACAAGTCATATCGAAAAATTGCTTAAACATAATTTGTGAATTTTTTGATATTCTATAGGCTCATATCTTTTTTTCCTTCATTTTCCGAAATTTTCTCTGGGACGATACTTTTCCGGCACTTTGCCTCGCGAAAAGAGAAACGGAAGATGTCTCGCAACTCCTAAACGGATATTGCACGGAGCCCCTTAATTGTTTATGCGCAATTATTTAAACAAATTAACAAAAAATTTGCAATTTAAAATAACTAATAATACCAATCGATTTTACGGGAAAAATAAGTCAGTTTATTTTCAGATTTTATTTTGTTAGTGTATTGTCACGTATCCATGACAGTTATATTATATATTATAAT
Source organism: Diplolepis rosae (assembly GCA_030998225.1). NCBI lineage: Eukaryota > Metazoa > Arthropoda > Insecta > Hymenoptera > Diplolepididae > Diplolepis > Diplolepis rosae. Next base: position 1,612,855 of record JAPYXD010000428.1, read on the forward strand.
CATATAAAACTACTATGCTATTATATCATATAACACGTTTTATTGTTGCTATAAATATTGTTGCTAGATACATGTAATTGTTTTTATAAATAATTTCACTATTACTATTAACAAAAATATCAATAAACAATTGATTTTATTGATGAAATACTAATTACAACAAATATTACCTTTTATTATTATTAAATATTATTATAACTATTTTTAATAATAACAATTAACTAAATGCAACAAATGTTATATAACAACAATATTACTTCAACCTTTATATTTAAAATTATTATTAATCACTATTATTATTAATATTTAATACTGTTATTAACAATAATTGTCAAAATGCAACAAATATTAAATAATAACAATGTTACTCCAATTTCTTGATTTGCAATAATTATCAATCACTTTCATTATAATTATTTCATGTTATTACTAAAATTTGCAACAAATATTATAATAATGTTACTTCAAATTTTATAATAATAATGTTTATAATAATTATCATTATTGTTAATATTCTTATTTGATGTTAATCAACAATCAGCAATTAATTATAAAATACGTTCTTTTAATAACTATTAATATTATGTTATTTTATAAACAAAAGCAATGTTTAAATATAAAGATTAATAGAATTATAAACAAATCATAATCACCACTTATGTACAACAATAATTGTATTATAGTTACTTTATTACTTACCTATGTATACAAATAATGTCATTTACCCTTGCGACTAAATCTAACTAAAAACCTGATGGTACGGGTTTACACAGCCCTTGAGAAGATACTTTCTACCTACGAGTTAAAACTACAGACGACAATATAAACCAGGCTGCAAGGCCTAAACACCAGTCTAAGCGCGTCGGAGTCTGAGTCTAAGCGAGTCTAAGCGAGTCTAAGCGAGTCTAAGGGAGTGTACGATCAAGCAGCATCGTTAGAACCGGTTTTCGTCGCCGTACCGCAATAAATCTAAGTGGCCGTAATTTCCACGTGTTCGGGAAAACCAATATAATAACAACGGAGTGAATTTCAATAAAACTGGATTTAGTGTCATTGTAATCGAGGTATCAAAATAAGGATACCGGTTAAACAAAGGATTGACCAGCCACTGTTGGTCAACAAGGATAATTAGGGGAGGTACCCGATTAGCAGAGGATACACAGAACTTAAAGGATTATCGCTTTCAAGAGGCCACCTCATCAAGAATAACCGGTAAGTCGACATAACATTGTTTTTATTAAAGTTCTCTTTTCTTATTGAGCCCTTTACTCACGGTGTGTTTTTCTTTAAGGTTGGACCAATCAGACTCGACCAACCAAAGGAAAACGGCCTGCAGCCAACAATTAAAAGTCGCTTGGGTTTAAATCAAAATTTGTATTTTTTATAATAATTTATTATCAACAATAATTGTAATTTGATTCATTTGGCTTGTCCTCTACCCGGTTAATTGTTAATTTTAATCATAAACAGAGGACCATAGTTAGGGTAATTGGCTCTAGACTTTAGATAGGAAATATATATATTATAATTTAAAACTTAGGACGTCACAATATTATCGTTATAAACAATGACGGAGCAGAAAACTGCTCTGTATAAACTGAAAGTTATTGTTCACTATGTAAAATCTCTCTTTGCAAAGAACATAGAAAGAATCATGCCTAAATGTCTTGTACAATCGGTTCGAATAAAATCTTGATTTCCGGATAAACCTGAGTATTTTACTTTCTAACGATAATACACTAACAGAATAGAATCTGACAAAAAAATGGTATGAATATTTTCGACTTGTTTTTTTCCGTAGAATCGATTGGCATCATCAATTTTTTGAAATCACGAAATTTTTGTCAAGTTGTTTCAATAATTTCGTATAAACAGTTGGAATCGCAAAAAGAAAAAACACGGGTAAATTTGTTTTCATTTGGACAATGATCCAATGGTTAGTTTGGTGCTATCTAGCCTGGATTTCGCTTGGGTAATAATGGGTTGATAATTAATAATTAATTCAATAGATATTGATAATTATCAATAAATTAAATTACAAATAATTATTTATGATTTAAATGAATATATTAAATTAAAAATTAATTAATAAAATTATTAATGAATTAATTATAAATAATAATAATTTAATAATCATTTGAATAACAACTTTCCGATGCCGATATCACACACATCGATAACTTTTTTATATTATTCTAGAGAACTCGAAAAAGTTTCTTGAAAAAAAAAACAGAATGAAGAATGTTACATCATTCATCAATGTCAAGTTAAAATTAGAAGGTGCATTAAGTCTGCAGTAATTAGAGCCTCATTTACGGCTCACTCGTGAGTTAGCCTCTGATTCTGCCATAAAGTAGCCAAGATGTGACCGTTTATGGCTGATTCATGTCAACATGAAAGTCAAACCGTCGAATCAGTTTTCATTCTACATTAAATGCGTCGTTAGAGGTATTTAACTAATCCTCTCCTTTGTACGTCACAAATATTCCAAAATTACTAAGACATTCGAGGGAGTCCATTTTATTTCTGGAATATGGAGCTGCACGTTCTGCTATCGGGGTAGAAACCATGATTTTAGTTATAAAATGACTTGATGCCATAGAGTCGACGAAACTTTGTCTCCTAAATTATTAAATTGTAATAGTGAACTTCAACTATTGATGATAGTACATTACACAGCAAGGAGGAAAGACATCTCCTCGGTAGCGAGCATTGAACTTTTTTTGGTAAAAACGCGGAAAATGAATGGCGTGTTTTGTTGCGTAACGGATTGAGTATGATCCTTCTTTTTAAGTCAGCGAACCAAACGCATGTATACAAACTTAAATTAACTAAAATGAACGAGAAAAATAGAGCCGTTGGAGCTGTTGCCTCTTATATCGCCAGGCTCCACCATTTTGTATTCCACACTGTTCTTCGATGAAAACATGGGTATATCTCCGTTTATTTATAAACACGTGCGACCGCGCATGCGCCCTCTATTTCGTTTCTAGTATGTAATGTTGAACTTCCTATCCTAACACTACTGTTCTGCTGCAAGGTCCAACATTATATAAGCAGATCCACGCACGCTGCTTAGAAAGAGAAATGTCTCACTCAATTCGTAAGCAGTAGAACACGCTCATTTTGTATTACTATAAAAAAGTTAGTATAAGTATAAACACAGAATTTAAAATGTAAACATACATCAGCAGGAAACAATCATGAACTTAATCTACTTGGTAACGGAAAATGAATTCTATTCAAAGTAAATATCTTCTTTTTTATTAATACTGAATCTATTAAATGTTATGTGGATCATCTCACATGTTAATCTTTTTTGATAGTCAGAAACGTAATCGACAATTTTTATATGTTCCCAATCAAATTCATGGTTGAATTTTAATTGATGTTCACAGACTACGGATTCACTCATTTTTTTATTTTTGTGTTCATTAATACGAACCCTTAACACTAGATTTACGAGTGTTGATTATATACCTATTTTGACTGAAGTGATCCAATTTGACTCATACAACAAAATCGAAGCTTTTTGCAAAAAAACAGTTCCAAGTAAATTGAAATAAAAGATTTATTATTAAAAACTTCATGGAAAACATTTTTCAGTTTTATATATATATAGCAATATAGTTTTAAATGAGTCAAATTGGCTCAGTCCGTTAATCTAGTGTTTATACTGTCTTTGATTTACCAATATACGAGGTGTGTCCGAAAAGTATCCGACCTGCGTTCATATCTCAGCGTTGGTGCTATTCTTTGTCATCCGGACCGTGGCATCCTTCGAAGTAGTCCCCACTTGATTGAATCACATGCTCCCAGCGGTGCTTCCACATCTCAAAGCAGTCCTCGAACGCAGATTTTGGAATGGCCTTAAGCTCGCGCATCGCTTTACTCTGAATCGTCTCGATGTCGTCGAACCGCTTTCCTTTGAACACCATTTTCAATTTTGGGAACATCCAAAAGTCGCAGGGAGCTATATCGGGACTGTACGGAGGCTAGCAAAGCTGTACAATCTTGAGTTTTGCCAAAATTTGCTGCACAAGGTTCGATAAATGCGCTGGCGCGTTATCGTGGTAAAGAAGCCAGTCACCGCTTGACCAGAAACGCGGTCGTTTTCTTCTCACGGCATCACGCAATCTTTTCTCAACTTTAACGTAATATTCTTTGTTGATCGTCTGACCTCTTGGAGCAAATTCGTAGTGCACAACACCCTCACAATCGAATAAAATAATTAGCACTGTCAACAGATGTGCGGCCATTTTTAAACCGCCGGTACCACTCCTTTATCTGTATTATGCCCATACTTTCGTCCACAAAGACCTTCTGTATCATTTCAATCGTCTCCGTACAACTCTTGCCGAGATTGAAGCAAAGCTTGATGCAAATTCGTTGATCTGTTCTTCCTGTTATTTTAAACTGTAAACAAATGCGACGAACGGAAAAAGCACGTTAGACATAAACACACGCTGCGCGCGACCCAAGGCGTCCGGCCAGTAACTATGGCATTCAGGGAGTTCGTGAAGGACTACTGGTTACGCTCATATTCCGCAGAGGCAAATCGAGCACTCTGGCGCGAAGATATAAACGAAGGTTGGATAATTTTCGAACACACCTCGTAAGTCGCAGGGCAATTTTTACAATTGAATTAGTAAACCATATTAATTTCTTCCTATTTTTTGAGGAACCTTTGCCTAATTTAATTACTGATTTCAAAGTTTTGTTAACCAAAGGGATAGTAGAAATATTGAATTTTTTGTAAATATGTTTTTCCTGCCAGATTAGATGATTGGAAAAATAATTGATTGATCTGTTTCATGTGGTAGGTTTTTGAAATCAGTAAGTGATAGTTTGATTTACTATTATAATTAATGACAAGTCCAGAAAGTTAATTTGATTATTCTGTTGCACTCCAAATTTGAAGTGTAATTTATTGTCTTGTGAACTGAAAATGTTAAGGACCTAATCAATATAATTCTTTTGTACAGGCGGAATAGTGTCATCTACAAACTTATAATAAAATAAAGGAGAGCAATTACATTAATCTTTTAAAATTCGTGAGCAATCATTTTCCAAATCATCCATGACAGTGACTGCGAATAAAGCCGGAATTGGTGAGCCCATCGGAGTACCAAAAACCAGATCAGTTCATATTAATACAGACATCAACGAAAGGTTTGCTTACCATACAACATAACTAATGTAACAAAATTGTCAAATATTTTCTAAAAATACAACATTTCTACTATCCCTTTGGTTATCAAAGCTTAGAAATTGGTAATAAAATTAGAAAAAGGCTCCACAAAGAAAGGGGAAGAAACTGATATTGTTCACACATTTAAGTATAAATCAGACAGCATTAAGGGTTCGTAAGTATTAATGAACACACAAATAAAAACAGCGAATCCGTAGTCTGTGAACATCAATTAGAATTCAACCATGGATTTGATAGGAAAAATAATATAATTATTGATTATGTTTCTGACTATCGAAAAAGATTAACATCTAAGATCATACACATGCAATTTAATAAATTCAGTCATAATATAAAAGAAGATATATTTACTTCAAATATAATTCATTTTCCATTACCCAGTTGAAAAAGTTAATGATTCTTCCCTGTCGATGTCTCTTTACATTTAGAATTTAGTCTTTATAATAACGTTTATCAATATATAAAGTTCACTATTACAATTTAATAATTTAGAAGACAAAGCGAGACAAGGGGTCTAGAAAATTAATTCCAGTAACCCGGAAATATTGTTTTTTAAACTATTCTCAACCAATATAAAAAAATAAAGTGTGAAATATAAAAATTAAAACAAGGCGAATTTTGGACAAAGTCGTACCATTCCTATATAAGGGAGCACGCCACTTTGTCCTTAATTCTAGGATTTGGATTGGTAGGTAACACTTTTACAAATGCTAGTACTGGGATGGTTACTAGCACTCAAACATTTGTATAATATAAATCAATACAATACAAAAAGAAATAGAAGGAGAAAGATTTAGAAAGACACAGTGATTATGATTTGAAACTTACTTTTATTTAAGTTAAAAAAATTCTTATTTGTTGAATCCTTCCTTGAAGGGATGATGGTGAACTTTGAAGAATTTTGGGTAAAGTAGTCTAGTCTTTTTTTATAATAAATTTTAATTGTCGACAAAAATAAACTGCGAGGATAAACTCACGAAAAAGACTCCGAAAAACAAAAGTGAAAGAGTGCGGGAAAATATGCGGAAAGTAAGGTGTGCGCAAAAGAACTCGGAAAGAACTGAAGAATTTTCTCTGCAGTTCTTTTTTATGTTCAGCACCCCGCTTCCCTCGCCATAATTCAAATATTAGGAAAAGTCTGGGGGGTAAAAGATATTTACAATGATTTTAAGTTAGTAATTTCAATAACTTATTTATTATATATGAATACTGCAAAACAATTTGTTATACGGAACATATATGTATTTCCCATATGAATGCTGACATTAATTATGATTTGAACTAAAATCTTTAGATGGTTGAATTGCTGTTATATTTTAATCTTTTAAAATGTGTTTGTGTGTATATATATGTATATTTACGAAAGAGGGATAACTTAGTTTAATAATTTATAATTTAAATCAAAATAATATGATTTTATTAAAGTTTCATACAGTGAATTCAGTTTGTGAAATGTGTGATATATATGCTCTTCTATAAATGTTATAAATTTTTTAACATTATGCTTGGTTTTGTTGTAATTCTGGCATAAAAAAACATATTTCAGAATAAAATTACTATTTGAATATACTTGAGTAGTTTGCCACATTAAATTTGATACAAGTAGGCTTAGAGTGTCGTTTTCTATATGCACACGTTTTTCCCATCAAATAATGTTGAAAATAATATTAATTTCACGATAAATTCCTAACATTTCCATCTTCTTATTTGGTCTATAACTTGATTCGTGCGGTTTACTAAGAGATGGCGTAACTTGATTATTATTCCATCGTTCCAATATTCCGAACATGCGTTGGAAAGCTGCTGTCATTGTGCGTCATTTTCAGCATATGTCATTCATTTGAAGCGTAAACAACATTAACTTTTTCACTCATATATGTTAAACTTTGTGCCTGAAAAAATGTTTTTGCGGGGATTTCTTCTTCATTACGAACGTGCCAAAAGTGGTTTGCACGATTCAAAAGTGGTGATTTTGGCTTGGAAGAAGGAGAACGTCCTGGGCAGCCAAAAAAGTTTGAAGATGAAGAACTGGAAGCATTACTCGATGAAGATTGTTGCCAAACACAAGAAGACCTCGCAGAATCTTTGGGATTCACTCAAGCAGCCATTTCAAAACGTTTGAAAGCAGCCGGATAATTCAAAAGCAAGGAAATTGGGTTCCACATGAACTCAAGCCGAGAGACATTGAAAGGCGGTTTTGCATGTCCGAAATGCTGCTGGAACGCCATAAAAAGAAGTCATTTTTGGATCGGATTGTTACTGGTGATGAAAAATGGATCCAATACGACAACCCCAAGCGCAAAAAATCACTTGTAAAGATCAGATCAGAAGGGTGTGCTGTATTATGAGCTGCTAAAACCGGGTGACACCATCAATAGAGAACGCTACCGAACACAATTAATTCGTTTGAAGAGAGCAATAGTCGAAAAACGCCCAGAATATGCGACCAGACACGAGGCAATAATTTTCCACCATATCAACGTTCGGCCCCATGTTGCTATTCCGGTTAAGAACTATTTGGAAAACAGTGGATGGGAAGTTTTACCCCACCCACCTTACAGCCCAGACCTTGCCCCTTCTGACTACCATTTATACCGGTCGATGCAGATCGCCCTCACTGGAATACTGTTCACATCAGAACAGGGTATGAAAAATTGGCTTGATTCATTTTTGGCCGCCAAGCCGGCGCAGTTCTTTTGGAATGGAATCCACAAATTGCCAGAAAAATGGGAAAAAGTCATAGCTTCAGATGGGCAATACTTTGAATAATACTACTGTACATGTTTTTCTTAAATAAACGTTCAAATTTTGAGAAAAAACCGCACGAATTAAGTTATGGATCCAATATTAATTTAGAATTTTATTATCTATTATATATGGCCTATGCTATTTTCTAAGCGGAAAAATACATTTTTCTTTGTTTGTATATGCTTGGGAGTGGTACCGGCGAAAGCCCTTTTGACCATTAGCCTAAGCATTTTACGGTATTTCCAGAAATCGCCAAATAACTCAGCTATATAGTATTTGTATTTGTTTGGAGTTTTATGCCTTTATCTGTTAGAAAATGGTAAATAGATGTATTTGAAAAGGAATACGATTGTGGGCGGTATATTTCGGTTGAAATTTCAAAGCACGAAGTTTCCTACATTCACCGATTTCTAAGCAAGATTTAGGTATCTATATTGAGACAGCTGCACATTTATTTCAAAAGGTTTTCTTTTCTATATAATATCTAAAGTGAAGATTGCGTTTCTATAACGTTTTTCAATTATTACTATGAATTTCAAAGAGAGAATAAAATAAAGATATTAAATTGTAGAATTACAGGGATTAAAAATTAAAATAAAGTTCATTACATTAGGTAAGGACGTAGGACGTCACACTGCACAGGATGTTTCTTTCATCTTGAGACGTCGTAATATTTTGAAAAATACGCATCTTGCAGAGAAAAATGTCTGCGATCAAAACTTTTTATTTTCAAGGGGAAAAGCGACTTCGCAAAAATTTGTCGAAAACCCCACCCTCTGGGGGTTTTTGGGGTATTTGATTCCGTTGAGTTTCCTCCTACCTCTTACAAGCGGAGAGCTTTCTTTGATGAGTACCCTCGCCTCTCGCGAACGAGATGCTTTTTTCGGTGATTTCTCTTGCCTCTCGCAATCGGGGTACTTTCTTGTGAGTTCCTTCGCCCCTTATCATCGGGGTTCTTTTTTTAATGTTCCCTTACCTTTTAACATGGGCGTGCTTGTTTTGGATGAACATTTTACAATAAGTGCTGAAAATTGTGTCCTCACACTTCGACGTACTTGTTCATTCGAGCTTCGAAAGATTGCACAAAAAATTCCAAAGTGTATTTAGTGTTATTTGTGCACGAGCAGTCCTAACTCATTCAATTTTATTACCACAAGTTGTTGGCACTTCTTGAAAAACTTGACTATCCAAATAACCTTCCAAATAGAAATCCAGTGACGTAAGGTTTGGTAATGTGGCAGGCCAATTTACCGAATCTCCTATACCGATCCACTGATCATTGAATTTGCGACTGGGCCACCATTATGTTAAAACTACATGTTCTGTCGCACTTCCAATCTTGGGTCTTCAAGCAACGTTAGGAATTAATTCCACACAAATTTACGATATTAGTCACCGTTTAAAGTAGGATCAATAAAATACGGACCGCTAGGTGTTCTCCAATTATTTTACACCAAACGTTCACCGACCAAGTCGTAATGTTGTAGTTACTCACCTATTTATATTATTATTAATTCCTCGTTTTAGATCGATCAAAAGATCTGAAATATTTCAAAATTGAAGCTGGGACGAGGATAGCCAACAATAAAAAATGGAAATACTATAATCTCACACAATACTATTTATTAATTAAGTTTAAGTAACCAAGTCAGGGTATAAATTGGAAGAGATACAAAGGTCTACCAAGAGTCCTAACCTGTTTAGAGATGTGGTCCTTGAGTCCGTGGATCGTCGAAATAATTTTAACCAAGTGAGGGTTCGGCTCTTTTCTGCTGGACTCTAACTGGTTTCTAAATTTTGGTTATTGGAATCCCTCCAGACACATGCACTGTTAATCACACAAATCACCACTTAATTGCCAGAGTTGTGTATGTTAAAAACTCCGATGAAAACTGGGAGGCTTTCGTAACCTTGGAGAAAACTAACCTAAAGACTCGTAAAGAAAAAGTACTTAATAAAATCTTTGACTGAGATAACCTCAAAGAAGTTGGCGGGGAACTGAATCTTGACGGCGTTAATGAAGAACTGAATTCGACAGAGTTGATGGTGAATTGAATGGAAAGCCATAGTTGAGGGCGAACGGAATGGAACTCTTCGATTTCGCGAATTGGGTGTGTATTTAACCAAAATTGTAGGCCATAATAGATGGCTTTCCTCAAAAAATGGATTCAATATCCGTGTGAAATTAAATTGTTTATTAAAAAACCAAGCCTCTTCATATGAGCCATCGCACAGGCCACTTTTATTTGGAGAGTTTAATACTTCCTAACTTCACAGGGGGTGAAGTCGTTCTTCCTTTAAACAAATTATTATTCCTCAGATATTCCTCAGACCTCGATTTACCCTGCAATCAATACTTCTGGCACTTTTTGCTTTTAACATCACATTTCAACACGTAATTTTAATACAACTCACATTTGATTCAATAGTAGCTAATACACAAAATACTCAATATTATCCAGACTATTCATATTACATATTTCTAATGTTCCACATCAAGTATTATTCGAAATATTTGATAGCATATTTTGTAAACAATTTATAGTTAATGTTAAACATTTCTAATTGTCACTGTATATAATATAAATAATTGATTTTAATAAAATCATTTTATTTATTGGTCTGATTGAAGGTAACAGGTTTTGTACTGAGATAATATTAGGTAGCCTTGAATAAATTTTGGTTAATTATGGTTATTAATTCGAGACTTTTTTCCAAAATTATTCTGTACTACAGGCATTATTTACGAGTTAGCAGTAAAAAATATCAAAGCAAAGTTTAATTTTTGGCGCGCTCGTCGTTATGTTAAAAGAATGACTAATCAGAGACAAAGAAAAGAGAAATCTGCGAGATGATGATTGGTGTGTATAGGTGTCAATTCGTCATCGTAAAATTGTACACCGCAAATTTTTTTTGGCTGCGAATATAATACCGGTAAGTAAACGTTTAGAATTTTTTTGGTCAATGAGATTTCATGTGGATCTAACATTTTCCGGATCGATAAGTAGTTATTGTGTAACTTAAAGTAATCTATTATCCGTGATGAAAAATGCGTTCGTAAAATATATTTTTGCACATAAATAAAAACTTTCTTTTGATCAAAGTTTGCTGTATTTTCCTAAGCATTTCTGTTTAATATACATATATGATTGATGCACGTTTTTTTAATGTCAAATATATTTACTATTGAACACGAATGTTATACATACTTTTATTTTATTAAATATTAATTTTCCCGTTTTTTGACACTGCAAATACGTGCATCAATCATCAACCAAACATAACCCATTCACTTATTTGAATGAACTCGAAAATATTACTCTACCACTCCCGGATCTGAGCATAGATAGTATGGATTAAACAAAGCCCCTGTCTAGATCAAATAATAAGAAAACTTAAATGTTTGCAAATGGGTCCTGTCCGAGGTTTTATCTGGTCCTAAGAAGGGCTCTAAAGGGTTCTAGATCGGTACAGAAATAGTACGACCATCAAGTCCTATATGGGTGTCATGCAGGTTCTAAGAAGTAATTTAAAGGGTTTTATCTAGATTTTATGCGGGACCTAAAATTGTTCCGCGTATATGGTCTAGAATGGGTTTTAAGCAGGTCTTATCCGGCCCTGAGAAGGGTTCTGTACATCCATAACAGGATTCTATACGCAAACAAACATTGTTACGCTAGGCGCTTCTAGACACGCAGAGCGAACTTGACCAAATTCGTCAACCTATGTTCTTGCTATAATCCATTCAGACCCTGTTAGACGCCCGTACTTTCGATTCGAGATATTCCTGATAGAACCACTGTAGATCTGTTTAGCATCCACAATACCATTTTGACTAAATTTGTCAATTTTGGTCCTCGCTATTACCCGCTTAGACCCCACTACACGCCTACACCTTTGATCCATGGGGTCCCTGCTAGGACTAAGCTAAACCCTCTTAGAAACGCAGAGCGCGCTTGACCAAATTTGTCAATCTATGTCCCCGCTATAACCCGTTCAGACACTTTTAGACACCCATACCTTCGATTCAAGAGAACCCTGATAGAACCACGCTAGGCCCTTTTAGAAACGCAGAGCGCACTTGACCAAATTTGTCAATCTATGTTCCCGTTATAACCCGTTTAGATCCTGTTAGACGCTCATACCTACGATTCAATTGATCTCTGATTGAACCGCAGTAGACCCGTTTAGACACCCAGAGCGCACTTGACCAAATTTGTCAATCCATGTCCACGCTATAACGCGTTCAGAGACTTTTAGATGCCCATACTTTCGATTTGAGATATCCCTGATAGAACCACTGTAGACCTGTTTAGACATCCTGTGACGTCGTAGAATTTCTACGACTCACAACGCCACCTGCGTGGCCATGTTTGTTATAGTTTTATTTTATTAAGATTTTATATCGCGTAGTTTCGTTCTGTTAGTAGAGTAAGACAAATAAATTAGAGAGTTGCGAATAGTCCTTGGTTTGAAGCATGTCGAAGATTACCGAGATCTATGTATATAATTTCATGTAATTTAACTTCGCGCCGATTAACGGTAAAGTGCGTATAGCCTGACGCTCCACTACCGGGAAATTCATTTGAACATTTTAAATAAAAATGAAAAGTATATGTGAGTTTTGTCTTTTTTTATTTCACTGCCGGAGAGACAACAAAGGAGAGAGAGCAGCCAACGTTGGACACAACCGTTACGCCACCTTCTACCAGCCACTTTGAATCCACCAGTCACGCCATCTCCGGTAAGCTCAGTAGCAAGGATCCATTTCCATTGGTTTGGAATTAGCAATGACCGCCGTTCAGCGATGGCATGGAGTAAACCCATTACCATTGGTTTACCAAGAATTAGTGTCTGTCTCAACTCAGAGAGAGGCAGACGTTCGCTTATTACGAAAAGATAGACACTCGCGCCATAACGGAGAGTGTCTACCCAACCCTGACCATGGCGTCATGAAGTTTATAGGATGAAATATTAGCGCATCAAGTTACGTTAACCAGCGAGGACGTCAGTGTTGCAGCCTATCACCAAGTCCGAGATCCAAGGCGAGTACCGGATAAGGACGTAGTGTTGCTGCCCAACCCTGATCAAGACCCTAGGCAAGTTCCGGGTGAGACCAGGACTGACTATCCATCCCTGTGCGTAACCAGCACGAATAAGGGTGAATACGTACTTCAACGTTCGAGACTCTAGGCGTGTTCCGGATGAGGACGAAAAAGTACTACCCAACCCTGGCCGAGACCCTTGGCAAGTTCCGGGTGAGACCCAGATTGAATATTCAACCCTGGATGTCAATTAACGTGTCATGGTAATGTACAGATAGGCCCGTTAGTTTTACCATTGGTTGAAAGGAGACAGAACCATGGTCAGAAAGAGAGGGCACCATCCAGTGCTGCGTTGGAGCGCAGAAACAAGACTGGTAGTACTGTTTGAGATTCCCAGCCAATAACGGATGTGAAGAAGAGCAATAATTAGCATGGCGGTCCAACCGACCAATGGGAGAAGACGAGAGAAGCTACAACGGAACGTCAACTACAACGCATCCACGTTAACCATGAAGATGCGGCTTAAGGTTGCGGCGTGAACAAGTCCGACTGGTGGAGACGAGGTATGGTTCGATTTTGGAGAGACGGAGAGGATAAACTACTACGATTTTGACTTTGTCTCCGGGGAAGAACACTTGCGTCGTGTTGAGTGGAAGCGATTGTTAAAAAGAAAAGGAAACATTAACACTGTGAAAGGGGAACAGCTGATATAAGGATTATTGCCAATATTATAATATAGACCCAAGACGATTCGATTCTACCATTTTTTGAAAGAATTTGGATGAAATAGCGGACGACGGATAATTGAGTAGAGGTAAGAGTTTCTTGTGAAAAGTTGGTTCGCTCGAGGTGTTGAGTCCCGCGTAATGGCTGCTACAAGCTGAGCCACGTGTTGTTAATAAAATCTCCTCGATCGTACCACACTTTATTTTACTTTAAAAACCGTGTGAATTGATTTAGACGGCTGGATTTATATAAATACATGTTATGAATTGTGAATAAAATTTCTTGTTAGAGTTACAAAACTAGTCGCGTGGCCGGTTAGTTCGGTGGTAAACAGTGGGTAGAACTTTTGTAACGGGCGGTGAATTAGCGTGGCGTGGTGTGTTACGGTTGTGTACATCCCATTATTGATTGACGGCGTAGTGTGGCCCGAGGCTAGTTATATACAATAAATTGTAGTAAATAGTGGATGAAAATAAATTGTGAATAGTTTTTCTTATTAAAATACTAGGATTTCTGTGATGGGAGATAGCATAGCGTAGCGTGGTGTTTTCGGGTCGTAAGTCTCAGGGGACATATTTGGCGTCGTAGCGTAGCCCGAGACCGGTTGTTTATATTAAAATATGATTGTTAGTGTTCACGGGTAGATTGCCTTAATTTAGCGACCCACTTAGATTAAGTATAGACGGTCGCGTGACTTATCGGCCGTGTCTAATTTGTACGGATAGGGCCGGACTGTAGGAGTAGCGTAAGTCAGTTAGGTTATAGTGTTATTACGTATGTTGTAGAGGGTTAGTCGGCGTCGCGTGCCATGTCCCTGTATAGCTGGCTACAATCTTAGGTTAGTTAATATATTGTATGAACATTATTTATTTAAATAAACGTCTTTTTATCCTTCATTAAATTGTGCTGTCGCCTTGATTGGATTTTTCCCGCTGCGGATTGATTTTTCAGGACACCTACGAACCCCGCGCTCTACCTGTGACCCCAGTGAGGAACAGAGAGAGGGGGGGCTGAGCTAGGCCTGTTTCGTGTATGTACCGGTATTGCGTGTGTTCTCTGCGAGCATTACTCGAACTAATCTTTTAGAAAATTACTGGGTTTCTTTTTTTTGATGTTTAGTGTGACCTAATCTTGTGGCTCCGCGTTGCGTTGTGCCCGGGGGACAAGATAACGTGATTGCTGTTGATTTATAGGGTTTTTCTTATAAAGATTTCTTCGTGGTCGGTTCATGAATGACCCAAGAAAGGTCTGGCGCCCGTATAGTTGATTCGTTTATTTCGAACTAGGAGCACACGCGATACCGAAGGGTGAGTTGCCTGGAGATAATAAAATTGCAACGTCACAATCCACGGTACAATTTCGACTAAATTTGTCAATTTTTGTCCTCGCTATGACCCGCTTAGACCCCACTACACGCCTACACCATTGATTCATGTGATCCCTGCTAAGAACTACGCTAGGCCCTTTTAGACATCCAGAGCGCACTTGACCAAATTTGTCAATCTATGTTCCCGTTATAACCCGTTTAGATCCTGTTAGACGCTCATACCTACGATTCAATTGATCTCTGATTGAACCGCAGTAGACCCGTTTAGAGACCCAGAGTGGACTTGACCAAATTTGTTAATCTATGTCCTCGCTATGACCCATCCAGGCCCTGTTAGACGCCCATACTTTTGATTCGAGAGATTCCTGATAGAACCACAGTAGAACCGTTTAGACACCCAGAGCGCATTTGACCAAATTTGTCAATCCATGTCCACGCTATAACGCGTTCAGAGACTTTTAGATGCCCATACTTTCGATTTGAGATATCCCTGATAGGACCACTGTAGACCTGTTTAGACATCTACAGTACAATTTGACCAAATTTTTCAATTTAGGTCCCCGCTGGGGACTGTTCAGACCCTGATAGACGCACACACCTATGATTTCTTGGATACCTGATGCTAACACGCTAGACCCGTTTAAACACCCAAAGTGCACTTTGGAAGAATAATTGTCATTTACTAATCCCGGACAGTAGCCAGGTATACCCTGTTAGGTCTCGTTCTCTAATTAAAATTATATAATTTGATTAAGGGAATATGCCTGGGTATGGGACATGACCGGGTACAGGACACCCCACTTTTTTTCATGCAATGTAAATATGGCCAACATGACTACTGTCAAACTCCTCTCTTGACACGAGCCAGCTTTTCTTATATCAGTTATATGCAATTTCACAAAATTCCATTTACTCAAAAACGAAAAACCATTTCTGTTAAAAGTTCCATAATACCATATACGTGTATCAGGACATTTAACGCTTTGTGTCTGCATAATTTCCAGATATAGGTATCAGAACATTCAGCTTAATTCAATTCAATCTTAATCTTGCGATAATGTGACTGAATAAAAAAACCCCGGTCATATGTTTCGGTAGGTTGCGGTAGAAATTTCTAACAGTTTAATACAGACTGCTTATGACTCGTTCCAAATTTCATAGCCCTCTTTTGTCACAGTATTCTGGTCATCTTGTGGAGATCTTTACACATTTTTCCTCCTTTCCCTTTTACCGAGAATCTCTAAAGTAAAAAAAATTACCCTCCACTTTACTTTACAAAGCTTTTCCCAAGTCTGTTGCCAAATGCAAGTCAGTTTTGAAGAAATATCCGTAGTGACAGGAGTGCTTTTACAAAAATTATGTGGTCACCTTGTTCGCCACGAAAGAAAAGTATGAAAAAAAGGAAATTTGAGATTGTGTCTGTGACGCTGCTATTTCTTGTCGGCCAGCAACGCCCACTTCGGTACTGTATTTCTGAGATCCCCAAAAAAATCAAAATTATATTCCAAATTTCAAAACAAACCCTCAGGGCGCCAGAGCTTTCTTGGGTCAATGTCACACTCATGAAAAGGGGGGGCGGTCACTTGTCGCCTCAGGGTGCACCGCAAACAAGAGCACGACAAGTACCAACTTAAATTCCTATATACCGGGCACAACGCATCGCGGGACTATAAGAATTAACAAAACCTAACCTCAAAATAAATCAAAACTCAGAAATACAGTATACCGGGCATAATCGGTCTAGCTCAGTCCCGAATTCTGGATAATGGTGGAGCGCGGGGTTGGTGCACAATAGGGAAAGTAAAGGCTTCAATCCCAAAAAAAATAAAGAAGCTGAAATAAAATTCTATTTATTTATAACTAAATCCACTATCCGATGACTTTCCTAAATCTCAATAACACAATAACACGCTAACCCTAGTTCGAACGGCAATACAATCGTAGTAATTCAGTACCGAGCCGGTTGCGCCATTTTGTTTCGCTAGCTCGCAAAATCTGCCTTTGACACCAAGACAAGTCTGATAGTTCGACCTTAAAGTTCGATAAAACTCGATCCGCCACTTTGATTCTAGTATCTACATAAATTTTCAAAATCCTAATCTCATTCGCACCGTTAAAACCCACTTAATAAGAATAACAAGAAAATTCCAAGTCAAACGCGCATGCTCGACTTCTTACTCTAAAGACGCCACTTTGTTTCGCCAGATTACATTACTTAAAAGAGAAAATTCCCGGTCGTACAAAAAAAAGAACAGTAAAGGTTCGCCTGAACCTCAAAATATACGCAAAATAATTATCTCGATATACCGCAAAACAAACGCCATTAGTTCGCTAATTCACCGCAAGGTGAATTAGTCGGTCAAAATTGCTTCTAATTAATTTATTTTAAACATTCCAAAAAAACTACTCCTGAAAAAATCTAAGATGTCAATCTAACCTATAAATGGTTCCGATATCACTAACTAACCCGACTTCTAGGTTAGGACTTCCCCTCCTCTCATTCCACAGCTATTATTTAATTTCAAGCTATTACTACGACAATAATAATAACACTCTAAGATATACAATAACGTGCCATAAATGTTAACAATGATAATACTACCATCGAAGTTCGTAAATTTCACTCCATACTCAGTCAAAGTTCGATATACATATATAAGAGAAAAATATTAAATCCTCACACGTGCATTATTCGGCAAAAAATCTCGAAATTACTCTACGATAGTTCCATAAACCCGATCGCTGAAATTCCGGAGCACGTGTGAGAATTCAACTACTCAAAATCGCAATCACTCCACGAGATTTCTCACGTGGTCTCACCATTAATTGGCAAAGGATTCCATTACGCGTCACCACGTGCAAGCCTCAACCTCAAAAGCAAGATCTTTGTTACCACCCGAAAACACTAATATTACGCGACACTGTTCTTAATCGATAAAACACTCAATAATCTTTAACCCCACAAAATACGCGACTTAATGAAATTTCCCACACTATATTCTCTTAGCACAATTTTACTTGGTGCCTGCACGTGGCGCCTAACTTCAAAAAATATCCTCTCGCCAAATACAAAAGAGACCTACCTCACTATCACAATTTGTCCACGCTGAACGCCACTCCTCGCTATCTCGCCTCGCTCCAGAACCAGCTCGAAAATCGCCTTCTTTTCCCTCCTTAATTAGCGGACACTTTCCTCTCTGGCCGACTCTCGATGTTACTCTCTCGAAGTCCCACTAGAAGTGTCTGTCTCGCCGCGTTCTTCCTTCCGCTTCGTCATTTCAGCCCGCCAAAATTCTCTATAGGTGTCGCTCCAGTCGCCATTCTTGCTGTTTTCCGCCCGCTACTAGTGAAAAAGAGGGAGCCACCATGCAGATGCAGTAATTCATTTAAATACAGGAACGTATCTAGTCCTAGTTTACTTCATCCAATCATGACAGTGGTCTTATTGTTTATAATAATTCAATCTATTTATAATAATTAACTATTCATAGTGATCAATTATCCATAGTAATTACTTATTCATACTAATTAATTATTTTTAGTAATTAATTATTTTTAGTAATTATTTATTTATACGGAAGATGTTAATTTGACGTCTTTCCTCTCCGTTAGCATCCACGAAGTCAGTTTCTGGCCTCCCATGCTCATCTGTACATGCTAGGAGTCTTGCAGGGAGCCAGCAGATGAAATGCGGTATGTTACGGGCCTGAGCCTAGAGGTCCCACGCGATATACCGGGGATCGGCGCCAAAATCTTCTTCAAGGATAATTTATATTCCAAAGTTCCACTTTATGTCGATAGGTCCATCCAGCATCCAATAGTTAATTCATGCTCCTCTGATTCTGGTGTTATTTTGCGAAAGTATTCATGACGGAATGCTACTGCGCAGCTTGTCGACTCTGTCGTGCTGGGCGGGATTATCTTCAAATTTAAAATGTGTTGTCGCGTCAGTTAGCTCTCTGAAGGAGTTGATTAGGAGGATCTTCTCATGGTCGTCAGCGTCCCTCGACGTCCCACGTTGTCAGCAGACTTCGAAATATACATATAAAAGAAATAAATAACAACAAAAATTGGATAAATATCTACAAAAAAGATACGTCTCATATCGCTCGGTATTGACTGTGGAATGTTCTGCAGTCTCGAAATCGGCCATAGGTTTAAGTGAATTTTATTTTTATTAAAGTTACTAGAATTACTGAATTTTCAAAATAATTTGTGACGTGAAAACTGCAACGTCACATGTCACTTCATTTATTTTTTTCACCAACTGTTTGTCCGTCTAATTGATAAAATAACAATTCAGTTTTTGTTTGGTAATATTTTACTGTAATGAGTTCACAGTTCTTAGACTTTTTTATTTTGTAATAATTTTTCTTAACTTCTGCAATTTTACTGCATATATAATCTTTCCTAGGGTAGATTAAAAAAAATTCTGTGCAGTTTTTTATGAATTCAACTATTTAGACCGTTTTTACAGCTTTCACACGTACACACACGTTATATCGTTTGTTACCACAATGTTTATCCGTCACGCGTGCAAATTTTTTAAGTTTCTTCCTTTGTATTTTTATGGAAAAAAATTCTGTACACTTTTTGTTTTTTGCAAATTTAGTTATTCAGACCAATTTTATAGTTTCAAACTTGCAATTATTTTATATCATTTTTTACCACAATGTTTATCGGTCAAATGTTCAAATTTTTTAAGTTCCTTCCTTTGTATTTTTTATAGAAATAAATTCTCACCCATAAGAACTCCAATCTGTGTCAAAACGTTTGAATATATGAAACTTTGAGTTACATTTTTTCTGGATCCTAAAGCCAACTAAGAACATCAACAGTATTTGAATATTAATACTAAGGGTCGATGTAAGTCCTGTTCATTATTATGTTATAATTTCCTGCTAAAACTCAGGAAGATCCGGATAAAGTGCCAGAGCCTATGATAGGAACCTACCCGGTTTCTAAATGGCGTTTTACCCAGTTCCAACCATAGTTCGAACGATTTTTTTAAGCATACTATCAATAGTTTATAGAACATCCTAGCACAAGAAGTCTGATTACTCAAAAATTAATACTGTCCGTGCTTCCGCTGATAGCTCCGCTTTAGAGAAAACTGAGATTAATGAGTACAAGCGCTTTTTATTTTATAATAGCAAATTTTTTTATTTAAAAGTTCTTTAGACAATCTGGGAGTTGGTATTCGAAAAGGAATGGAAAAGATATTGTGTGGTTGATGTGTTCTGGGAATGAGAAACAAAGAAAAGTAATAATCAATAGAAATCGACAACGTTGTTCAGGAAGAAGTGTCCCATCGTCTTCGGCTTCTCTTAACGTTCTTCAGAGTTCAGAGCAGCTTTCTAGCCAGAGAGAGAAGGCAGCGAAAAGGAAAAAATCGTGGTGCAGGGTGGACATAGCCTTATCGGTGGAGATACTCGCCGTAATATCCTGGTGCACGAAGCCTGTAATGACACTCAGGCTCGTGAGAAACAGTGGTAAGTGAGATTGACTAAATCAGTTAACTTGTATTATTCGATGTCTCTTTACTCTTTATATAGTACAATTTTAGAAATTCCCTAACCACCTATAAAATCCGAAAATCGATAGAAAATCTAGAACCAAAACTAAACAAAATACATACCATCCTTCATAATGAATTTTCTAGTTTAAATCATCAAATTAGATTCACCCATCATATAACCTTAAACCAACGCAAACTGTTGAACAAAGGCTGAAATAATAATTTCAATGATCCTCGCGCAATTAACCTCAATAAAACTAATATTTTTCAATTAGTGACTTAGTAAGAAGGCTTTCACTGAAATAAATTGAAGATTTATCATCCTAATTTGAATAATGCAATTTCCTGATGCATTCGAATCCCTGATTGCCTGATTAGGTATTTTATTTATTTCATACGTGTCGCCAACTAATTGAAATAGCATGTTCTTCTATGCTTGTTCTAAGTTCTGTAGTAGTGTTGCTAGTATCAGATCTACTCCTGGAGCTTCATTTGCTTTTAGGCCCTTCTATGCATTCTCAAATTCCTTCTTTACAATCGAATTCCCCAAATCATCATCTTACACCTCGCTCTCATTTTCTATGAGGTGAAATGCAACGTAACTCTTATATAGGCTCTATGTATTCTACCACCTGTTAACAATATTTTTTATGCCTTCTGTTGACGCTTTCCCGTTCTTGTCCCTAACTATGGTTGCATCAGTTGGTCGTTCCCTGAAATTATCTTTGCTCTCCCTATGAGCTGCGTCTACTTTTCCTGTTCTTAGTAGCGTTTCTATCACATATTGCATTATTACTTGCTTGTCTTTTGCATTTTTGTATTTTATTTCCTCATAAATCAATTTCAATATTTTTCAATCCATTAATAGTTTCTTTGCTGCTCTTGTTTTCGTCTCTAATATGTCTTCTGCATTTTTCCATCTGCCATTGAGACCACCTACTCCGCTATCTCCTATGTTGCCAAGTTCCTCCATTACCGCTTTCTGGAAAATTTTCCTTTTTCTACTTTCCCTGTAGCTTCCCAATATTACATCTATTTGTCTTGTCGCCTTTTTTGTTATATTGAAGCTGAGACTGCATTTCGTGATCACCAGGTTGTGATCACTGTCCATATCTGTGCCGGGATAGCTCTTGCCGTCTTTAACTTGGTTCCCAGATATTTGTTTAGCTGAAATGTAGTCTACCTAATATCCCCCTATATTGCCAGGCATTTTCCACGTATATTTTTATCTTTTTTGATTTTGGAAGAGTGTTTTTTCTATGGCCACCTTATTTTTTGCGTAGAATTCTACTAACTTGTACTCACGTTCTTTTTGTTTACCGATATTATATTTTGCTAGAATATTCTCTTTTTTCCTTATCTTCCCTCGTAAAAAGTAATTACTAGTTTCGGACCACGTATACCGCAGGTAAAGTACTTGATCTCAGAACGGTCTTAAAGTGGTATATTCTGCTCCCAGAAGACCACATACCAGAAAATAAACATACTTGGTATTTTTCTGATCTAAACGTAGTCTTAAACTAGTATTTATTTCCTCGATAGCTACTACCTCGTTCCATTCTCCCATTAGTATAGAATTTTCGCTTATTTTTGAAGCTTTTAATATCTCTTTTGTTTTCTATAAACGCGCTCTACTTCGTCGCCCTCACATGTTGCCGTTAGCATGTAGAGCTGAATAATGAAGGTATTTAAATTTATCATTGGATCGCACGAAGGGGGAAAATTTCGTGAGACTAAACTTTTTCTTTGAACGACCGAATGCATTGAAGGAAAACTCACGGTTTTATTATTCTGTGGTCACGAATTTTACGTGTACGAATCCTGGATTCTACATCCGCAAGTGCGACTTTCAGAATTTAAAAGCAAAGAAAAAAAAGTTTCGATTTGGAAGGAAGATTGCACGCTATTGCGCTATAGTAGAGGACTTGACAGGACTTCCTCACTGCGTATTGTACAAGTATAATGGTTCTCCAGGGAAAGTTCCCAATGGGGATGTTACTCCTTTTGAATTGTTTATTTGAAAGTCTAAGTCTTTCAGGCGAAATTCCACGTGGGGATCCAACTTCTTTCGGACTTTTCTTTCACCTTTTTGAATATTTTAATTTTATTCATATGAGTGTCACGTTCCATGTGTTTCTCTATATGAAAGTGCACAACAGTGGTGGCATGAGTGAGACTAACCAAGTGTTGGATGAAAAGTAAATGGAAGCAATCGTAAAATTTAACTAACCTTAATTACTCGAATAAATCCCCTTTGCTTAATTCAATGAGGGTCGTTAATCCCTAGCTGAGAGGTATGGAATACATATGCGATCACGTTCTCAGAACCGTTCACCTGATGCTTCGATGCAGGTGAGCGCGTTCGAGCCCTCTATCTATTTTTTTTAAGTCCCGGGCGATAGCATCTTACCTTTATTAGGTGCGTAACCGGACACCCAAATGAATCTTGAGAATCGGCAACCAAGCTTGTCACCTCAGAATTCCATCGGTCTGGAGGATCCCCACTTGTAATCAGATGCGAGCGTCTCTTTTAGCGACCGCGATCTAGAAAAACTTCATCGAGAAATTATAAGATTTCTACGCGTTATTTTGAACCCTTTACAGATGGTTTTGAAATATATACAAATAAAAATCCTTATTATTCCGCATTCCTTTATTGTTGCACATTTTCCTTTCATGTGACTATTGGTATTTACAATGTTGAACAATAGTATATTGTGCACCGAGAGCGAAAGCGGGCTTTTGCGCGCCGAGTAAAAAGTTGAGCCCCGATGCGAAGCCGAGGGATTTTCAGCTTTATACAAGGCACAAACGCCGTTTTTGCTCGAGGTTCACATACTATTTTGTCCGGCAGCGGAGCAAAAGCTAGCGTTTTCGCTTCACTGTCGGTAAAAATTTATGTATCGTATGCCTGTCATTTGAGGCAGTACAGTGGTTAACAATTGTCAGAACGTCTCTACCGTCGAGGTTGACTATTAGTTGCAATGAGACACAACTACTTTTAACTCACTTCTACCAATTGCCAATATGACGGTGGAGAAGTTCCGTCAATCTTAAACCACTGCGCTTACATACATAAAGAATATTATCAAGTAAAAGAATAAAAAAGGTATTATCGATTTACTTAAATAGGTGTGCACTTGAAAATCTAGGTCATTAATAAATTTTTTTTCCATATCTTGCATAACCTAATCACTTAAAATTGGAGACATAGGGGAACCCATAGGAGTACCAAAAATATGTCTAAAAAAATTCATCAAGTTGGGAATAACTTTCTTCAATTCAAAATTTAATGCCTTTTAAAAATTCTAGCTTAGGTAGCAAAGTACGTTGTTCAATAAGAGACCTCCTCTTACTGATGCTCTCTAGAACTAAAGTCAAACGAATATTAGTGAAGAAAGAAGTAGCATTCAACGAAAACAAGATATAATTTAATCGGACTATTTTGAAAGAAATAATGTCTTCAAAAACTCTTTATTTGCGTGAGTTTGATGTCAAGTGACTTTTTTAATATCTTATCGAAAATTTTGGACACAGCAAATGTAGGTGAATAAATAAGTGAAACAACAGAGGGCATAATGTTCAATCTGGTTTCTGTTTGTTCAGTGACGGGTATTCGATATTTTTCTAGTTTTTATCGATGAAAAATAAAATCATTGTATTTATTCCTACACCTTCTAATTCAGATTTTTCCACAGAATCATAATTGCAATGCCATAATAATGCGAGGTCAGAGAATGGTCTAAGAACAGTCAGAGAGTATTCTCTGACCATTCTCTTAACCGGGTCCGTAGGGCATTCTTATAAGTGGAAGAATGTGCGTATTTTCTGGAAAAAAACTTTTTGATATTAGATGTCTAGACAGTCCATTCTGTATTTAATTTACAAGCAATGGTCTACAGAACATATTGTTTTTCGACGTTAAAATTAATTCAGTTTCATTCTAAGATGTTTAGATAAGAAAAATAATTTTCATTAAATTTGAATTTCGTGACATTAAGTATCATATTTTGAAATATTATTAGATTCCATCCGTTTATACTGAAAGTATGTGCATGTGTAATAGAATACGTAATAGAACTACAAAACGGAAGGCAAACGCTTCGGCCCCTTATGAGGACCCCCTTCAGTGCTATAAATTAAGGATTATATCAACATTTCGGTTGATGATTAAAATAATGACAATAATACAGATAGTACGAAAAATAAAAATCATAATGCTCAAAAATTTATCTCATATGTAGTTTAATGGCAAATATTATGGGATGTTTTAATTTCTCTTACCCTAAGGTTGTTTTTGAACGTACAAGTTACTATCATTAATCATAATCAAAAGAATCAAGCAAATAACGACTCTTAAAGAGTCAAGGGATAAGGTCTTCCATATTCCATAAAATTATTCTCGATTTTTACGGAATCCATTTATCTCCTTTAATTAAAAAAAATTAATTTCCAAGAAAGTTGCCAATTCTGACAATTTATAATTGTATTAAAAGTTTATAGTTATTTCAAATTAGAAGTTTATTAATCTTCATAGCACATTAAACGTAGGTCATGAAGTTTCATTTTTTGATTTATTTTAGGCACACTCTGAAGTTCAGTCATTGGCGGGATGCGCCCGCGAGGGAAAACACGGAGCTCAGCTGGCCGGAGAAGAGATTTCTCCTAGCTAATCGGAAAAGGATCGGGATGTCCTCAGGATCACAACCATAGGCTCGTATTCATCCAACAGTACTGCAGTGGGTACGATTCCAGGACCGGCTCCGCCGATTGGTGTTGGTAAGTTTCTTAGTGATCTTCCTTCTTCCCAATACCTCTATTTATGTTATAATTTTTATTGCTTTCACTTTCAGAAACTGGAGAGCAACCCGCCACGGTGCTGGGTTCCAGGTACCGGTTCTGGAAGCCTTAGAGCACATTCACACACAAAAAATGATGTTTCACATGGATCTTTTTATTTATGAAAAAACTGTTTTTCGAGCGAAGTTTTTCAACTCGGAGTAAAGAGCGGTCTTTTCTACACAAATATGACATTCGGGATTTTTACATCTCATTTTTTATAAACATTTGAATCATAACAAAAATATTTTAATTCAAGCGATTCACGTAACAGAAAACATTTACGGAAAGGTATATAATCAGTTAATCAAAATTCTTTATAACAATGTTTATCGCTAAGTTAAACATTTCTTTAATGTGATTGAATGGCATTCCTGAAATACTGTGACGTTGCTGTTTCCTCTGCCAGGAATCATCGACACTTAACTTCGGCATTTCGCAATGGAAACCTGAAATGTCGCGAAAACAAAAAAAAACACTTAGAAATTCTGGACGCTAGACCTTTCTTGGGCCAGATCTAAATCGACGTAAATCCCCAAATTTGAAATTAAATTGCCACTAAATTGCTACTAAATTGACACAACTAAACCCGCGACTGAATAGCGATATAATCGTGATTTCTAAAAGAAAACTTCAGTTAAAATGAGAAAATTTCCTTTCTTTGAGTGTATTCTCTTTTTCACTCCATTGTTGAGAAGGAAATCCTTGATTATCATCTGGTTCACATTTACCATAAATTCTCGAGGTCATCGATTATGTTTGCTGCACATAAATCATTCGTGAGAGTTCTTAAACAGGAATCTCTCAATAAAGTTTTCCTACCTTCTCCCTGGTGGGTCGCGTAAATCGGAACGTTACTAAATTGGGTATTATTTTGGTAACGATTGGGTAACATTCTGGTAACAAGATCGTGAACTGAATATACGGCGCGAAACCACCACTTAGGATATTGATAATGTATTTTTTTGTTGAAATAGACCTGATAAACTTAACAATGAAAATCGATAATTCCATTTCCTGGTTTTAGAGAATGAAAAAAACACAATGTCGAATTTTCACGGATCGTGAAGGTGGCTCCAAGTTCATTGTTGATAGAATATATGTATTAAAATAAAGTTCTAAGAACAAATAGTAAATAACATCGCTTTGCGTACAAATATCTGATGGTAACTCATTTATCCGCTTTTTCTTACCTTTTCTTTGGTTCTCATTGAGCGCGTTTTAAAATATAAATTTGTTACGTACATTTAACTTACCAACTGTCAAACACTTTATAATAACATGCAATTATTATTACAGTCACGTATCGATTGAAATTGTACAAATGTTTTTTTTACATTTCCGTCCTATTACGAAAAGCAGCAACTGTGTAAAAAAAAGGTAAAAGACATAAATAAAAATAAGATTGAATTAAAACATCAAAAATTTTAAGGGTCAATTATTTAAAAACCAAAAAATGGGAAGCTGGTAATGTTTTCTTACCAGAAGTCCAGAAATGGTCGGCTGCCTTCTTCCTGATGATTAAGGAAGGAATGGACTATGCGGCAGTTATTCAATATGATCGCTTTCTAGACTGCTAAGATCGCCACGTTTCTTCCACAAGGCAATGTCTGGACGATTACGTACGACGAGGTGGTCTGTCTGGATGGTCCTTTCCCAATACAAGAGACAATGTTCATTCTCAAGAACTGGTAGCGGGACGCGTCGGTAGTAAGGCTTCCAATCTTGAAACAGTTTCAGGTTCAAGCCTATTTGTTGGTAAATAATCCCACACAAAATCATTGTGCCTGCGTGTGCATTCTCTTTGAGCCAACATTCTGCAACCATTAGTGATCTGTTCAATGGTTTCATTGGGATTTCAAAATGATCGGCACTTGTTCTCAATGTTGTAATGAAGGATGTGCTTTTGGTAGTTCCTATTGCCAATTACCTTGTCCTGTATGGCCACGAAGAATCCTTCCGTTTCCGGAAATAGTTCGCCTCTACGGAGCCACGAGTTGGAAGCCTCTTTATCCGCGTTTGGTTGATCTTGTACCAGGGAGTGTTGTCCGTGAAGAGATATTTCCCGCAACTCCACAACAAGTTGCTCTGGAGTAGCATGCCTCATGTTATGACAATTGGGATCAGCTAGATGTAAGGTTGTATAGCCATTGTCCTCTCTACATATGTTATTATGGAGAGGAGCATGCCCGATTTCCATACCGATGTCATTGGAAAACTGCAGTGTGACATCAAGAACACTCTGCAGTTTTGTTCCTGAGCTGCCATACAACTTCAGGTCATGTATGTAAAAAAGGTAGATGAGTTGGTATCCACCCTCATCCCTTACAATATTATACCCATAGGACGTTTTATTTAGCAAGAATCTGGTCACCCTTGGTTGCCTACGATCAACATACTTTTCCTTGTCCCCCAAAAAGGATATCGCATGACGAAGAAAGCGGATCATACGAGTGCAGATCTTGTATGACTTAAGGATGACAAATAGATAATCGTGAGGAACTGAGGGAAAAGCTTATTTATATTCAATATACGCCATGTGAAAGTTACGTTGATGTTCTTTGGCTTGCAGCACTGCGATACTATCAATTATGACCAGATCCTTGCAGCCTCGGGAGTTACGGCAGCATCCCTTCTGCTTTTCTCTAAGGATATTATTCAATTCACAATGGGCGTAGATCTTATCAGAGTTTACAGCAGTGTGGAGTTTGTAAATAGTCGGAAAGCAGGCCATCGGTCTAGTCTTAAGGACTGTGAGCATCTGGTTTCTTTGGAAGCATACACGTGATTCCTATCAGCATAAAAGAAGGCGAAAGTTCTGGGTTGTTAACCTTTCAGCTGCGGGGGTGGTCAATATATCGACCACTTAAGAGGCACAAAGTATTCAATGTTTTCAGGTAAAATTTGATGTTTTCCATACGTAAAAAATAGTTTTAAAATTCCTCAAAACATTTTCAACCTTGAAAATCGGTGTTTCAAGGTCAAATTTCATTTCAAGTAGAAGCGAGGATTTCAGAGTGTTTTCCCACGTAATTTAATGGACTGAATATGAAAAAAATACTGAAAAAATCACTGAGGTATTCTTGACCTTGAAAATCTACAGTCAAGGTCACATTTCATTTTTTGCATAAGCAAAAGTTGGAGATGGCTTTCCAGCGTCATTGATGCTCGAAATTGATGTACTAAAACCTTTTCCAAACTCGACTTATACTAGAAATAAAATTTGACTTTAAAATAGAGATTTTCAAGGTCAAGGACGTGTGCGGCAATTTTTTTCCTATTTTTTACGTCTTGAGCGCATCAAACTACATACGAAAACCTTCTAAAAACGTGGCTTATATTAGAAATAAAATTTGACCATGAATTGGCGATTTCCATGGTCAAGGGTGTCTGTGGGAATTTTTTTACTATTTTTTTCATATTCAGCGCGTGAAATTACATAGAAATACCCTCTCAAACCTTCATGACAAATGGGAAAAATTTTTTACATTGCACTTTACGTTGCCTGCAGGGCTGGTCAATATATCGACCAGCAGTCAGGTCGGGAACTCTACCTGAGATATCCAGTGATTTTATGTATAAATTTTGCATTTTATAAGAGGTCGATTTGTACTGAAATTTCACTGCAGCTAAAAGCTTAATGATGTTCTGCATGCACTTGACCAATACTGGGTGCACACATGTCAGGTGTTTGTATAAAAAGTTGGGCATTATGTCTGGTCCAGGTGCTTTTCAGTTTTGCGCCCTCTTCAAAAATCTGCATATATCGAAGGCTGTGCTGTTAGTAGCTTCCATCTCAGAGGTGGTGGATACACGCTGCTTCCAAATTGCTTTTTTTGTTTTACCCCAGATACCTGAGCGATAATGAGCCATATCTTCGACTTGAAGAACCTCAATCTGTTCGTCTTGTAATTGTAATGTACTTAGTTCACACTAGAAGCGCTTCTCATCCACTATGAAGGACTCGTTTTCCTCCTTTCTCGTGCTAGCCTTATTGTATAGCCATAGTCTTGCTTGACTTCGTTTTGAAGATGAATCTTCCATGGCGGATCTTTCCTTGTGTGCGAGCGAATAGTGTTGCAGCGAAGTATTGTTTTTTTTCCAAGCGTTCTGACTACTGCCATGGCAGCACAATAGGTGAGAGTTTGTACCTGGAGAACGGATAATTCCGTATTCAGATACAATGATAAAATCTTGCTGTTCAGATAACCAACTGGTGCCAGCAAGTCCTTAGAAAACTTGAATTTCGAAAAGAATGTCTTGAGCATGGTCCTACCTCTTCGAGTTATTATTAATTTTATTATTACTATTGGTTGGGTGAAAACCCGAAGAGCCTCTGACACTTGGGTAATCGCATTACGTCCCCCTGTAAGCCTTACTCATGATTCTAGAACCCTTTTCATAAGGAAAGGTCACTCTTTTGGCTGATATGTCTGACTAACTAATACAGTGACTGCCCCTGAGTGCAAGACGTTTACCCACGATTACGGCGCAGTGAGAAAGGATGTGAGTTCGTGTCTTATCATCCTCTCCACACGGATGACACAGAGGGCTGCCCACGTGCTCTATCTTGTGTATGTTTCCATAGGAAGAATATAAGCATCGTTCATGTTTTACAATGTCTTGTGAAAAATTGTCATTATTTTTTCAGAAATTTCTTTCAGTCTGTTATTTATGATTTGGTGGTTCAAAAATGAATATTCTTTCATAATTGAAATGTTTTGTTTTGAAATTAGTTGTACGATAATTTGGTAATTTTTAACTTTTTTTGTTTGGGGTGAGTCGATATGTATTACATTTCATTAGTCTATCTGAATATGTTCGTTGTCTGTACTAATCTGTGATAAAGGTGTTTTCATCTTTCCTAATAATTTTCAAATTCAAAAAGTTGATTTGTTTGTTGTGTACTTTTTTATGTGCAAATTATAATCTAGTATTATGTGTTACATGATGTAATTGTATAACGCGTCTCCTTTTCTTCTCGTGTTCGACACTGATCAAAGGAAAAAAAAATCCGGAAATTGATTGTAAGGGGAAAGTTTGAGAGCTGCTTCCGATATTTCAACGAAATTTTTGTCTTTTTTTGTCTTTTTTTGTCTGTCTGCTTGTTTTCTTTAAATCTAACCCGGGAAGAACCAGCTACAAGATCGATTGGCAACTATCGCACGCCAGGGGGGTTCCTGAGTAATTATAATCAGCTTGTCGATGTTTTAAGCCAATTGGTCAGGGTTTTCTAGTGACGCTGTGGGTTATTAGTTGGTTCACGCCGTCTCTCTAGCAAGAAGAGTCACTCGCTTAAACAACAACCGTTGTGCGTGCGTGGGCTCATTGGCTAAAGTAATAAAACTGCGCGACACAAGCGATAAAAATTGAGTCAAAATCATCAAGAGGGACTTCTCCTTTTCGCACCTTAACGAAATCAGGCGCATAATAATTGCTGACGGTGGAGACGTTCCGCCAATCGTGAACCACTGCACTGCCTTCAATGACAGATATACGATATTTTTTTAGTTTTAATCGCTGAAAAATTAAATTATTGTATTTATTCCTACACCTTATAATTCAAATTTTGCCACATAATCATAATTGCAATGCTTTGAATGTTTTTTTACCATTCTTAGCCACTGTAATGCGAGGTCAGAGAATGGTCAGAGTATTTTCTGACCTTTTTTATAGTCTCGACCCACCAGCAATTTTTTCAAGCAGTGTTACAATAGATTTAGAAGCTCCCTTTAACGTCTGCTCGACTGTTTCCTTACCCAATTTCATTGATTTATGTTCGCGCCGAATCGCGTCACTAGCCTTTGCAATTTGATGTAATATATCTGCTTGTTTATGTAAATTCTCATTTCACGAAGACCTCTTGATTCATCTTTGTCTAAAATGATACTAGCTATCCACAGTATTTGTATTCCCTTTTTTATTAATTTATAAATTTATGTAATAATCAAAAACTTTTCCGTATCTAACTTGATCGATTTCATTATCTTTATCAATGAAAATGAAGCCATATTTATCATTTTTCCAGCAAGCTGATCACAGTTCCTTAATTTTGATTAAGGCATATCTGTATTTACATGATCACCATAGATATGTTTAAGGTTCATTTCATCCTGCCTAAAAAGTACTAAAAAATTTAAATTATCACGAATCAAGTGTTTCGGAATTTGCGCGTACGTTTGACACAAATAGAAACAATCAATGAGTCTGTGTCGACCCATTCAAAAAAATGCTCAAATTTTATCTTGTTTATCACACACTACGTCATTTAATACAATTATTGAGTTTGGATGTGCTTCATTTGTTTGAACAACTTCTTCGTGTTCCTTAAATGGGAAATAATCAATTTCATTAACCGTCTGTAGAACATTTTCTAAAAATATGTATTTAAGATAATTCAGAGATTTTTAATAAATATCGATATTATGAAATCTTAACCCGTTTGAATGTATCAGTAAAGTAAGCAAAGCATTTGTTTTCCCAAAGTTTGATGGACCCCAAAAATATCTCGTACACTATTTGGTAATCAATTTCCATTATGACATGTTTTTTTGATAATTTTTCCAAACTTTTTATTTAAATGAAAAAAAGCGTTCGCGCATTGCTGTATCCCCTCTTTTGCCTACTAGGCCACGCGCTCCGTCTGTTATGGAATCCGGGGCCTCAATTATTGATATGTTGGATCTGAAGTGTCCTCCGCTTCAACAATTGATTAATGTTTCAAACAATTTCATTCAGTGTTTTCACCATTTATTTAATTTGAATTAAATACTTTTAAAAAATTGTCTATATAAAAATTATAAGTCAAAAAGTAAGCATAATAATAATTGTCAATTACTTAAAGGATTTGTTTACTTTTTATAAATCACTAACCTATTTTATGTTCAACATTCTAGATTGAAATAAAAATACTATACTAAGTTTGTTCTTAATTTTTTTACCCATCTATAGTATTATTTTTATAGCAAGTTGTTGATGTAGCTGAACTATTTAAATTGAATCAAATACAATATTTAATTTCCTGTCAACAATTTTCTTTTATTACAATAATAATAATCCAAAGCTTTTATAATAATATCTAAAGATTACAAAAAAAGATAATAATACAAAGTTTTTCATAATAATATTAATAATATATATATATATATATATATATATATATATATATCTAAAAGAGTGGAAACGTGGAAAACTTTTCTTAACAGTAACAACGCTTCTAACTGTATTATTATTGTCTTCATGATGAAATATTAATTAAATCATATTGCCTACTACTCGTAATTCTAAGTTACGCAAAGTTGAAAAACGAAATTTAATTGGCTCAGCTTTAAAATTACGTGACAATAAACAAATTTATTCAAGTAGAGTTCTATTTCTACTTGCTTTAACTGTTTCTTTTATTTAGGATTCGAGTTCCTGTAGAGCGGTCGTAAGGACGTCCATTAACGACGGGCATTTTCATGTTGTATCTACTGTTTTTGTTCGTCAGGTCTTACTTTCGTTCCTTAGGTCCTACTTTTGTTCCTTACGTTCTCTGAACAACTCTGACAATATAGGTTACATTTTTCCAATGTGCTTCGTTAGCAAGCAGTCTACGTTTTTGACATGGCTAGTATTCATATACGCAATTTAAAATTTCTCACCGAGTAAGTACTATATTTGTACATATTATTGATTTAACATGTTCTTAGTACACCGAGTCGTCAATTGACAACCTCAATACTTCTCTACAGGCACTCGAAACACTTCAAGACGTGGTGTTCTGCTTACTATTATTCTCACTAATTCTAATTTCATCGGGTTTTCCTGCAAAATTCACACCGTTAATGCTATGTCTATAGCAAAGGTTTCTTAGGAAATATAGAAGTTTTAGTAAATACCCTGGCAAGTGGCGTAAATCGAATTTTTACCAAATTGGGTATCATTTCGGCAACGATTGGGTAACATTCCAATAATATGACAGTATACTGAATCACATTATCAACGTTTCAAGTGTTAATTTTGCGCTATTTGTTAAGTTAACTGTCTTTTTACCGAACTACTACCTTACTTTATTATCGGTGGAGGCGCTGAAGCTATGTCAAGGTCAACTCCACTATTTTGAATGGAACCATGTATTTTTTCGATGACATTATTACCGATTTTAAGACGAATTCAGCTACCTACAACACAAGGTTATTCTAGTCACGCAAAGTATGAAAATAGTCGAAAAGTCGAAACGTATCAGAATCCACTAACCTTGGTTTGGGTCTACCTCATTTGCCCAATAATGCATATTATGCCTATTCACATTTCCTGTATTTGCGAAGTTAGCTTCATGAGAAAAAAGCACATGACTCAAAAATGAGACATCTGTGCGTTTTTTTCTACGAATCCAATTACAGAAATTGAGGCGTTTTAGGAAATGATTGCCGTACAAATCCTGATGTAATGACATACGATACGGATGGAACTTGTGTTGATGTAAGATTCTTAATACAGATCGCTGACTAATTCCACTCTTTTTTTCCATTTGCCTGCTGCTCGCATGTGGATTTAGTGCAGCAAAAGCTAAGATAGCAGCCGCATTATTTTCATTATCGACGTTTGACTTGTGTTTTTTTCACTTTACCGAAGCGACAGAAACGGTCAGCTAATCGCTTAAAAGCCATGGGCAATTTTTGTTGCCTATCCGGATAACGAGCCACACACAAATCTTGGGTGTTTCTGTAATGTTTACGGCATTCCCTCAGCACCATCAACATATCAAAATATTCTTGAAAATGGTTCATTCTCGCTCCGATGTACTCACATTAGAAGGTAATGCGTGACTAACTGATATGTCAACAGAAAATTCTTACTTTCTACCGATTTCAACAATAGCCTATCGATGTGTATTATCATGGGTATCGTAAAAAACGAAAAGAAATGAAAATGATTTTTCGACTATTTTCATACTTTGCGTGACTAGAATGACCTTGTGTTGTAGGTCGCTGAATTCGTCTTAAAATCGCTAATAATGTCATGGAAAAAAAATACATGGTTCCATTTAAAATAGTGGAGTTGACCTTGACGTAGCTTCAGCGCCTCCACTGATAAAAAATAGGTTATATGAATGATATTATACGTATGTTTTTAGTTTCTGACCAAAAATCCAAATAAAAGATTGGGATGTGGACTGCGTGGCGAAGATGAAATTCGAAGTCACGCGTTTTTTCGACGTATTGACTGGGAAAAAATAGAAAATCGCGAAGTTCAACCGCCATTCAAACCAAAAATTGTAAGTATTATTTTCGAATGCAATTTTAATCTTGAAAGTTTTCATTTAATTGAATCACGAAACACTAAAATACCTTTGTAAAATCTTTGCTCAAAATTTTTAATCAAAATTTTCAAAATTAAATCCCTACTAGAATTCTTCACATATATTTAACATATCATAGCCACGAGGCTTTTCATGTAGGTTTTATATGTGATAGTAGACGTAAAAAGTATCATACGTAGAGTAATTTGTATTTACATGAAAATGAGTGTAAGAAATATTTTCAAGGAACATTATGATGACATTTTTATGTGGATTCCTATATAAGTACCATGCAATTATGGACTATATATGAGGGAAACAGATGTATTAACTTTAACCCTAGAAAAAATCTATGAGTCTTGATCGGTGAACATGGGGCAGGAAAGAGTTTTGAATTGAAGGCTGTGTATTGTAACTGCTGTTTTATTCTACTTGAGTATTTTATTAAACTGTAAAAGAGATAGAAAGTAAGAAAATGAAAAACAAATTAAAAACGAAAATTTTCCGAGCGGTCGTTATCAATGATTTTTAAAACTAAACTCGCAAAAACTCGGTCATTTGTTAAAATGTTAATTTGAAAATTTGATCGTACTTCATGTTGACCCTTCTAATGCTAACAACACAAGAAGTTCTATTAAGGAGTCATTCTATTTTGGACCCTCGGAATATAGCTATTTTTGTGAATTTTTTATGAGATTCATTAATAAAGGCATTGTTTTTTTTTATTCACAAAAACGTCAGTCAAACACAACACCTCGAAAAATATGTAGATAGATCTGGCACGTATTCAGTATGACAATGGCTATATTGTAAACCGCAATTTCTAATATACTGGCAAAAATAACAAAATGTCGGACAACAAAAATTGTGTTTTGTCACCGTTTTCTGTTAAAAAAATATAGTAAAAATCAAAATTTTAAGATGATTGTGGTTTGTGACATAGCCATTGTTATATTGAACTTAAAACCACTTTACTTTTCTTTTTCAGATGGCCCATGTTCAAAATTCCTTCAACGCACCAGACCAACTCACTTTTCGAGGCGTTGCGTTTAACTGACGTTTTTGTGTATTAAAAGTGTATAAAATAAATAAAAAAAACATTGTTTAATGTATTTGAAGAGTGTGCTTAATAAGCCTTACAAACTCTATATCAATATCTTTATTAATAATCTCATAAAGAATTCACAAAAATTGCTTTTTCCAATGTTGCAAAGTAGAAAGACCTCTCTAAAACGAATATGCATAAATAATGAATTTTTTTTTAACAAAGTGCGTCAGTTTTTGTGCAATTCAAGCTTGTTCCTCAAAAAATAGTATGAAAAAGTTTTTATTACAAACATCGTAAGTCGATTTTTTTTTAATTACAATTTTTACATTTTTTCAATCTCGATTTATTACGAGATAAACATCATAATATCCATTAACATATTATGAATATGAAATTATTAGGTTATATTGTATGCCAAAATCATGATAAAATCGTACATTTTACGGAATAGATTACTTTATTCTCGAAAACATAATTTTGTTTTTTTAATTGGGCCCTGAGCGTCAGACTATTTTAATTGTATTTCCGATGTTCATAGATCAATGGTTCTGAAAATTTTCCAAGAAGCTTTTTAAAACCTGAGGAACAACTTTATCAAGTTACGATTTTTGTACACGGAGAAAAATAGTTGAAGTAATTCTACTCAACTCTGTCGATTAAACTTGGGACATAAGGACATTTGAACATCTATTAAATCCTAGTCGGGTAAAATCAATTTGATATATACCTAATTCACCCAAATTGAATAACAATAAGCGTTACATAGGGAATAGTAAGGAGTTGAGTAAAATGTTATCGACGACAGGGCACCAACATGCGTCAGTGGGTTAACATGAAATGTATAAGTATATCACCGACGCTTGAGGTGCTTCAGACATTAGTTGGGTAAAATGAGCATCGGGCGTATTATTTGAACTGGCAATGGTATGCTTCTCTCAAATAAAAAAAAAAAATTCTTACCTTGAGCCTACCAATAGTCATCCGGTACATACATAAACAACTTACAAATACATTCACACCATTCAGACGTAGCCAATCACATTTCAAATTACAAATACACTTAATCATATAACCTTACATATATAAACCTAATAATTACACTTATATATAGTACGATACGCTTTCGTCGAATCACGCACACGCTCGCTTACAATGCTGAGATATAAAATTTGGAACTTTCTTATATAGTGACTGCATGAGTTATTCAGAGTTTGTGAGAGTAAGTGCCGTCAATAAAATTTTTTAGCCTTACTCAAGTAAAAATAAATCGACTTTTTTCATAAATGATTAATAAAATATTTTTAAAAATTAATATAATTAATCAATTATTATAACTATGATTATTGATATATATAATATAATTATTAAATTACATTTAGTATACATTTTTATTATAACGACGTCTGAAGTTTAGTGAAACTAAATTTTCAAATGTACATTAAAAAATTGCATTATTATTAAGAAGTATCTTGTATAAAAATATTTAAAAGAAGGTTCCTTTATTTACTGTGTTTTATATTTTCAAAATATGGATTTTACATTTGCGAATTCCAAATTATCATTCTGACTGAGTAATTTATGTGATATTTCATATTTTATGTAATACACTTATCGACTTTTTTTTCTTAAAATTTTCATAATATCAATTTAATTTTAAGAATTTAAGTTTTTGAAATTAAAAATTTGTTATGTGTGCCCAAGGCGCAGATTACTTTCATTCGTTCCTGCGTGAATAAATGTAGCTGTTGGAATAAATCTTACGATTCACGGTTTACTCAACTCTCGATTGAAGGGTAGAGTAGAATGAACGGAAAGCTTTACTATTTTTGTGATTTAATAAAAGATTGGTTTATTATAGTTATACTACGAGTAATAATATATATATTTAAAAATTTTTAATGCACGCTTTCATACTTCACCCTACACTTCTGAATTTTACTCAACTTTGATTCATTTTCGAACATTTAATATATCACAAATAAATACAGTGATACGAAATAACTTCTAACTTGTCCTTATGTCCCAAATTTGATCGGAAGTTGAGTAAAATTACTTCAACTATTTTTCTCCGTGTAATTAATGTCTGATCACGGTCTTAGGGAGGGGCACGTTCAGCGGTCTCGTATGGTGAGGAAATACTGCTCAAAAAGAACAAAATTAAAGATTAAAAATGTGCAGTCTTTTAGTTAGAAAAGTGAAGTGATAGTAATGGGATATTTGTATTACTTCAAAATCTATAATATAAATTTTCAAAATACTGAATGGCCCATATATACCCGATCCTACGCACTCAGAAATACTAAATGATGATACAAAGCAGCTCGCCTTCATCACGATCATTCACTGCAGAGTTACCAATCAGCGAAACCAACTCTTTAATTACAGTGTGTTTTTCAATCTAAGGATTGTTATCTTTTAAAACTCTCAATACGGCTTTGAACTATTCCTGCTTGAGCGTGTCGGATTTCGTGTATAGTGACGAATCTTGTCCGGAGTAAACAATACAAACATTCAAACAATTATTTTTAAAAGACTCTTTTTCAGTACCAGGCCATGAGCTTTAGGTTGTCCCAAAACTTTGTACTTGGAAAATTAGTTGTGGCACTGTATCCTATGGACCTATGTTGCCTATCAACCACTACAGTTTCTCTTGAGTAGATTTCTTAGAAGCTGCAAGGATTCAAAGTTTTTGTATGCTACATGCCTTATTTTTAGATTGTAGCTGATGTAGGAATTGCTCACCCTCATTCATTTATTTTGATTCAAGAATATTCCGGAAGTCAAGAATAAAAGGTTTTGATATGATCTAAACTGCGTTTTTCTCTTTCTTTGAAATCACGTCGTTTTTTCTAAAGTATAGACGAAATTTATTTTAAGGTGAAATCACCAATAGCCGGACATCTAAGGAAATGTCATTCAATTTTTTGTATTAATTGTTCTAAATGTGATGCGGAATCAAGAATTGCCGCGATTATTTAGATGTATGGGTCCTCCCTACTATAACAAAACGTCCAGAGTTCTGTTAAATCTGAATAATCCATTTTAATAATTCTCTCCATTAAATAATGCTCTGGAGCCAATTGCCGGACATGAAAAGTGAATTGATCCAATAGCCGGACAGCGCTGCACCAATACTCGGACAAGAGAATATTATAATTTGACTGATATGGATTTGGTATTTTTTAAGCATAATAAACACTGGAAAATATTTACACAAATATTTTTTAGGTCTACGCTTATAAAAAAAAAAATATTGAAAAGATTTTACAAATAAAATATATTATATTTAGAGCTTGCACTAATTGTCAATCGTTTTTGCCTTATATTCTCAATCGCAATAATAATATCCGTTTTGGTATAAAGTTTTTTAATCTTTTTCTCTGTTACTTTTTCCATTATCCATAATAAAGACACCAAATACATAAAACCCAGAAAATACATATGTTAAAATGAAAATACTTTTTCAAAATATCAGATTTTCAGCAAATCCATAGTTCAAACATTATTTCATTAAAAAATTATTCATTAATAATCATAGTTTATCATTATTATATCGTGACATGTTTCCGTACATATTCCTTGTTACATTGACCCACAGTTATAATTCTGTAATATTTATTTTGGCTTGGGGTCAGCTTAGTTTCTAATTATTTATGTCATAGAGGACATAAAAATTAGGAAGGCAAACGTTTCGGCCACAGATGGGGGCCCTCTTCAGTGCCAATCAGCTTAATTGTAACCTTTAAATATTTATTAACTAATACATGCAATTAAAAAATATATGGTATTTTTTGTTTTTTTGTTTTTTTCTTTGCTTATTAATTAAAAATAGAGTAACATGCAGAGAAACTTATGAGTAAGCGAGTTCCTAGGTGTGAAGAAACCAGGCCGTTCCAAAAACTGTTCCAACAAGTAATCCTCTCCCACAGGAACCGTGAAAAATGCGGCCGCGGAACGCACTCCCTCAAGGGCACATATATAAACACAATTATTTCAAACCAGAAAGAAACAACACACTGGAGAATATAACGTGGATCCTTGGTAAAGCACGCACAGCAAACCACACATATGCACGAGCACCAGAAGTAAAGGACAATGAAATTAAAACAATCAGAACATTGCAATTGAAACGGAAAAATTTATATATTTTCTCAAAAACCACAGAGATGACAGACGGATGTAAGTCTACCACTCTGCCACATGGCTAGAAGAAAACTGATTTGGGAATAAGTCGTATTTAGGAAGACAAGTGTTCAGAGTTTGACGTATATGGAGAGCATTCTCCATGATAGGTCAGGTTCCAACACCAAGGGTTATACACAGTCAAAATTTACTTTAATGTCCTTAATGTTCTTAGAAAAAAGTCAAATTATATTTTATTATGTTCTTTTCTGTAAAAGTAATGTAGATGTTTGAACCAAATTTTCATTATCTGGCATGTCAAAAATTAATTTAATGTTCTTGTTAGAAACATAAACTTAACACTAAGGTTAGATTTCATTTTCGGCTATAAACCACATATAGAGAAAATATATAACATATGTTTTACTTACCGGATCTCAAGTTAATGACACGATCACTTTCATTCCATTAGAAAAACTTATTATAATTTAAGTAAACTTTGATAAACTTTTAAAATGTATCTTTCCGGAACGCTGCAAGCATGTCAATCTTAGATTCACTTAGATTTCGATGAGAGAGAAAAAGTGATCACATAACCTTTATATATAGACGCGCGCACTTCATGCTTCAATATCGAAACTATTGAATCTGAATATCAAATGTTACTTCTCGGCAAAATCTTATATATTGAAAAAAAAAAAATTTTAATATTGCGTGTCAATATCTAGATATTATGGATGAATATTTCCTATTTGAATATCTACCTTTCAATATCCATTTTTCTCCGTGTACACAGTGAAACCAAGTATGAACTTTTTAAGAACCTTTCAATGGAGTTCACGACAGCCCATTCATTTATTAAAAATGAAAGTGTCAAACACGCAGTTGAAATAAATGAAAAAATTTAACACTTTATTCCAACCTATAAAATGACAGATTCAAAGTCTAATCTACAAATTTGATTTAGTTACTATCGTTTTCATTGCTTACTCTTCTTGCTTTAATTATCGCGCGATTTCTCCGGACTCGTCCAGTGCTCTTTATTTTGGGCATTTTAATTAGCACGCACAGAAATTAAACACATACACTATCGAACATAATCATTAATATCTTTGGCATAATTTAAAGAACCCGGGTTTAAGATTGGAGGCGATCTAAAAACACAAGCACAGACAAAGTAGGTGGCGCTGTAACCGCAACTATTAAACAAGTATCCACGTTGGCTCCATGCCACATCCAAGACATTCGCCATGTTGTAGCCAAATAATAATTTTCCAAGTTGGGGCCAAACTTGTAATAGGGCAAAAATTTGGCAATTTCCACACGGGTGGCCAAGTAATGCGCGAGTTCAATGGACCTCAGGGCTGATATAAATACCTAAGTGGTCTCGTAATACGCGAGTTAAACGAAGTCTGTCCTGAAATGAGTGGCCAAGTAATGCGCGAATTCTTAGGAGTATAAGAATATTTATAAAGTGGCCAAGTAATACGCGAGATTTCCGGACCCTGACTTTAGGTAAGGTGGCCAAGTAATACGCGAATTCTTAGGAGTATGAGAATTTTTATCAGGTGGCCAACTAATAAGCGAGATTTCCAGACTCTGACTTAAAGTAAGGTGGCCAAGTAATGCGCGAGTTCTTAGGAGTATAAGAATTTTTATAAGTGGCCTCATAATACGCGAGTTAAACGAAGTCTGTCCTGCAAAGAGTGGCCAAGTAATGCGCGAATTCTTAGGAGTATAAGAATTATTATAAAGTGGCCAAGTAATACGCGAGATTTCCGGAATCTGACTTTAAGTAAGGTGG
Source organism: Diplolepis rosae (assembly GCA_030998225.1). Lineage (NCBI taxonomy): Eukaryota > Metazoa > Arthropoda > Insecta > Hymenoptera > Diplolepididae > Diplolepis > Diplolepis rosae. The sequence goes on from JAPYXD010000428.1 coordinate 1,654,527, forward strand.
CCAAGTAATGCGCGAGTTCAATGGACCTCAGGACTGATATAAATACCTAAGTGGCCTCGTAATACGCGAGTTGAACGAAGTCTGTCCTGCAAAGAGTGGCCAAGTAATGCCAAGTAATACGCGAGATTTCCGGAATCTGACTTTAAGTAAGGTGGCCAAGTAATGCGCGAGTTCAATGGACCTCAGGACTGATATAAATACCTAAGTGGCCTCGTAATACGCGAGTTGAACGAAGTCTGTCCTGAAATGAGTGGCCAAGTAATGCGCGAATTCTTAGGAGTATAAGAATATTTATAAAGTGGCCAAGTAATACGCGAGATTTCCGGACCCTGACTTTAAGTAAGGTGGCCAAGTAATGCGCGAATTCTTAGGAGTATGGGAATATTTTTAAAGTGGCCAACTAATGCGCGAATTCTTAGGAGTATAAGAATTTTTATAAAGTGGCCAAGCAATACGCGAATTAAACGAAGTCTGTATTGAAAAGAGTGGTCAAGTAATGCGCGAATTCATAGAAGTATAAGAATTGTCATAAAGTGGCCAACTAATGCGCGAGATTTCCGGACTCTGAATTTAAGTAAGGTGGCCAAGTAATGCGCGAGTTCAATGGACCTCAGGACTTATATAAATACCTAAGTGGCCTCGTAATACGCGAGTTAAACGAAGTCGGTCCTGAAAAGAGTGGCCAAGAAATGCGAGAATTCATAGGAGTATAAGAATTGTTATAAAGTGGCCAACTAATACACGAGATTTCCGGACTCTGACTTAAAGTAAGGTGGCCAAGTAATGCACGAATTCATAGGAGTATAAGAATTTTTATAAAGTGGCCAAGTAATGGGCGAGATTTCCGTACTCTGACTTTAAGTAAGGTGGCCAAGTAATGCCCGAATTCTTGGGAGTATGATAATTTTTATAAAGTGGCCAAGTAATACATGAGATTTCCGGACTCTGACTGGAAGTAAGGTGACCAAGTAATGCGCGAATTCATAGGAGTATAAGAATTTTTATAAGTGGCCAACTAATACGCGTGATTTCTGGACTCTGACTTAAAGTAAGGTGATCAGGTAATGCGAGAATTCAATAGACCTCAGGACTGATGTAAAAACATAAGTGGCCTCGTAATACGCGAGTTAAGCAAAGTCTGTCCTGAAAAGAGTGTCCAAGTAATGCGCGAATTCTTAGGAGTGTAAGAATTTTTATAAAGTGGCCAAGTAATACGCGCGATTTCCGGACTCTGACTTAAGGTAAGGTGGCCAAGTAATGCGCGAATTCATAGGAGAATAAGAATATTCATAAAGTGGCCAAGTAATACGCGAGATTTCTGGACTCTGACTTAAAGTAAGGTGATCAAGTAATGCGCGAATTCAATAGACCTCAGGACTGATGTAAAAACATAAGTGGCCTCGTAATACGCGAGTTAAGCAAAGTCTGTCCTGAAAAGAGTGTCCAAGTAATACGCGAGATTTCCGGACTCTGACTTAAGGTAAGGTGGCCAAGTAATGCGCGAATTCATAGGAGAATAAGAATTTTTATAAAGTGGCCAAGTAATACATGAGATTTCCGGACTCTGACTTAAAGTAAGGTGACCAAGTAATGCGCGAATTCATAGGAGTATAAGAATTTTTATAAAGTGGCCAAGTAATGGGCGAATTCTTGGGAGTATGATAATTTTTATAAAGTGGCCAAGTAATACATGAGATTTCCGGAATCTGACTTAAAGTAAGGTGACCAAGTAATGCGCGAATTCTTAGGAGTATAAGAATTTTTATAAGTGGCCAACTAATACGCGAGATTTCCGGAATCTGACTTAAAGTAAGGTGACCAAGTAATGCGCGAATTCAATAGACCTCAGGACTGATGTAAAAACATAAGTGGCCTCGTAATACGCGAGTTAAGCAAAGTCTGTCCTGAAAAGAGTGTCCAAGTAATGCGCGAATTCTTAGGAGTGTAGGAATTTTTATAAAGTGGCCAAGTAATACGCGAGATTTCCGGACTCTGACTTTAAGTAAGGTGTCCAAGTAATGCCCGAATTCTTGGGAGTATTATAACTTTTATAAAGTAGCTAACTAATACGCGAGATTTCCGGACCCTGACTTTAAGTAACGTGGCCAAGTAATGCGCGAATTCTTGGGAGTATGATAATTTTTATAAAGTGGCCAAGTAATACGCGAGATTTCCGCACTCGGACTTACAGTAACGTGGCCAAGAATTTTGCGTGTTCTTAGGAGTATAAGAATTTTTATAAAGTGTCCAAGTAATACGCGAGATTTCCGGAATCTGACTTTAAGTAAGGTGATCAAGTAATGCACGAGTTCAATGGACCTCAGGTTTGATATAAATACATAGGTGGCCTCGTAATACGCGATTTAAACGAAGTCTGTCCTGAAAAAAGTGGCCAAGTAATGCGCGAATTCTTAGGAGTATGATAATTTTTACAAAGTTGCCAAGTAATACATGCGATATTCGTACTCTGACTTTAAGTAAGATGGCCAAGTAATGCGCGAATTCTTAAGAGTGTAAGAATTTTTATATAGTGGCCAAGTAATACGCGAGATTTCCGGACTCTGACTTTAAGTTAGGTGGCCAAGTAATGCACGAATTCTTAGGAGTATGAGAATTTTTATAAACTGGCCAACTAATACGCGAGATTTCCGGACCCTGACTTTAAGTAAGGTGTCCAAGTAATGCACGAATTCTTAGCAGTATAAGAATTTTTATAAAGTGGCTTACTAATACGCGAGATTTCCGGACCCTGACTTTAAGTAGGGTGCCCAAGTAATGCGCGAATTATTAGTAGTATGAGAATTTTTATAAAGTGGCCTACTAATACGCGAGATTTCCGGACCCTGACTTTAAGTAACGTGGCCAAGTAATACGCGAATTCTTAGCAGTATGAGAATTTTTATAAAGTGTCCAACTAATACGCGAGATTTCCGTACCCTGACTTTAAGTAAGGTGGCCAAGTAATGCCCGAGTTCTTAGGAGTATAAAAATTTTTATAAAGTGGCCAAGTCATAAGCGAGATTTCCGGTCTCTGACTTTAAGTAAGGTGGCCAAGTAATGCGCGAGTTCTTAGTAGTATGAGAATTTTTATAAAGTGGCCTACTAATACGCGAGATTTCCGGACCCTGACTTTAAGTAGGGTGCCCAAGTACTGCGCGAATTATTAGTAGTATGAGAATTTTTATAAAGTGGCCTACTAATACGCGAGATTTCCGGACCCTGACTTTAAGTAAGGTGGCCAAGTAATGCGCGAATTATTAGTAGTATGAGAATTTTTATAAAGTGGCCTACTAATACGCGAGATTTCCGGACCCTGACTTTAAGTAAGGTGGCCAAGTAATGCACGAATTCTTAGGAGTATGAGAATTTTTATAAACTGGTCAACTTATACGCGAGATTTCCGGACCCTGACTTTAAGTAAGGTGTCCAAGTAATGCACGAATTCTTAGCAGTATAAGAATTTTTATAAACTGGCCAACTAATACGCGAGATTTCCGGACCCTGACTTTAAGTTAGGTGCCCAAGTAATGCGCGAATTATTAGGAGTATGAGAATTTTTATAAAGTGGCCTACTAATACGCGAGATTTCCGGACCCTGACTTTAAGTAACGTGGCCAAGTAATGCGCGAATTCTTAGCAGTATGAGAATTTTTATAAAGTGGCCAAGTAATAAGCGAGATTTCCGGACCCTGACTTTAAGTTAGGTGCCCAAGTAATGCGCGAATTCTTAGGAGTATGGGAATATTTTTAAAGTGGCCAACTAATGCGCGAATTCTTAGGAGTATAAGAATTTTTATAAAGTGGCCAAGCAATACGCGAATTAAACGAAGTCTGTATTGAAAAGAGTGGTCAAGTAATGCGCGAATTCATAGAAGTATAAGAATTGTCATAAAGTGGCCAACTAATGCGCGAGATTTCCGGACTCTGAATTTAAGTAAGGTGGCCAAGTAATGCGCGAGTTCAATGGACCTCAGGACTTATATAAATACCTAAGTGGCCTCGTAATACGCGAGTTAAACGAAGTCGGTCCTGAAAAGAGTGGCCAAGAAATGCGAGAATTCATAGGAGTATAAGAATTGTTATAAAGTGGCCAACTAATACACGAGATTTCCGGACTCTGACTTAAAGTAAGGTGGCCAAGTAATGCACGAATTCATAGGAGTATAAGAATTTTTATAAAGTGGCCAAGTAATGGGCGAGATTTCCGTACTCTGACTTTAAGTAAGGTGGCCAAGTAATGCCCGAATTCTTGGGAGTATGATAATTTTTATAAAGTGGCCAAGTAATACATGAGATTTCCGGACTCTGACTGGAAGTAAGGTGACCAAGTAATGCGCGAATTCATAGGAGTATAAGAATTTTTATAAGTGGCCAACTAATACGCGTGATTTCTGGACTCTGACTTAAAGTAAGGTGATCAGGTAATGCGAGAATTCAATAGACCTCAGGACTGATGTAAAAACATAAGTGGCCTCGTAATACGCGAGTTAAGCAAAGTCTGTCCTGAAAAGAGTGTCCAAGTAATGCGCGAATTCTTAGGAGTGTAAGAATTTTTATAAAGTGGCCAAGTAATACGCGCGATTTCCGGACTCTGACTTAAGGTAAGGTGGCCAAGTAATGCGCGAATTCATAGGAGAATAAGAATATTCATAAAGTGGCCAAGTAATACGCGAGATTTCTGGACTCTGACTTAAAGTAAGGTGATCAAGTAATGCGCGAATTCAATAGACCTCAGGACTGATGTAAAAACATAAGTGGCCTCGTAATACGCGAGTTAAGCAAAGTCTGTCCTGAAAAGAGTGTCCAAGTAATACGCGAGATTTCCGGACTCTGACTTAAGGTAAGGTGGCCAAGTAATGCGCGAATTCATAGGAGAATAAGAATTTTTATAAAGTGGCCAAGTAATGGGCGAGATTTCCGGACTCTGACTTAAAGTAAGGTGACCAAGTAATGCGCGAATTCATAGGAGTATAAGAATTTTTATAAAGTGGCCAAGTAATGGGCGAATTCTTGGGAGTATGATAATTTTTATAAAGTGGCCAAGTAATACATGAGATTTCCGGAATCTGACTTAAAGTAAGGTGACCAAGTAATACGCGAGTTCTTAGGAGTATAAGAATTTTTATAAGTGGCCAACTAATACGCGAGATTTCTGGACTCTGACTTAAAGTAAGGTGATCAAGTAATGCGCGAATTCAATAGACCTCAGGACTGATGTAAAAACATAAGTGGCCTCGTAATACGCGAGTTAAGCAAAGTCTGTCCTGAAAAGAGTGTCCAAGTAATGCGCGAATTCTTAGGAGTGTAGGAATTTTTATAAAGTGGCCAAGTAATACGCGAGATTTCCGGACTCTGACTTTAAGTAAGGTGTCCAAGTAATGCCCGAATTCTTGGGAGTATTATAACTTTTATAAAGTAGCTAACTAATACGCGAGATTTCCGGACCCTGACTTTAAGTAACGTGGCCAAGTAATGCGCGAATTCTTGGGAGTATGATAATTTTTATAAAGTGGCCAAGTAATACGCGAGATTTCCGCACTCGGACTTACAGTAACGTGGCCAAGAATTTTGCGTGTTCTTAGGAGTATAAGAATTTTTATAAAGTGTCCAAGTAATACGCGAGATTTCCGGAATCTGACTTTAAGTAAGGTGATCAAGTAATGCACGAGTTCAATGGACCTCAGGTTTGATATAAATACATAGGTGGCCTCGTAATACGCGATTTAAACGAAGTCTGTCCTGAAAAAAGTGGCCAAGTAATGCGCGAATTCTTAGGAGTATGATAATTTTTACAAAGTTGCCAAGTAATACATGCGATATTCGTACTCTGACTTTAAGTAAGATGGCCAAGTAATGCGCGAATTCTTAAGAGTGTAAGAATTTTTATATAGTGGCCAAGTAATACGCGAGATTTCCGGACTCTGACTTTAAGTTAGGTGGCCAAGTAATGCACGAATTCTTAGGAGTATGAGAATTTTTATAAACTGGCCAACTAATACGCGAGATTTCCGTACCCTGACTTTAAGTAAGGTGTCCAAGTAATGCACGAATTCTTAGCAGTATAAGAATTTTTATAAAGTGGCTTACTAATACGCGAGATTTCCGGACCCTGACTTTAAGTAGGGTGCCCAAGTAATGCGCGAATTATTAGGAGTATGAGAATTTTTATAAAGTGGCCTACTAATACGCGAGATTTCCGGACCCTGACTTTAAGTAACGTGGCCAAGTAATACGCGAATTCTTAGCAGTATGAGAATTTTTATAAAGTGTCCAACTAATACGCGAGATTTTCGTACCCTGACTTTAAGTAAGGTGGCCAAGTAATGCCCGAGTTCTTAGGAGTATAAGAATTTTTATAAAGTGGCCAAGTCATAAGCGAGATTTCCGGTCTCTGACTTTAAGTAAGGTGGCCAAGTAATGCGCGAGTTCTTAGGAGTATGAGAATTTTTATAAAGTGGCCTACTAATACGCGAGATTTCCGGACCCTGACTTTAAGTAGGGTGCCCAAGTACTGCGCGAATTATTAGTAGTATGAGAATTTTTATAAAGTGGCCTACTAATACGCGAGATTTCCGGACCCTGACTTTAAGTAAGGTGGCCAAGTAATGCGCGAATTATTAGTAGTATGAGAATTTTTATAAAGTGGCCTACTAATACGCGAGATTTCCGGACCCTGACTTTAAGTAAGGTGGCCAAGTAATGCACGAATTCTTAGGAGTATGAGAATTTTTATAAACTGGTCAACTTATACGCGAGATTTCCGGACCCTGACTTTAAGTAAGGTGTCCAAGTAATGCACGAATTCTTAGCAGTATAAGAATTTTGATAAACTGGCCAACTAATACGCGAGATTTCCGGACCCTGACTTTAAGTTAGGTGCTTAAGTAATGCGCGAATTATTAGGAGTATGAGAATTTTTATAAAGTGGCCTACTAATACGCGAGATTTCCGGACCCTGACTTTAAGTAACGTGGCCAAGTAATGCGCGAATTCTTAGCAGTATGAGAATTTTTATAAAGTGTCCAACTAATACGCTATATTTCCGTACCCTGACTTTAAGTAAGGTGGCCAAGTAATGCCCGAGTTCTTAGGAGTATAAGAATTTTTATAAAGTGGCCAAGTCATAAGCGAGATTTCCGGTCTCTGACTTTAAGTAAGGTGGCCAAGTAATGCGCGAGTTCTTAGGAGTATAAGAATTTTTATAAAGTGGCCTACTAATACGCGAGATTTCCGGACCCTGACTTTAAGTAACGTGGCCAAGTAATGCGCGAATTCTTAGCAGTATAAGAATTTTTATAAAGTGGCCTACTAATACGCGAGATTTCCGGACCCTGACTTTAAGTAAGGTGGCCAAGTAATGCACGAATTCTTAGGAGTATGAGAATTTTTATAAAGTGGCCTACTAATACGCGAGATTTCCGGACCCTGACTTTAAGTAAGGTGGCCAAGTAATGCACGAATTCTTAGGAGTATAAGAATTTTTATAAAGTGGCCAAGTCATAAGCGAGATTTCCGGTCTCTGACTTTAAGTAAGGTGGCCAAGTAATGCGCGAGTTCTTAGGAGTATGAGAATTTTTATAAAGTGGCCTACTAATACGCGAGATTTCCGGACCCTGACTTTAAGTAGGGTGCCCAAGTAATGCGCGAATTATTAGGAGTATGAGAATTTTTATAAAGTGGCCTACTAATACGCGAGATTTCCGGACCCTGACTTTAAGTAAGGTGGCCAAGTAATGCGCGAATTATTAGGAGTATGAGAATTTTTATAAAGTGGCCAACTAATACGCGAGATTTCCGGACCCTGACTTTAAGTAAGGTGGCCAAGTAATGCACGAATTCTTAGCAGTATAAGAATTTTTATAAAGTGGCCTACTAATACGCGAGATTTCCGGACCCTGACTTTAAGTAACGTGGCCAAGTAATGCGCGAATTCTTAGCAGTATAAGAATTTTTATAAAGTGGCCTACTAATACGCGAGATTTCCGGACCCTGACTTTAAGTAAGGTGGCCAAGTAATGCACGAATTCTTAGGAGTATGAGAATTTTTATAAACTGGCCAACTAATACGCGAGATTTCCGGACCCTGACTTTAAGTAAGGTGTCCAAGTAATGCACTAATTCTTAGCAGTATAAAAATGTTTATAAAGTGGCCAAGTCATAAGCGAGATTTCCGGTCTCTGACTTTAAGTAAGGTGGCCAAGTAATGCGCGAGTTCTTAGGAGTATGAGAATTTTTATAAAGTGGCCTACTAATACGCGAGATTTCCGGACCCTGACTTTAAGTAGGGTGCCCAAGTAATGCGCGAATTCTTAGCAGTATAAGAATTTTTATAAAGTGGCCTACTAATACGCGAGATTTCCGGACCCTGACTTTAAGTAAAGTGGCCAAGTAATGCACGAATTCTTTGGAGTATGAGAATTTGCCTACTAATACGCGAGATTTCCGGACCCTGACTTTAAGTAAGGTGGCCAAGTAATGCACGAATTCTTAGGAGTATGAGAATTTTTATAAACTGGCCAACTTATACGCGAGATTTCCGGACCCTGACTTTAAGTAAGGTGTCCAAGTAATGAACGAATTCTTAGCAGTATAAGAATTTTGATAAACTGGCCAACTAATACGCGAGATTTCCGGACCCTGACTTTAAGTTAGGTGCTTAAGTAATGCGCGAATTATTAGGAGTATGAGAATTTTTATAAAGTGGCCTACTAATACGCGAGATTTCCGGACCCTGACTTTAAGTAACGTGGCCAAGTAATGCGCGAATTCTTAGCAGTATGAGAATTTTTATAAAGTGTCCAACTAATACGCGATATTTCCGTACCCTGACTTTAAGTAAGGTGGCCAAGTAATGCCCGAGTTCTTAGGAGTATAAGAATTTTTATAAAGTGGCCAAGTCATAAGCGAGATTTCCGGTCTCTGACTTTAAGTAAGGTGGCCAAGTAATGCGCGAGTTCTTAGGAGTATAAGAATTTTTATAAAGTGGCCTACTAATACGCGAGATTTCCGGACCCTGACTTTAAGTAACGTGGGCAAGTAATGCGCGAATTCTTAGCAGTATAAGAATTTTTATAAAGTGGCCTACTAATACGCGAGATTTCCGGACCCTGACTTTAAGTAAGGTGGCCAAGTAATGCACGAATTCTTAGGAGTATGAGAATTTTTATAAACTGGCCAAGTAATACATGCGATATTCGTACTCTGACTTTAAGTAAGATGGCCAAGTAATGCGCGAATTCTTAGGAGTGTAAGAATTTTTATATAGTGGCCAAGTAATACGCGAGATTTCCGGACTCTGACTTTAAGTTAGGTGGCCAAGTAATGCACGAATTCTTAGGAGTATGAGAATTTTTATAAACTGGCCAACTTATACGCGAGATTTCCGGACTCTGACTTTAAGTAAGGTGTCCAAGTAATGAACGAATTCTTAGCAGTATAAGAATTTTTATAAAGTGGCTTACTAATACGCGAGATTTCCGGACCCTGACTTTAAGTAGGGTGCCCAAGTAATGCGCGAATTTTTAGCAGTATAAGAATTTTTATAAAGTGGCCTACTAATACGCGAGATTTCCGGACCCTGACTTTAAGTAACGTGGCCAAGTAATGCGCGAATTCTTAGCAGTATGAGAATTTTTATAAAGTGTCCAACTAATACGCGAGATTTTCGTACCCTGACTTTAAGTAAGGTGGCCAAGTAATGCACGAATTCTTAGGAGTATGAGAATTTTTATAAACTGGCCAACTTATACGCGAGATTTCCGGACCCTGACTTTAAGTAAGGTGTCCAAGTAATGAACGAATTCTTTGTAGTATGAGAATTTTTATAAAGTGGCCTACTAATACGCGAGATTTCCGGACCCTGACTTTAAGTAGGGTGCCCAAGTACTGCGCGAATTATTAGTAGTATGAGAATTTTTATAAAGTGGCCTACTAATACGCGAGATTTCCGGACCCTGACTTTAAGTAAGGTCGCCAAGTAATGCGCGAATTATTAGTAGTATGAGAATTTTTATAAAGTGGCCTACTAATACGCGAGATTTCCGGACCCTGACTTTAAGTAAGGTGGCCAAGTAATGCACGAATTCTTAGGAGTATGAGAATTTTTATAAACTGGCCAACTTATACGCGAGATTTCCGGACCCTGACTTTAAGTAAGGTGTCCAAGTAATGCACGAATTCTTAGCAGTATAAGAATTTTGATAAACTGGCCAACTAATACGCGAGATTTCCGGACCCTGACTTTAAGTTAGGTGCTTAAGTAATGCGCGAATTATTAGGAGTATGAGAATTTTTATAAAGTGGCCTACTAATACGCGAGATTTCCGGACCCTGACTTTAAGTAACGTGGCCAAGTAATGCGCGAATTCTTAGCAGTATGAGAATTTTTATAAAGTGTCCAACTAATACGCGAGATTTCCGTACCCTGACTTTAAGTAAGGTGGCCAAGTAATGCCCGAGTTCTTAGGAGTATAAAAATTTTTATAAAGTGGCCAAGTCATAAGCGAGATTTCCGGTCTCTGACTTTAAGTAAGGTGGCCAAGTAATGCGCGAGTTCTTAGGAGTATAAGAATTTTTATAAACTGGCCTACTAATACGCGAGATTTCCGGACCCTGACTTTAAGTAACGTGGGCAAGTAATGCGCGAATTCTTAGCAGTATAAGAATTTTTATAAAGTGGCCTACTAATACGCGAGATTTCCGGACCCTGACTTTAAGTAAGGTGGCCAAGTAATGCACGAATTCTTAGGAGTATGAGAATTTTTATAAACTGGCCAACTAATACGCGAGATTTCCGTACCCTGACTTTAAGTAAGGTGTCCAAGTAATGCACTAATTCTTAGCAGTATAAGAATTTTTATAAAGTGGCTTACTAATACGCGAGATTTCCGGACCCTGACTTTAAGTAGGGTGCCCAAGTAATGCGCGAATTATTAGGAGTATGAGAATTTTTATAAAGTGGCCTACTAATACGCGAGATTTCCGGACCCTGACTTTAAGTAAGGTGGCCAAGTAATGCACGAATTCTTAGGAGTATGAGAATTTTTATAAACTGGCCAACTTATACGCGAGATTTCCGGACCCTGACTTTAAGTAAGGTGGCCAAGTAATGCCCGAGTTCTTAGCAGTATAAGAATTTTTATAAAGTGGCTTACTAATACGCGAGATTTCCGGACCCTGACTTTAAGTAACGTGGGCAAGTAATGCGCGAATTCTTAGCAGTATAAGAATTTTTATAAAGTGGCCTACTAATACGCGAGATTTCCGGACCCTGACTTTAAGTAAGGTGTCCAAGTAATGCGCGAATTATTAGGAGTATGAGAATTTTTATAAAGTGGCCTACTAATACGCGAGATTTCCGGACCCTGACTTTAAGTAAGGTGGCCAAGTAATGCACGAATTCTTAGGAGTATGAGAATTTTTATAAACTGGCCAACTTATACGCGAGATTTCCGGACCCTGACTTTAAGTAAGGTGGCCAAGTAATGCACGAATTCTTAGGAGTATGAGAATTTTTATAAACTGGCCAACTTATACGCGAGATTTCCGGACCCTGACTTTAAGTAAGGTGTCCAAGGAATGCGCGAATTATTATGAGTATGAGAATTTTTATAAAGTGGCCTACTAATACGCGAGATTTCCGGACCCTGACTTTAAGTAAGGTGTCCAAGGAATGCGCGAATTATTAGGAGTATGAGAATTTTTTATAAAGTGGCCTACTAATACGCGAGATTTCCGGACCCTGACTTTAAGTAAGGTGGCCAAGTAATGCACGAATTCTTAGGAGTATGAGAATTTTTATAAACTGGCCAACTTATACGCGAGATTTCCGGACCCTGACTTTAAGTAAGGTGTCCAAGGAATGCGCGAATTATTATGAGTATGAGAATTTTTATAAAGTGGCCTACTAATACGCGAGATTTCCGGACCCTGACTTTAAGTAAGGTGTCCAAGGAATGCGCGAATTATTAGGAGTATGAGAATTTTTATAAAGTGGCCTACTAATACGCGAGATTTCCGGACCCTGACTTTAAGTAACGTGGCCAAGTAATGCGCGAATTCTTAGCAGTATGAGAATTTTTATTAAGTGTCCAACTAATACGCGAGATTTCCGTACCCTGACTTTAAGTAAGGTGGCCAAGTAATGCCCGAGTTCTTAGGAGTATAAAAATTTTTATAAAGTGGCCAAGTCATAAGCGAGATTTCCGGTCTCTGACTTTAAGTAAGCAGGCCAAGTAATGCGTGAGTTCTTAGGAGTATAAGAATTTTTATAAACTGGCCTACTAATACGCGAGATTTCCGGACCCTGACTTTAAGTAACGTGGGCAAGTAATGCGCGAATTCTTAGCAGTATAAGAATTTTTATAAAGTGGCCTACTAATACGCGAGATTTTCGGACCCTGACATTAAGTAAGGTGTCCAAGTAATGCGCGAATTATTAGGAGTATGAGAATTTTTATAAAGTGTCCAACTAATACGCGAGATTTCCGTACCCTGACTTTAAGTAAGGTGTCCAAGTAATGCACGAGTTCTTAGCAGTATAAGAATTTTTATAAAGTGGCCTACTAATACGCGAGATTTCCGGACCCTGACTTTAAGTAAGGTGTCCAAGTAATGCACGAATTCTTAGCAGTATAAGAATTTTTATAAAGTGGCCTACTAATACGCGAGATTTCCGGACCCTGACTTTAAGTAACGTGGGCAAGTAATGCGCGAATTCTTAGCAGTATAAGAATTTTTATAAAGTGGCTTACTAATACGCGAGATTTCCGGACCCTGACTTTAAGTAAGGTGGCCAAGTAATGCGCGAATTCTTAGGAGTATGAGAATTTTTATAAAGTGGCCTACTAATACGCGAGATTTCCGGACCCTGACTTTAAGTAAGGTGGCCAAGTAATGCGCGAATTATTAGGAGTATGAGAATTTTTATAAAGTGGCCTACTAATACGCGAGATTTCCGGACCCTGACTTTAAGTAAGGTGGCCAAGTAATGCACGAATTCTTAGGAGTATGAGAATTTTTATAAACTGGCCAACTTATACGCGAGATTTCCGGACCCTGACTTTAAGTAAGGTGTCCAAGTAATGCACGAATTCTTAGCAGTATAAGAATTTTGATAAACTGGCCAACTAATACGCGAGATTTCCGGACCCTGACTTTAAGTTAGGTGCTTAAGTAATGCGCGAATTATTAGGAGTATGAGAATTTTTATAAAGTGGCCTACTAATACGCGAGATTTCCGGACCCTGACTTTAAGTAACGTGGCCAAGTAATGCGCGAATTCTTAGCAGTATGAGAATTTTTATAAAGTGTCCAACTAATACGCGAGATTTCCGTACCCTGACTTTAAGTAAGGTGGCCAAGTAATGCCCGAGTTCTTAGGAGTATAAGAATTTTTATAAAGTGGCCAAGTCATAAGCGAGATTTCCGGTCTCTGACTTTAAGTAAGGTGGCCAAGTAATGCGCGAGTTCTTAGGAGTATGAGAATTTTTATAAAGTGGCCAACTAATACGCGAGATTTCCGGACTCTGACTTTAAGTAAGGTGTCCAAGTAATGCACGAATTCTTAGCAGTATAAGAATTTTTATAAAGTGGCTTACTAATACGCGAGATTTCCGGACCCTGACTTTAAGTAGGGTGCCCAAGTAATGCGCGAATTATTAGGAGTATGAGAATTTTTATAAAGTGGCCTACTAATACGCGAGATTTCCGGACCCTGACTTTAAGTAAGGTGGCCAAGTAATGCACGAATTCTTAGGAGTATGAGAATTTTTATAAACTGGCCAACTTATACGCGAGATTTCCGGACCCTGACTTTAAGTAAGGTGGCCAAGTAATGCGCGAATTCTTAGCAGTATAAGAATTTTTATAAAGTGGCTTACTAATACGCGAGATTTCCGGACCCTGACTTTAAGTAACGTGGCCAAGTAATGCGCGAATTCTTAGCAGTATAAGAATTTTTATAAAGTGGCCTACTAATACGCGAGATTTCCGGACCCTGACTTTAAGTAACGTGGCCAAGTAATGCGCGAATTCTTAGCAGTATAAGAATTTTTATAAAGTGGCCTACTAATACGCGAGATTTCCGGACCCTGACTTTAAGTAAGGTGGCCAAGTAATGCACGAATTCTTAGGAGTATGAGAATTTTTATAAACTGGCCAACTAATACGCGAGATTTCCGGACTCTGACTTTAAGTAAGGTGTCCAAGTAATGAACGAATTCTTAGCAGTATAAGAATTTTTATAAAGTGGCTTACTAATACGCGAGATTTCCGGACCCTGACTTTAAGTAGGGTGCCCAAGTAATGCGCGAATTATTAGTAGTATGAGAATTTTTATAAAGTGGCCTACTAATACGCGAGATTTCCGGACCCTGACTTTAAGTAAGGTGGCCAAGTAATGCACGAATTCTTAGGAGTATGAGAATTTTTATAAACTGGCCAACTTATACGCGAGATTTCCGGACCCTGACTTTAAGTAAGGTGGCCAAGTAATGCCCGAGTTCTTAGCAGTATAAGAATTTTTATAAAGTGGCTTACTAATACGCGAGATTTCCGGACCCTGACTTTAAGTAACGTGGCCAAGTAATGCGCGAATTCTTAGCAGTATAAGAATTTTTATAAAGTGGCCTACTAATACGCGAGATTTCCGGACCCTGACTTTAAGTAAGGTGTCCAAGTAATGCGCGAATTATTAGGAGTATGAGAATTTTTATAAAGTGGCCTACTAATACGCGAGATTTCCGGACCCTGACTTTAAGTAAGGTGGCCAAGTAATGCACGAATTCTTAGGAGTATGAGAATTTTTATAAACTGGCCAACTTATACGCGAGATTTCCGGACCCTGACTTTAAGTAAGGTGGCCAAGTAATGCACGAATTCTTAGGAGTATGAGAATTTTTATAAACTGGCCAACTTATACGCGAGATTTCCGGACCCTGACTTTAAGTAAGGTGTCCAAGGAATGCGCGAATTATTAGGAGTATGAGAATTTTTATAAAGTGGCCTACTAATACGCGAGATTTCCGGACCCTGACTTTAAGTAAGGTGTCCAAGGAATGCGCGAATTATTAGGAGTATGAGAATTTTTATAAAGTGGCCTACTAATACGCGAGATTTCCGGACCCTGACTTTAAGTAAGGTGGCCAAGTAATGCACGAATTCTTAGGAGTATGAGAATTTTTATAAACTGGCCAACTTATACGCGAGATTTCCGGACCCTGACTTTAAGTAAGGTGTCCAAGGAATGCGCGAATTATTATGAGTATGAGAATTTTTATAAAGTGGCCTACTAATACGCGAGATTTCCGGACCCTGACTTTAAGTAAGGTGTCCAAGGAATGCGCGAATTATTAGGAGTATGAGAATTTTTATAAAGTGGCCTACTAATACGCGAGATTTCCGGACCCTGACTTTAAGTAACGTGGCCAAGTAATGCGCGAATTCTTAGCAGTATGAGAATTTTTATTAAGTGTCCAACTAATACGCGAGATTTCCGTACCCTGACTTTAAGTAAGGTGGCCAAGTAATGCCCGAGTTCTTAGGAGTATAAAAATTTTTATAAAGTGGCCAAGTCATAAGCGAGATTTCCGGTCTCTGACTTTAAGTAAGCAGGCCAAGTAATGCGCGAGTTCTTAGGAGTATAAGAATTTTTATAAACTGGCCTACTAATACGCGAGATTTCCGGACCCTGACTTTAAGTAACGTGGGCAAGTAATGCGCGAATTCTTAGCAGTATAAGAATTTTTATAAAGTGGCCTACTAATACGCGAGATTTTCGGACCCTGACTTTAAGTAAGGTGTCCAAGTAATGCGCGAATTATTAGGAGTATGAGAATTTTTATAAAGTGGCCTACTAATACGCGAGATTTCCGTACCCTGACTTTAAGTAAGGTGTCCAAGTAATGCACGAGTTCTTAGCAGTATAAGAATTTTTATAAAGTGGCTTACTAATACGCGAGATTTCCGTACCCTGACTTTAAGTAAGGTGTCCAAGTAATGCACGAATTCTTAGCAGTATAAGAATTTTTATAAAGTGGCTTACTAATACGCGAGATTTCCGGACCCTGACTTTAAGTAACGTGGGCAAGTAATGCGCGAATTCTTAGCAGTATAAGAATTTTTATAAAGTGGCCTACTAATACGCGAGATTTCCGGACCCTGACTTTAAGTAAGGTGTCCAAGTAATGCGCGAATTATTAGGAGTATGAGAATTTTTATAAAGTGGCCTACTAATACGCGAGATTTCCAGACCCTGACTTTAAGTAACGTGGCCAAGTAATGCGCGAATTCTTAGTAGTATAAGAATTTTTATAAAGTGGCCTACTAATACGCGAGATTTCCGGACCCTGACTTTAAGTAACGTGGCCAAGTAATGCGCGAATTCTTAGCAGTATAAGAATTTTTATAAAGTGGCCTACTAATACGCGAGATTTCCGGACCCTGAATTTAAGTAACGTGGCCAAGTAATGCGCGAATTCTTAGCAGTATAAGAATTTTTATAAAGTGGCCTATTAATACGCGAGATTTCCGGACCCTGACTTTAAGTAAGATAGCCAAGTAATGCACGAATTCTTAGGAGTATGAGAATTTTTATAAACTGGCCAACTAATACGCGAGATTTCCGGACCCAGACTTTAAGTAAGGTGTCCAAGTAATGCGCGAATTATTAGGAGTATGAGAATTTTTATAAAGTGGCCTACTAATACGCGAGATTTCCGGACCCTGACTTTAAGTAGGGTGCCCAAGTAATGCGCGAATTATTAGGAGTATGAGAATTTTATAAAGTGGCCTACTAATACGCAAGATTTCCGGACCCTGACTTTAAGTAAGGTGGCCAAGTAATGCACGAATTCTTAGGAGTATGAGAATTTTTATAAACTGGCCAACTTATACGCGAGATTTCCGGACCCTGACTTTAAGTAAGGTGTCCAAGGAATGCGCGAATTATTATGAGTATGAGAATTTTTATAAAGTGGCCTACTAATACGCGAGATTTCCGGACCCTGACTTTAAGTAACGTGGCCAAGTAATGCGCGAATTCTTAGCAGTATAAGAATTTTTATAAACTGGCCAACTAATACGCGAGATTTCCGGACCCTGACTTTAAGTTAGGTGCCCAAGTAATGCGCGAATTATTAGGAGGATGAGAATTTTTATAAAGTGGCCTACTAATACGCGAGATTTCCGGACCCTGACTTTAAGTAACGTGGCCAAGTAATGCGCGAATTCTTAGCAGTATGAGAATTTTTATAAAGTGTCAAACTAATACGCGAGATTTCCGTACCCTGACTTTAAGTAAGGTGGCCAAGTAATGCCCGAGTTCTTAGGAGTATAAGAATTTTTATAAAGTGGCCAAGTCATAAGCAAGATTTCCGGTCTCTGACTTTAAGTAAGGTGGCCAAGTAATGCGCGAGTTCTTAGGAGTATAAGAATTTTTATAAAGTGGCCAACTAATACGCGAGATTTCCGGTCTCTGACTTTAAGTAAGGTGGCCAAGTAATGCGCGAGTTCTTAGGAGTATAAGAATTTTTATAAAGTGGCCAAGTAATAAGCGAGATTTCCGGTCTCTGACTTTAAGTAAGGTGGCCAAGTAATGCGCGAGTTCTTAGGAGTATGAGAATTTTTATAAACTGGCCAACTAATACGCGAGATTTCCGGACCCTGACTTTAAGTAAGGTGGCCAAGTAATGCCCGAGTTCTTAGGGGTATAAGAATTTTTATAAAGTGGCCAAGTAATAAGCGAGATTTTCGGTCTCTGACTTTAAGTAAGGTGGCCAAGTAATGTGCGAATTCATAGTAGTATGAGAGTTTTTATAAAGTGGCCTACTAATACGCGAGATTTCCGGACCCTGACTTTAAGTAAGGTGTCCAAGTAATGCGCTAATTATTAGGAGTATGAGAATTTTTATAAAGTGGCCAAATAATACGCGAGATTTCCGGACCCTGACTTTAAGTAACGTGGCCAAGTAATGCGCGAATTCTTCGCAGTATAAGAATTTTTATAAAGTGGCTTACTAATACGCGAGATTTCCGGACTCTGACTTTAAGTAGGGTGCCCATGTAATGCGCGAATTATTAGGAGTATGAGAATTTTTATAAAGTGGCCTACTAATACGCGAGATTTCCGGACCCTGACTTTAAGTAACGTGGCCAAGTAATGCGCGAATTCTTAGCAGTATAAGAATTTTTATAAAGTGGCCAAATAATACGCGAGATCTCCGGACTCTGACTTTAAGTAAGGTGGCCAAGTAATGCGCGAATTCTTAGCAGTATGATAATTTTTATAAAGTGGCCAACTAATACGCGAGATTTCCGTACCCTGACTTTAAGTAAGGTGGCCAAGTAATGCCCGAGTTCTTTGGGGTATAAGAATTTTTATAAAGTGGCCAAATAATACGCGAGATTTACGGACTCTGACTTTAAGTAAGGTGTCCAAGTAATGCACGAATTCTTAGGAGTATGAGAATTTTTATAAACTGGCCAACTAATACGCGATATTTCCGGACCCTGACCTTAAGTAAGGTGTCCAAGTAATGCACGAATTCTTAGCAGTATAAGAATTTTTATAAAGTGGCTTACTAATACGCGAGATTTCGGACCCTGACTTTAAGTAGGGTGCCCAAGTAATGCGCGAATTATTAGGAGTATGAGAATTTCTATAAAGTGGCCTACTAATTCGCGAGATTTCCGGACGCTGACTTTAAGTAAGGTGTCCAAGTAATGCACGAATTCTTAGGAGTATGAGAATTTTTATAAACTGGCCAACTAATACGCGATATTTCCGGACCCTGACTTTAAGTAAGGTGTCCAAGTAATGCACGAATTCTTAGCAGTATAAGAATTTTGATAAAGTGGCTTACTAATACGCGAGATTTCCGGACCCTGACTTTAAGTAGGGTGCCCAAGTAATGCGCGAATTATTAGGAGTGTGAGAATTTCTATAAAGTGGCCTACTAATTCGCGAGATTTCCGGACCCTGACTTTAAGTAACATGGCCAAGTAATGCGCGAATTCTTAGCAGTATAAGAATTTTTATAAAGTGGCCAAATAATACGCGAGATTTCCGGACTCTGACTTTAAGTAAGGTGTCCAAGTAATGCACGAATTCTTAGCAGTATAAGAATTTTTATAAAGTGGCTTACTAATACACGAGATTTCCGGACCCTGACTTTAAGTAAGGTGGCCAAGTAATGCACGAATTCTTAGGAGTATGAGAATTTTTATAAACTGGCCAACATATACGCGAGATTTCCGGACCCTGACTTTAAGTAACGTGGCCAAGTAATGCGCGAATTCTTAGCAGTATAAGAATTTTTATAAAGTGGCCTACTAATACGCGAGATTTTCGGACCCTGACTTTAAGTAAGGTGTCCAAGTAATGCGCGAATTATTAGGAGTATGAGAATTTTTATAAAGTGGCCTACTAATACGCGAGATTTCCGGACCCTGACTTTAAGTAAGGTGTCCAAGTAATGCACGATTTCTTAGCAGTATAAGAATTTTTATAAAGTGGCTTACTAATACGCGAGATTTCCGTACCCTGACTTTAAGTAAGGTGTCCAAGTAATGCACGAATTCTTAGCAGTATAAGAATTTTTATAAAGTGGCTTACTAATACGCGAGATTTCCGGACCCTGACTTTAAGTAACGTGGGCAAGTAATGCGCGAATTCTTAGCAGTATAAGAATTTTTATAAAGTGGCCTACTAATACGCGAGATTTCCGGACCCTGACTTTAAGTAACGTGGCCAAGTAATGCGCGAATTCTTAGCAGTATAAGAATTTTTATAAAGTGGCCTACTAATACGCGAGATTTCCGGACCCTGAATTTAAGTAACGTGGCCAAGTAATGCGCGAATTCTTAGCAGTATAAGAATTTTTATAAAGTGGCCTACTAATACGCGAGATTTCCGGACCCTGACTTTAAGTAAGATAGCCAAGTAATGCACGAATTCTTAGGAGTATGAGAATTTTTATAAACTGGCCAACTAATACGCGAGATTTCCGGACCCTGACTTTAAGTAAGGTGTCCAAGTAATGCGCGAATTATTAGGAGTATGAGAATTTTTATAAAGTGGCCTACTAATACGCGAGATTTCCGGACCCTGACTTTAAGTAGGGTGCCCAAGTAATGCGCGAATTATTAGGAGTATGAGAATTTTTATAAAGTGGCCTACTAATACGCGAGATTTCCGGACCCTGACTTTAAGTAAGGTGGCCAAGTAATGCACGAATTCTTAGGAGTATGAGAATTTTTATAAACTGGCCAACTTATACGCGAGATTTCCGGACCCTGACTTTAAGTAAGGTGTCCAAGGAATGCGCGAATTATTAGGAGTATGAGAATTTTTATAAAGTGGCCTACTAATACGCGAGATTTCCGGACCCTGACTTTAAGTAAGGTGGCCAAGTAATGCGCGAGTTCTTAGGAGTATAAGAATTTTTATAAAGTGGCCAAGTAATAAGCGAGATTTCCGGTCTCTGACTTTAAGTAAGGTGGCCAAGTAATGCGCGAGTTCTTAGGAGTATAAGAATTTTTATAAAGTGGCCAAGTAATAAGCGAGATTTCCGGTCTCTGACTTTAAGTAAGGTGGCCAAGTAATGCGCGAGTTCTTAGGAGTATGAGAATTTTTATAAAGTGGCCAACTAATACGCGAGATTTCCGTACCCTGACTTTAAGTAAGGTGGCCAAGTAATGCCCGAGTTCTTAGGGGTATAAGAATTTTTATAAAGTGGCCAAGTAATAAGCGAGATTTTCGGTCTCTGACTTTAAGTAAGGTGGCCAAGTAATGTGCGAATTCATAGTAGTATGAGAGTTTTTATAAAGTGGCCTACTAATACGCGAGATTTCCGGACCCTGACTTTAAGTAAGGTGTCCAAGTAATGCGCTAATTATTAGGAGTATGAGAATTTTTATAAAGTGGCCTACTGATACGTGAGATTTCCGGACCCTGACTTTAAGTAACGTGGCCAAGTAATGCGCGAATTCTTAGCAATATCAGAATTTTTATAATATGGCTTACTAATACGCGAGATTTCCGGACCCTGACTTTAAGTAGGGTGCCCAAGTAATGCGCGAATTATTAGGAGTATGAGAATTTTTATAAAGTGGCCTACTAATACGCGAGATTTCCGGACCCTGACTTTAAGTAACGTGGCCAAGTAATGCGCGAATTCTTAGCAGTATAAGAATTTTTATAAAGTGGCCAAATAATACGCGAGATCTCCGGACTCTGACTTTAAGTATGGTGGCCAAGTAATGCGCGAATTCTTAGCAGTATGATAATTTTTATAAAGTGGCCAACTAATACGCGAGATTTCCGTACCCTGACTTTAAGTAAGGTGGCCAAGTAATGCCCGAGTTCTTAGGGGTATAAGAATTTTTATAAAGTGGCCAAATAATACGCGAGATTTACGGACTCTGACTTTAAGTAAGGTGTCCAAGTAATGCACGAATTCTTAGGAGTATGAGAATTTTTATAAACTGGCCAACTAATACGCGATATTTCCGGACCCTGACCTTAAGTAAGGTGTCCAAGTAATGCACGAATTCTTAGCAGTATAAGAATTTTTATAAAGTGGCTTACTAATACGCGAGATTTCCGGACCCTGACTTTAAGTAGGGTGCCCAAGTAATGCGCGAATTATTAGGAGTATGAGAATTTCTATAAAGTGGCCTACTAATTCGCGAGATTTCCGGACGCTGACTTTAAGTAAGGTGTCCAAGTAATGCACGAATTCTTAGGAGTATGAGAATTTTTATAAACTGGCCAACTAATACGCGATATTTCCGGACCCTGACTTTAAGTAAGGTGTCCAAGTAATGCACGAATTCTTAGCAGTATAAGAATTTTGATAAAGTGGCTTACTAATACGCGAGATTTCCGGACCCTGACTTTAAGTAGGGTGCCCAAGTAATGCGCGAATTATTAGGAGTGTGAGAATTTCTATAAAGTGGCCTACTAATTCGCGAGATTTCCGGACCCTGACTTTAAGTAACATGGCCAAGTAATGCGCGAATTCTTAGCAGTATAAGAATTTTTATAAAGTGGCCAAATAATACGCGAGATTTCCGGACTCTGACTTTAAGTAAGGTGTCCAAGTAATGCACGAATTCTTAGCAGTATAAGAATTTTTATAAAGTGGCTTACTAATACACGAGATTTCCGGACCCTGACTTTAAGTAAGGTGGCCAAGTAATGCACGAATTCTTAGGAGTATGAGAATTTTTATAAACTGGCCAACATATACGCGAGATTTCCGGACCCTGACTTTAAGTAACGTGGCCAAGTAATGCGCGAATTCTTAGCAGTATAAGAATTTTTATAAAGTGGCCTACTAATACGCGAGATTTTCGGACCCTGACTTTAAGTAAGGTGTCCAAGTAATGCGCGAATTATTAGGAGTATGAGAATTTTTATAAAGTGGCCTACTAATACGCGAGATTTCCGTACCCTGACTTTAAGTAAGGTGTCCAAGTAATGCACGAGTTCTTAGCAGTATAAGAATTTTTATAAAGTGGCTTACTAATACGCGAGATTTCCGTACCCTGACTTTAAGTAAGGTGTCCAAGTAATGCACGAATTCTTAGCAGTATAAGAATTTTTATAAAGTGGCTTACTAATACGCGAGATTTCCGGACCCTGACTTTAAGTAACGTGGGCAAGTAATGCGCGAATTCTTAGCAGTATAAGAATTTTTATAAAGTGGCCTACTAATACGCGAGATTTCCGGACCCTGACTTTAAGTAAGGTGTCCAAGTAATGCGCGAATTATTAGGAGTGTGAGAATTTTTATAAAGTGGCCTACTAATACGCGAGATTTCCAGACCCTGACTTTAAGTAACGTGGCCAAGTAATGCGCGAATTCTTAGTAGTATAAGAATTTTTATAAAGTGGCCTACTAATACGCGAGATTTCCGGACCCTGACTTTAAGTAACGTGGCCAAGTAATGCGCGAATTCTTAGCAGTATAAGAATTTTTATAAAGTGGCCTACTAATACGCGAGATTTCCGGACCCTGAATTTAAGTAACGTGGCCAAGTAATGCCCGAATTCTTAGCAGTATAAGAATTTTTATAAAGTGGCCTATTAATACGCGAGATTTCCGGACCCTGACTTTAAGTAAGATAGCCAAGTAATGCACGAATTCTTAGGAGTATGAGAATTTTTATAAACTGGCCAACTAATACGCGAGATTTCCGGACCCAGACTTTAAGTAAGGTGTCCAAGTAATGCGCGAATTATTAGGAGTATGAGAATTTTTATAAAGTGGCCTACTAATACGCGAGATTTCCGGACCCTGACTTTAAGTAGGGTGCCCAAGTAATGCGCGAATTATTAGGAGTATGAGAATTTTTATAAAGTGGCCTACTAATACGCGAGATTTCCTGACCCTGACTTTAAGTAAGGTTGCCAAGTAATGCACGAATTCTTAGGAGTATGAGAATTTTTATAAACTGGCCAACTTATACGCGAGATTTCCGGACCCTGACTTTAAGTAAGGTGTCCAAGGAATGCGCGAATTATTAGGAGTATGAGAATTTTTATAAAGTGGCCTACTAATACGCGAGATTTCCGGACCCTGACTTTAAGTAACGTGGCCAAGTAATGCGCGAATTCTTAGCAGTATAAGAATTTTTATAAACTGGCCAACTAATACGCGAGATTTCCGGACCCTGACTTTAAGTTAGGTGCCCAAGTAATGCGCGAATTATTAGGAGCATGAGAATTTTTATAAAGTGGCCTACTAATACGCGAGATTTCCGGACCCTGACTTTAAGTAACGTGGCCAAGTAATGCGCGAATTCTTAGCAGTATGAGAATTTTTATAAAGTGTCCAACTAATACGCGAGATTTCCGTACCCTGACTTTAAGTAAGGTGGCCAAGTAATGCCCGAGTTCTTAGGAGTATAAGAATTTTTATAAAGTGGCCAAGTCATAAGCGAGATTTCCGGTCTCTGACTTTAAGTAAGGTGGCCAAGTAATGCGCGAGTTCTTAGGAGTATAAGAATTTTTATAAAGTGGCCAAGTAATAAGCGAGATTTCCGGTCTCTGACTTTAAGTAAGGTGGCCAAGTAATGCGCGAGTTCTTAGGAGTATAAGAATTTTTATAAAGTGGCCAAGTAATAAGCGAGATTTCCGGTCTCTGACTTTAAGTAAGGTGGCCAAGTAATGCGCGAGTTCTTAGGAGTATGAGAATTTTTATAAAGTGGCCTACTAATACGCGAGATTTCCGGACCTCTGACTTTAAGTAAGGTGTCCAAGTAATGCGCGAGTTCTTAGGAGTATTAGAATTTTTATAAAGTGGCCAAGTAATAAGCGAGATTTTCGGTCTCTGACTTTAAGTAAGGTGGCCAAGTAATGCGCGAATTCATAGTAGTATGAGAGTTTTTATAAAGTGGCCTACTAATACGCGAGATTTCCGGACCCTGACTTTAAGTAAGGTGTCCAAGTAATGCGCTAATTATTAGGAGTATGAGAATTTTTATAAAGTGGCCTACTAATACGCGAGATTTCCGGACCCTGACTTTAAGTAACGTGGCCAAGTAATGCGCGAATTCTTAGCAGTATAAGAATTTTTATAAAGTGGCTTACTAATACGCGAGATTTCCGGACCCTGACTTTAAGTAGGGTGCCCATGTAATGCGCGAATTATTAGGAGTATGAGAATTTTTATAAAGTGGCCTACTAATACGCGAGATTTCCGGACCCTGACTTTAAGTAACGTGGCCAAGTAATGCGCGAATTCTTAGCAGTATAAGAATTTTTATAAAGTGGCCAAATAATACGCGAGATCTCCGGACTCTGACTTTAAGTATGGTGGCCAAGTAATGCGCGAATTCTTAGCAGTATGATAATTTTTATAAAGTGGCCAACTAATACGCGAGATTTCCGTACCCTGACTTTAAGTAAGGTGGCCAAGTAATGCCCGAGTTCTTAGGGGTATAAGAATTTTTTATAAAGTGGCCAAATAATACGCGAGATTTACGGACTCTGACTTTAAGTAAGGTGTCCAAGTAATGCACGAATTCTTAGGAGTATGAGAATTTTTATAAACTGGCCAACTAATACGCGATATTTCCGGACCCTGACCTTAAGTAAGGTGTCCAAGTAATGCACGAATTCTTAGCAGTATAAGAATTTTTATAAAGTGGCTTACTAATACGCGAGATTTCCGGACCCTGACTTTAAGTAGGGTGCCCAAGTAATGCGCGAATTATTAGGAGTATGAGAATTTCTATAAAGTGGCCTACTAATTCGCGAGATTTCCGGACGCTGACTTTAAGTAAGGTGTCCAAGTAATGCACGAATTCTTAGGAGTATGAGAATTTTTATAAACTGGCCAACTAATACGCGATATTTCCGGACCCTGACTTTAAGTAAGGTGTCCAAGTAATGCACGAATTCTTAGCAGTATAAGAATTTTGATAAAGTGGCTTACTAATACGCGAGATTTCCGGACCCTGACTTTAAGTAGGGTGCCCAAGTAATGCGCGAATTATTAGGAGTGTGAGAATTTCTATAAAGTGGCCTACTAATTCGCGAGATTTCCGGACCCTGACTTTAAGTAACATGGCCAAGTAATGCGCGAATTCTTAGCAGTATAAGAATTTTTATAAAGTGGCCAAATAATACGCGAGATTTCCGGACTCTGACTTTAAGTAAGGTGTCCAAGTAATGCACGAATTCTTAGCAGTATAAGAATTTTTATAAAGTGGCTTACTAATACACGAGATTTCCGGACCCTGACTTTAAGTAAGGTGGCCAAGTAATGCACGAATTCTTAGGAGTATGAGAATTTTTATAAACTGGCCAACATATACGCGAGATTTCCGGACCCTGACTTTAAGTAAGGTGGCCAAGTAATGCACGAATTCTTAGGAGTATGAGAATTTTTATAAACTGGCCAACTAATACGCGAGATTTCCGGACCCTGACTTTAAGTAAGGTGTCCAAGTAATGCGCGAATTATTAGGAGTATGAGAATTTTTATAAAGTGGCCTACTAATACGCGAGATTTCCGGACCCTGACTTTAAGTAGGGTGCCCAAGTAATGCGCGAATTATTAGGAGTATGAGAATTTTTATAAAGTGGCCTACTAATACGCGAGATTTCCGGACCCTGACTTTAAGTAACGTGGCCAAGTAATGCGCGAATTCTTAGCAGTATGAGAATTTTTATAAAGTGTCCAACTAATACGCGAGATTTTCGTACCCTGACTTTAAGTAAGGTGGCCAAGTAATGCCCGAGTTCTTAGGAGTATAAGAATTTTTATAAAGTGGCTAAGACATAAGCAAGATTTCCGGTCTCTGACTTTAAGTAAGGTGGCCAAGTAATGCGCGAGTTCTTAGGAGTATAAGAATTTTTATAAAGTGGCCAAATAATACGCGAGATTTCCGGACTCTGACTTTAAGTAAGGTGTCCAAGTAATGCACGAATTCTTAGCAGTATAAGAATTTTTATAAAGTGGCTTACTAATACACGAGATTTCCGGACCCTGACTTTAAGTAAGGTGGCCAAGTAATGCACGAATTCTTAGGAGTATGAGAATTTTTATAAACTGGCCAACATATACGCGAGATTTCCGGACCCTGACTTTAAGTAAGGTGGCCAAGTAATGCACGAATTCTTAGGAGTATGAGAATTTTTATAAACTGGCCAACTAATACGCGAGATTTCCGGACCCTGACTTTAAGTAAGGTGTCCAAGTAATGCGCGAATTATTAGGAGTATGAGAATTTTTATAAAGTGGCCTACTAATACGCGAGATTTCCGGACCCTGACTTTAAGTAGGGTGCCCAAGTAATGCGCGAATTATTAGGAGTATGAGAATTTTTATAAAGTGGCCTACTAATACGCGAGATTTCCGGACCCTGACTTTAAGTAAGGTGGCCAAGTAATGCGCGAATTCTTAGCAGTATGAGAATTTTTATAAAGTGTCCAACTAATACGCGAGATTTCCGTACCCTGACTTTAAGTAAGGTGGCCAAGTAATGCCCGAGTTCTTAGGAGTATAAGAATTTTTATAAAGTGGCCAAGTCATAAGCGAGATTTCAGGTCTCTGACTTTAAGTAAGGTGGCCAAGTAATGCCCGAGTTCTTAGGAGTATAAGAATTTTTATAAAGTGGCCAAGTAATAAGCGAGATTTCCGGTCTCTGACTTTAAGTAAGGTGGCCAAGTAATGCGCGAGTTCTTAGGAGTATAAGAATTTTTATAAAGTGGCCAAGTAATAAGCGAGATTTCCGGTCTCTGACTTTAAGTAAGGTGGCCAAGTAATGCGCGAGTTCTTAGGAGTATAAGAATTTTTATAAAGTGGCCAAGTAATAAGCGAGATTTCCGGTCTCTGACTTTAAGTAAGGTGGCCAAGTAATGCGCGAGTTCTTAGGAGTATAAGAATTTTTATAAAGTGGCCAAGTAATAAGCG
Organism: Diplolepis rosae; assembly: GCA_030998225.1. Taxonomy (NCBI): domain Eukaryota; kingdom Metazoa; phylum Arthropoda; class Insecta; order Hymenoptera; family Diplolepididae; genus Diplolepis; species Diplolepis rosae. The sequence goes on from JAPYXD010000428.1 coordinate 1,681,952, forward strand.
AGATTTCCGGTCTCTGACTTTAAGTAAGGTGGCCAAGTAATGCACGAATTCTTAGGAGTATGAGAATTTTTATAAACTGGCCAACTTATACGCGAGATTTCCGGACCCTGACTTTAAGTAAGGTGTCCAAGTAATGCGCTAATTATTAGGAGTATGAGAATTTTTATAAAGTGGCCTACTGATACGCGAGATTTCCGGACCCTGACTTTAAGTAACGTGGCCAAGTAATGCGCGAATTCTTAGCAGTATAAGAATTTTTATAAAGTGGCTTACTAATACGCGAGATTTCCGGACCCTGACTTTAAGTAGGATGCCCATTTAATGCGCGAATTATTAGGAGTATGAGAATTTTTATAAAGTGGCCTACTAATACGCGAGATTTCCGGACCCTGACTTTAAGTAACGTGGCCAAGTAATGCGCGAATTCTTAGCAGTATAAGAATTTTTATAAAGTGGCCAAATAATACGCGAGATCTCCGGACTCTGACTTTAAGTATGGTGGCCAAGTAATGCGCGAATTCTTAGCAGTATGATAATTTTTATAAAGTGGCCAACTAATACGCGAGATTTCCGTACCCTGACTTTAAGTAAGGTGGCCAAGTAATGCCCGAGTTCTTAGGGGTATAAGAATTTTTATAAAGTGGCCAAGTAATAAGCGAGATTTTCGGTCTCTGACTTTAAGTAAGGTGGCCAAGTAATGTGCGAATTCATAGTAGTATGAGAGTTTTTATAAAGTGGCCTACTAATACGCGAGATTTCCGGACCCTGACTTTAAGTAACGTGGCCAAGTAATGCGCGAATTCTTAGCAGTATAAAAATTTTTATAAAGTGGCCTACTAATACGCGAGATTTCCGGACCCTGACTTTAAGTAAGGTGGCCAAGTAATGCACGAATTCTTAGGAGTATGAGAATTTTTACAAACTGGCCAACTAATACGCGAGATTTCCGGACCCTGACTTTAAGTAAGGTGTCCAAGGAATGCGCGAATTATTAGGAGTATGAGAATTTTTATAAAGTGGCCTACTAATACGCGAGATTTCCGGACCCTGACTTTAAGTAACGTGGCCAAGTAATGCGCGAATTCTTAGCAGTATAAGAATTTTTATAAACTGGCCAACTAATACGCGAGATTTCCGGACCCTGACTTTAAGTTAGGTGCCCAAGTAATGCGCGAATTATTAGGAGGATGAGAATTTTTATAAAGTGGCCTACTAATACGCGAGATTTCCGGACCCTGACTTTAAGTAACGTGGCCAAGTAATGCGCGAATTCTTAGCAGTATGAGAATTTTTATAAAGTGTCCAACTAATACGCGAGATTTTCGTACCCTGACTTTAAGTAAGGTGGCCAAGTAATGCCCGAGTTCTTAGGAGTATAAGAATTTTTATAAAGTGGCTAAGACATAAGCAAGATTTCCGGTCTCTGACTTTAAGTAAGGTGGCCAAGTAATGCGCGAGTTCTTAGGAGTATAAGAGTTTTTATAAAGTGGCCAAGTAATAAGCGAGATTTCCGGTCTCTGACTTTAAGTAAGGTGGCCAAGTAATGCGCGAGTTCTTAGGAGTATGAGAATTTTTATAAAGTGGCCAACTAATACGCGAGATTTCCGTACCCTGACTTTAAGTAAGGTGGCCAAGTAATGCCCGAGTTCTTAGGGGTATAAGAATTTTTATAAAGTGGCCAAGTAATAAGCGAGATTTTCGGTCTCTGACTTTAAGTAAGGTGGCCAAGTAATGCGCGAATTCATAGTAGTATGAGAGTTTTTATAAAGTGGCCTACTAATACGCGAGATTTCCGGACCCTGACTTTAAGTAAGGTGTCCAAGTAATGCGCTAATTATTAGGAGTATGAGAATTTTTATAAAGTGGCCTACTAATACGCGAGATTTCCGGACCCTGACTTTAAGTAACGTGGCCAAGTAATGCGCGAATTCTTAGCAGTATAAGAATTTTTATAAAGTGGCTTACTAATACGCGAGATTTCCGGACTCTGACTTTAAGTAGGGTGCCCATTTAATGCGCTAATTATTAGGAGTATGAGAATTTTTATAAAGTGGCCTACTAATACGCGAGATTTCCGGACCCTGACTTTAAGTAACGTGGCCAAGTAATGCGCGAATTCTTAGCAGTATAAGAATTTTTATAAAGTGGCCAAATAATACGCGAGATCTCCGGACTCTGACTTTAAGTAAGGTGGCCAAGTAATGCGCGAATTCTTAGCAGTATGATAATTTTTATAAAGTGGCCAACTAATACGCGAGATTTCCGTACCCTGACTTTAAGTAAGGTGGCCAAGTAATGCCCGAGTTCTTAGGAGTATAAGAATTTTTATAAAGTGGCCAAATAATACGCGAGATTTACGGACTCTGACTTTAAGTAAGGTGTCCAAGTAATGCACGAATTCTTAGGAGTATAAGAATATTTATAAAGTGGCCAAGTAATACGCGAGATTTCCGGACCCTGACTTTAAGTAGGGTGCCCAAGTAATGCGCGAATTATTAGGAGTGTGAGAATTTCTATAAAGTGGCCTACTAATTCGCGAGATTTCCGGACCCTGACTGTAAGTAACGTGGCCAAGTAATGCGCGAATTCTTAGCAGTATAAGAATTTTTATAAAGTGGCCAAATAATACGCGAGATTTCCGGACTCTGACTTTAAGTAAGGTGTCCAAGTAATGCACGAATTCTTAGCAGTATAAGAATTTTTATAAAGTGGCTTACTAATACGCGAGATTTCCGGACCCTGACTTTAAGTAAGGTGGCCAAGTAATGCACGAATTCTTAGGAGTATGAGAATTTTTATAAACTGGCCAACATATACGCGAGATTTCCGGACCCTGACTTTAAGTAACGTGGGCAAGTAATGCGCGAATTCTTAGCAGTATAAGAATTTTTATAAAGTGGCCTACTAATACGCGAGATTTCCGGACCCTGACTTTAAGTAAGGTGTCCAAGTAATGCGCGAATTATTAGGAGTATGAGAATTTTTATAAAGTGGCCTACTAATACGCGAGATTTCCGTACCCTGACTTTAAGTAAGGTGTCCAAGTAATGAACGAATTCTTAGCAGTATAAGAATTTTTATAAAGTGGCCTACTAATACGCGAGATTTCCGGACCCTGACTTTAAGTAAGGTGTCCAAGTAATGCACGAATTCTTAGCAGTATAAGAATTTTGATAAAGTGGCTTACTAATACGCGAGATTTCCGGACCCTGACTTTAAGTAACGTGGGCAAGTAATGCGCGAATTCTTAGCAGTATAAGAATTTTTATAAAGTGGCCTACTAATACGCGAGATTTCCGGACCCTGACTTTAAGTAAGGTGTCCAAGTAATGCGCGAATTATTAGGAGTATGAGAATTTTTATAAAGTGGCCTACTAATACGCGAGATTTCCAGACCCTGACTTTAAGTAACGTGGCCAAGTAATGCGCGAATTCTTAGTAGTATAAGAATTTTTATAAAGTGGCCTACTAATACGCGAGATTTCCGGACCCTGACTTTAAGTAACGTGGCCAAGTAATGCGCGAATTCTTAGCAGTATAAGAATTTTTATAAAGTGGCCTACTAATACGCGAGATTTCCGGACCCTGAATTTAAGTAACGTGGCCAAGTAATGCCCGAATTCTTAGCAGTATAAGAATTTTTATAAAGTGGCCTATTAATACGCGAGATTTCCGGACCCTGACTTTAAGTAAGATAGCCAAGTAATGCACGAATTCTTAGGAGTATGAGAATTTTTATAAACTGGCCAACTAATACGCGAGATTTCCGGACCCAGACTTTAAGTAAGGTGTCCAAGTAATGCGCGAATTATTAGGAGTATGAGAATTTTTATAAAGTGGCCTACTAATACGCGAGATTTCCGGACCCTGACTTTAAGTAGGGTGCCCAAGTAATGCGCGAATTATTAGGAGTATGAGAATTTTTATAAAGTGGCCTACTAATACGCGAGATTTCCGGACCCTGACTTTAAGTAAGGTGGCCAAGTAATGCACGAATTCTTAGGAGTATGAGAATTTTTATAAACTGGCCAACTTATACGCGAGATTTCCGGACCCTGACTTTAAGTAAGGTGTCCAAGGAATGCGCGAATTATTAGGAGTATGAGAATTTTTATAAAGTGGCCTACTAATACGCGAGATTTCCGGACCCTGACTTTAAGTAACGTGGCCAAGTAATGCGCGAATTCTTAGCAGTATAAGAATTTTTATAAACTGGCCAACTAATACGCGAGATTTCCGGACCCTGACTTTAAGTTAGGTGCCCAAGTAATGCGCGAATTATTAGGAGTATGAGAATTTTTATAAAGTGGCCTACTAATACGCGAGATTTCCGGACCCTGACTTTAAGTAACGTGGCCAAGTAATGCGCGAATTCTTAGCAGTATGAGAATTTTTATAAAGTGTCCAACTAATACGCGAGATTTTCGTACCCTGACTTTAAGTAAGGTGGCCAAGTAATGCCCGAGTTCTTAGGAGTATAAGAATTTTTATAAAGTGGCCAAGTCATAAGCAAGATTTCCGGTCTCTGACTTTAAGTAAGGTGGCCAAGTAATGTGCGAGTTCTTAGGAGTATAAGAATTTTTATAAAGTGGCCGAGTCATAAGCGAGATTTCCGGTCTCTGACTTTAAGGAAGGTGGCCAAGTAATGCGCGAGTTCTTAGGAGTATAAGAATTTTTATAAAGTGGCCAAGTAATAAGCGAGATTTCCGGTCTCTGACTTTAAGTAAGGTGGCCAAGTAATGCGCGAATTATTAGGAGTATGAGAATTTTTATAAAGTGGCCAACTAATACGCGAGATTTCCGGTCTCTGACTTTAAGTAAGGTGGCCAAGTAATGCCCGAGTTCTTAGGGGTATAAGAATTTTTATAAAGTGGCCAAGTAATAAGCGAGATTTTCGGTCTCTGACTTTAAGTAAGGTGGCCAAGTAATGCGCGAATTCATAGTAGTATGAGAGTTTTTATAAAGTGGCCTACTAATACGCGAGATTTCCGGACCCTGACTTTAAGTAAGGTGTCCAAGTAATGCGCTAATTATTAGGAGTATGAGAATTTTTATAAAGTGGCCTACTGATACGCGAGATTTCCGGACCCTGACTTTAAGTAACGTGGCCAAGTAATGCGCGAATTCTTAGCAGTATAAGAATTTTTATAAAGTGGCTTACTAATACGCGAGATTTCCGGACCCTGACTTTAAGTAGGGTGCCCAAGTAATGCGCGAATTATTAGGAGTATGAGAATTTTTATAAAGTGGCCTACTAATACGCGAGATTTCCGGACCCTGACTTTAAGTAACGTGGCCAAGTAATGCGCGAATTCTTAGCAGTATAAGAATTTTTATAAAGTGGCCAAATAATACGCGAGATCTCCGGACTCTGACTTTAAGTATGGTGGCCAAGTAATGCGCGAATTCTTAGCAGTATGATAATTTTTATAAAGTGGCCAACTAATACGCGAGATTTCCGTACCCTGACTTTAAGTAAGGTGGCCAAGTAATGCCCGAGTTCTTAGGGGTATAAGAATTTTTATAAAGTGGCCAAATAATACGCGAGATTTACGGACTCTGACTTTAAGTAAGGTGTCCAAGTAATGCACGAATTCTTAGGAGTATGAGAATTTTTATAAACTGGCCAACTAATACGCGATATTTCCGGACCCTGACCTTAAGTAAGGTGTCCAAGTAATGCACGAATTCTTAGCAGTATAAGAATTTTTATAAAGTGGCTTACTAATACGCGAGATTTCCGGACCCTGACTTTAAGTAGGGTGCCCAAGTAATGCGCGAATTATTAGGAGTATGAGAATTTCTATAAAGTGGCCTACTAATTCGCGAGATTTCCGGACGCTGACTTTAAGTAAGGTGTCCAAGTAATGCACGAATTCTTAGGAGTATGAGAATTTTTATAAACTGGCCAACTAATACGCGATATTTCCGGACCCTGACTTTAAGTAAGGTGTCCAAGTAATGCACGAATTCTTAGCAGTATAAGAATTTTGATAAAGTGGCTTACTAATACGCGAGATTTCCGGACCCTGACTTTAAGTAGGGTGCCCAAGTAATGCGCGAATTCTTAGGAGTATGAGAATTTTTATAAACTGGCCAACTAATACGCGAGATTTCCGGACCCTGACTTTAAGTAAGGTGTCCAAGTAATGCGCGAATTATTAGGAGTATGAGAATTTTTATAAAGTGGCCTACTAATACGCGAGATTTCCGGACCCTGACTTTAAGTAAGGTGGCCAAGTAATGCACGAATTCTTAGGAGTATGAGAATTTTTATAAACTGGCCAACTTATACGCGAGATTTCCGGACCCTGACTTTAAGTAAGGTGGCCAAGTAATGCACGAATTCTTAGGAGTATGAGAATTTTTATAAACTGGCCAACTAATACGCGAGATTTCCGGACCCTGACTTTAAGTAAGGTGTCCAAGTAATGCGCGAATTATTAGGAGTATGAGAATTTTTATAAAGTGGCCTACTAATACGCGAGATTTCCGGACCCTGACTTTAAGTAGGGTGCCCAAGTAATGCGCGAATTATTAGGAGTATGAGAATTTTTATAAAGTGGCCTACTAATACGCGAGATTTCCGGACCCTGACTTTAAGTAAGGTGGCCAAGTAATGCGCGAATTCTTAGCAGTATGAGAATTTTTATAAAGTGTCCAACTAATACGCGAGATTTCCGTACCCTGACTTTAAGTAAGGTGGCCAAGTAATGCCCGAGTTCTTAGGAGTATAAGAATTTTTATAAAGTGGCCAAGTCATAAGCGAGATTTCCGGTCTCTGACTTTAAGTAAGGTGGCCAAGTAATGCGCGAGTTCTTAGGAGTATAAGAATTTTTATAAAGTGGCCAAGTAATAAGCGAGATTTCCGGTCTCTGACTTTAAGTAAGGTGGCCAAGTAATGCGCGAGTTCTTAGGAGTATAAGAATTTTTATAAAGTGGCCAAGTAATAAGCGAGATTTCCGGTCTCTGACTTTAAGTAAGGTGGCCAAGTAATGCGCGAGTTCTTAGGAGTATAAGAATTTTTATAAAGTGGCCAAGTAATAAGCGAGATTTCCGGTCTCTGACTTTAAGTAAGGTGGCCAAGTAATGCACGAATTCTTAGGAGTATGAGAATTTTTATAAACTGGCCAACTTATACGCGAGATTTCCGGACCCTGACTTTAAGTAAGGTGTCCAAGTAATGCGCTAATTATTAGGAGTATGAGAATTTTTATAAAGTGGCCTACTAATACGCGAGATTTCCGGACCCTGACTTTAAGTAACGTGGCCAAGTAATGCGCGAATTCTTAGCAGTATAAGAATTTTTATAAAGTGGCTTACTAATACGCGAGATTTCCGGACCCTGACTTTAAGTAGGATGCCCATTTAATGCGCGAATTATTAGGAGTATGAGAATTTTTATAAAGTGGCCTACTAATACGCGAGATTTCCGGACCCTGACTTTAAGTAACGTGGCCAAGTAATGCGCGAATTCTTAGCAGTATAAGAATTTTTATAAAGTGGCCAAATAATACGCGAGATCTCCGGACTCTGACTTTAAGTAAGGTGGCCAAGTAATGCACGAATTCTTAGGAGTATGAGAATTTTTATAAACTGGCCAACTAATACGCGATATTTCCGGACCCTGACTTTAAGTAAGGTGTCCAAGTAATGCACGAATTCTTAGCAGTATAAGAATTTTGATAAAGTGGCTTACTAATACGCGAGATTTCCGGACCCTGACTTTAAGTAGGGTGCCCAAGTAATGCGCGAATTATTAGTAGTATGAGAATTTTTATAAAGTGGCCTACTAATACGCGAGATTTCCGGACCCTGACTTTAAGTAACGTGGCCAAGTAATGCGCGAATTCTTAGCAGTATTAGAATTTTTATAAAGTGGCCTACTAATACGCGAGATTTCCGGACCCTGACTTTAAGTAAGGTGGCCAAGTAATGCACGAATTCTTAGGAGTATGAGAATTTTTATAAACTGGCCAACTAATACGCGATATTTCCGTACCCTGACTTTAAGTAAGGTGTCCAAGTAATGCACGAATTCTTAGCAGTATAAGAATTTTTATAAAGTGGCTTACTAATACGCGAGATTTCCGGACCCTGACTTTAAGTAAGGTGTCCAAGTAATGCGCGAATTATTAGGAGTATGAGAATTTTTATAAAGTGGCCTACTAATACGCGAGATTTCCAGACCCTGACTTTAAGTAACGTGGCCAAGTAATGCGCGAATTCTTAGTAGTATAAGAATTTTTATAAAGTAGCCTACTAATACGCGAGATTTCCGGACCCTGACTTTAAGTAACGTGGCCAAGTAATGCGCGAATTCTTAGCAGTATAAGAATTTTTATAAAGTGGGCTACTAATACGCGAGATTTCCGGACCCTGAATTTAAGTAACGTGGCCAAGTAATGCGCGAATTCTTAGCAGTATAAGAATTTTTATAAAGTGGCCTACTAATACGCGAGATTTCCGGACCCTGACTTTAAGTAAGGTGGCCAAGTAATGCACGAATTCTTAGGAGTATGAGAATTTTTATAAACTGGCCAACTAATACGCGAGATTTCCGGACCCTGACTTTAAGTAAGGTGTCCAAGTAATGCGCGAATTATTAGGAGTATGAGAATTTTTATAAAGTGGCCTACTAATACGCGAGATTTCCGGACCCTGACTTTAAGTAAGGTGCCCAAGTAATGCGCTAATTATTAGGAGTATGAGAATTTTTATAAAGTGGCCTACTAATACGCGAGATTTCCGGACCCTGACTTTAAGTAAGGTGGCCAAGTAATGCACGAATTCTTAGGAGTATGAGAATTTTTATAAACTGGCCAACATATACGCGAGATTTCCGGACCCTGACTTTAAGTAAGGTGGCCAAGTAATGCGCGAGTTCTTAGGAGTATAAGAATTTTTATAAAGTCGCCAAGTAATAAGCGAGATATACGGTATCTGACTTTAAGTAAGATGGCCAAGTAATGCGGGAGTTCTTAGGAGTATAAGAATTTTTATAAAGTGGCCAAATAATACGCGAGATCTCCGGACTCTGACTTTAAGTAAGGTGGCCAAGTAATGCACGAATTCTTAGGAGTATGAGAATTTTTATAAACTGGCCAACTTATACGCGAGATTTCCGGACCCTGACTTTAAGTAAGGTGTCCAAGTAATGCGCTAATTATTAGGAGTATGAGAATTTTTATAAAGTGGCCTACTAATACGCGAGATTTCCGGACCCTGACTTTAAGTAACGTGGCCAAGTAATGCGCGAATTCTTAGCAGTATAAGAATTTTCATAAAGTGGCTTACTAATACGCGAGATTTCCGGACCCTGACTTTATGTAGGGTGCCCATTTAATGCGCGAATTATTTGGAGTATGAGAATTTTTATAAAGTGGCTTACTAATACGCGAGATTTCCGGACCCTGACTTTAAGTAGGGTGCCCAAGTAATGCGCGAATTATTAGGAGTATGAGAATTTTTATAAAGTGGCCTACTAATACGCGAGATTTCCGGACCCTGACTTTAAGTAAGGTGGCCAAGTAATGCACGAATTCTTAGGAGTATGAGAATTTTTATAAACTGGCCAACATATACGCGAGATTTCCGGACCCTGACTTTAAGTAAGGTGTCCAAGGAATGCGCGAATTATTAGGAGTATGAGAATTTTTATAAAGTGGCCTACTAATACGCGAGATTTCCGGACCCTGACTTTAAGAAACGTGGCCAAGTAATGCGCGAATTCTTAGCAGTATAAGAATTTTTATAAACTGGCCAACTAATACGCGAGATTTCCGGACCCTGACTTTAAGTTAGGTGCCCAAGTAATGCGCGAATTATTAGGAGTATGAGAATTTTTATAAAGTGGCCTACTAATTCGCGAAATTCCCGGACCCTGACTTTAAGTAACGTGGCCAAGTAATGCGCGAATTCTTAGCAGTATGAGAATTTTTATAAAGTGTCCAACTAATACGCGAGATTTCCGTACCCTGACTTTAAGTAAGGTGGCCAAGTAATGCGCGAGTTCTTAGGAGTATAAGAATTTTTATAAAGTGGCCAAGTAATAAGCGAGATTTCCGGTCTCTGACTTTAAGTAAGGTGGCCAAGTAATGCGCGAGTTCTTAGGAGTATAAGAATTTTTATAAAGTGGCCAAATAATACGCGAGATCTCCGGACTCTGACTTTAAGTAAGGTGGCCAAGTAATGCACGAATTCTTAGGAGTATGAGAATTTTTATAAACTGGCCAACTTATACGCGAGATTTCCGGACCCTGACTTTAAGTAAGGTGTCCAAGTAATGCGCGAATTATTAGGAGTATGAGAATTTTTATAAAGTGGCCTACTAATTCGCGAGATTCCCGGACCCTGACTTTAAGTAACGTGGCCAAGTAATGCGCGAATTCTTAGCAGTATGAGAATTTTTATAAAGTGTCCAACTAATACGCGAGATTTCCGGACCCTGACTTTAAGTAAGGTGCCCAAGTAATGCGCTAATTATTAGGAGTATGAGAATTTTTATAAAGTGGCCTACTAATACGCGAGATTTCCGGACCCTGACTTTAAGTAAGGTGGCCAAGTAATGCACGAATTCTTAGGAGTATGAGAATTTTTATAAACTGGCCAACATATACGCGAGATTTCCGGACCCTGACTTTAAGTAAGGTGGCCAAGTAATGCGCGAGTTCTTAGGAGTATAAGAATTTTTATAAAGTCGCCAAGTAATAAGCGAGATTTCCGGTCTCTGACTTTAAGTAAGATGGCCAAGTAATGCGGGAGTTCTTAGGAGTATAAGAATTTTTATAAAGTGGCCAAATAATACGCGAGATCTCCGGACTCTGACTTTAAGTAAGGTGGCCAAGTAATGCACGAATTCTTAGGAGTATGAGAATTTTTATAAACTGGCCAACTTATACGCGAGATTTCCGGACCCTGACTTTAAGTAAGGTGTCCAAGTAATGCGCTAATTATTAGGAGTATGAGAATTTTTATAAAGTGGCCTACTAATACGCGAGATTTCCGGACCCTGACTTTAAGTAACGTGGCCAAGTAATGCGCGAATTCTTAGCAGTATAAGAATTTTTATAAACTGGCCAACTAATACGCGAGATTTCCGGACCCTGACTTTAAGTTAGGTGCCCAAGTAATGCGCGAATTATTAGGAGTATGAGAATTTTTATAAAGTGGCCTACTAATACGCGAGATTTCCGGACCCTGACTTTAAGTAACGTGGCCAAGTAATGCGCGAATTCTTAGCAGTATGAGAATTTTTATAAAGTGTCCAACTAATACGCGAGATTTCCGTACCCTGACTTTAAGTAAGGTGGCCAAGTAATGCCCGAGTTCTTAGGAGTATAAGAATTTTTATAAAGTGGCCAAGTCATAAGCGAGATTTCCGGTCTCTGACTTTAAGTAAGGTGGCCAAGTAATGCGCGAGTTCTTAGGAGTATAAGAATTTTTATAAAGTGGCCCAGTAATAAGCGAGATTTCCTGTCTCTGACTTTAAGCAAGGTGGCCAAGTAATGCGCGAGTTCTTAGGAGTATAAGAATTTTTATAAAGTGGCCAAGTAATAAGCGAGATTTCCGGTCTCTGACTTTAAGTAAGGTGGCCAAGTAATGCGCGAATTCTTAGCAGTATGATAATTTTTATAAAGTGGCCAACTAATACGCGAGATTTCCGTACCCTGACTTTAAGTAAGGTGGCCAAGTAATGCCCGAGTTCTTAGGGGTATAAGAATTTTTATAAAGTGGCCAAGTAATAAGCGAGATTTTCGGTCTCTGACTTTAAGTAAGGTGGCCAAGTAATGCGCGAATTCATAGTAGTATGAGAGTTTTTATAAAGTGGCCTACTAATACGCGAGATTTCCGGACCCTGACTTTAAGTAAGGTGTCCAAGTAATGCGCGAATTATTAGGAGTATGAGAATTTTTATAAAGTGGCCTACTAATACGCGAGATTTCCGGACCCTGACTTTAAGTAACGTGGCCAAGTAATGCGCGAATTCTTAGCAGTATAAGAATTTTTATAAAGTGGCTTACTAATACGCGAGATTTCCGGACCCTGACTTTAAGTAGGATGCCCATTTAATGCGCGAATTATTAGGAGTATGAGAATTTTTATAAAGTGGCCTACTAATACGCGAGATTTCCGGACCCTGACTTTAAGTAACGTGGCCAAGTAATGCGCGAATTCTTAGCAGTATAAGAATTTTTATAAAGTGGCCAAATAATACGCGAGATCTCCGGACTCTGACTTTAAGTAAGGTGGCCAAGTAATGCGCGAATTCTTAGCAGTATGATAATTTTTATAAAGTGGCCAACTAATACGCGAGATTTCCGTACCCTGACTTTAAGTAAGGTGGCCAAGTAATGCCCGAGTTCTTAGGGGTATAAGAATTTTTATAAAGTGGCCAAATAATACGCGAGATTTACGGACTCTGACTTTAAGTAAGGTGTCCAAGTAATGCACGAATTCTTAGGAGTATGAGAATTTTTATAAACTGGCCAACTAATACGCGATATTTCCGGACCCTGACCTTAAGTAAGGTGTCCAAGTAATGCACGAATTCTTAGCAGTATAAGAATTTTTATAAAGTGGCTTACTAATACGCGAGATTTCCGGACCCTGACTTTAAGTAGGGTGCCCAAGTAATGCGCGAATTATTAGGAGTATGAGAATTTCTATAAAGTGGCCTACTAATTCGCGAGATTTCCGGACGCTGACTTTAAGTAAGGTGTCCAAGTAATGCACGAATTCTTAGGAGTATGAGAATTTTTATAAACTGGCCAACTAATACGCGATATTTCCGGACCCTGACTTTAAGTAAGGTGTCCAAGTAATGCACGAATTCTTAGCAGTATAAGAATTTTGATAAAGTGGCTTACTAATACGCGAGATTTCCGGACCCTGACTTTAAGTAAGGTGCCCAAGTAATGCGCGAATTCTTAGGAGTATGAGAATTTTTATAAACTGGCCAACTAATACGCGAGATTTCCGGACCCTGACTTTAAGTAAGGTGGCCAAGTAATGCCCGAGTTCTTAGGAGTATAAGAATTTTTATAAAGTGGCCTACTAATACGCGAGATTTCCGGACCCTGACTTTAAGTAAGGTGGCCAAGTAATGCACGAATTCTTAGGAGTATGAGAATTTTTATAAACTGGCCAACTTATACGCGAGATTTCCGGACCCTGACTTTAAGTAAGGTGGCCAAGTAATGCACGAATTCTTAGGAGTATGAGAATTTTTATAAACTGGCCAACTAATACGCGAGATTTCCGGACCCTGACTTTAAGTAAGGTGTCCAAGTAATGCGCGAATTATTAGGAGTATGAGAATTTTTATAAAGTGGCCTACTAATACGCGAGATTTCCGGACCCTGACTTTAAGTAGGGTGCCCAAGTAATGCGCGAATTATTAGGAGTATGAGAATTTTTATAAAGTGGCCTACTAATACGCGAGATTTCCGGACCCTGACTTTAAGTAAGGTGGCCAAGTAATGCGCGAATTCTTAGCAGTATGAGAATTTTTATAAAGTGTCCAACTAATACGCGAGATTTCCGTACCCTGACTTTAAGTAAGGTGGCCAAGTAATGCCCGAGTTCTTAGGAGTATAAGAATTTTTATAAAGTGGCCAAGTCATAAGCGAGATTTCCGGTCTCTGACTTTAAGTAAGGTGGCCAAGTAATGCGCGAGTTCTTAGGAGTATAAGAATTTTTATAAAGTGGCCAAGTAATAAGCGAGATTTCCGGTCTCTGACTTTAAGTAAGGTGGCCAAGTAATGCGCGAGTTCTTAGGAGTATAAGAATTTTTATAAAGTGGCCAAGTAATAAGCGAGATTTCCGGTCTCTGACTTTAAGTAAGGTGGCCAAGTAATGCGCGAGTTCTTAGGAGTATAAGAATTTTTATAAAGTGGCCAAGTAATAAGCGAGATTTCCGGTCTCTGACTTTAAGTAAGGTGGCCAAGTAATGCACGAATTCTTAGGAGTATGAGAATTTTTATAAACTGGCCAACTTATACGCGAGATTTCCGGACCCTGACTTTAAGTAAGGTGTCCAAGTAATGCGCTAATTATTAGGAGTATGAGAATTTTTATAAAGTGGCCTACTAATACGCGAGATTTCCGGACCCTGACTTTAAGTAACGTGGCCAAGTAATGCGCGAATTCTTAGCAGTATAAGAATTTTTATAAAGTGGCTTACTAATACGCGAGATTTCCGGACCCTGACTTTAAGTAGGATGCCCATTTAATGCGCGAATTATTAGGAGTATGAGAATTTTTATAAAGTGGCCTACTAATACGCGAGATTTCCGGACCCTGACTTTAAGTAACGTGGCCAAGTAATGCGCGAATTCTTAGCAGTATAAGAATTTTTATAAAGTGGCCAAATAATACGCGAGATCTCCGGACTCTGACTTTAAGTAAGGTGGCCAAGTAATGCACGAATTCTTAGGAGTATGAGAATTTTTATAAACTGGCCAACTAATACGCGATATTTCCGGACCCTGACTTTAAGTAAGGTGTCCAAGTAATGCACGAATTCTTAGCAGTATAAGAATTTTGATAAAGTGGCTTACTAATACGCGAGATTTCCGGACCCTGACTTTAAGTAGGGTGCCCAAGTAATGCGCGAATTATTAGGAGTATGAGAATTTTTATAAAGTGGCCTACTAATACGCGAGATTTCCGGACCCTGACTTTAAGTAACGTGGGCAAGTAATGCGCGAATTCTTAGCAGTATAAGAATTTTTATAAAGTGGCCTACTAATACGCGAGATTTCCGGACCCTGACTTTAAGTAAGGTGGCCAAGTAATGCACGAATTCTTAGGAGTATGAGAATTTTTATAAACTGGCCAACTTATACGCGAGATTTCCGGACTCTGACTTTAAGTAAGGTGTCCAAGTAATGCACGAATTCTTAGCAGTATAAGAATTTTTATAAAGTGGCTTACTAATACGCGAGATTTCCGGACCCTGACTTTAAGTAAGGTGTCCAAGTAATGCGCGAATTATTAGGAGTATGAGAATTTTTATAAAGTGGCCTACTAATACGCGAGATTTCCAGACCCTGACTTTAAGTAACGTGGCCAAGTAATGCGCGAATTCTTAGTAGTATAAGAATTTTTATAAAGTAGCCTACTAATACGCGAGATTTCCGGACCCTGACTTTAAGTAACGTGGCCAAGTAATGCGCGAATTCTTAGCAGTATAAGAATTTTTATAAAGTGGGCTACTAATACGCGAGATTTCCGGACCCTGAATTTAAGTAACGTGGCCAAGTAATGCGCGAATTCTTAGCAGTATAAGAATTTTTATAAAGTGGCCTACTAATACGCGAGATTTCCGGACCCTGACTTTAAGTAAGGTGGCCAAGTAATGCACGAATTCTTAGGAGTATGAGAATTTTTATAAACTGGCCAACTAATACGCGAGATTTCCGGACCCTGACTTTAAGTAAGGTGTCCAAGTAATGCGCGAATTATTAGGAGTATGAGAATTTTTATAAAGTGGCCTACTAATACGCGAGATTTCCGGACCCTGACTTTAAGTAAGGTGCCCAAGTAATGCGCTAATTATTAGGAGTATGAGAATTTTTATAAAGTGGCCTACTAATACGCGAGATTTCCGGACCCTGACTTTAAGTAAGGTGGCCAAGTAATGCACGAATTCTTAGGAGTATGAGAATTTTTATAAACTGGCCAACATATACGCGAGATTTCCGGACCCTGACTTTAAGTAAGGTGGCCAAGTAATGCGCGAGTTCTTAGGAGTATAAGAATTTTTATAAAGTCGCCAAGTAATAAGCGAGATTTCCGGTCTCTGACTTTAAGTAAGATGGCCAAGTAATGCGGGAGTTCTTAGGAGTATAAGAATTTTTATAAAGTGGCCAAATAATACGCGAGATCTCCGGACTCTGACTTTAAGTAAGGTGGCCAAGTAATGCACGAATTCTTAGGAGTATGAGAATTTTTATAAACTGGCCAACTTATACGCGAGATTTCCGGACCCTGACTTTAAGTAAGGTGTCCAAGTAATGCGCTAATTATTAGGAGTATGAGAATTTTTATAAAGTGGCCTACTAATACGCGAGATTTCCGGACCCTGACTTTAAGTAACGTGGCCAAGTAATGCGCGAATTCTTAGCAGTATAAGAATTTTCATAAAGTGGCTTACTAATACGCGAGATTTCCGGACCCTGACTTTATGTAGGGTGCCCATTTAATGCGCGAATTATTTGGAGTATGAGAATTTTTATAAAGTGGCTTACTAATACGCGAGATTTCCGGACCCTGACTTTAAGTAGGGTGCCCAAGTAATGCGCGAATTATTAGGAGTATGAGAATTTTTATAAAGTGGCCTACTAATACGCGAGATTTCCGGACCCTGACTTTAAGTAAGGTGGCCAAGTAATGCACGAATTCTTAGGAGTATGAGAATTTTTATAAACTGGCCAACATATACGCGAGATTTCCGGACCCTGACTTTAAGTAAGGTGTCCAAGGAATGCGCGAATTATTAGGAGTATGAGAATTTTTATAAAGTGGCCTACTAATACGCGAGATTTCCGGACCCTGACTTTAAGAAACGTGGCCAAGTAATGCGCGAATTCTTAGCAGTATAAGAATTTTTATAAACTGGCCAACTAATACGCGAGATTTCCGGACCCTGACTTTAAGTTAGGTGCCCAAGTAATGCGCGAATTATTAGGAGTATGAGAATTTTTATAAAGTGGCCTACTAATTCGCGAAATTCCCGGACCCTGACTTTAAGTAACGTGGCCAAGTAATGCGCGAATTCTTAGCAGTATGAGAATTTTTATAAAGTGTCCAACTAATACGCGAGATTTCCGTACCCTGACTTTAAGTAAGGTGGCCAAGTAATGCGCGAGTTCTTAGGAGTATAAGAATTTTTATAAAGTGGCCAAGTAATAAGCGAGATTTCCGGTCTCGGACTTTAAGAAAGGTGGCCATGTAATGCGCGAGTTCTTAGGAGTATAAGAATTTTTATAAAGTGGCCAAATAATACGCGAGATCTCCGGACTCTGACTTTAAGTAAGGTGGCCAAGTAATGCACGAATTCTTAGGAGTATGAGAATTTTTATAAACTGGCCAACTTATACGCGAGATTTCCGGACCCTGACTTTAAGTAAGGTGTCCAAGTAATGCGCGAATTATTAGGAGTATGAGAATTTTTATAAAGTGGCCTACTAATTCGCGAGATTCCCGGACCCTGACTTTAAGTAACGTGGCCAAGTAATGCGCGAATTCTTAGCAGTATGAGAATTTTTATAAAGTGTCCAACTAATACGCGAGATTTCCGGACCCTGACTTTAAGTAAGGTGCCCAAGTAATGCGCTAATTATTAGGAGTATGAGAATTTTTATAAAGTGGCCTACTAATACGCGAGATTTCCGGACCCTGACTTTAAGTAAGGTGGCCAAGTAATGCACGAATTCTTAGGAGTATGAGAATTTTTATAAACTGGCCAACATATACGCGAGATTTCCGGACCCTGACTTTAAGTAAGGTGGCCAAGTAATGCGCGAGTTCTTAGGAGTATAAGAATTTTTATAAAGTCGCCAAGTAATAAGCGAGATTTCCGGTCTCTGACTTTAAGTAAGATGGCCAAGTAATGCGGGAGTTCTTAGGAGTATAAGAATTTTTATAAAGTGGCCAAATAATACGCGAGATCTCCGGACTCTGACTTTAAGTAAGGTGGCCAAGTAATGCACGAATTCTTAGGAGTATGAGAATTTTTATAAACTGGCCAACTTATACGCGAGATTTCCGGACCCTGACTTTAAGTAAGGTGTCCAAGTAATGCGCTAATTATTAGGAGTATGAGAATTTTTATAAAGTGGCCTACTAATACGCGAGATTTCCGGACCCTGACTTTAAGTAACGTGGCCAAGTAATGCGCGAATTCTTAGCAGTATAAGAATTTTCATAAAGTGGCTTACTAATACGCGAGATTTCCGGACCCTGACTTTATGTAGGGTGCCCATTTAATGCGCGAATTATTTGGAGTATGAGAATTTTTATAAAGTGGCCTACTAATACGCGAGATTTCCGGACCCTGACTTTAAGTAGGGTGCCCAAGTAATGCGCGAATTATTAGGAGTATGAGAATTTTTATAAAGTGGCCTACTAATACGCGAGATTTCCGGACCCTGACTTTAAGTAAGGTGGCCAAGTAATGCACGAATTCTTAGGAGTATGAGAATTTTTATAAACTGGCCAACATATACGCGAGATTTCCGGACCCTGACTTTAAGTAAGGTGTCCAAGGAATGCGCGAATTATTAGGAGTATGAGAATTTTTATAAACTGGCCAACTAATACGCGAGATTTCCGGACCCTGACTTTAAGTTAGGTGCCCAAGTAATGCGCGAATTATTAGGAGTATGAGAATTTTTATAAAGTGGCCTACTAATTCGCGAAATTCCCGGACCCTGACTTTAAGTAACGTGGCCAAGTAATGCGCGAATTCTTAGCAGTATGAGAATTTTTATAAAGTGTCCAACTAATACGCGAGATTTCCGTACCCTGACTTTAAGTAAGGTGGCCAAGTAATGCGCGAGTTCTTAGGAGTATAAGAATTTTTATAAAGTGGCCAAGTAATAAGCGAGATTTCCGGTCTCGGACTTTAAGAAAGGTGGCCATGTAATGCGCGAGTTCTTAGGAGTATAAGAATTTTTATAAAGTGGCCTACTAATACGCGAGATTTCCGAACCCTGACTTTAAGTAGGGTGTCCAAGTAATGCGCGAATTATTAGGAGTATGAGAATTTTTATAAAGTGGCCAAGTCATAAGCGAGATTTCCGGTCTCTGACTTTAAGTAAGGTGGCCAAGTAATGCGCGCGTTCTTAGGAGTATAAGAATTTTTATAAAGTGGCCAAGTAATAAGCGAGATTTCCGGTCTCTGACTTTAAGTATGGTGGCCAAGTAATGCGCGAGTTCTTAGGAGTATAAGAATTTTTATAAAGTGGCCAAGTAATAAGCGAGATTTCCGGTCTCTGACTTTAAGGAAGGTGGCCAAGTAATGCGCGAGTTCTTAGGAGTATAAGAATTTTTATAAAGTGGCCAAGTAATAAGCGAGATTTCCGGTCTCTGACTTTAAGTAAGATGGCCAAGTAATGCGCGAGTTCTTAGGAGTATAAGAATTTTTATAAAGTGGCCAAATAATACGCGAGATCTCCGGACTCTGACTTTAAGTAAGGTGGCCAAGTAATGCACGAATTCTTAGGAGTATGAGAATTTTTATAAACTGGCCAACTTATACGCGAGATTTCCGGACCCTGACTTTAAGTAAGGTGTCCAAGTAATGCGCTAATTATTAGGAGTATGAGAATTTTTATAAAGTGGCCTACTAATACGCGAGATTTCCGGACCCTGACTTTAAGTAACGTGGCCAAGTAATGCGCGAATTCTTAGCAGTATAAGAATTTTCATAAAGTGGCTTACTAATACGCGAGATTTCCGGACCCTGACTTTATGTAGGGTGCCCATTTAATGCGCGAATTATTAGGAGTATGAGAATTTTTATAAAGTGGCCTACTAATACGCGAGATTTCCGGACCCTGACTTTAAGTAACGTGGCCAAGTAATGCGCGAATTCTTAGCAGTATAAGAATTTTTATAAAGTGGCCAAATAATACGCGAGATCTCCGGACTCTGACTTTAAGTAAGGTGGCCAAGTAATGTGCGAATTCTTAGGAGTATAAAAATATTCAAAAAGTAGTCAAGCAATACGTGAATAAAACGAAGTCTGTCCTGAAAAGATTGGCGAAGTAATGCGCGAATTATTAGGAGTATGAGAATTTTTATATAGTGGCCAAGTAATACGCCAGATTTCCGGACTCTGACTTTAAGTAAGATGGCCAAGTAATGCGCGAATTATTAGGAGTATGAGAATTTTTATAAAGTGGCCTACTAATACGCGAGATTTCCGGACCCTGACTTTAAGTAAGGTGGCAAAGTAATGTACGAATTCTTAGGAGTATGAGAATTTTTATAAACTGGCCAACTAATACGCTAGATTTCCGGACCCTGACTTTAAGTAAGGTGTCCAAGTAATGCACAAATTCTTAGCACTATAAGAATTTTTATAAAGTGGCTTACTAATACGCGAGATTTCCGGACCCTGACTTTAAGTAGGGTGCCCAAGTAATGCGCGAATTATTAGGAGTATGAGAATTTTTATAAAGTGGCCTACTAATACGCGAGATATCCGGACCCTGACTTTAAGTAACGTGGCCAAGTAATGCGCGAATTCTTAGCAGTATAAGAATTTTTATAAAGTGGCCAAGTAATAAGCGAGATTTCCGGTCTCTGACTTTAAGTAAGGTGTCCAAGTAATGCACGAATTCTTAGGAGTATGAGAATTTTTATAAACTGGCCAACTAATACGCGATATTTCCGGACCCTGACCTTAAGTAAGGTGTCCAAGTAATGCACGAATTCTTAGCAGTATAAGAATTTTTATAAAGTGGCTTACTAATACGCGAGATTTCCGGACCCTGACTTTAAGTAGGGTGCCCAAGTAATGCGCGAATTATTAGGAGTATGAGAATTTCTATAAAGTGGCCTACTAATTCGCGAGATTTCCGGACGCTGACTTTAAGTAAGGTGTCCAAGTAATGCACGAATTCTTAGGAGTATGAGAATTTTTATAAACTGGCCAACTAATACGCGATATTTCCGGACCCTGACTTTAAGTAAGGTGTCCAAGTAATGCACGAATTCTTAGCAGTATAAGAATTTTGATAAAGTGGCTTACTAATACGCGAGATTTCCGGACCCTGACTTTAAGTAGGGTGCCCAAGTAATGCGCGAATTATTAGGAGTGTGAGAATTTCTATAAAGTGGCCTACTAATTCGCGAGATTTCCGGACCCTGACTTTAAGTAACATGGCCAAGTAATGCGCGAATTCTTAGCAGTATAAGAATTTTTATAAAGTGGCCAAATAATACGCGAGATTTCCGGACTCTGACTTTAAGTAAGGTGTCCAAGTAATGCACGAATTCTTAGCAGTATAAGAATTTTTATAAAGTGGCTTACTAATACACGAGATTTCCGGACCCTGACTTTAAGTAAGGTGGGCAAGTAATGCGCGAATTCTTAGCAGTATTAGAATTTTTATAAACTGGCCAACATATACGCGAGATTTCCGGACCCTGACTTTAAGTAAGGTGTCCAAGGAATGCGCGAATTATTAGGAGTATGCGAATTTTTATAAAGTGGCCTACTAATACGCGAGATTTCCGGACCCTGACTTTAAGTAACGTGGGCATGTAATGCGCGAATTCTTAGCAGTATAAGAATTTTTATAAAGTGGCCTACTAATACGCGAGATTTCCGGACCCTGACTTTAAGTAAGGTGGCCAAGTAATGCACGAATTCTTAGGAGTATGAGAATTTTTATAAACTGGCCAACTAATACGTGACATTTCCGTACCCTGACTTTAAGTAAGGTGTCCAAGTAATGCACGAATTCTTAGCAGTATAAGAATTTTTATAAAGTGGCCTACTAATACGCGAGATTTCCGGACCCTGACTTTAAGTAGGGTGCCCAAGTAATGCGCGAATTATTAGTAGTATGAGAATTTTTATAAAGTGGCCTACTAATACGCGAGATTTCCGGACACTGACTTTAAGTAAGGTGGCCAAGTAATGCACGAATTCTTAGGAGAATGAGAATTTTTATAAACTGGCCAACTTATACGCGAGATTTCCGGACCCTGACTTTAAGTAAGGTGTCCAAGTAATGCGCGAATTATTAGGAGTATGAGAATTTTTATAAAGTGGCCTACTAATACGCGAGATTTCCAGACCCTGACTTTAAGTAACGTGGCCAAGTAATGCGCGAATTCTTAGTAGTATAAGAATTTTTATAAAGTAGCCTACTAATACGCGAGATTTCCGGACCCTGACTTTAAGTAACGTGGCCAAGTAATGCGCGAATTCTTAGCAGTATAAGAATTTTTATAAAGTGGGCTACTAATACGCGAGATTTCCGGACCCTGAATTTAAGTAACGTGGCCAAGTAATGCGCGAATTCTTAGCAGTATAAGAATTTTTATAAAGTGGCCTACTAATACGCGAGATTTCCGGACCCTGACTTTAAGTAAGGTGGCCAAGTAATGCACGAATTCTTAGGAGTATGAGAATTTTTATAAACTGGCCAACTAATACGCGAGATTTCCGGACCCTGACTTTAAGTAAGGTGTCCAAGTAATGCGCGAATTATTAGGAGTATGAGAATTTTTATAAAGTGGCCTACTAATACGCGAGATTTCCGGACCCTGACTTTAAGTAGGGTGCCCAAGTAATGCGCTAATTATTAGGAGTATGAGAATTTTTATAAAGTGGCCTACTAATACGCGAGATTTCCGGACCCTGACTTTAAGTAAGGTGGCCAAGTAATGCACGAATTCTTAGGAGTATGAGAATTTTTATAAACTGGCCAACATATACGCGAGATTTCCGGACCCTGACTTTAAGTAAGGTGGCCAAGTAATGCGCGAGTTCTTAGGAGTATAAGAATTTTTATAAAGTCGCCAAGTAATAAGCGAGATTTCCGGTCTCTGACTTTAAGTAAGATGGCCAAGTAATGCGGGAGTTCTTAGGAGTATAAGAATTTTTATAAAGTGGCCAAATAATACGCGAGATTTCCGGACCCTGACTTTAAGTAAGGTGGCCAAGTAATGCACGAATTCTTAGGAGTATGAGAATTTTTACAAACTGGCCAACTAATACGCGAAATTTCCGTACCCTGACTTTAAGTAAGGTGGCCAAGTAATGCGCGAATTCTTAGGAGTATAAGAATTTTTATAAAGTGGCCAAATAATACGCGAGATTTACGGACTCTGACTTTAAGTAAGGTGTCCAAGTAATGCACGAATTCTTAGGAGTATGAGAATTTTTATAAACTGGCCAACTAATACGCGATATTTCCGGACCCTGACTTTAAGTAAGGTGTCCAAGTAATGCACGAATTCTTAGCAGTATAAGAATTTTTATAAAGTGGCTTACTAATACGCGAGATTTCCGGACCCTGACTTTAAGTAGGGTGCCCAAGTAATGCGCGAATTATTAGGAGTGTGAGAATTTCTATAAAGTGGCCTACTAATTCGCGAGATTTCCGGACCCTGACTTTAAGTAACATGGCCAAGTAATGCGCGAATTCTTAGCAGTATAAGAATTTTTATAAAGTGGCCAAATAATACGCGAGATTTCCGGACTCTGACTTTAAGTAAGGTGTCCAAGTAATGCACGAATTCTTAGCAGTATAAGAATTTTTATAAAGTGGCTTACTAATACACGAGATTTCCGGACCCTGACTTTAAGTAAGGTGGGCAAGTAATGCGCGAATTCTTAGCAGTATTAGAATTTTTATAAACTGGCCAACATATACGCGAGATTTCCGGACCCTGACTTTAAGTAAGGTGTCCAAGGAATGCGCGAATTATTAGGAGTATGCGAATTTTTATAAAGTGGCCTACTAATACGCGAGATTTCCGGACCCTGACTTTAAGTAACGTGGGCATGTAATGCGCGAATTCTTAGCAGTATAAGAATTTTTATAAAGTGGCCTACTAATACGCGAGATTTCCGGACCCTGACTTTAAGTAAGGTGGCCAAGTAATGCACGAATTCTTAGGAGTATGAGAATTTTTATAAACTGGCCTACTAAGACGCGAGATTTCCGGACCCTGACTTTAAGTAAGGTGGCCAAGTAATGCGCGAGTTCTTAGGAGTATAAGAATTTTGATAAAGTGGCTTACTAATACGCGAGATTTCCGGACCCTGACTTTAAGTAGGGTGCCCAAGTAATGCGCGAATTATTAGGAGTGTGAGAATTTCTATAAAGTGGCCTACTAATTCGCGAGATTTCCGGACCCTGACTTTAAGTAACATGGCCAAGTAATGCGCGAATTCTTAGCAGTATAAGAATTTTTATAAAGTGGCCAAATAATACGCGAGATTTCCGGACTCTGACTTTAAGTAAGGTGTCCAAGTAATGCACGAATTCTTAGCAGTATAAGAATTTTTATAAAGTGGCTTACTAATACACGAGATTTCCGGACCCTGACTTTAAGTAAGGTGGGCAAGTAATGCGCGAATTCTTAGCAGTATTAGAATTTTTATAAACTGGCCAACATATACGCGAGATTTCCGGACCCTGACTTTAAGTAAGGTGTCCAAGGAATGCGCGAATTATTAGGAGTATGAGAATTTTTATAAAGTGGCCTACTAATACGCGAGATTTCCGGACCCTGACTTTAAGTAACGTGGCCAAGTAATGCGCGAATTCTTAGCAGTATTAGAATTTTTATAAAGTGGCCTACTAATACGCGAGATTTCCGGACCCTGACTTTAAGTAACGTGGCCAAGTAATGCGCGAATTATTAGGAGTATGAGAATTTTTATAAAGTGGCCTACTAATACGCGAGATTTCCGGACCCTGACTTTAAGTAAGGTGCCCAAGTAATGCGCGAATTATTAGGAGCATGAGAATTTTTATAAAGTGGCCTACTAATACGCGAGATTTCCGGACCCTGACTTTAAGTAAGGTGGCCAAGTAATGCACGAATTCTTAGGAGTATGAGAATTTTTATAAACTGGCCAACATATACGCGAGATTTCCGGACCCTGACTTTAAGTAAGGTGGCCAAGTAATGCGCGAGTTCTTAGGAGTATAAGAATTTTTATAAAGTCGCCAAGTAATAAGCGAGATTTCCGGTCTCTGACTTTAAGTAAGATGGCCAAGTAATGCGGGAGTTCTTAGGAGTATAAGAATTTTTATAAAGTGGCCAAATAATACGCGAGATCTCCGGACTCTGACTTTAAGTAAGGTGGCCAAGTAATGCACGAATTCTTAGGAGTATGAGAATTTTTATAAACTGGCCAACTAATACGCGAGATTTCCGGACCCTGACTTTAAGTAAGGTGTCCAAGTAATGCGCGAATTATTAGGAGTATGAGAATTTTTATAAAGTGGCCTACTAATACGCGAGATTTCCGGACCCTGACTTTAAGTAGGGTGCCCAAGTAATGCGCTAATTATTAGGAGTATGAGAATTTTTATAAAGTGGCCTACTAATACGCGAGATTTCCGGACCCTGACTTTATGTAGGGTGCCCATTTAATGCGCGAATTATTTGGAGTATGAGAATTTTTATAAAGTGGCCTACTAATACGCGAGATTTCCGGACCCTGACTTTAAGTAGGGTGCCCAAGTAATGCGCGAATTATTAGGAGTATGAGAATTTTTATAAAGTGGCCTACTAATACGCGAGATTTCCGGACCCTGACTTTAAGTAAGGTGGCCAAGTAATGCACGAATTCTTAGGAGTATGAGAATTTTTATAAACTGGCCAACATATACGCGAGATTTCCGGACCCTGACTTTAAGTAAGGTGTCCAAGGAATGCGCGAATTATTAGGAGTATGAGAATTTTTATAAAGTGGCCTACTAATACGCGAGATTTCCGGACCCTGACTTTAAGAAACGTGGCCAAGTAATGCGCGAATTCTTAGCAGTATAAGAATTTTTATAAACTGGCCAACTAATACGCGAGATTTCCGGACCCTGACTTTAAGTTAGGTGCCCAAGTAATGCGCGAATTATTAGGAGTATGAGAATTTTTATAAAGTGGCCTACTAATTCGCGAAATTCCCGGACCCTGACTTTAAGTAACGTGGCCAAGTAATGCGCGAATTCTTAGCAGTATGAGAATTTTTATAAAGTGTCCAACTAATACGCGAGATTTCCGTACCCTGACTTTAAGTAAGGTGGCCAAGTAATGCGCGAGTTCTTAGGAGTATAAGAATTTTTATAAAGTGGCCAAGTAATAAGCGAGATTTCCGGTCTCTGACTTTAAGTAAGGTGGCCATGTAATGCGCGAGTTCTTAGGAGTATAAGAATTTTTATAAAGTGGCCAAATAATACGCGAGATCTCCGGACTCTGACTTTAAGTAAGGTGGCCAAGTAATGCACGAATTCTTAGGAGTATGAGAATTTTTATAAACTGGCCAACTTATACGCGAGATTTCCGGACCCTGACTTTAAGTAAGGTGGCCAAGTAATGCACGAATTCTTAGGAGTATGAGAATTTTTATAAACTGGCCAACATATACGCGAGATTTCCGGACCCTGACTTTAAGTAAGGTGTCCAAGTAATGCGCGAATTATTAGGAGTATGAGAATTTTTATAAACTGGCCAACTAATACGCGAGATTTCCGGACCCTGACTTTAAGTAAGGTGTCCAAGTAATGCGCGAATTATTAGGAGTATTAGAATTTTTATAAAGTGGCCTACTAATACGCGAGATTTCCGGACCCTGACTTTATGTAGGGTGCCCATTTAATGCGCGAATTATTTGGAGTATGAGAATTTTTATAAAGTGGCCTACTAATACGCGAGATTTCCGGACCCTGACTTTAAGTAGGGTGCCCAAGTAATGCGCGAATTATTAGGAGTATGAGAATTTTTATAAAGTGGCCTACTAATACGCGAGATTTCCGGACCCTGACTTTAAGTAAGGTGGCCAAGTAATGCACGAATTCTTAGGAGTATGAGAATTTTTATAAACTGGCCAACATATACGCGAGATTTCCGGACCCTGACTTTAAGTAAGGTGTCCAAGGAATGCGCGAATTATTAGGAGTATGAGAATTTTTATAAAGTGGCCTACTAATACGCGAGATTTCCGGACCCTGACTTTAAGTAACGTGGCCAAGTAATGCGCGAATTATTAGAAGTATGAGAATTTTTATAAAGTGGCCTACTAATACGCGAGATTTCCGGACCCTGACTTTAAGTTAGGTGCCCAAGTAATGCGCGAATTATTAGGAGTATGAGAATTTTTATAAAGTGGCCTACTAATTCGCGAAATTCCCGGACCCTGACTTTAAGTAACGTGGCCAAGTAATGCGCGAATTCTTAGCAGTATGAGAATTTTTATAAAGTGTCCAACTAATACGCGAGATTTCCGTACCCTGACTTTAAGTAAGGTGGCCAAGTAATGCGCGAGTTCTTAGGAGTATAAGAATTTTTATAAAGTGGCCAAGTAATAAGCGAGATTTCCGGTCTCGGACTTTAAGAAAGGTGGCCATGTAATGCGCGAGTTCTTAGGAGTATAAGAATTTTTATAAAGTGGCCTACTAATACGCGAGATTTCCGAACCCTGACTTTAAGTAGGGTGTCCAAGTAATGCGCGAATTATTAGGAGTATGAGAATTTTTATAAAGTGGCCAAGTCATAAGCGAGATTTCCGGTCTCTGACTTTAAGTAAGGTGGCAAAGTAATGCGCGAGTTCTTAGGAGTATAAGAATTTTTATAAAGTGGCCAAGTAATAAGCGAGATTTCCGGTCTCTGACTTTAAGTAAGGTGGCCAAGTAATGCGCGAGTTCTTAGGAGTATAAGAATTTTTATAAAGTGGCCAAGTAATAAGCGAGATTTCCGGACACTGAATTTAAGTAACGTGGCCAAGTAATGCGTGAATTCTTAGCAGTATAAGAATTTTTATAAAGTGGCCTACTAATACGCGAGATTTCCGGACCCTGAATTTAAGTAACGTGGCCAAGTAATGCGCGAATTCTTAGCAGTATAAGAATTTTTATAAAGTGGCCTACTAATACGCGAGATTTCCGGACCCTGACTTTAAGTAAAGTGGCCAAGTAATGCACGAATTCTTAGGAGTATGAGAATTTTTATAAAGTGGCCTACTAATACGCGAGATTTCCGGACCCTGAATTTAAGTAACGTGGCCAAGTAATGCGTGAATTCTTAGCAGTATAAGAATTTTTATAAAGTGGCCTACTAATACGCGAGATTTCCGGACCCTGAATTTAAGTAACGTGGCCAAGTAATGCGCGAATTCTTAGCAGTATAAGAATTTTTATAAAGTGGCCTACTAATACGCGAGATTTCCGGACCCTGACTTTAAGTAAAGTGGCCAAGTAATGCACGAATTCTTAGGAGTATGAGAATTTTTATAAAGTGGCCTACTAATACGCGAGATTTCCGGACCCTGACTTTAAGTAAGGTGGCCAAGTAATGCACGAATTCTTAGGAGTATGAGAATTTTTATAAACTGGCCAACTAATACGCGAGATTTCCGGACCCTGAATTTAAGTCACGTGGCCAAGTAATGCGCGAATTCTTAGCAGTATAAGAATTTTTATAAAGTGGCCAACTAATACGCGATATTTCCGGTCTCTGACTTTAAGTAAGGTGGCCAAGTAATGCGCGAGTTCTTAGGAGTATAAGAATTTTTATAAAGTGGCCTACTAATACGCGAGATTTCCGAACCCTGACTTTAAGTAGGGTGTCCAAGTAATGCGCGAATTATTAGGAGTATGAGAATTTTTATAAAGTGGCCAAGTCATAAGCGAGATTTCCGGTCTCTGACTTTAAGTAAGGTGGCCAAGTAATGCGCGAGTTCTTAGGAGTATAAGAATTTTTATAAAGTGGCCTACTAATACGCGAGATTTCCGGACCCTGACTTTAAGTAAAGTGGCCAAGTAATGCACGAATTCTTAGGAGTATGAGAATTTTTATAAAGTGGCCTACTAATACGCGAGATTTCCGGACACTGAATTTAAGTAACGTGGCCAAGTAATGCGTGAATTCTTAGCAGTATAAGAATTTTTATAAAGTGGCCTACTAATACGCGAGATTTCCGGACCCTGAATTTAAGTAACGTGGCCAAGTAATGCGCGAATTCTTAGCAGTATAAGAATTTTTATAAAGTGGCCTACTAATACGCGAGATTTCCGGACCCTGACTTTAAGTAAAGTGGCCAAGTAATGCACGAATTCTTAGGAGTATGAGAATTTTTATAAAGTGGCCTACTAATACGCGAGATTTCCGGACCCTGACTTTAAGTAAGGTGGCCAAGTAATGCACGAATTCTTAGGAGTATGAGAATTTTTATAAACTGGCCAACTAATACGCGAGATTTCCGGACCCTGAATTTAAGTCACGTGGCCAAGTAATGCGCGAATTCTTAGCAGTATAAGAATTTTTATAAAGTGGCCTACTAATACGCGAGATTTCCGGACCCTGACTTTAAGTAAGGTGGCCAAGTAATGCACGAATTCTTAGGAGTATGAGAATTTTTATAAACTGGCCAACTAATACGCGAGATTTCCGGACCCTGACTTTAAGTAAGGTGTCCAAGTAATGCGCGAATTATTAGGAGTATTAGAATTTTTATAAAGTGGCCTACTAATACGCGAGATTTCCGGACCCTGACTTTAAGTAGGGTGCCCAAGTAATGCGCGAATTATTAGGAGTATGAGAATTTTTATAAAGTGGCCTACTAATACGCGAGATTTCCGGACCCTGACTTTAAGTAAGGTGGCCAAGTAATGCACGAATTCTTAGGAGTATGAGAATTTTTATAAACTGGCCAACTTATACGCGAGATTTCCGGACCCTGACTTTAAGTAAGGTGTCCAAGGAATGCGCGAATTATTAGGAGTATGAGAATTTTTATAAAGTGGCCTACTAATACGCGAGATTTCCGGACCCTGACTTTAAGTAACGTGGCCAAGTAATGCGCGAATTCTTAGCAGTATAAGAATTTTTATAAACTGGCCAACTAATACGCGATATTTCCGGACCCTGACTTTAAGTTATGTGCCCAAGTAATGCGCGAATTATTAGGAGCATGAGAATTTTTATAAAGTGGCCTACTAATACACGAGATTTCCGGACCCTGACTTTAAGTAACGTGGCCACGTTATGCGCGAATTCTTAGCAGTATGAGAATTTTTATAAAGTGGCCTACTAATACGCGAGATTTCCGGACCCTGACTTAAAGTAAGGTGGCCAAGTAATGCACGAATTCTTAGGAGTATGAGAATTTTTATAAACTGGCCAACTTATACGCGAGATTTCCGGACCCTGACTTTAAGTAAGGTGTCCAAGGAATGCGCGAATTATTAGGAGTATGAGAATTTTTATAAAGTGGCCTACTAATACGCGAGATTTCCGGACCCTGACTTTAAGTAACGTGGCCAAGTAATGCGCGAATTCTTAGCAGTATAAGAATTTTTATAAACTGGCCAACTAATACGCGAGATTTCCGGACCCTGACTTAAAGTAAGGTGACTAAGTAATGCGCGAGTTCAATGGACCTCAGGACTGATATAAAAAAATTAGTGGTCTCGTAATACGCGAAGTACACGAAGTCTGTCTTGAAAAGTGTGGCCAAGTAATGCGCGTGTTCTTAGGAGTATAAGAATTTTTATAAAGTGGCCAAATAATACGCGAGATTTCCGGACTCTGACTTTAAGTAATGTGGCCAAGTAATGCGCGAATTCTTAAGAGTATAAGAATATTTATTAAGTGGCCAAGTACTAAGCGAGATTTCTGGACTCTTTCTTAAAGTAAGGTGGCCAAGTATTGCGCGTGTTCTTAGGAGTATAAGAATATTTATAAAGTGGCCTACTAATACGCGAGATTTCCGGACCCTGACTTTAAGTAAGGTGGCCAAGTATTGCACGAATTCTTAGGAGTATGAGAATTTTTATAAACTGGCCAACTTATACGCGAGATTTCCGGACCCTGACTTTAAGTAAGGTGTCCAAGGAATGCGCGAATTATTAGGAGTATGAGAATTTTTATAAAGTGGCCTACTAATACGCGAGATTTCCGGACCCTGACTTTAAGTAACGTGGCCAAGTAATGCGCGAATTCTTAGCAGTATAAGAATTTTTATAAACTGGCCAACTAATACGCGATATTTCCGGACCCTGACTTTAAGTTAGGTGCCCAAGTAATGCGCGAATTATTAGGAGCATGAGAATTTTTATAAAGTGGCCTACTAATACACGAGATTTCCGGACCCTGACTTTAAGTAACGTGGCCAAGTAATGCGCGAATTCTTAGCAGTATAAGAATTTTTATAAACTGGCCAACTAATACGCGAGATTTCCGGACCCTGACTTTAAGTAGGGTGCCCAAGTAATGCGCGAATTATTAGGAGCATGAGAATTTTTATAAAGTGGCCTACTAATACGCGAGATTTCCGGACCCTGACTTTAAGTAAGGTGGCCAAGTAATGCACGAATTCTTAGGAGTATGAGAATTTTTATAAACTGGCCAACTTATACGCGAGATTTCCGGACCCTGACTTTAAGTAAGGTGTCCAAGTAATGCGCGAATTATTAGGAGTATTAGAATTTTTATAAAGTGGCCTACTAATACGCGAGATTTCCGGACCCTGACTTTAAGTAGGGTGCCCAAGTAATGCGCGAATTATTAGGAGTATGAGAATTTTTATAAAGTGGCCTACTAATAGGCGAGATTTCCGGACCCTGACTTTAAGTAAGGTGGCCAAGTAATGCACGAATTCTTAGGAGTATGAGAATTTTTATAAACTGGCCAACTTATACGCGAGATTTCCGGACCCTGACTTTAAGTAAGGTGTCCAAGGAATGCGCGAATTATTAGGAGTATGAGAATTTTTATAAAGTGGCCTACTAATACGCGAGATTTCCGGACCCTGACTTTAAGTTAGGTGGCCAAGTAATGCACGAATTCTTAGGAGTATGAGAATTTTTATAAACTGGCCAACTAATACGCGAGATTTCCGGACCCTGACTTTAAGTAAGGTGTCCAAGTAATGCGCGAATTATTAGGAGTATTAGAATTTTTATAAAGTGGCCTACTAATACGCGAGATTTCCGGACCCTGACTTTAAGTAGGGTGCCCAAGTAATGCGCGAATTATTAGGAGTATGAGAATTTTTATAAAGTGGCCTACTAATACGCGAGATTTCCGGACCCTGACTTTAAGTAAGGTGGCCAAGTAATGCACGAATTCTTAGGAGTATGAGAATTTTTATAAACTGGCCAACTTATACGCGAGATTTCCGGACCCTGACTTTAAGTAAGGTGTCCAAGGAATGCGCGAATTATTAGGAGTATGAGAATTTTTATAAAGTGGCCTACTAATACGCGAGATTTCCGGACCCTGACTTTAAGTAACGTGGCCAAGTAATGCGCGAATTCTTAGCAGTATAAGAATTTTTATAAACTGGCCAACTAATACGCGAGATTTCCGGACCCTGACTTTAAGTTAGGTGCCCAAGTAATGCGCGAATTATTAGGAGCATGAGAATTTTTATAAAGTGGCCTACTAATACGCGAGATTTCCGGACCCTGACTTTAAGTAACGTGGCCAAGTAATGCGCGAATTCTTAGCAGTATGAGAATTTTTATAAAGTGTCCAACTAATACGCGAGATTTTCGTACCCTGACTTTAAGTAAGGTGGCCAAGTAATGCCCGAGTTCTTAGGAGTATAAGAATTTTTATAAAGTGGCCAAGTAATAAGCGAGATTTCCGGTCTCTGACTTTAAGTAAGGTGGCCAAGTAATGCGCGAGTTCTTAGGAGTATAAGAATTTTTATAAAGTGGCCTACTAATACGCGAGATTTCCGAACCCTGACTTTAAGTAGGGTGTCCAAGTAATGCGCGAATTATTAGGAGTATGAGAATTTTTATAAAGTGGCCAAGTCATAAGCGAGATTTCCGGTCTCTGACTTTAAGTAAGGTGGCAAAGTAATGCGCGAGTTCTTAGGAGTATAAGAATTTTTATAAAGTGGCCAAGTAATAAGCGAGATTTCCGGTCTCTGACTTTAAGTAAGGTGGCCAAGTAATGCGCGAGTTCTTCGGAGTATAAGAATTTTTATAAAGTGGCCAAGTAATAGGCGAGATTTCCTGTCTCTGACTTTAAGGAAGGTGGCCAAGTAATGCGCGAGTTCTTAGGAGTATAAGAATTTTTATAAAGTGGCCAAGTAATAAGCGAGATTTCCGGTCTCTGACTTTAAGTAAGGTGGCCAAGTAATGCGCGAGTTCTTAGGAGTATAAGAATTTTTATAAAGTGGCCAAATAATACGCGAGATCTCCGGACTCTGACTTTAAGTAAGGTGGCCAAGTAATGCACGAATTCTTAGGAGTATGCGAATTTTTATAAACTGGCCAACTTATACGCGAGATTTCCGGACCCTGACTTTAAGTAAGGTGTCCAAGTAATGCGCGAATTATTAGGAGTATGAGAATTTTTATAAAGTGCCCTACTAATACGCGAGATTTCCGGACCCTGACTTTAAGTAGGGTGCCCAAGTAATGCGCGAATTATTAGGAGTATGAGAATTTTTATAAAGTGGCCTACTAATACGCGAGATTTCCGGACCCTGACTTTAAGTAACGTGGCCAAGTAATGCGCGAATTCTTAGCAGTATAAGAATTTTTATAAAGTGGCTTACTAATACGCGAGATTTCCGGACTCTGACTTTAAGTAGGGTGCCCATGTAATGCGCGAATTATTAGGAGTATGAGAATTTTTATAAAGTGGCCTACTAATACGCGAGATTTCCGGACCCTGACTTTAAGTAAAGTGGCCATGTAATGCGCGAATTCTTAGCAGTATAAGAATTTTTATAAAGTGGCCAAATAATACGCGAGATCTCCGGACTCTGACATTAAGTAAGGTGGCCAAGTAATGCGCGAATTCTTAGCAGTATGAGAATTTTTATAAAGTGTCCAACTAATACGCGAGATTTCCGTACCCTGACTTTAAGTAAGTTGGCCGAGTAATGCGCGAGTTCTTAGGAGTATAAGAATTTTTATAAAGTGGCCAAGTAATACGCGAATTCTTAGGAGTATAAGAATTTTTATAAAGTGGCCAAATAATACGCGAGATTTCCGGACTCTGACTTTAAGTAAGGTGGCCAAGTAATGCGCGAATTCTTAGGAGTATAAGAATATTTATTAAGTGGCCAAGTACTAAGCGAGATATCTGGACTCTGCCTTAAAGTAAGGTGTCCAAGTATTGACCGTGTTCTTAGGAGTATAAGAATTTTTATAAAGTGGCCAAGTAATACACGAGATTTCCGAACTCTGACTCAAAGTAACGTGGCCGAGTAATGCGCGAATTCTTAGCATTATGAGAATTTTTATAAAGTGGCCAAGTAATACACGAGATTTCCGGACTCTGACTTAAAGTAAGGTGATCAAGTAATGCGCGAGTTCAATAGACCCCAGGACTGATATATAAACATAAGTGGTCTCGTAATACGCGAAGTTCACGAAGTCTGTCTTGAAAAGTGTGGCCAAGTAATGCGCGTGTTCTTAGGAGTATAAGAATTTTTATAAAGTGGCCAAATAATACGCGAGATTTCCGGACTCTGACTTTAAGTAATGTGGCCAAGTAATGCGCGAATTCCTAAGAGTATAAGAATATTTATTAAGTGGCCAAGTACTAAGCAAGATTTCTGGACTCTTTCTTAAAGTAAGGTGGCCAAGTATTGCGCGTGTTCTTAGGAGTATAAGAATATTTATAAAGTGACGAAGTAATACGCGAGATTTTCGGACTCTGACTTAAAGTAACGTGGCCAAGTAATGCGCGAATTCTTAGCAGTATGAGAATTTTTATAAAGTGTCCATGTAATACGCGAGATTTCCGGACTCTGACTCAAAGTAACGTGGCCGAGTAATGCGCGAATTCTTAGCAGTATGAGAATTTTTATAAAGTGGCCATGTAATACACGAGATTTCCGGACTCTGACTTAAAGTAAGGTGACCAAGTAATGCGCGAGTTCAATGGACCTCAGGACTGATATAAAAAAATTAGTGGTCTCGTAATACGCGAAGTACACGAAGTCTGTCTTGAAAAGTGTGGCCAAGTAATGCGCGTGTTCTTAGGAGTATAAGAATTTTTATAAAGTGGCCAAATAATACGCGAGATTTCCGGACTCTGACTTTAAGTAATGTGGCCAAGTAATGCGCGAATTCTTAAGAGTATAAGAATATTTATTAAGTGGCCAAGTACTAAGCGAGATTTCTGGACTCTTTCTTAAAGTAAGGTGGCCAAGTATTGCGCGTGTTCTTAGGAGTATAAGAATATTTATAAAGTGGCCAAGTAATACGCTAGATTTCCGGACTCTAACTTTAAGAAAGGTGGCCAAGTAATGCGCGAGTTCTTAGGAGTATAAGAATATTTATAAAGTGGCCAAGTAATGCGCGAGATTTCCGGACTCTGACTTTAAGTAAGGGGGCCAAGTAATGCGCGAATTATTAGGAGTATGAGAATTTTTATAAAGTGGCCAAGTCATAAGCGAGATTTCCGGTCTATGACTTTAAGTAAGGTGGCAAAGTAATGCGCGAGTTCTTAGGAGTATAAGAATTTTTATAAAGTGGCCAAGTAATAAGCGAGATTTCCGGTCTCTGACTTTAAGTAAGGTGGCCAAGTAATGCGCGAGTTCTTCGGAGTATAAGAATATTTATAAAGTGGCCAAGTAATGCGCGAGATTTCCGGACTCTGACTTTAAGTAAGGGGGCCAAGTAATGCGTTAATTCTTAGGAGTATAAGAGTATAAAGTGGCCAAGTAATACGTGAATAAAACGAAGTCTGTCCTGAAAAGAGTGGTCAAGTAATGCGCTAATTCTTTGGAGTATGAGAATTTTTATAATGTGGCCAAGTAATACCCGAGATTTTGTTGGATGGCAGAGGCCTTAAAATGGCCCCTGAGGAAACTGAGGCTTTGCTCGTTACGGACAGGAGATCCTTCCAATATCCGAGGATCTTTCTCAGAGAGCATGAAGTCGAGTGGAAAACATGCATTAATTACCTGGCGGTGCAGCTGGATCGTAAACTTAGCTTTGGCGAACACCTAAAGATCGCAGCTGCCAAAGCCATCCAATGTGGTGCGAACTTGGCCCGGCTTATGCCAATGATTGATGGACCCAGGGAAGCGAAAAGAAGACTGGTGGCAAGCGTGGTCCATTCGAAGCTGCTTTATGCAGCTCCGGTCTGGGCCAATGCCTTGCAAAACCATGCTATCCAGATGAAGCTGTTCTCGGCGCAGAGACTTGTCGCGCTGAGAATAGTTTCGGCATATGGAATTATCTCGACGAGTCCTGTGTTGGTCGTGGCGAGCGTCCCGCCAATAGGTTTATTTCCGGAGGAAAGGCAGGAAACCTTTCAGCTTCGCAAGGAGCTTACCTGCGCCGACCTGCAGGAAATCGACGCTCGAATGAGGCTATTCACAAGGATGGAAGGCGCAGACTCGTCGAGAAATGGCCGATGAGATGGCATGGTGAGCAGACAGGGAGATGGACCTACCGCTTGATCCCGTAGCTCGCCACCTGGCTGAACAGAAAGCAAGGGGAAGTCGGCTTTTACTTGGCGCATGCGCTCTCGGGTCATGGCTGTTTTAACGCGTACCTGAGGCGCTTTAAGAAGAGAGACGAGGAGACGTTTTGCTACTGCGATTTCCCGGTGGGTAGCGCAGAGCACGCACTCTTCGTCTGCGCAAAATTGGGTGTGGAAAGGGAGGCTTTCAGTCAGACAGTGGGCGCACAACTCACTCCTGACACGATGGTCTCTCTCATGCTCCAGTCTGAACAGATATGGATGCTTATCGAGTCATTCGTTACCCTGGTGATGAGGACGAGGGATCACGATGGGCGTGAAGAGCGCGGCAACAATGGGGGCCAGTAGAAATCGCATCAGTGCCTACACCCGCGACTTTAAGCTGGAACCAATTGCCTGTGAAGTTTAAAACCGAAAGGCGGTTCCGCGGGTGGTGTATTGGTTCGAGAGAGAGGGTTTTTTGGATTTAAAAGGTATGCCTATACCCGTCCTAGGAGAGTCCTGTACAACGTCTGTAAAAGAGTTTGCCATTTTTCCTCCTCACCAGAAAAAAAAAAGGATGAGGCATCACCTAGAGGTTTGTTGCCCTTCTTTAGCAGGACCTACCTCTGCTTCTTCCTGTCAGCGAAGAACTTCCCCTCCCGAAGACAGGAGTGAAAGACTTCTAAGAGGATTTCCGGGTATACCCCGATCACCTCTTTGAGGATCTCGTTCGGCATTTAACTTCGGCCTTCTCCCCGACCACCTGGTCGAGCGCCTTTTTGAAGGTCGTGACGTCACCTCCCTTTTGTGGGACCAGGAGGATCTCCTCCCTCCTGGTTCTCCGAATGGAGAGGACCTCCGCTCCTGCATTTTGGGAGTTTACCTTCGCCTTCATTGCTCTCAGGATGTCGGCGTAGGACTCTCTATCCTTCGCCGACACCCTGATAGCTTCGCCCGACCTGGCAGCTGGAGAGCGCCTTGGAAACTTCCCCTTTGTTTTGGATTCCTGCGCAGAGGGCACAGGAACCTCTTTCTTCTTCTTCTCTTTATTTTTTTTTCTTATTCTTCTTCTTTTCCACCAGCTACCATTCCCCATCATTTTGTGGGGTCTGGCCTCTGTTGGTGGCAGCGTAGGATGGCGATATGCCACCCTTCCCTTTCTTGGGAAGCTGATCGTCGGGGGGGAAAAGGAGCAACCTTCTTCTCCGCCTTTGTCAGCTGTTTTGGGGTATCTCCCTGAGACACAGAGCGCAGTCTCCGGAAGATAACCATCTTTTTTGAGGCGGGGTGGGATACCAGCCTTTTCTGGATTTCCACCCCGCTTTCTAGTAGGCACTTGTGGGTGTTGAACATACCGCTCAACACCTCACTTGCCTCATTTACCGTATCTTTCACAAAGCCTGGGTTATTCCTCAGCATACCCTATTGGATAACGCTGAGGGCCCTGGCTAACCTTTCCATCTTTCCATTATGCTCCGGCAGGAGCTGAAGGACGTCTTTCCATCTCTCAGCCCCTGGAGGAGTGTGTGAGGGCGTATCTGGTGCTCTCACCTCTCCACCTCTTTTATGTATATTTGAATTCATATTAACGACCGTCGTGTCTTAAGACGGTTCGCCCATCATGGGAGCCCTACCGCAGTAGGGCTACTATCCCCGCCTGTATAGATCCCTAGTTATGTGCGCCGAAACCGAGAAGCGGCTTATCGGATAGTCGATCCTATCAGCACATTGAATGACGCTAGTAAAAAGGTTACGGGCTAGGTCCGCGCCATGATGATGCCAAAGGTTTAGCGTCACCCCTATCGACCGAGCTGGGCCGGGTCTGCCCCGACATCTGCCCCGGACTTCAGGCTAGACGGTGTGCGATTTATCCTATGCAGCGTCGGATATAAGGAAATACTAACCAGGTAATCCTTCATTCCTGCGCCCGGGCTTCCATGATTTCAACCCCGAAATTGGCTCCAGAAGTAGAAACGTAAGCGGTTTTCCCAGTTTAACATGTGGTTTCACGGGATCTTTGCCCTTCGCGGCCGAACACCGGAGGGACTTACACTTACCCATGTTACTTAGATAGAGGTAAGGTACTGACATCGCGTCCTATCCTGGTCGGGAGGCTACTACTTCTCCCTTGGCTAGTCTATCGGGAATATCCACCAGGCGCCGGCCACAGCCCATTCACTCGGCAATCTATTTATTCTGATATGTATGGGTGTCAATATCATGCTTGTGGTTGTGATGTGACCAAGAGAGGGCATGTGGGAATTTCAGCGTGACCGCCGCATGCGAATTTCGGGCGATACCCGGATTAGGGGGCCCTCCGCATTCACTCCTAGTCCATTCGTGCGGCATCAAGGAACCTGTTCAAGGTCCCCTGATGCTTTTGCTCCACACCGCATCCTCACGCGCTTGAAGGTTGGGGGAACCATTCCAACGCGTGCGCCCGGCAGGCCCACCGCTATGGAAAGCCTGTCTATAGGGCTCCCTTGACGGCCATCCTGACGGCGACAGGCCAGCTGCTGGCAGAGTCCTTCCGGCTACTACCGTTGGTGGGCTGCAGGACGCGTCTGCTCCGTGCGTGTCCTCACGCATTCCTCTGGGCGAGACGCTGCCCTCCAGCGAAACGCGCTCTCGGGTGTTGGGTGTGTTGCGTTCAGTGTCGCTGTAAATGTGTTGTGTCATGTTGCTCTCTGTGTGCCCCCTCCTCCTATCTCATCCGGATTTGGGACTGGCAATGGTGGAGTTAGACAATTGCATATTATATATTTTTAGTGTTCCACATAAAATTATATGAAAGAATCGATTACATATTTTCAAACAGTTCATAGTTAATGATAAACATTTATAATTGTCACAGGACGTGACACCTTCCCCCTTAGTTTGGACGTGGAGATGAAATGATAATTCTTGATTAATTCAATATACTTCTTGGAACCTTTTATTTTCTTAAACCAGAATCGAATGTTTCCCCATTCGCAGTTATTTAATATAATTTTACGTAGTTGACAATTTTGACACTTAGAATATATATATTTTTTATCGTTTTTTTAAAAATTTTTTTCGTACATAGATACAATCATACAATTTACATTTATAACATATTTTTTAAGAAATTGGATTAAATATGATTTGATATAATTCGAACTGATAAATACAATTCAAAGACTGAATACATTATTTTTTCGCTCATAGATATATTAAATAAGT
This sequence comes from Diplolepis rosae, assembly GCA_030998225.1. NCBI lineage: Eukaryota > Metazoa > Arthropoda > Insecta > Hymenoptera > Diplolepididae > Diplolepis > Diplolepis rosae. Next base: position 1,721,297 of record JAPYXD010000428.1, read on the forward strand.
TACATTTGTTACGTTGCGGATCGAAAACAGAACTCAAGTTTTTTCGTTACTCGAGTGTCGTCGAACACTCCTTGAGTTATTATACTTACAAGGATCACGTTAAGAAATCGTACGAATATATGTTAGTAAATTGAGATATTTATTGATACTTAATTACAACGTTCGCTAGTGTCTAAATGGTGCGGAGTGAACTTGTCGCTTCAGATTCTATTCTAATTCTACGTCTTGAAATTACATCAACATTTCAAGCGGTTGGAAAGATTCTAAATTTAAAAGAGTAGGGTAGAAGAACTGACCAATTAGGTGGTGGGTCAGAAGCTCGATGTACTGGTTAATGGTCTCTTGCAAGATTTACACTATTGGGAAAAACCGAAATCGGTTCGTAAGAATTACAATGTTCGGGAAAAACCCAAATCGGTTCGTGGTGCAGAAGGTTAGACCATTCGGCGCAGCAGTACAGTGGTTCGTTGTGACTCAGGAAGCAATAGACATATTAAAATGCATAGACAGAACATATGGTCTACCTTGTAATGTTTGAATGACTATAAAAATTTAGGAAAAGGTTAACAATTGTAAGTTTGAAGAATCATAAATTCCCTATATTTTAGAAAAACAGATATTTAAGAGAAATCGTGAAATATATTAGAATTAAATTATGAGATTAAGTTTATGCTTCAACAACATTTATAACATTTTTTTAAAGAAGTTTGATTACATTAAATATGATTTGATATAATTCAAAGTGACAAATACAATTCAATGACTTGTTCTTTTGAAAAGTGTAGAAGTAATTATGATATTACTATTCGATTATATTATTTAATACATTGACAACTATTACTTGAATAAACAGCGACCATACATTTTACGTGATTCATCAACAGATACGCACAAACGCACACAGATAAGCATTTACGTTCGATATCTTATAGTTAAATATCAAATTATTAGCAAAAATTGTTCTCAAAACTCAAGAATAATTAATATATATTTAGAATATATCGTAGTGCAATTGGATTCTGAATATTACAACTCCATAAAATGAAAAAAGAAAAAAAAAATTTCTTAATTTCAGATTTCCATTATCATTAGTAATTCTTTATCAATAAAATTTCACTTTTTAATGAATATTTTAGTTTCCTTCGATTAGTGTGCTTTGGAAACAAAATATTTCGGGACTATCCTTGAAAAACAGTGAATAACTATCTTCTTCCAAAAATAAAATTCAATTTTAGAAAGGTTAGAAATAAATATTGGTTAAATGATCCAATTTCCTTTCTTGTATGGCAATCATAAAAATTGACTTGTGAAAAATTTGGGACAAATAATGGACTTTAATTATGAAATGAATAAAATTTCTTTCGCACAAAATGTTTCTTGGATGGCTGTTTCCTAGAAAAGAGAACAGAGACTATTAGTAACTGACCTGAAAGAAGAGTTATTTGTTAGATGGGAAAAAGGTTTACAGATCAAACTTTGTTTATGAGAAAAAGTTGAGAAATTTTCTCATAATTGTAGTTTTTTTTTGTTGATTTCTTTGAGTTTAAGTTTCATTATCTGTAAAATGATATTTCTTGATTAGCAGTTTGTGGCTGCTAATTCATCTTCATTTTGAAAATTATTAAATATTATACTTAGTTTGGCATGCCTAGAATGTCGGCTAAAAATTCCTCATCAGATTGTCGTAAACTTCTAAGTAAATCATAATATGCATAAGGTTCTCTTGTTTTAATTGTTAGAATTATGTCTTTAATTATTTCTGGATTCCTTATATCTTGAGACCAATTTGGTACGTTGCAGTCATCATAATTAAATATTTCATTTATGAATAAATATGTCCATAAAGCTTTCATACCAACTTGACGAACCATTAGATCACATAGTAAATCTGTACGTTGCCGATGCCTAGGTTCCATTGTGATCTGTAATAATTTTCATTCAGTTTTAATTTTTTCTTTTCTGATTAGTTCCTGATGGAGCTATATAAGAAAGTCTAAGTCTATTAATATTAACGACCTTGGGTTTATTTTTAACTAAAATTTTTGTTTCCTTTTCCTAATATTTCAAGTACTTTATACGGTCCTGAATATTGATTTTCAAATTTCTTTAATTATCCTCCTTCCAATAAAAATACATTATCTCCGATTTTTAAATTTTGTGGATTAATTTTCCTATCATAATATTCCTTTGATTTTTCTTTAGATGCATTTCATGTAGTTTTGTAATCAATTTTGTCATGTACATATCGTAAGTTTCTAATTTTCCGTGTTCTGGTGGAGGGTCACTGGATGGCAGACGTGCTTATTTTCCAAAAACTAATTCATAAGGTGTACATTTCGTTCCTTCATGAAAGCTTGTATTATATGAAAACAATGCTGATTCATTCTAATCGTCCCATTCTGAATTATTATCAATAAATTGTTTTTTTTTTTTCTGGTGAGGAGGAAAAATGGCGAAATCTTTTATAGACGTTGTACAGGACTCTCCTACGACGGGTCTAGGCATACCTGTTAAAACCAAAAAACCCCCTCTCTCGAACCAATACACCACCCGCGGAACCGCCTTTCGGCTTTAAACTTCACGAGTGGTTGGTTCCGGCTTAAAGTCGCGTACGACTCTTCCGTCATCCGTTCGCCCGGGACTCCCATCCGCGGCTGCACGCCCGTTAGGCAGACCGACTAGCCGCGCCAACCTAGAGGGGAACAAGAAAATTCCTCCCCCGGCAGACGCGGACAGCCAAGTCCGACCAGGGCGCAGAACTGCGGGTGGAGGCCCCGATGCGATTTCTACTGGCCCTACCTGTTGTTACGCTCTCGACGCCCATCAAGCTTCCTCGTCTTCATCACAAGTGTGACGAACGACTCGATGAGCGTCCAGAACCGAGCAGACTGGAGCATGAGTCAATAAATTGTTTGAGATATCCTTTAAGAACGTAATGAGATCTTTCCAAGGATCCATTTGATTGAGGATGATAAGCAGTAGATTTAAACTGACGTATGCGAAATCGCTTTGCCATTTTTCTCATTAAATTGCTAAGAAAATCTGCTGCTTGATCTGTTAATACTGCTTTTGGAGAACCATATATGCAAATAAATTTTTTAACAAAAGCGTCTGCTATTGTTCCAACTTGATGATTTGGGAGGGGAATGGCTAGAGAATATTTAGTAAAATTATCCTGAATTGTAAGTATATATTGATTTTGTGACGAAGTTATTGGTAATCTTCCAACAATATCCATTGATATTTTCTCGAATGCAGTTCCTGGAGTATCAGTAATTACCATGGGGTTTTTTGTTTTAACCCTTATAAGTTTTTTAAGTTGGCATTGTAAGCAAAGTTGCATGTATTTTTGTATATGTAATTTCATGTTTTCCCAATAATATCTTTGTCTGATTCTATTACAGGTTTTCGTTACTCCTTTAGGACCTCCTACAGCAGATGAATGAGCTTTTTCAATTAATTGATTTCTTTGCTCTTTTGTAGGGTACTGTGTGATACCAATACAAATTATTACTTTAACTGGTGAATTTAAAAATGCTATTTTTAATGTGGCTAGAATTTCTTCCCATAAAACATTGTTAATATGTGTAGACTTCGCAATACTTATTGATTTAAGATTCAATTTGTCCACTACGGAATGAAGAGAATAAATTGATAATTTAATATCCTTAGTCGTTTCTCCTAGGCTGGTCTTGAATTCATTTTCAATTGGAAGTGCAAAATGGTATTGATGTCCTTTTCGTAATTTTTTAACTATTCCTTTTTGTAAATTTTTAAATTTTGGTAATTTTCCACATTTTTCCAGAAGTTTGGAATATACGTCGCGAGGTTTTCCTTTTTCAGTTACAAAATATACATAATTATGCTTTCTCATTTTTAATTGGTCTCGGTATTCAATTATGTTTTTCTGTGTCTTAAACAATCCGGATGTTGAAGGTTGATCAGGGGGTGGCTCTGGGGGCGGCCTTTCTTCAGTAAAATCGTCTTCAACAGAATTTTCAGAATTGTCTATTTGTAGGGTATTTAACTGTTTATTCTTATCTCTATGTTCTATATTTAGGAGATTCTCCTGTGTTTCTTCTTCGTTTTCGTCTTCACTTGACAAATCAGAAATTGTTTCAAAATTACTTCCTTCATTTAATTCTTCATCTTCATTTTCCTTAAAATGTTTCTTCTTTTTATATGTTTTTGGCTTTTGCTTAATATCTTAATCTGGATCAGAATCGGATTCGTCTTCTGATTCCATAAATTTACGTTTTTTATTAATCTCTGGTGATTTATTTATACATTTTCTGGGTCTACCTCGCTTTTTAATTTGTTCCTGTAATTTTACTTCTTGAATAATTTTACGCGGCCTTCCACGTTACTTTTGGACTTTATTTGTTACTTCAACATTTCTTATCAATTTACTTTTTATATTATCTTCATTATTATTACTTATATTCTTTAAATTTTTTAACTGACTTCTTGTTTGCAAAGCGTAGCATTCATTTTTATTTTTTAATAAAATTGGAATTGAATCCATAACAAATCTCAAAACTTGAGAAATAAATGTTTCCGAAATATTTTCTTCTTCAATCAGTTTGCAAAGAGCGTTTTCATTTACCTCATTTTTCATTTTATTTATTATTACATTAATCAACTTTTTATTAATTATGTTAAATAAATCTTCTTCTTCAACAGTTGTCTCATTATTTTCATAAACTGTTCCTTTTTTTATATCCTTAATATTCAATTTAATACAACATTTTTAATCATTGTCTTGATCATTATCTTCATCATTTATCAGTGAATATTCTTCGTTTAATAATTCTTCAGTATCATTTCTATCAATTTTGTCTTCATCAATATCTTCATAATAACGTTTTTTATTATCAACGTTTTTAAATAAAGTTTCTTCGTATAATTGCCCAACATTTTCAAAATCTTCACAACTTTTTCGTTTTTCAAAATTTTCATAATTTATATCATGAAATTCTTCGTTTTTAATATCCTTAATTAAATTCTCATCGTTTATCGGTATTTGTTCGTTTCCTCCAGAATTATCAGTGGTTATATTTTCGTCTTCAATATCCTTATATTTTAATTTATCATAATTTCCTTGATTATTTTTATTTTTAAATAATTTTTCCTTATTCATAAATTGTTTAGTTTCATCAAAATTATTTTCATCAATATCTTCTTCAATTTCTTCATAGCATGCTAGATCTGTTACTGGTACTTTTTCCTTACATTCTAAATCAGGAATGCATTTTGCATTCCTTGGTTTAATTAAATTTACTTCAATACTAGTCTTATTATTTATATAATTATGTTTAATATTCTCTACGTCAATAGGATTCCTCGATAAAGCATCTGCATTTACATTAGTTTTACCTGCCTTATATGCAACATCAAAATCATATTCTGCTAGTTTCAGTTTCCACCTAGTTACTCGAGAGCAAGGGTTTTTCGAATTTTGAAACCATACTAGTGGTTTATGGTCTGTAACCAAAGTGAATTTTCTTCCGTATAAATAAGGGCGAAAATATGTTACGCAATAAATGATTGCTAAAGCTTCTTTTTCGAATGTGTCATATTTTCTTTCGCAATCATTTAATGATCTAGAAGTATAGGCTATAGGTTTATCTTTACCTATCTTACCTTGAGAAAGTATTCCTCCTATCAGTGATCCCAGATCGTGGGAGCTGGCGGCCCCCACCACGCTCCCATGTGGGAGCACACACAATCAAGCGCGCCGTGTCGGTTTGTCCCCCACTTCCTCGCTTCGATTTCACGCATTCGTCTTTTGAGCCAAGATCGAAAATTTTGTTTCTGTCGACTTCGTGTCAAAGTGGCGCGAAGCAGACGACAAATTTAAAATCACCAAATTTATCATTTAGGATATTACCTTCCTTTCTTTGATATTTCCAAAAACATTCATTTAAAATGAATATCTAAACATTTTATTTTAAATTTTAGGATGATTTAAAGACTCAAGATGATTTTCTATTAAAATTTAAACTCAATAAATTTTCAAAGTTTCAAAACAAAATATCAATTTCAATATTTTTTAGCTGTGCAAATCAAATAGTTCAATTAGAAAATTATGTAGAGAATATTATATATTAGGGAATGGTAAAATATGATATTGTAGTTTAAAAAATAAAATATTAAAATACGTAAGTAATACATAAATTATATCTAGTTATACACTCGAAATTATACGATAGAGTTTCTTCTTTGGTATGAGGCAACATTGAAAAAAATTTCATTCAAATAAAATACTCAGAAAACTTTTTAAAATACGTAATATTATTCACATATGAATTTTATTATAAAACTGTGAAAAAAAGGTTTCGGTATTCAAAAAACCATAATCACATCTAAATTTGCATACGAAATTACACTTTACGATTTCTCTTATATAAAATACAAATATTTATTTCAAATAGAATAGTTTTAAAAAAATTTTGTAGTACGTGAATCAACTATATCAATTAAAAAATTTAATGGAAAATTGATTTCAAATTAATTAGGAGCAGTCGACCGGCAATCGAAAGACCTGGGCTCAAATTCCAGCACAGTCGAAAGCGTCTTTTTTTCCACTGAAAGATTTACAAATTCTTTAATATTTCAATGGAAAATATTTTTTTTTTTAAATAAGAAATTAAGGTTAAAAATCTACATTCCTAATTACATGTTGATAGTAGATGAAAATTCTATACGATGTTGTTGTTAATAATTGGCTTTAGGGTCCAGAAATGATAACTCAGGAAGTCACATACTTTCAAACATTCCAAATCTAATCGGAGTCCTTATCAGTGATCTTTATTTCTAATATTTTAAAACAGTGGATAAAATATTGCACATATGATCCCTATTTTGGAATAAACTTCAAAATGTAAAATATCGTGAGAAAATTTACATAAAATTGTACAGAAAACATTGGTAAATTATCTAAAAACTTCCTTAGGAATAAAAATAAATTTCTAGCACATAACTCTGATGTAAATCAACTAAAAAGTAGTGTATATTTGTGTCTAAATGCTACTGATAATATAGATGTAAGTACATATGTAGTATAAAATTACAAAGGATTATTTATGAAAATTAGCTTAGAATTGCTAATACGAATTCTATAAGGTAAATGCACCAGTCCTCGGACAGTTAAGACATCAGAGCGGAAAAAATAATAAACCTTTCCATGAAATTGCTATCTATTGTTCATTTATCATAGTAGAAATATTAGGGATATCATTTTCTTCACAAAACTATACTTGATAATGGTTTTGAGTCATCAATTTTGATAATATAAAAGAATTATGATGATTGATACACGTGTGCCAGTCCCCGGACAAGTCAAATGTGATTGCGTGAGTGGCCGAAAATGCATGCTCGAGTCTCCGGACAAGATAATTATTAAAAGTACATTAATTGAAACAATATATAACACGTTTATTTTTGTTTTTAACGAACTTTTTAATACAATCAATCAATATTTGTGTTAAACAAAAATTATTTCATTATTGAATTACAACGCATACGAGCGCTAGTCATCGTTAATATCTTCGTCGATTGCTTTGGCCTTTTCTGTCTTCTTCCTCTTGGTCAGTGTTTGATTCTCAACTGCTTCTGCTTTTCGATTTTCTTGTCTTCGTTTGTCCTTTTCAGCTTTTTCCTCTCTTTTGATCCTTGCTTTCGTTTCGCTTTTTCAATCTGCTTCTCTTTCTTAATCCTCTCAAACTCAGCACGCTCCTCCGTCTTTTTCTTCGCTTATTCTATTGCTTTCTCTTTCTTAATTTTTGCCAACACTGGTTTTCCTTCTTGTTGCTGTTTTCTCAGCTTTACCCTTTCTTCTTTTTCAAGCTGAATCGCGAGTTTCTTTTCCTCACGATCTCTATACCATTCCATCCAACCGTCTCCCGTTGCAGCGTAAGGTTGAGAATTTTTGTCAACTTTTTTCTTCTTATTGGTGCTTGCGATAGTGAAGGGCAAACAATAGTATATTACGTGCCTAGACACACAATTTGGGAAATTACGAGACTCGCGACAATGCTCGCAAGAGATCGAAGCCAAGGCGTAGCCAAGACGAAGCCGAGACGAATCCGAGGCGCGATCCGTCCTGCGAGCATTGTCGCGAGTCTCGTAATTACCCAAAGTGTGTGCATTGGCACGTATTCTATTTTATGTGACTTCGGTGCGTATACGAGTTTTTACGCTACAGTTGAGAGTAGCGTAATGTTGTGTATTAGGATACAGAGGAATCTAATGTAAATTTGAACTACGCATGCGCCTATTACGACACATCGGAGCGTAATCTTCTTCTTATTCTTCTTCTCCTTCGTACAGCGTTGGCACCGTACTGACAAAGCATTGTACATTTGAACTGCGCATGCGTCTATTACAATACGCTACTACTACACAAAATCGAGAAATTCAAAATGGCCGGAAGTATTCGCGGAATGTCAAGTGAGATGGGCGATAATCACGGCAATTTCGACCTTTTCAGATTGGATTCGAGTGTACGCATAAAAACTCGTATATGCGCCGAAGTCACATAAAATAGAATATGTGCCAATGCACACAATTCGGGTAATTACGAGACTCGCTTAAAATGCTCGCAGCACTGATCGCGCCTCGGCTTTGATTTCCTGCGAGGATTGTCGCTCGTCGCGTAATAACCCTCATTATGCACCTAGGCACATAATATACTATTACAGCCTAAAAAGTCAATAACTTTTCGATTGACGGCGACTGGCACAACACGAAAAGGTTGCGGCGCTAGTCTTGGTGATTGTGTCGGAGGACTGGCACATTGACATGTTACGTGATCCAGTGTCCGGATTGTTTTGTTTATTAACATAAGAATAATAGAATCTTTAAAGAAATAAATACATTGTATGCGAAATTTTACGTTTTGGTAACTGAAGTTCAATGCACTCACATGCAACTGAAAATTTATCCACATGCAATTGAAACTCAGTTACAGTTACACAATTTTATGATAATTTTATAAAAGTTCTGTTACAATTTGGTAGTTTTTAAGATACATTTTTTGAAAATTCAGTTGAGCTCTATAAAATTAAGAAAACTTTGTTTTTATGTATATATAAAACTTCAGTACATTTTTTCCAATTTCAAGTTCTCATTTTACGTTTTAGTGGCTTATATGATGGACTTTTTAATGAAAAAAAGGAATGCTTTACACAAAGGCAAAATTTTCTAATTGATGCAGTTGATCAAATTTATAAAACCGAAACATGTTTTAATTAATATATTAATTTAAAGCTTCAAAGATTTATTAACTTAAAATTTTACTTGGAATTTTCCAAGAATTTCACATAATCTCAAAAATGTTTATATTAGGCGAATGCTTTTCAGATATCAATAAAATTCCATAGTCAATAAATGTTTAAAATTTCAAGTTTAGGTATTGATTGTAAATTCAGTAGCTTTGTTAGTTAACTGTTTTAATCAGAAAATTCTTCATTTTCGTAGATTTTTCAATTTCTTAATTAAAAATTTATGCTTAGGCCACAAAAACGTGAGGTGAAAATTTTGAATCACCAGTTACAATTTCTAGGCAACAGAAATTTTAATTCGATCATTCTAATTCGATCGTTATTGAATACTATTAATTTACGGACATTATATAATTAAGACGACATGTTTTTCCAAATTTCTGAAAAAAGATTATTTATACATTGAATTCAAAGAAATATTTTTCAGATTTGGCTACAATCTTGCATACAATGTTATATATTATATAATTCGAACTATTTTTTTTCGCTTTCGTCTTATTGCATATTTTTGAAAAAATGGATCAGCACCTGATTACTGACAGGGCAAAACAGCTAGGGCCCTACCACAATCGAATTAAATTTTCTGTTGCCTAGAAATTGTGGCTGAATATTCCAAATTTTCACCTCACGTTTTTGTGGCATATGCATAAATTTTTAATTAAAAAGCTGAAAAAATCTACGAAAATGAAGAATTTTCTGATTAAAATAGTTAACTAAAAAAGCAACTAAATTTCCAATCAATACCTTAACTTGAAACTTTAAACATTTATTGACTACGGAATTTTATTGATATCTGAAAAGCATTCGCCAAATATAAACATTTTTGAGATTATGTAAAATTCTTGGAAAATTCCAAGTAAAATTTTCAGTTAATAAATCTTTGAAGCTTTAAATTAATATATTAATTAAAACATGTTTCGGTTTTATAAATTTGATCAACTGCATCAATTAGAAAATTTTGCTTATGTGTTTGCTTTTTTTCATTGAAAAGTCTATGCATATAAGCTACTAAAACGTAAAATGAGAACATTTTTATCTATTATCACCATGTAATTAAGAAAGTAAATTTTTAACCATAATTTCTTATTACTTATTTTTTTTAAATAAAATATTTTCCATTTAATTTTTTAATTGATATAGTTGATTCACGTACTACAAAATTTTTTTAAAACTATTTTATTTGAAATAAATATTTGTATTTTATATAAAAGAAATCGTAAAGTGTAATTTCGTATGCAAATTTAGATGTGATTATGGTTTTTTGAATACCGAAACCTTTTATTTACAGTTTTATAATAAAATTCATATGTGAATAATATTACGTATTTTAAAAAGTTTTCTGAGTATTTTATTTGAATGAAATTTTTTTCAATGTTCCCTCATACCAAAGAAGAAACTCTATCGTATAATTTCGAGTGCATAACTAGATATAATTTATGTATTACTTAAGTATTTTAATATTTTACTTTTAAACAACAATATCATATTTTACCATTCCTTAATATATAATATTCTCTACATAATTTTCTAATTGAACTATTTGATTTGCACAGCTAAAAAATATTGAAATTGATATTTTGTTTTGAAACTTTGAAAATTTATTGAGTTTAAATTTTAATAGAAAATCATCTTGAGTCTTTAAATCATCCTAAAATTTAAAATAAAATGTTTAGATATTCATTTTAAATGAATGTTTTTGGAAATATCAAAGAAAGGAAGGTAATATCCTAAATGATAAATTTGGTGATTTTAAATTTGTCGTCTGCTTCGCGCCACTTTGACACGAAGTCGACAGAAACAAAATTTTCGATCTTGGCTCAAAAGACGAATGCGTGAAATCGAAGCGAGGAAGTGGGGGACAAACCGACACGGCGCGCTTGATTGTGTGTGCTCCCACATGGGAGCGTGGTGGGGGCCGCCGGCTCCCACGATCTGGGATCACTGCCTCTAATAGCAAATCCTGACGCATCAGTTGTTAAAATAAAAGGTTGTGAAAAGTCTGGTCTTTGTAGTAGGGGTTCTTCACATCATTTATCTTTTAAAAGTTCGAATGCTTCTTGTTGTTTTTCTGACCAATTAAATTTTTGATCTTTCTTTAGAAGTTGATTTAAGGGTGTTGCAATTTTAGAGAATCCATCAATAAATCTTCTATAATAACCAGCTAATCCTAAAAATTGTTTAATATTTTTGGAGTTTTTTGGTATTGAAATTTTTTTTACTGCTTCTAATTTCTTAGGGTCTGGTCGTATTCCTCCCTTGTCTATTATGTGTCCTAATTAAGCAACTTATGGGCGTAAAAATTCACATTTATCTGGTTTTAGTTTGAGATTTGCTGCTGTCAATCTTTCCATTAATCTATTAAATTTTTCTTCATGTTCTTCAAGGGAATTTTCATATAAAATAATATCATCCCAGTAGGCAAATAATTTAGTTCCTTGAAGTCCTGTTAAAACTAAATCCATTCGTCTCCTAGGACGGGTCTAGGCATACCTGTTAAAACCAAAAAACCCCCTCTCTCGAACCAATACACCACCCGCGGAACCGCCTTTCGGCTTTAAACTTCACGGGTGGTTGGTTCCATTAAAGTCGCGTACGACTCTTCCGTCATCCGTTCGCTCGGAACTTCCACCCGCGGCCACACGCCCACTAGGATAACCGACTAGCCGCGCCACCCAGGGGAGAAACAAACAGATTCCTCCTCCGAATGACACGGACAGTCAAGTCTACCCGAGACGCGGGACCGCGGGTGCAGGCCCCGATGCGATTTCTACTGGCCCTCCCCGTTGTTTCGCTCTCGACGCCCATCAAGTTCTCTCGTCTTCATCACAAGTGTAACGAATGACTCGATGACCGTCCAGAACCGTTCAGACTGGAGCATGAGGGGGGCCATCGTGTCAGGAGTAAGTTCGGAACCCACCGCCTGACCGAGGACCTCCCTAGCCACACCCCATTTTGCGCAGACGAAGAGTGCGTGCTCTGCGTTATCCACCGGGGAATGGCAGTAGCATCACGTCTCCTCGTCTCTCTTCTTAAAGCGTCTCTGCGCCGAGAACAGCTTCTTCTGGATAGCATGGTTTTGCAAGGCATTGGCCCAGACCGGAGCTGCATAAAGCAGCTTCGAATGGACCACACTTGCCACCAGTCTTCTTTTCGCTTCCCTGGGTCCACCAATGTTTGGCATAAGCCGGGCCAAGATCGCTCCACATTGGATGGCTTTGACAGCTGCGATCTTTAGGTGTTCGCCAAAGCTAAGCCTACGATACAGCTGGACCCCCAGGTACTTAATGCTTGTTTTCCACTCGACTTCATGCTCTCCGAGAACGATCCTCGGATATTGGAAGGATCTCCTGTCCGTAACGAGCAAAGCCTCGGTTTTCTCAGGGGCAATTTTAAGGCCTCTGCTATCCAACCAGCGCTTCGCTCGCCACAGACTTTCATTGATCCTCAGCTCTAGGATTCTGACGTCGTCAGCGGCGCACACGACAAGTGCGTCATCCGCGAAGCCGACGATGCTCGTTCCAGCAGGCAGGTCCATGCGCAGAAAGTTATCGTAAATGATGTTCCAAACGAGTGGACCCACCCGCGATCCTTGAGGAGCGCCACATGTCATCACTTCTTTGAGAGACCATTTGTCGCCCTCGTATATCACCCACCTGTCGCTCAGATAGTCATCCATCATTCGCAACAGGTAGTCTGGAACCTTTTTCCGCATCATCGCCTCGATGCAGATGTCCCATCTCGCGGTATTGAACGCATTGCGTATGTCAATGCTAATCAACGCACAGAATCCCTTACGCTTACCAGTTCCTTTTCTTGCATTTGTGGCGATGTTAACCACAGCTTGTATGGCGTCCACAGTGGACCTACCTTTCCTGAATCCGAACTGGTTTTCCGAGAGTCCGTTCTCCTCGACCAAGAGACCCTGAAGCCGTTGTAGAATCAACTCCTCCAGAAGCTTCCCCATCGTATCCAATAAGCATATTGGTCTATACTACGAGGCAACCCCTAGAGGTTTGTTGCCCTTCCTCAGCAGGACCAACCTCTGCTTCTTCCAATCTGCGAAGAACCTCCCATCCCGAAGACAGGAGTTAAAGGCTTTTAGGAAGATCTCCGGGTATGCCCCGATCACCTCTTTGAGGATCTCGTTCGGCACCCCGTTGATACCCGGCGCTGTATTTGCCTTAAGCCTTCCACCCGCTCTCTTTAGGTCTTCGAGAGTGAAGAGTTCTTCGCGCCAGACCACGCAGGAACTTCGAACCTGTCTTTGGAACGGCTCCACGTGTGGAAACAAGCTTCGCACAATGTACTTGACTAGATCGGCATAATTGATTTTAGCATTATTTTTTCTAAAAAATTCTGTACGTAATATACCATCATGTTCTATATGTACTTCGTTAGGGATTATGTTGAGAGTGGTCAGGAAGCCGAAAATATTGATTATTATCTGTCCAAGTGTAAATACAGGGTGTTCATTTATGCCTGTTAATTTAAGGCATTCAGATTTATTTACCTTTATATTTGCTTTAACTGCTTGTTGTTTAATTAAATTTGATCCTGCACCTGTGTCTATCATCATGTGTATAGGACTTTTCAATCCTTCAGTCGATAAAATTATGTAAGGAATTGTATTACTTGTACCTAAATTCACTTTTTCAGTTTTATCTTCAGTAAAATAAGGTGCATATACCAGGGGTGTTAGTTGAAGTTTGCCGGTTTTTTCAATAATGAAAACACTTAATTCTCAAGGGAATCTCAAAAAAAATTTATTCAAAGTATTGACCATTGGATTCTACACATTTTTCCCATCTTTCCGGCAAATCATGGATACCATTCCAAAAAAACTTTTTCTCTTTCAAGGCAAACCATTTGACGAGCCATTTCTCCACTTCTCCAAAATTGGCAAAGCGCTGCTCTGCGAGTGATTGTCCCATCGATGCGAAAAGGTGATAGTTGGACGGGGCTAGGTCTGGAGAGTACGGCGGGTGCGATAATATTTCCCAATTCAATGCTTTTATTGTGTTCTTCACCACTTTAGCGGTATGAGACGGTTCGTTGTTATGTTGTAGGATAACTTTTCCATGTCTTCTGGCCCATTCCGGCCGTTTTTCGATCAACGCATGATTCAAATTGATAATTTGTTGTCGTTATCGATCCGTATTCACTGTCTCAGCAGGTTTTAATAACTCGAAGTACACCACACCACACTGGTCCCACCAAACACAGAGCATTGTCTTACGGCCAAAGCGATTTGGCCTTGGAGTCGATGGGCCGACCTCACCAGGTGAAAGCCATGATTTTTTTCGCTTCGGGTTCTCGAAATAAATCCATTTTTCGTCCCCCGTGACAATTCGGTGCAGAAAAGATTTCCTTTCGAACCGTTCAAGCAGCATTTCACAAATGGTTTTTCCATTTTCCATTTGTCTATCGTTCAGTTGTTGTGGTACCCATTTTCCATACTTTTGGATTTTTCCCATTGCTTTTAAACGTTGGCAAATTGCTCCTCGGGTCACATTCAGTGTTTGTGCTAATTGTTGTTGCGATTGGGTTGTGTCTTCATCCAATAACGCCTGCAATTCCTCGTCTTCGAACTTTTTCGCTGCACCAGGATGTTCATTGTCTGTTTAATCGAAATCTCCACTTTTAAATTGACGAAACTATGTCTCACATGTTCTAATCACTGGAGCATGTTCACCATAAGTTTCTACCAGCAATCGATGAGCTTCAACTACTTTTTTCTTTTGATGAAATAAGATTTTGATGGAATAAGATATTCACTGATGTAAACAACTATGATGCTATTATTTTGGCAGAATGTAATTGTGTATTTTTAAAGGTTATCGTCCATAGAAAAATATGACATAGATGCCAAATCATAGAAATGTATGCATATATCTAGCGACATCTATGAGTAAAACGGGCAAATTTCAACTAACACCCCTGGTATTTGCCCATTTAAGCCCTCCTTTGTGCACCTGTTTCAGGAAGGGCATTGGAGTTTTCCTGCAAATTAAATTTTTCTTCTTGAAATTGTTGTTGCTGCAGTTGTTATGATTGTTATGGTAGTTGTTGATAAGTATTCATTCGTTTCTTCAAATTTATCGGCTGCTCCTATCCGTATTTCTAATTCTGGTTTTAAGCCTCGGAAAAAACAATCGATCGCATCTCTTTCCAGATTTCTTTCAAATTCAGCAGCTTCTTTCCCGTTATTATTTTGCCTATGACATTCGAGGATTTCTGCTGCAATTTCTTGTACACGTGTTGCATAGAATAAAACGCTTTCGTTTTCTCACATATATATTCTACCTAAATCTCCTTGCAATTGGTACACAGTTTTCAATCGGGCGAAAATTGTTTTTAGTTTTGAAATAAAATCCTCTAAATTATTATAATAATTCCCGATTATACATCTTCTTGCTTCTCCTGTAAGTTTGCTTCTTAATAATTTTACCAAATTTCCTTCTGCATTTGGGAGCATTTCTTTTGCTTCTTTGCAAGCTTCAATAAAAATAGGTAGCGGTAGATTACTTGATCCGTCGAAATAGGGAACTATCTCTAAAGCATCTCGTAGAGATACTCGCTGATTTTTAGGTAAATTTATCATTTCGATAGGTTGTATTGGTAGATTATCATTTGGTAAATTATTTGCTAAAATTTCTATATTAGATTTATTAGAGGTTGAATACGGGCGTGAAGATTTTAGTGAATTAAGAGCCTGTTCAATATTTGAAGAGTCGTCTGGTGTAATTTGATTTATTTTACTTGGTAATTTTTCTTGGACTTGTCCGGATTCTGAATTTGGATTATTTAATATTGCTGTTTGGTTAAAAGATTCCGGAGTAATACATTCAAATATTGACTTCTCCCTTACTCTTATATCCCCTACGGTATCGTCAAATGAACGGTTGATTTGTGCGGTATCGTTATACTTATCTTCGGCAATAATTATACTATTATTCGGTTTAATGAAAGTTTTTAATTTACCAAAAAATGGGCTGTTTGGTGTTTTTGTTTCAGTAATTGATTTATGTGAAGTATTGATTTCGGGATCAGAAATCCTTCCAACACTGATATCTAATAGATCACCTTGATTTAAAATATTTGACGTTTCTGAATGGTATGAATCCTTAGCAGTAATTGTTTATATTCAATTGTAAATCATGAAAAATATTTTATTTTGTATTCATTATTTAAGAAAATAAAAGATATTATTATCATATCAATTTATTTTATATTTAAAAACCCTAAAAAGCTTACTTGTGTGATCCACCGGCTTGACCCTTTTCTAGACAAAGAGGGCACTTAGAAAGAGTCTCAGGCACTGCAATTGCGGTTGCAGGATTTGCGTTCTTGGCCGAGTCTTTTTCCGAGTCATTTTCTTTGATTGCAGCATCCATTAGTTTCATTTTGCCATTGAGATGTGCTACGTGTACTTCAATAAAGTCATCGAATCTCATAGGCAAATTTTTGTTTTTGAAAAGCCGATTCTTTATATTATTAAAATCAGACTCTACTTGAGCACTAGTTGCTGGTACGCGTCCATACTCAAAATCATCTCTGCAGACATAAGACCACAAAGTCAGCCTCTTCATGTGTGATAGCAAGTAATCAGCCAGCTCTGGGTAATAGTGGGCATTAATGCGATCACCTTCGTCATTACCAATAACACTAAAAACATCCGCATCGATTCCACGACCAAATGCATCCCAGTAATTTTGACCGGTTACTGAATCTGAAAAATTAATCATTTTAATCTTCTGAGACATTTCAAAATATTAGGATTTTTCTAAAACTTAGATTTTGAAGAATATTCAAGTAAACGTACTGTCTAAATCTGAATCAGTTGGAAATGGGTCATTCATTTACTTCAATGAAAATATCTACCAAGTATTAGTTGTATTTCACTATTTCAGTTAGTAGTTTTAAAATTTCCATTAAAGTAGAAAACGTGATTTAAGCTAAGTATATGCCACCTATTTACTTGTGAATAAATAAATAAAATTGATTTTGAGCACGGATGAAAACATTTTTGCATTTAATTTTCCATAAATGCTACGATATTCAGTTCTTAAATTTTATGTATCGAGCTTAATTTGATTGTACCTATTTTTATTCACATTTTTTGAGACTTGGGGTTGAAAAAGACAAACATACCCATCGAATATATCATTGAAAAATCTTTTCCAAGTAATTGCCACTAAATGCTACAATCTTCATTTAAAAAATTTCAGGTATCAAGCTCAGTTTGATTATAAAAATTTTTTATTCACATTTTTTGGGACTTTGGGTTGAAAAAGACGAACATTCCCATCAGATATGGGATTTAAAATTCTTTCCTAAGTCATTGGCATTAAGTACTAAAATACTCAGTTCTTAAATTTTAGGTATCGAGCTTAATTTGATTGTACATATTTTTATTCACATTTTCTGGGACTTGGGGTTGAAAAAGACAAACATACCCATCAGATATATCATTGAAAATTATTTTCCAAGTAATCGCCACTATACGCCACAATCTTCAATTCAAAAAATTTAGATATCGAGCTTAATTAGATTGTACATATTTTTAATTCACATTTTTTGGCATGTGCGGTTGAAATTTTAGGTATCGAGCTGAGTTTGATTATACAAATTTTTTATTCACATTTTTTGGGATTTGGGGTTGAAAAAGACAAACATACCCATTAGATATGTCATTGAAAATTCTTTTCCAAGTTACTGGCACTAAATGCTACAATCTTCGGTTCTAAAATTTTAGGTATCGAGCTTAATTTGGTTGTACATATCTTTTTCACAGTTTTAGGCATTTGAGGACGAAAACGACAAACATCCCCATCAGATATGTCGTTGAAATTTCTTTTTCAAGTAATTGGCACTGAATGCTACAATGTTTAGTTTTCAAGTTCCAGGTATTGAGCTTAATTTGATTGTACAAATTTTGTTTTCACATTTTTGGGCATTTGGAGTTGAAAACGACATACATCCCCATCAGATATGAGATTGAAAATTCTTTCCTAAGTAATTGGCATTAAATACTAATATGCTCAGTTCTTAAATTTCAGGTATAGAGCTTAGTTTGATTTTACAAATTTTTTACTCACATTTTTGGGCATTTGGAGTTAAAAGCGACAAACATCCCCATCAGTTATGTAGTTTGAAAATTCTCTTCCAAGTAATTGGCACTTAATACTACAATCTACAGTTGTAAAATTTTAGGTGTCGAGCTTAATTTTATTGTACATATTTTCTATTCACATTTTTGGGCATTTGGGATTGAAAGCGAAAAACATCCCCATCAGATATTGGGCAGAAAATTCTTTTCCAAGTAATTGGCACTAAATGCTACAATCTTCAATTCTAAAATTTTAGGTATCGAGCTTAGTTTGATTATACAAATTTTTCATTCAAACTTTTTTGCATTTTAGGTTCAAAAAAACAAACATCCCCATCTGTTATGGCGTTGAAAATTCTTTCCTAAGTAATTGGCATTAAATACTTAAATACTCAGTTCTAAAATTTCAGGTAAAGGGCTTAGTTTGATTGTACAAATGTTTTGTTTTTAAAGTTGAGCCTTCATGTGTCCTTTTCGACTTCACAAATCAAGTCTTTCCAGCTCTGAAGTCGGCTTTTCTTTATGTCTTTCCTCATAGGTGTTTCAGCTGTTTTCCTTGTGTCATGCAGCAGAGCAGTACTTTTAGGGCGGCTGTATTTTCACCAGCGCTGTAATGCATTCGGGACGTAGGACAGACAACTGGTCGCTTCACCAATACATCAAGCTTTTGCTACGCCTGTGCCCCCAACAAAATGAGCATAAATAAGTTTCCCCCGTCTTTTCTCAAAAATTGCCAATTGCCAATTCTCAAAGTTTGCCATTACTTTTTTTCCATCTTTCTAGCAGCATACGGATGCAATGTCGAAAAAATGCTTCATCTTTTGAGGCTATCGACGAAGCGGCCTAATTTTCGGTGTTTTCTTATGATGTGAAGTACTGCTCAGACAGGCCATGCGGCGCAACATGTGTTCATGCAATATTATGCAAGAGAATAACTTTTTTCAGTGTTTGGAATAGTAGTGAGCGCACTTTTCCTTGAGTGCTTGACACAATCTCATCAATTGTTTTCCGTAGACAACCCCAGTAATTGTTTCGTTCGGTTTGAGCAACTCATTATACACGACACCAAGCTGATCCCACCAATTCCACAACAGGAGTTTTTTTCCATGAATATTTGGCTTAGCTGTAGATGTTGAAGCATGGCCAGCTTTTCTCCATGATTTCTTTATTTTTGGGTTATCTTAGTAAATCCATTTTTCTTCACCTGTAACTATACGACGCAGAAAACCCTTTCGTTTATGCCAGGCAAGCAGTATTTCATATGTGAAAAATTGGCGTTCAACCTTTCTCGGCGTCAGTTCATATGGAACCCAATTTTCTTTTTTTGAATAATTCCGAATGATTTTAAACGATGTGAAATTGCTTGTTGAGTCACCCCTAATGTACGTGCAAGTTCTTCTTGCGCTCGGCACGAATCTCGATCCAATCATGCATTCAATTCTGCGTCTTCGTACACTTTCGGCCTTCCGCTACCTTCTTTGTGTTCGATGTAAAATTCACCGTTCTTAAACTGTTTGAACCACTCACGACAACTTCTCTCACTCAAGGCAGCCTCACCATATGTTTCAAAAAGCAGTCAATGCGCCTCAGCTGCAGATTTCTTCGAATCGAAGAAGTAAATCAACATTTCCCGCAAATAACGCTTATTCGGCACAAAACTCGAAATTTTCGCGGACAAAAGAATATATTATACTGATGAAAATTCACTAATATGTCAAGGTTATGTTGTTATCAAATGTCCAACCTCACTGCAGAGACGTTTTACTTCTGACACTTCCAACTAAAAGTTACTGGTGGCGCCAATTTTTTTCAAACGGCGGAAACTCATTTTTACACCTGATATAATACTATAAATATAATACTGTTGAAGATGTTGTTATTTTGCTTTGATTCAGATCGTAAGTTCATCGCAAGGTAAATATGGTAGGGTTTTTTGATGATTAAGGAATCTATGATTGGACTAGGGTAATACACTGGTACCTCGATTTATCAGGCTTTTCGGGGATCTGTCCACTATTTCGAGAGAGATCAGTGAAGCGTGAAGTTTTAAACAACGAGGGCCGTATTCAGTATTATATTTTGAGTGAGTTTAATATTTATTACATCAAGTTTTCAATCACAAAGAATAATAATATTTATGAAACAAGAAATCATGAATAATAAGATTAGTACTAACAAAAATGTTACAAAAATGTTACAAAAATGTTAAATATATGCGAGAGTGGTGAAAAGTATTGTTTTAAAGTAATAATGGATAATGGATTTTTTATTTCATTAAAAAGAAAAAACGCACATATTAAATTTTTTCTTTTTTTTCTCAGGATTTACTAATGAATAGTATGTAGAATTAGGGATTCGGAATTCACATAGTATTTTACTTTTTTGTGTGCCACCTTTAACTTTTTTTAATAATTCCCCTTTTTCTACGTAAGTCAGACGCCTTCTCTTTTCCTTATTGTTCATTTTCGGGTGCGGATACTTTTTAAACTGTATTTCATCACTGCGGGGTAACAGACCGCTCAGGTGTGATGCTGCTGTGTGGGCGGCGTATCGATCGACTGGCCTTGTGACGACTCCCTCCCTACCCCACTTCCCCCCTCACCATATTTCTGGATGTCAACAACTCAGTAAATCAAGAGACGATAAATCGAGATACCAGTGTAATGGTAGTGATAAATCAGGAAATTGGATAGACTTTCTGCTGTGCTGATTCTATTATTGCACCATTTGCTGATTTCTAGGTATTGAATATTTCTCCCCTCTTTCTACACTTATCATGAAACAGGCAATGTGCTTATTTATTTTGCAATTTTGATGGATGGTTATCAAACTGCGAAAATTTTTTCAATTTCCAATGAGTTTCAGATTAAATTGGAATACACTCCGCACTCTCTTCTACGACATTCCCCTATACGCCCGCTCCAATATACGACCATCTGCCGCTCCCCTATACGACGGGAGGGTCGTTCCCCTCCATTACCACTCCTTCTCTGGACAGTTACATCAAATTAAATTCTCAAAAGAGTTGCTATGGAAAATAATATGCATTAGTCGAAACAAAACACAATGGATTCAATGAGTGTGAATGCAGCCCTCGCCTCGCTTGGGCAGCAAAATTCACACTCGTTGCAATCGCTGTGTTTCATCCCTCGTAATGTAATTGTATATTATAGAGTGGTAGGGGATAGGTGGGTTCCCCTTGCGCTGTCGTATAAAGGAAAGTTATAGGTCCCAGGCTCGTCGTATGAGGGAGCGTGGAGTTTCGTTTAAATAATCCAAACTTATAATAATTTATGTGCCTCCGGCGCGTAGACTCGTTTTACGCTACAGTTGAGAGTAACGTAATGTTGTGTATTACGATACAGAGGAATGTAATGTAAAAATTGAACTGCGCATGTGCCTATAACCATACCACGGAGGGTATTCTTCTTCTTCTTCGGACAGCGTTGGCACCTTACTGACAAAGGCTTGTACATTTGAACTGCGCATGCTCTATTACAATACGTTACTACTACACAAGATCATGAAAATAAAAATGGCCGGAACTATTCACGAAATATCAAGTGCAATGAACGAGAATCATGATGAATACTTGATTAGATTCGAGTGTACGCATAAAAACTCGTATACGCACCGAAGTCACATAAAATAGAATCTGTGCCAATGCACACAATTCGGGTAATTACGAGACTAGCTTAAAATGCTCGCAGGACTGATCGCGCCTCGGCTTCGATATCCTGCGAGCATTACCACTCGTCGTGTAATAGTCCTCATTATGCGCCTAGGCACATAATATACTATTATATTGATCTTGACTCCAATATAATTATTTTATTATTTGAATGAATCTCTCATTATAATAGGGTATAGAGTGTATGCTGAACCTCACGTTGGACTATAGAGGCGGATCATGTCATTGCTAGAAAGAAGTAAAGTTCGCGCATATACTGGTTCGCGTGGTTGCGTGCCTGGGCGGACGAAAAACAGAATCAATAAAACGACAGGAAGGTGGTCATAGCATACGATGCTTGCTTGTATTGTAAGGATTCTCTTGTAGAGCGGCAAAGCGAGAAATATCGAAGAACAACTTTAGCCAAGTGTCTAGTGCCAAAGAAAAAGTTTTTCCCGGGTAATATGTCAACAAATTTCGCGTTGTTGCTGAACTTCCTGAAGGGTGGCAAACGGACTGTAGTAGACGAGCTCTGGAGGAGGTTTTGGCCGAAGCGATTAAATGAGCGAGACGGGAAAGTCCCTAAAAAAATTTTTCTTTTAGACCATTTAGAATTACACCTGTTCCTCGGTTTGATTTTATTGTTCTAACATTTTTTTTTAAATTCTTCATCCCTTCTCTGTGAACCCTCATTTTGCATATTTTGCCAAAATATCAGTCCCACATGTCGGGTCATTATGTTAGAAAAATTATAATTCATAAGTCTAATCAGGCACTGCAGGATGTAGAATCTTCTTTGAAACCCCTGAGAACAAACATTCATTTCGTATGTTAGATATTTAAACCTTATTCGAATAATTTTCCAATAAATAATCGACATTCGATTGAATATTTTTTTCGTCAAAGATTCCAGGAACTTTCTAGAAATTATTTTATTTTATTAGCTCCTTTCTTTGAAGTGTGCGATGTAAATTTATTCTGATCTACTGAGTTTTCCTTTTTGAAAGTCCAATTAACAGTATCTGCAAACTCTGGCCAAAACCGTCAATAGTAACTGCGCGCCATGTATCTCGACCTTTTCTTTAGAACTAGATTGCAATAATCGGTTAGGCACTCGAACAGTAGAATAAAAGGAGGGGATGGAGGTCAAATTTATTCTAAATTTGCAATTAAGAAAAATAAAAATATCGATGAACATAGAATCGGAACACGTACAAAATATCCAAATAACATTTTTTAAGTGGATCTACGGTTTTCAAACAAAAAAATCTCATTTTTCCTATTTATTATTAAGTCGGCAACTAAATTCCCGCTGTTTGTCAATAGATGACTCCAGCAGAAAGTGCAGGTCGATTTTGACCTATCCAAAACGTCATGAATCATTGATACACTCCCTTACATACGTGTCCTGAAACATTTAGACTCTTTCGGTTCTGAAATTATTAATATTTAAACATTTTAATACCGTATTTTCGCCAAATTCAGCCAAAAGTTTTGCTTTTTGAGTTTGAGTTTGAACTACAAGTTTTAAATCCTTAATCCATTGATATCTAAATATTTTACAAGACTGTGTTTGCCTAATTTGGCTGAAAATTGTCTTCTTTAAAATTTACGTGTGGGTCACACGAAGGGTGAAAATTTCACGAAACGGAATTCTTCATTCAAGCAGCGAGAATGCCGAAAATAAACTCACAATTTTTAATTCTCAAGAAAGCGGGCGTCAATTCTACGTATCCTCGTCTTTGCAGTCCGTAATTTCGACATATGGGTGATTCTCTGCGAGGATGCAGTTTTGTTTAAAGAACTTTTATTTTACTAACACCGATGAATTATTTGTTCAGATATGCATGAATTTTTCTGAAGCACATAATGCACTCCAAATGTCACAACCGTGGCATGTCCTCAACCCTTATTTCCTGAAAATTTTATCTAATCATGACTTGAATCTTTCGCGAAATAGTAAATGAGCTATACATGTCAGCAATAAGTAATTTTATCTGCAATATTTGAAGTTTTTGTAATTTTTGCACGTTTTTCAAATTACCTAACTTGACTTTAAAAAGTGTCCATCAGTTTTGATAAAATTACATGCTTTGAATTATTATTTTGGTTTTTTTGTACCGTGCTTTGTTTTTCGCCTTGCATATGTCAATTTGAATCAGCAGTGATCTCTGTACGTTTTGACAGCGAAATGTCAGTCTAAAAAAAATGTGTGTGTATTTTATCACCCGAGAAATATCAAAAAACGGTACGTATAAAAAATGTATATCACAACCGTGGCACTTGTATCTTCTGAGTATCAAATAATGTATCGTGCATTTAACTATTTTTTATTGACGTTTGCTAGCAGAACCTCAAAATATTTCGGAAAAGTTCCTAACTCAAACCGCTTCTCCGTAATGATCAAATAACAATCAAAATGTCACAACCGTGGCAGTTTCTTTATTTCGGAGAAAAACTTTATGGAATGTGAATTTGTTGTACACATCTGATTTTAACAATGTAACGAGGTTAATATTATAAAAATATTGTGTGCTGCTACACAAAATAATAGGAATCAGGGGTGTAGGTAACAAAAAATTTCGGGAGGGGTTTTCCGAAAAAAATATATTTCCTTTGGTATTTTGTAATTTTAATTCTTTGACGATGTGGTTACTAGAGTAAAATTTTTCAATTTTGCTATTTTTAAAGTCATACAACCTTTGGAGTCCAGAGTTGTAGATTTTTCATGTTTGTATTTAATGTAACGGCGTACGATTTTTTTGATTTTCAAGTCACTGAAGTTTAGGTTTTTTTTTCTTATACTTTTAGTATTTTTCATAATTGTTTTGATATTTTTTCAAGTTGAAAGATTATCTAATATTATTATAGATTCATATTCAGCGTTATAAAATTCGATGCTCTACAAATCAAAGTTCTGAGAAGTTTGAATATTTTTATAGATATTTGAGTAAATTATCAGTACACAAATTATTTCGTTTATTTCTAAAAAATTTTTATTGTATGTTATTTTTACAAATTTGTAGTATTTTCCGGTATTTAGGTAGATTTATAGTATTTCTATGGATCGCTTCATAGATTTTTAGAATTGGATTTTATAGTATTGAAACTTTGAACCATTAATAGTATTTAAATTGATTCTACAGAAAACATTACCGTTCATATAGATTACCAGTATTTTTTTCGTATTTTTGTAGTATTCATGAAAGTTGTAATTCACAAAAATGCATCGATATTTTTTTACATAATCGTTAGTTTGAGGAATACTTGTGCAACTTTGAATATTTTGGGACAATAAATATTTTTCTACTTCTATATTAGCACGAAAAAAAAGGAATAATTATATTTTTATTATTTTTGTGAATAAATATTCTTGTCAAGCATTATACGCCTTTTACTCTAATTCATTTTATTTGTCAAATTTCTTTTTAAGACGCACGCAACAATTGTTTTCGTATCCATCCCTATCTTTTGAATATCTACACAATGTATACTTTTTCTAAGGAAAAATGGTACGTTGTAAAATGCGACTTGCTTCTAAAAAATCAATGAAGGCTACTGAAAAACGTCAGCAAGATATTGCGAAAATGAAAAAGTCGGTTTCCAATGCTAATAAAATAGAAAACCAGACAGAAAGATTACTATTTATCGAAGCTTGATTTGGTGCAATAATTTGGTTTTACTTTTCATTTATTATGTAATTATTCAACGTAAAAAAACATGTGAATTTAATTTTGTTTACAAGAAAATTATAATAAATATTGTGTACTTTGTTATCGAGTGTATTTTGTCGTTCTATGAAACCACTTATAGCAGTCAACTGCACCAAAAGTAGGAAAAATGTCACAACCATGGCAATTTGGTCACAACCGTGGCACCGAAAATTAAAGATTTTATCGCCAAGAACAGACCATGACACTTGTAGCTTGACCACATTTAGGGTGTATTTCAGTAGTAAAATCACAAAGGAAAATTACAAAAACCGTACAAAAAAAAAGAATCTTTGCTTACAAAATTTTGGGCTTTCAAAACTGCGTCCTCGCAGAGAATCACCCATATTGGATCTAAAATTCATAAAAAAAGAACCTCGGTTAATATTTGCTGCGTTTTGCGCCGTTGCGCCTTCGAAATCACGTTTTAATTTTGGGGTTATTCCCTACTTCTGAAAATAATATTCTTTTTGACCTTTTGGATCTGGTAGGCCCTTTTTTTTGACCCAGCTTCATTACCCCATAAATTCCTTAATTACTCCATCCCATACCTCGCCCTGAATTTAAAAGGTTTGTTATTTACAAAGCATCAGTGTGTGTCGGTTCCAAATTTTGGAAATTATGAGCATATGCTCGTGACGAGGTTATCATTTGCTTTTCCTCCCAGAATAAACATTCAAACCGTCCTGGCTCGTGGTTGACCCAATAGGAATTCAAAAAGGGCACGCCGTCGCAGCGAAGTGCCCTCAGGGCTCCGACGCTGCTTGACGATAATTTTTTATCTGGGTTGGGAGCTTTCTCCAAGTCTCACTATTTTTGAGTCCACGGATAATCACGTCCCGGGTTGACCACACACCAGGTTATTGTTATTGTCCAAACAGGGAAGGTATCAGAATGCCTAAGTGTCGAGCTGTGCTCTCACTTTTTAAGGCTGCGCGCCTGGAATGAATTTCGAGGATCCGCAACCACGCACGTTCCCTCGGTTTTCCACCTCTTTAATAAATTCCCACCTTAATTAATATGCGCGCGCCTCAATTAGCGACCGCGATCAAGTCCTATTTGATCGATAAATTGCAAAATTTATATCCGATGTTTTCACCCCCTTCCAGACCGCTTTAAACATCGAAATTTGTATCAGAAAAAAGAGAATGTTTTCGCGATTCTCACCATGTTTCTCATACTTTAAAAGGTCGCAAATTACGTCCAGTGGAGGCGTTTGAAAACTTGTACGCGCTAAAGTGAGAAAGCGTACCGTGCGCTAACAGGGAGCACGTTCTATCCCCACGCCGTCTCTCCTAGCACGCCACCAATCGATTCTGGGATCCATACTTTTATGAAACTCATCTTAATTTATTAAATGTTGGATTTGCGTTTGTATTTTCACGTGAAAGAAAAACCACAAACATTTAATATATTCATTTGTACAATATGATGCAATCATATAGTGCAATATCCAGCATAATAGTTGTTAAATTAAATAAAATGGTAAGATTTTTTGAATTGTTATTAAGATTAAACAATTTAATCAATTCAATATTTTTTTGTAATACTAACGTATCAAAAATTCAATGGAAAATATCCAATTTTTATAACTAACTTCAATATAGCAAAATTATAAATTAATAAATTGTTTATTGTTACATATGTGTTAAAATAAAAAAAATACTATTATTGAATATCTAAATCTTTAAATTAAAAAGTGTTTTATTGATGAGTCATTATAAAATTTATTAAGAAAATAATCTTATTTGGATAAATGATGTTACATTAATTTCAATTGATATTCAAAAAAGAAATATAATTGAGTTAGAATTCATTCCCAATATAATTCTTATTATTATTGATTAAATATGGAACAAAGAAAAGAATCGATGGGGGACGCCCATCCATCCTGCTGCAGGCACCGAGCTGCTTAACCTGGGTGATCGGTCGAGTGGCAGCAACCACAGGTTAGTGCGGCGCTCGCTGAGACTACAAACGAAAATGTTGGTCAAGACTGGATCGTTGTGTTCGTGCCAGATTCGCTTCCGGTTTGGAACTCAATCGTTTATTACTGGACGAATACTTAATGAAACCTCGCAATGCTTTCGTGCGAGATTTTAGTGTGACTATGATTGTTCTTATGTCGAGTCTATTTTTCTAGTTTTCGTTCCCGTTTCCCCGCAAAAGGCGGAAACTTAAGACTGGGCCGTCTCAGTCCTTACACATGTAATTGCGGTGGTAATGCTTGTAGAGGACAATTTTACTCGTGTGTTATTTTCTGGTTTTAGCCCCTAGATTTTCCTACAACTCGGAACTGGTGAGTGCCAAAACAATCTACCTTATCCATTTTTGTTTCTTCAAAGCGAGTATTCTCGTGAGATTCTTTTTATAAGAAAACCTTTTCTTTTCAGCGATACGCAATGCAATTAGAGCAGCACTGGGCGGCCCGGAATTACCGGATTAAAACTCACATAGAGGTTATACACAGTGGCCCATTTTAATCTACTATCGCAAATTTCTTTTTAAATACTTCATCCACAAAAAATGGTTCGGACAAAGGTTGACCAGGACCAAGGGGGACATTTGAATGTACCATCAATTTTGACCTTGAGGTCAACTTTCAAGGTCAAATAGAGGTAAGACCCTTTTCTCAAATGAGAACTCCTATTTGTGAATGCGGATTTGAAAAGAGCGGGAAGTTTCACGTCAAAAATGACTTGTGGAAAAATGGTTCTTGTGACCTTGGAGAGGTAAAAAATTATAGTCAAATGTCTTAAAACGACCAGATGTCCTTTTTCTAAATTGTCTTGGTTTCTCGGGGTAAAAAATCGTTCAACATGCTTCACAAAAGTCGATGAAATGTTAAGGTGTACATCACCTTAATCATCATGACCTTCAGGTCAATTTCCAAGGTAACTTGAAGGTCCAGACGATTTTTCTTAGACCGATGGATCATCAAAATCAATGGAGTGTTATGGTGTGGTGCGGAATAGTAAATTAATATTTAATTGGACCCTACTTTTTTACGGAAACGTTGTCAGACACACTTACTAAGAGTTGTTAAGGGACCATTTACCTGGACTATTGGAGAACGTTGACATAGCAACAAGACAAAGAAGTTGGCTTCAACAAGATGGTGCTCCGCCACATTCTGCACTCATCGTACGTGAGTTTTTAAACTTAAATTTCAATGAGAGATAGATTGGACGAGGAGGTCCATTCAGATGGCCCCCCCTGCTCACCAAATCTAACATCACCTGATTTTTTTTATAGGGTTATATTAAAAATGTAGTTTTTTCTCAGCGACCCATAACAAGAGAAGATCTAATGAAAAGGATTCAGAGAGCTTGCGCAGCCATCTCTTGAGAAACTTTGCTGGAAACTGTGGAAGGTTTTGAAAGAGGCCTACGTTTGTGTCTTCAAGCCAATGAAGAGAACTTCGAATAGTTACTCTGTGGCTGATTGTAACACTGTTAGCAATAGTGAGAGGCAAGGGTACTCATGTTTATCAATTATCCGAAACGTGAGAGGCAAGGGGAACTCACAACAGAAATTACCCCACAGGAAACAGAACTTACTACGTCCACGCCGTTGTTTCTGCGTAACGCTAAAAGTAAGGACAGTGTGTCTTTTTTTTGTAACTAGTCACAGAGAAGTGACATTGTCAACATTGTCACTTTTGTAACTACATAGTCACAGTCTTTACATCTTATACGAAATGATTGTTACTGTCTGGGTGCTTTGGGGGGGGGGGGGGTGTTGTAAAAACAATCCACATCCTGAAGTCAACAAAAAAAATTATCCAGGCACAAAGTTCAATCTAAGAAAAATCGTCTTGACCTTCAAGTTACCTTGAAAATTGACCTGAATGTCATGATGATCAAGGTAATGTACACCTTAACATTTCATTGACTTTTGTGAAGCATCTTGAACGATTTTTTACCCCGAAAAACCAAGACAATTCAGAAAAAGGGCATCTTGTCGTTTCTCAGACATTTGACCTTAATTTTTTACCTTTCCAAGGTCACAAAAGCCATTTTTCCACAGGTCATTTTTGACGTGGAATTTTCCGCTCTTTTCAAATCCGCAATTAACAATAGGGGTTCTCATTCAAGAAAAGGGTCTTACCTCCATTTGACCTTGAATGTTGACCTGAAGGTCAAAATTAATGGTACAGTCGAATTTCCCTCTTGGTCCTGGTCAACTTTTGTTGAAACCGTTTTTTCGTAGGTAAAGTATTTTAGAAGAAATTCGCGATTATAGATCAAAGTGGGTCACCGTGTAGGTCTTAAGTGAGATCAGAAACTTTCGTAAAAAGTAATAATATAGACGAAAACACCCACAAATTATACATATATGTAATGAAATTCATAGGCACAGGGAAAATATAATCGTAAGAGAAACTTGCTCCGGATGAATCACTTACAACCAAGATCACAATTATAAAATAACAATAGTTATATTAATAGATATGATTAAAAGCTATAAAATATAATTTTAATTTGATCAAGACAAAAAAGGTTGTTCTTTGCATAAACTTTGGAATAATTTCTTTAACGTGTTTCGGAAATAAATTTCCCTTAACCAGAAATCAAATTCGATTATATTTATACCCTCGAAATTATTATTATATAATAACCATAGAAATTGGAAAAGGCAAACGTTTCGGTCACAAATGGGGGCCCTTTTCAGTGCCAATAATTTTAATTTGCATTAAAAATCATAATTGACCACTAAACAAGCAAGATTCATGCAACTTAATAATTATTTTGTTTTTTTTGTTTCTTTTAATAAATTTATTTAAAATTATAATTAGAGCATGCGAATAGACCTTCCTGAACCGCTCTCACTCAGAAATCCTCACCTGTCAGACTCATGGAGGATGTGAATTGCGGAACGCACCACCTCAAAGGCATACAACCACAATTAATTCCAAAAAAAGGCAGAATATAAATCCAATCGTGAGCCTTCGATGAAGAACGCACAGCACAAACCACACACGCACGAAACCGAGAAGTTAAGGGTGAGTCGAAAACCCGTAAATGTGATATTGGGAAAAAAAATTTCTTCTTCCCTTTTTGATCATCGAGTCGACAGCTCACGATTGGATGAACATGTACGGAAACATGTCACGATTTAATTAGTTGAGTTTGAAATTTCCGCCACTGCCTACATTATCGGAGAATCACTAGTCGCGTATTAGATAGGATACGTTGCCAAAAGGTGTCCTCGTAGACAATTTCAAACTCTTATATAGCAAATAAATGCAAATGAAATTCAAATTTAAAGAATTTGAAAAAAAGATTTCAAATTCTCTAAATTTTTCTTTTCTTTCAATTCTTTTAAATTCTTTAAATTTGAATTTGATTTTCCTTCATTTGCGATATAAGAGTTTGAAATTGTCTACGAGGACACTTATTGGTAACGTATCCTATCTAATACGCGACTAATGATTCTCCGATACTGTAGGCAGTGGCAGAAGTTGCAAACTCAACTAATTAACTTGAAATCAGTTATAGCCGCAAGGCTGAGCCACTAAGCGATATAAGGAGATCTTCCTGTGGAGAAGGAGATGTCGGACGCCTGTGTAGCTCAGTGGTTAGAGCATTTGACCGGCAATCGAAAGACCTGGACTTTAATTCCAGCGCCGTCAAAAGCGTCTTTTTTTCCACAGAAAGATTTGAAATTCTTCAAATTTGAATTTAATTTGCATTTATGTGCAATATTAGTGTTTGAAATTGTCTACGAGAACAGCTGTCGACAACGTATCCTATCTGATACACGGCTAATAATCCTACGATAATGTAGGCTATGGCATAAATTTCAAACTCAACTAATTAACTTGAAAGAATTATTATTCTCAATCTATAGTTTCGTACCGGTTCGTTTTGACGATCATTTAATTTGTTTTCAAGATTTATATTGAGAAGCGTATTTAGAGCCGATTTCTCTGATCGAATTAAGAAAAAATTTTATGTTCTGTGAAATTGACTATCGATTCATTATTTTGTTTGTTCTTTTAAGTTCTATCAGAGAGATCGGAAGTCGTTCAAAACAAAATGCAGTTTAGTCAAAGGAACCCCAATCAAAATATTATAAATAATGGATCAATTGAATCTGCTAGGTACCAAAACATTTTGTCTAAGTGGTAAGCACTTTCACATTCATCAGAATGTTGACTCACTCTTGCATATTTTATGTAGTCCTAAAATAATTATAACGTAATATGGTGAGATTCTTCGACTGGCACGTCGTTTTACGACTAGTCAATATCAACTTATGAACGAAGCGAGTTTCTTCCTTCGAAGATAAAAAAGATACTGTATATGGACCTGTTTTCCTTATTTCCGACAAATAATTAAATCAATTCGATTATTGTACAATATAGTATTCATAAAAAAATAAAATTAAGAAAGAAAATATTAGAAAATTTCTGGAAATTTCTCGTCTGGTTGACTCTGATGCTGGTGGGGCGCCGTGGAAGAAGGCATTGCCTCTAGGTGGTTAATCCTGCCTAGATTTCGGGTGGCAGAAATAATTCAACCGCTGAAATGACATGAGACCTATCCCAAGATCTCACGCTATGGTGCTCAGTACTCACTGCTCAGTAGTCCATTATTTCTAGTAGTGCTTGTAGTAAGGTCACGCAGGGTTGTTCTTTAAGCAGAGGATACTAGACATAGTGCGGCCACTACCATCTATTTTAGGAGGGTACTTGAAAAAGTGAAAATGAGCATTAGCGCCGCCAAGTTTTGATAGCAAGAACTAATATCAATGCAAACGAAACCCCCGCCCCCCCAACCCGATGTATTCTAAAGAGCGGAAAATTTTGAAATACCATATATTGTATGAAATCCATTTCATAAAATTAAATGATTTAAAGTTGAAAATAATTTGTGAAAGAATAAAAATACAACAAGAATTTTTAAATATGAATCACAATGAATAGTTAAATACTGTACTATTAGACGGAGAAAAATAGTTGAAGTAATTTTACTGAACTCTGTCGATTAAACTTGGGACTTAAGGACATTTGAACATCTATTAAATCCTAGTCGGGTAAAATGAATTTGATAAATACCTAATTCAACCAAAGTGAATATCAATAAGCGTTACATAGGAAATAGTAAGGAGTTGAGTAAAACGTTTTCGACGACAGGGCATCACAATGCGTCAGTGGGTTAACCTGAAATGTATAAATATATCACCGACGCTTGAGGTGCTTCGAACGGTAGCTGAGTAAAATGAGCATCGGCTGTATTATTTCAACTGGCAATGATATGGTTGCTATGGTTACAACAGTTTAAAAATAACATCGGTAGCGACAATAGCGCCACCACTTGTTGATAGCAAACATTATAATTCGTTCCCCTTTTCTCCTATATGAGTGGCCGCACTGTGATACTAGATTTCGATAAATTCTCTACTGAGTGGGAGTGTACAGATGTTTTTTCCCGGTACGTCTTTCCTTCCTGGGCGGTCTCTGGCGAACCCAGTCCAGTAAACGGTCAGCGAATCAGCTGACAGTTCACTAACCAATCGCTAACCATTCGCTGACCTCGTAATAATATAAATAAGAGGAGCACAAAAGACATTTAAATTGTTTTAATTATGATTGTGTGGTACAGTTTGAGTTTTAAGGTATCGAAATGAATACAATAAATTTATTTTTCATCATTAAAAAATAAAACAACATAATACCTGCCATTGAAGACAGTGCAGTGGTTCACTATTTGCACCTAGGAGCTCAACTACTTATAAGTTCCTTCACTTGCTTTTAATTCTACATTATTTTAAATCATCAATATTGGAAAGGAAAGAACAAGATAATTATCAGATCTGGCATGTTCTTAGCTAGTCAATATTTAATCTTCAATTAATATAATAAAAAATTAATAACAGAACTAAACCCATGCCAAATTAACGATCACAGATTTACTCTTGTGGGTCAATAAAACAATGAACATGTACGGGCACATGTCACGATATAATTATATTAATGGCAACAATGTCACAGGTAGAACTGGGGTGAGTTTCTATACATAAACAATAAACTAAGCCAAAAGTCGTTCAAAAATTTAACGGGAACCCAAATCCCAGAAAATGTTGCCAAAAAAGCTAGCTTAGGTATCGAATTATAACTTATTATATGAATACAAGTCTAGTTTTTTAAAGTGTATATTATACATGTTAACTTAGAGTGTAATTTATTGTATTTCAAGAGTAAAAATATAAATAGAACTAGGGTATCGTTTCATTATAAATACAATGCTTTCAAAAAAGTATTGTCTTCCGCGTATTCCTTCAAATACTGTAATTTGAGGAAGACAAGTTTGGCTTTTACGCGTATATTATACGTATTAATTAAAAAGTGTAATTTTCGACCAGTATAATATAATTCTTTAGTGCGCGAAAATGTAGAGTTTTGAGCCGAATAATTGTGATTTGTGGGAACTATTGATTTACTTACAATTTGAAGAAATCTGCAGCTGAGGCGCATCGACTGCTTGTCGAAACATATGGTGAAGCTGCCTTAAGACAGAGAAGTTGTCGTGAGTGGATTCAAAAGTTTAAGAACGATGAATTTGACATCGAAGACAAAGATCGTAGCGGAAGGACGAAAACGAAGTGTACACGTTCATAATTATCTAATAAAAAAACAAGTCTAGTTATTCACGCGTATATTATTGGTGGTAATTCAAAACTATCATTCTTAGCGTTTTCAGGATTAGACATAATTTTGCGGGGTCGTTTTACAATAAATAAAAAACATTCAAAAAGTATTGTTCATCGCGGAGTCACATAATTATTATAACTTATATAAGAACGAGTCAAATTCTTTAAGCGTATATTATTCGTGTTAATTAACAGAATACTATTCTTCTTGTTTTCATGATTATAAATTAAACTACGGAAATCGTAACATTCTAAATACAATCCTTGAAAAAATAGTAATTTCACCCACGTATTCACACGATTATGATAACTTATATAAAAATAAGTATAGTTTTTTTGGCGTACATCATACGTGTGAAATAAAAGTATGATTCTTCGCGTTTTCATGATTATAAAGAAAATTATTGTATCGATTTACTATAAATACAATACTTTCGAAAAGAATTATTATATTTCCCGCGGACTCTTACTTTTGTTATATTGGGTCTGTCACGTCCCGTGACTCTACCACCTAGAGTAATAAACAAATTAAGGAACCAATGAAGGAATCAAGGCAACATGTCCTTGATTATATCGACTCAACAGCAAGATCTAACAAGAAATAAGAAGATCGTTAAAATCCGAAGGCAAATCTAAATAGATATATTTGGCTGTGACATTAACGCCAAGTAATAAATTTCATCGGAACGTGACTCATCGGTGAAGGCAACTCATTCGACTTTAAGCTTCAACACCAAAATATGGAAAAGATCGTACACCTTGTTTTTACTTCCACAGTAGTTGACCTTTTTCGTTAGAATCGAAGAGCAGATAAAATAAATAGATATATTTGACTATGACACTAATGCCAGGTAATAATTTTCATCGAAGCATAAGTGATCAGGGAAGGCAACTCATCCGATCTTAAATACCAAATATGGAAAAGATGATACACCTTGTTTTTACTTCCACAGTAGTTGACCTTTTCGTTAGAATCGAATAACAGATAAAATAGACTGCGACATTAGTGCCAGGTAATAAATTTCATTGGAGCACGAGTCATCAGAGAAGGCAACTCATCCGATCTTAATACCAAATATGGAAAAGGTGGTACATCTTGTTTTTACTCCCACCATAGGTGACCTTTCAAAGTTTTATAAAAAGCGAAAGTTCCAATAGAGATCAGTTCAGTTAGTAGTCAACGTGCGATTTCTACAATGTAACCAACGCGAGTCTAGTCCAGTACCATCATCTACACGGCGAGTTCAGTTCAGCCTAGTCCAGTACCATCATCTCTACGCCGCGAGTATGTCCAGTTTCATTATCTCTACACTACGAGTTCAGTCCAGCCTCATCAGATTTTACCGCTACTCAGACAAATTCCTACTCGACGCTGAGTTCAACGACTTTAGAAAGTGAAGGGGAATCGCCTTCCAAATTCTCTCTGAAACTAGGATCTAGAATCAACTAGATAAACCATCTGAACTACGAATTTCTATCTGACAAGTACTATCTCAAGGATTATAACGAAGACTCAACTGACCACGTTCGCTTCACTGGACTCAATAAATCATCGAGAAAATTTCACTCAGGGTAATTACAACGGTATTTCAGAAATACAATTCTATTTACAATTCCATGGTGCTTACTCGGTTCACAATTTGATTGTCAATAAATATATCTTATATCATTAACCATTCTCAATCACTGACTTCTCCTCATCCCTTAGAGAGAATCCTTTCGATCCTTACATAAAACGAGGAAATCTTTTAAAAAGAGAAATGTTACGTTTCTGACGTAACATACCCAATCTCGTTTTGGTGCATCGGCCCGGGAAACACTTAAAGTCAGTGAATGTGAAATTGAAATTTTATAATTACTAAGAATCCAAATTTTATAAATTACAATTATAATTTATCTGATTTCACACATATTTTGTTAAAATAAAATAAATTTGATAAAATCACGACAGGATTTGACCTTGAGGCTAACTTGAGTGATTAAATAATCATTTTATTTTATTTGAAATTTGACACATATATCTTGTTAAAATAAAATGATTTTATCAAATCACAAAGGGATCTGACCTTGAGGCTAACCTAAGTGATTAAATAATTATTTTATTTGAAAAATTCTTTAATTTCCTCATTTCATGTTATTTTGTACAAACTGTGCTAAACTAAAATAAATTCTGTTGAGTCGCGCAGGGATTTGAACTTGAGGCTAACCTAAGTGATCAAAATACTTATTTTATTTGAAATTTTATTAACTGAATTTCTGAAAGTACAAGGATTACATAGGATTTTGTGCCTGGGTCATGCCTGTCTAATCTCGTACTTCTTTAATTCTAAATTGTTGATTAAGTTTTAATTTGAGTTATAACGAGAAAAAAGCAGCACACGAGACTATAAGTCCTTTTTAGATTCGTTGGACCGTCACCATTTCATTACGATCAATTGGGTAAGGCAAAATTCAAGTGCTCATGCAGTATCGTTTGAAACTTCTATTTTAACTCTGTTAACTAACAGAATATTTTTAATTGCAAAAGATTGACCAAGATGTTGTGCTTGAGTCAGGCTTGTCCAATCTTGCATTACTAAAATTCTGTATATTTTATAATTTTGTTTATGTGTGTATAATAAAAAATATTTAAAAATTTTTTTTTTTTCTGAGTGTAACAATGATTTAAAACCCATTTATGACCTATACCATTCGACAATTATACAAAAAAAAAGGTAAAAGCATATCAAGTATCCCAGGTAAGACAAGTACCAAAATTAGTTTCAATAAGAATAAATTCGAAACAAAAATTCTAAATAAATATTTTTTCTGTAAGCATATGGAAATTGGTAGATTTAAGGTATATTATTTTAAGAATTTTGGTTGATGATTAAAAATTTACCTGACTCGGATCATTGACACAATTCATATTTTCTAATAACAAATTATCAATTACACTTATTGATTACAAAAATATTTTAAAACGAAAGATATTTGAAAAACTTTTCTGTTGATCCAATTGAATATTTATGTATTGTAATTTTAAAAGTGTCTCCATGTAC
Source organism: Diplolepis rosae (assembly GCA_030998225.1). Lineage (NCBI taxonomy): Eukaryota > Metazoa > Arthropoda > Insecta > Hymenoptera > Diplolepididae > Diplolepis > Diplolepis rosae. Next base: position 1,758,769 of record JAPYXD010000428.1, read on the forward strand.
GTATCAGTAAATTTTATTTCATAATAACCTATGTCGGGACCCAATCAGAGTGAATTAAGGAAATCATAAATTCAAGAAAATCCCATTACGCGCAGTCAAGTTAAGAAAAATACTGTACTTGCCTAAAAATTGTGGCACAAAATCAAACTGGTCCCCTTAAAGCAAAAATAACAGTTACTGTAAAGGAAAAGGTAACTAAAGATAATTTTGAAAATATTTCTAACAAGGAAAAAACAAATATCAGTTTGCAATTAGATAATATTTCTTTAGAGAAAACCTTAACGTTTGAACAATTCGAAACTGCCGGAACAAGCAATTTATCTGACTCGAATGATTGGCTTAATTCAAATTTAAAAACTAACTCAAGTATTATTTGTGGATCAATTGATCAGGACGAAACATTAAAAAACGAAAATACTTATACTGACAACGAAGATATAAGTTTACTTAGTTCAACGGTAATTCCAAAAAACAGTTGAAGAAAGAACTAAAATAAATTTATCAGAAAATTCTCTTAAACACCAAACAATTTTAAGTAATCACGATAACGACAATAATAGTACCGACAACGAACAAATGGAACAAATTGTTCACAACAATCCTGCAGAAAACGTTAATCCAATTATAAACAACGAAATGGTCCTACCTAATAATCAACAAGAATCCTTACGTGACACGTTAGAAGTAGTACCCCTATTTAATGGAAGTAACATTCCATTATCACATTTTATTGAAGGATGTTATGAGGCAAAGGCAATGCTGCCAACACCCGCAGCTCAAGAAACTTTAGCACGATTATTGAGAAGTAAATTATCAGGAGAAGCGAGAAAATGTGTCTTTGAATCGACTTATAATAATATCGAGGAATTAATTGAAAAACTCAAAAGAGTATACGCCCCAGCAAAAAGTGTGTATCAATTACAAGGAGAATTAGGGAATACCTATATGTGGGAAAAAGAGAACGTACTTTCCTATGCAGCTAGAATTAAGGAGATTACCGACAGAAACGAAGACGCTCATAGAATCAACAGTAATGGACAAGTAGATAATACCTTCAAACAGAACCTTCAAAAAGACGTTATTTAATGCTTTATTCGCGCTATGCGTCCTGAATTAGAAATTCGAGTAAAAACAAAGGAAACATTTAGAGAAGTTTTCAATGGCACAATAGACGTAGAAAGAGATCTGGCAGCATCTTCCGCACTACGAGAAATAAAAATTCAGATTATTTAAAAATCGATGATTCTATGAATAATAGAAATAATAGAACAACTCGGTTCAATGTTGCACGAGATAACAATTTAAATTGTATTTTTAGGAAACAAAAATAACAATTATGACAATAATAACTTTGCACAAAACAATTATCCGAATAACAATTTTTTAAGGAACAGGAACAACAATTACAATAACTTTTCAAGTGACAGAAATAATTATCCTAACAACAATAGATTCCATAATTAAAGTAATAATAATTTTTCGAGAAACAGAAATAATGATAATCGACAAGAAAATCTAGATCACAACAGGTATGCAAATCACAGACAATTTTTACATCAAAATAGACAACGTGAAATGCGAAGTGGGCAATTAAGTAGAGCTAATCAAAATCATCCACAAAAGTCAGAAGTTATATGCAACTATTGTAAAAAACCAGGACATATTATAACAAATTGTAACGTTAGATTAAATAAACAACAATCACAAAATTCGGAAAACTCAAACGCTCTCCCCAGTACGGATGCACTGAGGAAAGCGTAAGGAAAGAACCAGAAGCATGCACTTTTAACGATCAACCGGCTATAAAAATAATGGTTTCCAAACCAAGTATAATTCCATCGATAATGATATGCGCAGAAGGCCTTCAAAGCCCAGCTCGCATGACGATAGATACCGATGCTGGCGAAATTTGATTAAACAAAATTCCGTAAATCCTAATTTGCCAATAAATGGAAAAATAGTGTTAAAACTGACAGGAATAAATAATTTACCACTTTTTACAATGGGACAAATACCAATAAACATTCTAGGATATCCAACAATATTGAATATAATTCCTAATGAAGTTTCAATAGATGAAGACGGAGTACTAGGTTCAGAATTTTTCGAGAAAATAAAGTCAATATAAATTATGTATCAAAATGTCTAGAAATACAAAATAAACTGTATCCATTTGAATTGACACAGATATTAACAATTCCAGCTGGAACAGTAACAACATTTCATGTTCCAATTGAAAATACTGAAAAAAGCGAAGGTTACGTACCTCGGCTACATTTTGGCGAAGGAAGTTATGCAGGAGACGCAATTGTATAAAACTGCAACGGTAAAGCTTATATCAAATTTGCAAATAGAAACGAAATTTCAGTAACGATATCAATACCGGATATTACTTTAGAAGACTTTGAAGAAAGAGATTTTCAAAATGTAAAAAGTCAATCAAGCAATTTAAAAAACTTAAGTGATGACGATTTATCTAATCAAATTCTGAATAGCTACTTCAAAACCGACAATTTTTTCAACAACCAGACAAATGTGAATTTCAACGACCTGAGATAGGATATTTAGGTCATATAATTGATAAAAATGGAGTTCGACCGGACCCCAAAAAAATAATATCCGTAAAAAGAAATTCCAGTCCCAAAAACACAAAATAATTTTAAACAATTTTTAGGATTAGCAGGATATTGTCGTAGATTTATAGAAGGATTTTCCGAAATTTCCAATCCTCTTAATCAACTTCTAAAAAAGGATACCCTTTTTATATGGACCGATAAACAGCAAACAGCTTTTAATATTTTAAAATCAAGATTATGCAAAGAAACACTTTTACAACAACCCGATTTTTCTCAACCCTTTGTTCTCACAACAGATGCCACAGGATACGCAATAGGAGGTATATTATCACAAGGTAAAATAGGCAAGGATAAGCCAATAGCATATGCTTAACGTAGTTTAAGTGACGCTGAGAAAAAATGTGACACATATGAAAAAAAAGCACTTGCAATAATATTTTGTGTCACTCTTTTCCGTCCTTATTTATATGGAAGAAAATTTACCCTAGTAACTGATCATAAACCACTAGTTTGGTTTGAAAACTCTAAGGATCCTTGCTCCCGAGTTCCGCGCTGGAGGTTAAAACTCGCAGAATATGATTTTGATGTAGCATACAAAGCAGGAAAAATGAATGTCAATGCAGACGCTCTTTCAAGAAACCCTATTATTAATGAAGAAAAATCAAAAAATTTACACGAAGATAATGACGATACCTTCATGAAATCTCAAGAAAAAATTTATCTTGAGAAAACCTTTATAAAAATTAACGAAGAAAATAATATCAAAAAAGGAAATAATTCCAAAAGAGAATATTTCAATTCGATATTTACCCTAGATGATATAAATGACTTTAGCGAATCCTCACAAGATCCAATATTAAATATCAATTAATTAGTTGAGTTTGAAATTTTTGTCACTGCCTACATTATCGGAGAATCACTAGTCGCGTATTAGATAGGATACGTTGCCAAAAAGGTGCTCAGCCTTGCGGCTGTAAAATGATTTCAAATTAATTAGTTGAGTTTGAAATTTTTGTCACTGCCTACATTATCGGTGGATCACTAGTCGCGTGTCAGATAGGATACGTTGTCGACAGGTGTCCTCGTAGACAATTTCTAACTCTTATATCGCAAATAATGCAAATAAATTTAATATTTTAAAGAATTTGAAAATCTTTCTGTGGAAAAAATGACGCTTTCGACTGCGCTGGGATTCGACTAATTAATTTGAAATCATTTTACAGCCGCAAGGCTGAGCCACTAGGCGATATAAGGAGATCTTCCTGTGGAGAAAGAGATGTCGGACGCCTGTGTAGCTCAGTGGTCAGAGCAGTCGACCGGCAATCGAAAGACCTGGGCTCGAATCCCAGCGCAGTCGAAAGCGTCATTTTTTCCACAGAAAGATTTTCAAATTCTTTAAAATATTAAATTTATTTGCATTATTTGCGATATAAGAGTTTGAAATTGTCTACGAGGACACCTGTCGACAACATATCCTATCTGACACGCGACTAGTGATCCTCCGATAATGTAGGCAGTGACAAAAATTTCAAACTCAACTAATTAATTTGGAATCATTTTACAGCCGCAAGGCTGAGCCACTAGGCGATATAAGGAGATCTTCCTGTGGAGAAAGAGATGTCGGACGCCTGTGTAGCTCAGTGGTCAGAGCAGTCGACCGGCAATCGAAAGACCTGGGCTCGAATCCCAGCGCAGTCGAAAGCGTCATTTTTTCCACAGAAAGATTTTCAAATTCTTTAAAATATTAAATATCAATCCTAAGTTTTTAGAAACTTTTAATGTTTCTCCCAATGAAGAATTATTTAATAACATTTGTAAAAATTTTCTGAAATATATAAGTTTATTGAAACTTTTAGCATCAAAGCTCCTGTTTATAACTATTGTACTCTTCAGTCCAATGCTTGGAAAAAATTATGAAAATTCGCTATGGAAAACCATGACTACTAGGGGTAAAAAGAAAAAAACAACAACAAATGAATAATTCAAATCAGCATAAAAATCTAGAAAATGTAAATCAAAATGAAATCCAAGAAAAATTAGACGAAAATTTTCCTTCTAAACCTCTTGTGAAAAAACCTCGATGTACGCCAAGAAAAAATCTACTTACAAATTTAAAAATTATTCCCTTTCAAACAAAAAGAAAGAGAGGTAGACCAAGAAAACAAATATATGAAAATGAATTACCAGAAATAAATATGCAAAAAGAAAGCCGAACAAAAGTAGAATCAGATTCCGACTCTGATCCTGATTCTGATCCTGAATATTTGGACTATTTAAAGGAAATCCAAGCAAAAAATAAAAGAAATAAAAATGGCAAAAAGCCTAAACAATTTATTATACCTCAAGAGGAAAAAAGCGAAAAATATTTTTCTACTTCTGAAGACGAAGTAATTGATATGGAACCTGAAGATGGAGAGAGCTCTGAAAGCTCTTGTATTAAAGAAATTTTTGAAAATGAAAATATCGAAGACACTTTTAATGAACGAAATTCTGAAATAAACAAAAATTGACAAATAGAAACCAGGGAAAATCTCAAAAATAATAATAATAATTCAGAATTCGAAGAAAACCGTCCACCCCCAGAGCCCCCTTCAATCAAATCAGAATCTACCAGGCAAATTTTAATGTATAAAAATATCGTTGAATGTCGCGATCAATTAACGATGCGAAAAGATAATTATGTATATTAATCCGTTTGAAGAGAGCAATAGCCGAAAAACGCCCACAATATGCGACCAGACACGAGGTAATAATTTTCAATCATGACAACGCTCGGCCCCATGTTGCTATTCCGGTTTAGAACTATTTGGAAAACAGTGGATATGAAGTTTTACCCCACCCGCCTTATAGCCCAGACTTTGCATCTTTTGACTACCATTTGTTCCGGTCGATGCAGAACGCCCTCATCGGAATTCGATTCACATCAGAACAGGGTATCAAAAATTGGCTTGATTCATTCTTGGCCGCCATGCTGGCGCAGTTCTTTTGGGATGGAATCCACAAATTTCCAAAAAGATGGGAAAAAGTCATAGCTTCAGATGGGCAATACTTTGAATAATACGATTGTACATGTTTTTCTTAAATAAACGTTCAAATTTTGAAAAAAACCGCACGAATTAAGTTATAGATCTATTAACTTAGGAGAAAAAGAAATCTAGCTTTTTATGCGCGTATCATAAGAACTTTTCAGATTAATGGGAATACAAATATGACATAAATGCGATAAAGAACGTCTTTTATACTCAGAAAAAAGGAGATTGTAGAAACGAAAATACCATTATAATTCTAACACTATACCCAAACAGAATCATTTTGCTTTCGTTTCCTCTGTACAATATACCAACGTCTTTCGTACCTTGAAAATACTTTAAAATACGTACAACAGCTTAACAACGACTCTCATCGTAATTATTCAAGTATTTACTCGCTATGTTCACCGCGAAAGTTATTTTGCACGTTTTTGCTATTTCTTCAACAATGACTTTGAGAAATTTTTTGCTTTTTCCGATCAATAGTCCGCCACATAAAAACAATTCCAAGAGAACCACATCCTTTCCAACTTTCCCAGTTGAAATACATTTATCTGCGTCGCTTTTTTCGAAGTTAAACCTTTTTAAAAATTCACAAAACGTTTGGTTGCAACAACGAGAAGCCTGCTTCAAACTGTACAGACTATTGCAATTTGCATACTAAATCTTCTTCATTCAACATTACACCTTGCGACACCGATATAAACATTTCTTGGCTTAATTTTGCATACAAAAACTTAGTTTTCACATCAAATTGTAGCATTCCGAAGTATTTTTTGGCTGAAATCGCGAGCACAGTGCGTAATGAGTCGCACCTTACCACCCAAGAGGAGGTTTCATTGTAATCCAACACAAAACGTTGAGTAAAACCTCTTGCAACAAGTCGAGCTTTGTATTGAGGGACATTCTCGATCTTTGATGTTTGAATCTTGAAACTCCATTTGGAACCTATCATCGCTTGGGTCTCTTTTGGCACAAGAACCTAAGTTTCATTCATTTGATCGGCATTGGTCCGCATACATCGCTGTGTATTAAATCCGCAGGCAAATGGAAAAAAAAGTGGAATTAGTCAGCGATCTGTATTAAAAATCTTACATCAACACAAGTTCCATCCGTATCGTATGTCATTACATCAGGATTTGTACGGCAATGATTTCCTAAAACGCGTCAATTTCTGTAATAGGATTCGTAGAAAAATGCGCACAGATGTCTCATTTTTGAGTCATGTGTTTTTTCTCTGATGAAGCTAACTTCGCAAATACGGAAAATGTGAAGAGGCATAATATGCATTATTGGGCAAATAAGAATCCTCGATGGATGAGATCTGTACGATTTCAACATCCGTGGTCTGTTAATTGTCGGTGAGGCATTGTTGGCGATCACGTCATTGGTCCACATTTTTTTGCAGGTCGCTTGACTGGGCATGTTTACGCAAACTTTCTGCAAAACGTACTGCCTCAATTAATGGAATACGTGCCCTCGCTTGTTCGCATTAACATATGGATGCAACATGACGGTGCACCGCCCCATTATGTTCTGTGTTCAAGCAAGTGATGAATGAGATTTTTGACGAAAAGTGGATAGGACGAGGCGGCCCTGTAACTTGGCCACCTTGTTCGCCAGATCTAACATCACCAGATTACTTTTTATGCGGTTTTGTCAAAGAACGCGTAAAGGCGGTATCACCTACCATACCTGACGACATGAAAGAAAGAATACGCTTAGCATCTACCGAAATTACACCACAAATGTTGGCTGAAGTTAGACGGTCTTTTCCTGAGCGAAATAACAAGTGCTTACATGTCGAGGGTCATCACTTCGAGCACCTTCTTTAGGTAGACCCAAACCAAGGTTAGTGGATCCTTTGAAAGTGATTATTCCGATATGTTTCGATTTTGCGACTATTTTCATACTTTGCGTGACTAGAATGACCTTGCGTTATAGGTCGCTGAATTCGTCTAAAAATCAGTAATAATGTCATCGAAAAAAATACATGGTTCCAATTAAATGAGTGGAGTTGACCTTGACGTAGCTTCAGCGCCTCCACCGATAAAAAAATAGGGTGGTCCAGTATGACGGCCTTCTCGAACACTGGAACTTTTGCCTGAAACATTTTTGGATATGATCAATAATTTGAGTGCTATCGCCCTGTAACAGTTTATGTGCATCACCCTGTATACTCATAAAAAAATTTAATTTTCACTTAATATGACCATTACACTGTATTATTCCGCGTAATTTTTTATATACCGTCTCATTCTATACGAATGTTATGCCAAAAACGTAACAATTTTCTTGTTAAAGATTTCCTCCTTTTACGTAAGGATCGGAAGAATCTTCTCTAAGGAATAAGGAATAAGTCAGTGAATAAGAGAGAATTAGTTATATGAAATACGTTTATTACCATAAAAAAGATTGTGAGCAAGCACTATGGAAATATTGTAACAATTATGGAAAATTCGAATTATTTGTATTTACCCTTATTTAAAAATAAAATTAAGTTCTAAATGAGTCCAGTTAGGTTGCGTAGATGAGATGAGTCTTTATTCTCGCGGATAATTCGAAATGAGTCTTAAATAGTTTGTAGAATGTTGTGGTCCAAGTCGTTTCAGTTTAGTGATTTACTGATCTCTATTACTTCGAGGATGCGCCAAGTCGACACCCTTTCACTTTTAACTGTCGCTGAACTCGCAGGTGAAAACCGTTAGAACTGAATTGAGAGAACTCAAGATCGAATGAGTTGCCTTCTGCTATGAGTCACGTTACAATGAAATTTATTACCTAACTACCTAAACCTGAAACCCAAATTAACGTTAAAAAAAACTTCAACAAGCCATCAAAACTCCCGATCGATACTTTGGTCCAAATTTGGTCAGTTGAGAGTTTTTATTACTTATTAAATTTATATTCTGTTGTGAATCAATAATATTTGATCAAAATTTTTATAATTAAAAGCTATAACTATTATAATACTACTTTTTTATGAATCACTATTATACGAAAGTATTTCCGATAAATACAAACATGAAGTATATTGTATAAGTTGATCATTGGATTAAATGCAACATAAAATCTTCATTTTTCTTATACCTTGTTCAAAATTCTATCTAAAAGATGCAAAGTTTTTCAGGCTTTGTCGTCTGCTATTTTCACAAAATGCAGTTTCGCATTATTGTTTTATTTTATGCAAGTGATTTTTATGTTACGAGCAAATCATGAAGAAAATATTAAAAATTAAAATAAGTTATAATTCCATAAAAATATTTTGTTGTCACCCAAGCGAAGTATTTTACGCAAGACTCAAATAAACGATAAATAGTTTATTCACGGTTCTCGTAACCTGAGCGTTCTTGCACGCTCAGCAGAGGCAGGTAAAGGGATTGGTTTAAGGACCTAAACATATTAGGACATTGTTCATAATGATAGATAACGTTATAGGTATATACAGTCTGTTCAACAAGAGCGAGTTTTAGATTTTTCGAAATCTATTAGAGATTTTTGAACTTTTTTTTTTTAATGAAAGTACATTCAAAGGACTACTGCGCAATTACCAAGGCGATTCAGTAGCGCTCGAATCGCCCGAGAGAGCAGACGTGAGTCATAATGAGTTCTGTGTACGCGAAACGTTTTGAAGCGGTCTTCTTGTGTACCCATCCAAAGGGACCACTTATGTCCTATACAGCCGCTGCTAAATACATCAAAAAGTCGAAATCGTTCGTGAAGAAGTGGATTGAGCGTTATAAAGCCAATAAAACAGTCGACGATCTGCCTGAAAGAGGCAAATCGCGAGCAACAACGAGCAAGAAGGATAAAGCGATCATAAAGCTGTTCGAGCGTCTCCCCACTCTACGGTTACGAGAGGCCAAGGCTATTCTAGCCGAAAAGAGAGTCAACATCAGTATAAACACCATTCGACAGCGTCTGGCTGAATCGAATATAAAATACCGTAGCACGAGGCAAAAACCCCTGCTTTCAGAAACCCATATGGAAAAACGAAAGGCATGGACTGCTGAAAATCTCGACCGTGACAGGTCGAATATAATTTTTTCTAATGAAGTGTCGTTCTGGGCATGGGTTGTCATAAATTATGCCTGGTCTACCGTTGGCAGTAGATTACTTCAGCGAATCATTAAACACCCCGTGAAGGTTCATGTTTGTGGATGCTTCTCACAGCGCGGTTTTGGGTGTTTAGAGCTCTTCACCGAGAACTTGAGTGCTCAGAAAATGCTCCAAATAAATGAACGTGGTCTTCTAAGGCCTGCTACAAAGATGTTTGTAGCCGAAACGGCCAATTGGATCTTACAAGAAGATAACGTCCCGAAACATCGAAGCCGTCTCTGCATCGCCTGGAAAACAGAAAATGGCATCACAACTTTGGACTGGCCATCACAGTCCCCCTATGCGAATCCAATCAAAAATGTCTGGAGTGTTTTAAAGAGGAAGCTTGCGGGAAAACGTGTGTTCACCCTGAAATAGCTCTCGCAAAAAATCAGGAAGATATGGCAAGAATTACCTACGGACTACGCTGAAAAATTAGTGGAAAGCATGCCGAAAAGGTGTCAGGCCATTGTGGACAACGATGGGGACTGGACTATCTATTAGGTAGTAGCGCCATAGTCCTTCGAGAGTACTTTTATTTAAAAAAAAAACGTTTCAAAATCTCTAATTGTTTTCGAAAAATCGAGGACTCGCCCTTGTTGAACAGACTGTATGTGAATGTGTGTGTGCGTTATATTATCATACTTAATGAAACAAAAGTTATTCATAACAATCCCAACTTGGGCGTTTAGATTTGTGTCCATGTTTGAGTGTGTGCGCATATATTTACGTGCCAATTCTGACAAAAGATATTGACACCTAAATGTATGCATGTAAATACATAATAAAATTAACCAGGCAAGACATGAGAATGGAAGAACGAATCAAAATAACGTAAATGAAATGAATGAAGATTAAGAAATAATAAAGAAGAGAATGTGCGAAAACAGCTAACGCAAATAGGTGGGATAAATAGCGGAGAAAGGAGGAAAATGAAAAGGAAAATGCTCACACGCACGTAAGCTGGACCTTAGTGGCTGCAAGCGCAGGCATAACCCTTGCAGCGACGTCATGACCAACTTACGGCTGCCATAAGCAGCTTACGCTCGTCCGCACGCACTGACTTTGACGAATCCTATGCATGTTAGAGACCACGTGCTTGATTCCTTGACCGCTAGTATCGATGTTATGCATGCAATAGTATTTCTGGAACCACCTCAATCCATTAAATCACTATTTCTATTATTAATTTTACCTAAAGCTTGAGTAGCTGGAAAACTGTCGGCCAGTGAGTAATACATTACCAAAAGAATCTGAACCAACGTTTTTCTGAAAGTGTCAGGTTCCAAAAACATTCTTAAGGTCAATCTACAATCGTGATATTGACCTGTGACTTGTTAAAATTCTAGATCATAATCCACAAATTAAAATTAATTAATAAAATGCCAAGTCGACAAAAATACTCACTTGGAAATAGACATGAAGAATTTCATAACTACCAAGTATTTAGACCTTCAATATTTCCAAATTCTTTCTCAGCAAAATTCCTCTTCACAGAAATCATGCCACATAGAAACAATTTCATGTCATCATTATTCCCCACCTGAATGACATTGATACAAGTGTATAATAATAAATCAATTTGAAATCAAAAACGCAGTCTGACGAGCTTCTTACTCCGGGTAAGAACTCTAAAGAGCAAGACACGATTCTTTGCATTCGCGGGTCTGCAGTTCGGAACAAGCACGTCCTATCACCTGGATAGTTAACCTGGATTCGTAAAAAGACCTTAGCAGAGCCACAAATTGGGGATTGTACTTGGGCGGATTTTAATACTTCTAAAATCTTTCCTCCGACAAAAGTCATTCACAGGGACCTGACAGAAAGAAAATGGGGGCCCAGGCCTATATAAAGCGAGCGTTCGGCCGCGAGAGTCAGTCTATCGTCTCATACCGCAGCGATCACTTGGTAGCAATAAAGCGCCTTTAAACTACCGCTAAACCTTAAAAACATACCGAACTTTCTACGCTTTGAAGAAAGAAACTACCGAAACCTGAGATAAAACCAGAAAACCATGGCGGTATCGTGGATATATCGTTTGACAAAAAACCAGCTCATCCAGGAGCTGGAAAAATACGATCTAGACACTAGCGGTTCCCTGGCGGTGCTGAGACAGCGAGTGGTGTCTCGCCCGCCAGCATCCAGACATATTTACTGAGAAACCTCGAGACCCTCCAGACTACAAACCAACGACTTGAACAAATGAAAGCGGAATTAAACGGTTCAGAAAAGATGCTAGTGGCCTCATCCACACGAAGAGAGGTGATTGCCCTCAACCCAGAATAGGAGCAACCTCGGGACTCTCCTATGGGCTCCACTCCTGAGCAACATATACCACCTCTAGGACGCTATGCCAACCACCCGCCGAACACAAGCCGCCAAGCAATGTCACAGGATGGTATCCCTCTGGCTCAGAACAGGCAATCGATAATCCGACGAACAACTGCTGCGGGGTTTTCGCGAACTCCTGCGAGGAGACGCGCAGCTGTGGTACCGAAACTGCGCGTCCTCCATAACCACATGGCAGGAGCTAGAACAGGGCCTTAGAGACTTCTATCTATCGCCTGGGGAAAGAAGGCACCTGGACCAACAAATCAGCGAGCGACGACAGGCGTCCAAAGAGTCAATACGCAGCTACACCACGTCGCTACTAACCCTTATGCGACGGCGAGAGGGCTTTAACCATGAAAGGATCATGGAAGCACTGTACCATAACATGAAGCCAGGGCTGCGATTACTCATACGGCCAAGAAAGGCCACAATCCCGGAAGAACTTATCCAGCGAATCCAGGAGATCGAGGAGGTCCAGGCGCAACTACCCCGAGAAGCCCCGATTCAAACCAAAACTGGGGGAAAATTTAGCAGACCAGCACACCCCCCGCAAGCAGCATTCTTAAGGGAGCAATGCTGCTGGAAGTGTCGGCAGCGGGGACACAACCGTTTCAACTGATGCAACCCACCCAACGGGTTTTCTCTTGGTGCGGCAAAGAGGATATCCTGACCCGAAGTCGGAAAACGACAGGTGGACCGGGCCGACAAGACCTGAAGCCTGGTCCGAGAAACCAGTAGTACCGACCCAAGGCCCTTCATCAAAGTAAAAATAGGACGCCAATGGACAACCGCTCTTGTTGATCCGGGATCCGTCCGGTCCTACCTCGACCAGAAACACGCACCACACTGCCGACGAGAAGGCTGGGAGGTAGCCAACTGTGGAGAAACAGCCGTCATGTCAGATGGGACAATCGTCGACCTAGGAAGAAAGATCACTGGGACAAGTACTGCAGCTAACCAGAGAATCCGGGCTGAATTTATGGAATTACCCAGGCTGAGTCCAGGCGTCCTGCTCGGGATGGACATACTATCCCGACTTAACCTCCAGATATTCCTCAATGGAATCGAGATCGCGCAGAAGGGCAACCAGGACCCGAGACATGCCTGCGCCATCGAGGGACCAGTTACAATGGAAAACTTGGGCAAAAAAGTGAAAGCCCAGGCCGAGAAATTTTTGGATCGACACACCCGAACCCTGGCCCCCTGGATACCGTTATGGCCGGGACGCGAGGGTGAGGCGCTGCTCGGATACCGCTGAGAGCGTCCTCCCCTACAACGAGCGACCGTCACACCCGCACCCAGGCCTTCTGGATACCGCCATGGGCGGGACCCGAGGGTGAGGCGCTGCTCAGATACTGCTGAAAGCGTCCTCCCCTACAAAGATTGACTGTCACACTCGAAACCCCGGCATACCTGAATTGCGGCCAAGAATTGATCGGCCCCGGCAGTCTCGCTCGATAGGCCACGCTCGCACAGAAAGACGGGCACGACAAAAGAATCAGAAAATTGCAGGACGCCATGGAACTTGCAAAAACCGAAACCGCCCAGAGCTTCCAGAAGCAACAACGGTACGACAACCTAAGACAAAGAGACTGGACACCGGCGGTAGGAGATTGCGTGCTCAAAAAACACAGCACCTATCAGTCAACGCTGCGAATTTTAACGCAAAACTGGCCGAAAAATACGATGGACCGTACGTGGTAAAGCAGAAGCTATCACCTGTCATAGTAGACCTCCAAGACGACCGAGGGAAATACCAACGAAATATACACATCAGCAAACTAAAACCGTATCACGAGCCCGTCAATATGGCCGGGAGACACCTACACAGCAAAGGCAGAAGTGCAATCCATGGGTAAGGGTTTGCCACGAGAAGAAACAGCCTTAGAAAGCACCCCCACTACTTTACACCCCTTACACCAGTCGATCTCAAGGAGTCAGACACACGAAGCAGGTCATTCTTCGATATGACGTCGACGAGAACAGATCGCTCCTGCAGCGACGACTACTGGCAGATTTTAGCTGCCCTGGAGGCGGAACTTCAGGAGGATGGTTTCCGCCACTTCCGCGACATCGGCCCTCTCTACGAAAGGAAAGCAGTTCCCACCAACCCTTTTACCCGGAGGTCCACCAGGCCCTCTCTGGTCACTTAGAGGCCCCGGGCCGAGTCCATGCGGGTGACAGCCATTAACATCGGACCCAGGGTGCAACGGGTCGGATCAATCCAGGACCCGGCAACCCGCTCGAGGTATTTGAGTCTCATTACGGCCCACCAACCGATCTCATTGGGTCACTCACCGCCGCCCAGGCCTGCGGGGCTGCCATAACCAGCAGGGCGAACTGTACACGGCAGTACACTCAGTCACGTTCTCCCCCACCAGCATACCGACCAGCGCTCGCAGCAGCTTCCCCCAGTGCTCTGCGCCTGCCCACACTACGCGCGGAGAGGTATAAAGGGAAGGCCGGATGATGGGTACACCCACAGGAAGGTATCTCCAGCACCCTCCGACTTCCATACGTGGTGGAGTCGGACCGAGAGCTGGTGAATGGGCGCTCCCATGGCCAGCTCTCGGTGCGAGCCGGTGCCTAGCTTCAGGTGCCCCTGACTAGGTGCTGCTCAGGCTTCACCGGGAAGTGGCAACCCCCGACCAGACTAGTCCTCAGAGGATGCCACGTCGAACCCCGACGAATGGGTGCTCCCATGGTCGGCTTTCGACATGGGCCGGGAATCTTCTTCAGGTGCCCCTGACTGACCCTGGCCCCGTCATCCCTGGGTGAGGACGTTACTCCCCGACCGCACTAAGCCCCAGAGGATGCTTATTATGAGAAAAATCATAATGACGAAGTCTGACCAGTGTAACCGATAATTACCACGTCACGTCACGTAATACATGACTTACCACTGGTCACAAGAGCAGTCGCTCGCCACTGCGCACACCCTATCGTAAACAAACACCTGTTTGTCGTTATCTAATTTCTACTTACGAGGTTGCTAATACTGGATGTCCGTGATAACGTGGATAATAGGTTTGGATATAAAAACTGAGATTCAAAACGATGGGTCCAATTAAGAAAGAAGAAAAGTCAGGAATGGATGAACGTAGATGGACGGAAGATGACGATTTAAAAGAATGGGTTATTATAGATTGAGAAACAGATGGAAAAAGACTGATTTGCATTGGTGACGACAAAGGTGGTCCAAAAGGAATGATTGAAAAGGACTAGTCAAATTTCAAAATCCAGCAGGGATAAAAAGATGTACATGTAGTTAATTGGCGGATAGACATGGGTAAAGAAACTGGGGTTCAGAAGAATAGGTTCAATCTAAGATTTAGAAAAGATAGAAATGGATAAACATAGACAAAAAACAGGCTGGTATAAAAAATTACGACTAAAAAGAAAGGATTATTTCGATTATTATAGACTGAAAAAGATTGCATTGCATAAGTGAAGGATGCACCTGAATATAAAATGAGGGTTGGAAAAGGTGAGGGGAGTTTTAAATTTTCTCAGGCATATAAAGGGATCAACGAGATGTACGGATATATGAGAAATTAGATAGGTATGAATCTAAAACAATAGGCGATTTTGACATATTTAATAAGAATCTTCCTACTAAGGCCATGTGGTTACTCGTATAGTACTTTGCTTGAAAATATTTTGAAAATAGCTGATGTTGCATAGAAATCTCTTTTCACAAACTCAGAGAATTCCTTATCTTTCCCCTTGTTTCCCTGTTTGCTTGTTTGCTTCTCTCTTTCACAATTCCCACACAGTGAAAATTTGGTGCTACTCGATGTGTTGCTCTTCGTCATATAAAATCCAGTAGCGCGTATACACCTAACGAAAAAATCCATGACTTCTTCAAATAAAAAGCTTTTATATCAGATTTAAAGCAAAATTTATTTTTAAAAAGCAATATGCTATTTTATGTTGAAACTGATGAAAATCCCTGTATAATGTTTAAGTTCAAGTAATGCGTTCAGAATATATTGAATTTCAATTATGATTCTGCACAATTTGGCCTCTAATAGTTCCCTCAGAGAGCCCTAGATACGCATTATTGAAATGCGATTCAAATCATGTGCGATACAGATTTCCAAAACTTGAATAAGACATATATTTTTTATGGTAGCCACACAAAATGAGCGTATTCTACTGCTTACGAACTGAGCGTAACATCTCTCTTTTTAAGCAACGTGCGTGAACCTGCCTATATAATGTTGGACTTCGTAGTAGAACAGTAGTGTTAGGGTACGAGGTCCAACATTACATACTAGAAACGATATATGAAGTGATAGCCCCGACAGATCTGTCATTCTCGTTTGTTGAAGTTTGGTTATATACGTTTGGTTCCCCAACTTGAAGAGAGATCACGCTCAATCCAAAACGCAGCAAAACACGCTATTCATTTTCCGTGTCTCTGCCAAAGAAAGTTCAATTCTTGTTACGGAGAAGTCGTCATGGCAAGGGCAATGTTTTCGGAACCCTCGCCTACCACTCGTTCCAAAAACATTGCCCTTGCCGTGAAAAGGCCTCGCTCTCCTCCTTGCTATGTAATCTACTATTATTTTTACAATTTCTTATCCATTAATATTAATAATTATTTTTGTTTTACAGAAGCACCGTAAGGATGTTAGCAACTTCGATAAGCAGTTCACTTCAGAAAAAACTGATTTGACGCCTACCGACAAGCTGTTTATGATGAACCTCGATCAGACAGAATTTATGGGTTTTTCTTTTTTGAATCCAGAATTCGTACAGCATATCTAATGAAATATTCAAAGAATTGAATTAAAATTTTTACACTTATTTCTATATCTATATTGATTACTTCACACAATTTATCATTACCTGGATCAATCTATTATCTGAGTTTACCTCTAGACTTGCATTTATTTATAGCTTACAAATTATGAACTCTCTCGTCGGATGTACTTTCAGAATGTATTTGTAGAATGTGAATCAATCAAATAACTATTTCTTTAGTAGTTAAATTCAAATAACAATGACTTACTTATGCATTTCAAACATTTTATTACTTACGAATAACATATTGATGGATTGCAATGGATTCCTGTTATTAACAATGAGTTTGAATAAAATAGCAAAATTTATAGTATATATTGTAACAGAGAAAAGGTACCTGAGAAGAAAGTGCACTTGGAGCATATTCTTGGCACTTTCAAGTTGCGAAAAAATCTTTCTTTTACAGAAGAATAATTATTGGTGGCAAAATTAATTTGGATCACAAAAATAATCAATGAGTTTTCAATAAAATCGGAGGCAAATTTTCCATCAAATAGATATAATTTCAAATCTTTACATGCTTTAAATATTTGGAAATACATCATTACAAGTAAGCCTGACTACATTCATATAAAGTTTCGCTCTTCCCCCTCGCCATCCAGCCCTTCTCTCTCTTCCTTTCAATTCGCTCCGGCCCACCCAGTCACGTAATAGTGCAGGAAAATTAGGGGAAAACAGACTTTTCTGGAATAAAAAAGCAAAGTCGATTTCTTTTTATTGGATCGTTATACAAGCGAAAGAGAAGTTTGAAATTTTTTACAATTAGTGCTATTAGGTCACCGCCCTACGACGAGAAATGAAAAAAGTAGACGATGCCAGTTACCAAAAACTTGTTTTTCTGCTTTTTCTAACCAAAAATATTTTTTTATGTTAATAGTATGAATGGAAGAGTTGTTTATCTTTCAAAAACCTACGAATCTGATATAGAATCTTTCATGCTCCGACTCAGATTCAGCTCGTTCGGAGGAATTTCCCAGGGTGTACTGAAAAACGGTAGTACTTTGCAAATTATTCATGAATGAAATATATTAAACTCAATATGAAATTAGCTTTTTAATAGGTATTGAATGAAAATTCTGTCATTTTATACATGTTATTTATCTTCAATGATTATGACGTTATTACTCACTTGGAAATAACTTATATTTCTGATTAATATGCGACTGACATCGTGCACTGAAAAAAGGGTGAGCGGGGAACGCCGAGAAAAAGGTTTACAACAATCAATATTCAAGTAGGATTGACTAAGTCTTAAATAGGCGCTGTGACTGAAGTTATTTTTGGAAATTTTTCACTGCGCTCGTCACCTTGGTCTCTTTCTGATTTGTTGTAAATTTTTCCTACTTTTAACAACTTTCCCAGAGAGGGACTGGCGCAAGCGCCTTAATTCGTAGTGATCACAAGCAGCAGATCAATAGAAGTGATCAATAAATGCCTTCAAAAAAATATTATTATTTTTTTTGTGGAATAATTGATATTGGTCATTTTCTTGGGCAAGAATTGTGCGTGCTTCGCTGCACTTTACAAAAAGTTTTTCCCAGAAGTATATCTTTTTCAGTTTTTTTTAAATGCCACCATCGATTACATAATTTCTCATTAAATTTGTTCAAAATAATTAAATAATATTAGTTGACGAAATTAGCGATCATACCCACTCTCTAAACCTGAATCAGTGAACGACCACTGATTCGCAGTGACTATTCACTGAACCCAGCAGCTATAAGTCTTTCACTGAGAATCAGTGAAATTCGACTGACGAATCAGTGAAATAGATTAAACTCACTTATTGAATCAGTGAAATCTTCAGGTGGGAATAATAAAAGCAGCAATATATTTTAATGATCGATGAACAAGTTTATTTTAGGTTAAAAAACACTAAAAATAAATTACGTAATTATTATTATATATTGTAATTGTTGAGTATAATTAAAAATTAAAGATCCATTGTTATACTTCAAGCGTTCGCAGGGAACTTCGCGAACTCAAAGGTTAAGTTCACGTGGCGCTTTCACTGATTCCTCAGTGACATCAAAGCAGGGCACTGATTCATCAGTTGATATATTTTCACTGATATAATCAGTGACTATTTCACTGATTCAGGTTTAGAGAGCACATTCAATTTTCTTTATGAGACATATCATAAAATAAAATGCAATTAAAAACTAAGTTATGCTAAACGCATGCATATATTTTTTGTAGGGAATTTTTGAGTTCTCCTTTTTTATCTTTTTAATATTTTTTTTTCCCTTATTCTGTTTTTAATCTAATTAAAAAATAATGTGTGAAATACTAATGTAATTAGCGTTTAGTAGTGGTATTGATTTACTGAATCTACCAGGTGTATAAGCCTAAATCCGCTGTTTTTTAGGCAAAAGAAAGTCTTTTTTTTGCAGAAAATAAAATAAACTTTATTCAAAGTATTTTCCCTTGCTTGCTATACATTTTCCCCATCTCTCGGGCAATTTGTGTATACCACGCCAAAAAAAGTCTTTATCTTTCGATGCAAACCACTCGTCAAGCCATTTTCCGACGTCTTGGTACGAATCGAAGTGTTGTTCAGCGAGCGCGTGACCCATCGACGAAAACAGGTGGTAATCAGAAGGGGCCAGGTCTGGTGAATAAGCGGGATGAGGTAACACCTCCCAGTTGAGTGTTTTCAAGTAGTTTTGGACCATTTTTGACGTGTGCGATGGGGCGTTGTCGTGAAGAAAAATCAGCTTCTCATGTCTTTCTTCATAATCCGGCCTTTTTTCACGAAAAGCACGGCGCAATTTGATTAGTTGTTGGTGGTAGCGGTAAACATCGACAGTTTCACCAGGTTTTAATAGCTCATAGTAGACGACACCCTGCTGATCATGGTCCTCAACTTTTTGGGCCGATTTTCACGCTTCTTGTCACTCAAGTCAAAATGACCGTCTTTGAACCGACGAAACCAGTCTCTGCAAGTTGTTTTCGACACAGCACTGTCACCAAATGCCTCCACAAGCATTCGATGTGATTCGGCAGCCGATTTCTTCAAATTGAAGCAAAAAAGTAGAGCTTCCCGCAAATTCTCCTTTTCTGGCACAAAACTAGACATGATTACTCAAGGAAAAATTTATGTTGTTGTATAAAAAAACTGACTATGTGCACTAATTTATGTAGACAGGTGTCGAACTCACACAAAAAAATGCATGACGTTTCTATTGTAGCTAAATATGTTCACTACCGCCATTTCTAAGCAAACAGCGGATTTAAGCTTATGCACCTGGTAAAAGAAAGGTACAATTCGCATTTTTATCTCTCGAACTAACATTGCTTTCCCTGCGGATCTACTTGTATCTCAAGAGATCACACTAGATCTCTGTAGATCACACACTCATTTTCCTGAAAATCTACGCGTATCACAAGAGATCAGTCGGAGATCACGCTAGGTCTCTGTAGATCACATACTTATTTTTCTGTAGATCTACGAGTATCTGAAAAGATCAATGCGAGATCACACTACATTTCTATAGATCTCTTTGACATCTCCCAGATATCCCAAGAGATCTCACCTTTTTTACCCGGGTTTTATTGGATGATTTCGAATATATCAAGCTTTGAATGCATCGGAGGTTGTTGCATCTACATATGTTTTAAAAAGTTGTTAATTACGTCTATAAAAGATTTCGCCATTTTTCCTCCTCACCAAAAAAAAAAAAAAAAAAAAAAAAAAAGTTGTTAATTGATTAATTAGACAAAACTCGCAAATGTGAAAAATAGGTACATTGTCAATTACCAACTGGAAGGATCGCTGTTTTTATAAAATCAGCTCCATGTCCGACTACTTTGAGTACGGTGGGTGAGAAGCTGAACCAACTATACTTTTTGTTAAATTGTCCGGTCGCGGTTAAGGCGTACTCGCCGAATTTCCCACCGTCAATTTTTACACCTGCATTAATCGCAATAAGAATAAAAGAAAATCGCTGCATTACTTCTCGATCAATTCCGGATGACTTCAAAAGTAAACTTTATGTCGGAAAAAAAGCGCGAGAAATTTTTTGCGTCGTTTGATGAACCAAAACCTGATTATTAGAGAAAGAATAAGATTATGAAAGTTTCGATGTTTTAAAGTCCTTGCGACTTCTATCAGTCCGTGAGATCGAATAATATGACGATTTATTCACTGATTCACAAATCATCGAATATGTCATTTCACTTAGTTAGTTTTACTACCTTAGTGATATACTTTTGCATTATACAGAGAAATGGAAACCGATTCACAGTGAACTTTACATATTTTTCAATTTCTGCTACTGCTTACTGGACCACTTCATTTTGAATTGCAAGATACAAGATAAGTTTTTTGTTTATATGATAATCCTTATTTTAATTATCTTCTATATTCTGATAATTTACAGAAATTTTGAATTAAACTATGAATTCATGGCACTGAAGAGGGCCCCCATATGTGGCCGAAACGTTTGCCTTTCTTTCTTTTTGCGCATTTTTACATCTAATAGTGAAAATTTTAATTTAAAAAAATGACAAGTAACTGACCCTACGCCAAAATAACGAAAAATTAACAAAAATTTTATGAATTTGGGTCAATATAATACGAGGCACGTTATCAAACATGTCACTTTAAAATAATATAGCTTCTTGAACAAATATCTCACAGATTGACTTGTAGGTAATGTTATTATTTTATCGACGGAAACGTGTTCTCATTGAATGAAATGGTCAAGTGCGACACTGGATAGGCAAAAGATATAGTTGTAGGTTATGTTTTCCAGTTTCATTTTAAAACGTACTTTCATGAATAGAAATGGTCAAGCGCTGTACAGAATGAATTATGAATCTGATTGATCCCAAGTCTGATTTGGCGTACTGTGGAGCAAGAAATGTTTTGCTGATCAAATTAGTCTATACCCTGCAATTTTCGTCCGATTTTTTTTTAAATTAAAGAAAACTAAATTTCGAAGAGATTTTTCATAGCCCAATTAAAAATTTTATTTTGACTTTGCATCTTTTTGTAATTTCTCACTTTAAAGCCGAGTTCCTCGGATAAAAACCCACTGTTGCACCCCGGTGTATGAAGTAATGGCAATTTTAATTCAATATGTTCATTAATTGTTAATTTAAACAAATTAATTAATAAAATTGAACTAAATAGAGAGCAAATTTGTCACCTCGCAATCAATTATTTGTAACTTAATTATATTGTACAATTTATCTATAATTTATGATATATTTATCAATTATTTACAATCGTGATTGACAATCATTTTACTGAAAATATAGAAACATATATACAATTATATACAAATAATGTAATGAATAATAACAATTGATTACTTATTATTATTTCTGAAAACTTCAATAGAAAATTAAATAAAAAGAGTTTTCAACATTTTGACGATCTTTTTATTAAGTTAAAGTGAAAAATAATAATCTGAATGTTGAAAAATACTAATGATTTACACAGATATATTATATATATTTGACGTTACGCGCGGTAAATAACAACTGTAGTTGTTGAGCAATGCATATGCAAAACTACGATAAAAGGGGCTCATTTGACTATGATAGTTCCTACAGTTCATTAAACAGGAAGACTCACCATTTCACTTGCGTTTGTTCATTTCAGTTCATTTTGCTCTTTAAGTTCTCGAGCCTCGTGCATCCATTTATATATGTTTCGAGGGCAACGCGCGTCTGTTATTGGTGTAGGTTTTTTATTCATAAATAAAATTGAAACTCTTGTGCAGGTATAGAAGAAAGCTCATTTCTGCAGGTGTAAACAGAAAAGCACAGAAAGTACGGGGAAGTCGGCTTTTACTTGGCGCAAGCGCTCTCGGGCCATGGCTGTTTTAACGCGTACCTGAGGCGCTTTAAGAAGAGAGACGAGGAGACGTGTTGCTACTGCAATTTCCCGGTGGATAACGCAGAGCACGCACTCTTCGTCTGCGCAAAATGAGGTGTGGCTAGGGGGGTCCTCGGTCAGGCGGTGGGTTCCGAACTTACTCCTGACACGATGGTCCCTCTCATGCTCCAGTCTGAACGGTTCTGGACGCTCATCGAGTCATTCGTCACACTTGTGATGAAGACGAGAGAACTTGATGGGCGTCGAGAGCGAAATTAATTAATTTCTATTGGAAAAGCAATATGTACATTAACAATTTTGTAACGCCATCGCACAGTTTACATTTAGAGACTCAATATTTGTAGAAACTGTTCTTCCAATAGGATGGGAATCAAGAAAAGTTTCCTTGATGGAAGAAAAAACAAAATCGAAATTATATTTATTATGGCACCAATTATGAAGTGCTTATTTATTCTTGTCAGAAAAAGTCTTTTTTCATCCAAAATAGAAGAAAAATGCAAATATTTCTATATTTTTCTTTAAGTGATAAAATAAAATGTTGATTATAATGAAAACTAGCATTTGTCTTACTAAAAGGATTAGTTTGTTTTTTGAAAGGTTGATGAACAAAAATAAAATTAATTAAATTAAATGCAAAGAAAGTACTCATAAGAACTTTAAAGAAATATAATTTCTTTGTGATGATATTAAATTATTAGTTTTTGCTGAACAGAAGAGAAAAGTTGAAAAATTTCGATGCATTTGATAAATACTTTCTGGTTTGAGAAGTTTAATTTACTCTGAAAAAAAAATGAAATATATTGAAATTTTTTGATTGCTATTTAAAGGTGCAGTGAGCTTCTCGAATCTCTGAAATGGAAAAATAAAATTAGAATAAAATTTCAAAAGATTTTTTGTTTAGAACATTTCTTAGTTTAGTTATTCTAAACGCTTTGGTTTTATGCAAAGTTTATACTATTTTAAGTTTGAATATAAATTCAGTTAATCAATTTTGTATATTTATGTGCGATCTTTTTATTCGATTGACGTGAACTACAGTCGGTTTTCCTTTCATGTCGATTTTTACATTTCCTTTTCCTAGTACATCTAAAACTTCGTGAGGTCCTGTGTATTGATTATCTAGTTTATAATTATTCCTCCTTTTAATAAAAATACATTATCTCCAATTTTTATTTCCAAGGGATTTATTTTTCTATCGTGGTACATTTTTTATTTTTATTTTCCCCTTATGAGGTTTTCTCTGGCTTGTGTTCGCATTACATGCAGTTGTGTGACAAAGTTAATCAAATAATCATCATAGGTTTGCAACTTTTTATTTTATGATAGGGGTTCACTAGCGGGTTCACGGGCTATTTTACCAAAAACTAATTCGTAATGCGTACATTTTGTGGTTTCGTGTACACTTGTGTTATATGAAAACATTGCTAATTCTAGCCAATCAACCCATTCTGAGTTTTTTGCTACAAAATGTTTGAGATATTCATCTAGAACGTGATGTGATCGTTCTAGTGATCAATTAGATTGAAGGTGAAATGCTGTGGTACGAAATTGTTTGATTCTAAAGCGTTTTTCTAATCTTTTTAATAAATTGCTTAAAAAATCTCTGCCTTGATCCGTCAGTACCCCTTTGGGCGATCCAAATATGCAAATAAATTTTTTCACGAATGCGTCTGCTATTGTACCAGCTGAATGATTAGGAGGGGGTATTGCTAGACAGTATTTTGTAAAATTGTCTTGTATAGTAAGAATATACTGATTTCCAGACTTTGTTTCTGGTGGTGGACCAACAATAACCATTGATATTTTTTCGAAGGCAGTAGTGGGTGTATTAGTAATAACCATAGGATTTTTAGTTTTAACTTGAACTAATTTTTTTATTTGGCATTGTAAACAGCCTTGAATATACTTTTGAATATCGACTTTCATATTTTCCCAAAAAAATTGTTGTCGAATTCGATTGTAGGTCTTTGTGACATTTTTATGGCCTCCTAATGCTGAGGAGTGTGCTTCTTCAATTAATTGTGATCTTTGTTCTTTTGTTGGATATTGCGTTATGCCATTACAAACTATTATTTTCGTAAGTGAATTTTAAAAAACTACATCAAATATTAATTTTATTTCTTCCCAAGCTATATGGTTGATTTTTGAAGTCTGAAATACTAATTGATCGTAGATTCAATTTTTGAGATAATTCATGTAATGAGTAAATTGTAAATTTAATATTATTCAAGGTTTCAGATAAATTGTCTTTGGCTTCTTCTTCAATCGGAAGTGCAAAATGATAGTAGTTTCCTTTTTTAATTTCTTTTGCTGTTCCCTTCTGTAAACTTTTTAATTTTGGTGAGGTTCCACGTTTTTCTAGACTGTTTGATCCATTATCCCGAGAAATTCCATTTGTTGAAACAAAATATACATAATTATCTTTTCGCATCGTTAATTGATCGCGACATTCAACGATATTTTTATTCATTAGAATTTGCCTGGTAGATTTTGAATTGGGTGGAGGGGGCTCTGGGGGTGGACGGTTTTCTTCGAATTCTGAATTATTATCATTTTAGAGATTTTCGCTGGTTTTTATTTGTCTATTTTGATTATTTAAGAATTTCGTTCATTAAAAGTTTCTTCGATATTTTCAGTTTCAAAAATTTCTTCAATAGAAGAGCTTTCAGAGCTCTCTTCATCTTCAGGTTCTATATTAATTACTTCATCTTCAGAAGTAGAAAAATAATTTTCGCTTTTTTCCTCTTGAGGTATAATAAATTGTTTAGGCTTTTTACCATTTTTATTTCTTTCATTTTTTGCTTTGATTCCCTTTAAATAGTCCAAATATTCAGGTTCAGATTCAGGATCAGAATCAGGATCAGAGTCGGAATCTGATTCTACTTTTGTTCGGCTTCCTTTTTGCATATTTATTTCTGGTAATTCATATTCATATATTTGTTTTCTTGGTCTACCTCTCTTTCTTCTTGTTTGAGAGGGAATAATTTTTAAATTTGTAAGTAGATTTTTTCTTGGCCTACCTCGAGGTTTTTCCACAAGAGGTTTAGAAGAAAAATTTTCGTCTAATTTTTCTTGGATTTCATTTTGATTTAAATTTTCTAGATTTTTATTCTGATTTGAATTTATCATTTGTTCTTGTTTTTTCTTTTTACCCCTAGTAGTCATGGTTTTCCATGGCGAATTTTCATAATTTATAACAGGAAGTTCTGAAGATAGTAGTTTAAATAAATTTTTATATTTGACTAAATCTTTATTAATTTCATTAAGTAATTTCTCATTGAAGATTCGATTAAAAATAACAGATAACCTCAAATTAACATCGATTATTGGTCCTTCTGAAATTTCACTAAAGTCATTCGCATCATCTTCGGCGAATACTGAATTAAAATATTTATTTTCTGAAGTATTTCCTTTTTTGATATTATTTTCTTGATTAATTTTTATAAAAGCATTCTCAAGATTTATTTTTTCCTGAGATGTCATGAAGGTATCGTTATCATCTTCGTGTACATTTTTTGATTTTTCTTCATTAATAATAGGGTTTCTCGAAAGAGCGTCTGCATTGACATTCATTTTTCCTGCTTTGTATACTACATCAAAATCATATTCAGCGAGTTTTAACCTCCAGCGCGAATCTCATGAGCAAGGATCCTTAGAGTTTTGAAACCAAACTAGTGGTTTATGATCAGTTACTAGGGTAAATTTTCTTCCATATAAATAAGGACGGAAATAAGTGACACAAAATATTATTGCAAGTGCTTCTTTTTCATACGTGTCATATTTTTTCTCAGTGTCACTTAAACTACGTGAAGCATATGCTATTGGCTTATCTTTGCCTATTTTACCTTGTGATAATATACCTCCAATTGCATATCCTGAGGCATATGTAACTTCCATTAACCTTTGAAATGTTGCAGGAGCGGCTTTTAAACCAAAGGGCATTCTATCAAATTCATAATAGCCATGAGGTGTTGAAAATGCAGTTTTATAAGAGTCTTTAGGGTCCATTTTTATATGGCGAAAACCAGTAGCTAAATCGAATACTGAAAAATATCTGGCAGACCCGAGTGTATCGAGTATATCGTTTATGTTAGATAGTGGGTTAGAATCTCCAATTGTTTTTTCATTAAGTTTTCTGAAGTCTAGAACCATTCGCCATTTCATTTCACCTTTAGGGTCTGGTTTTTTAGGAACAATCCAAACTGAAGTGTTATACGGTGATTTTGAAGGTTTTATAATTTTATTTCTTAATAATTCGTCAACTTGTTTTGTAATTTCTTCTTTATGAACAGGGGGAAATCTATATTGTCTTGAAAAAATTGGAGAATCATCTGTAGTTGGAATCGAATGTTGCAAAACGTTAGTAGCTTCAAGTGGTTCTCCTGGGATTTGAAATCTGTCTGCACTGTTAATAATTAATCTGTCTACATGTTCGTATTCATCTTGATTCAAATGATCCAAAGGAAGAAGTTTTTTAATGCATTCTATTCTTTCTTCACCTGTTATGTTAAAAAATCTGCATGGATTGTCGAAAAATTTGTCGGTTCTTAAGAAGCTATTCAGAATTTGGTTAGATTCATCACTTAAGTTTTCTAAATTGCTTGATTGACTTGTTACATTTTGAAAATCTCTTTCTTCAGTCTTCTAAAGTAATAGCCGGTATTGATATCGTTACTGAAATTTCTTTTGTATTTTCAAATTTTATATAAGCTTTACCGTTGCAATTTTTTACAATAGCGTCTCCTGCATGAATTCCTTCGCCAAAATGTAGTAGAGGTACGTAACCTTCGCTTTTCGCAGTATTTTCAATTGGAATATAAAATGTTGTTACTGTTCTAGCTGGAATTGTTAATATCTGTGTCGATTCAAATAGATACAGTTTATCTTGTATTTCTAGACATTTTGATACATAATTTATATTCACTTTATTTTCTCGAAAAAATTCTGAACCTAGAACTCCGTCTTCATCTATCGGAACTTCATTAGGAATTATATTCAATAATATAAAAGATGATGGTTTGCGATCAATGAGGGTCAAATATAAAGAAGAAAACTCTTTATAGTGTCAAAATTGTTGCGACGTTTCGTTGGCTATGGGTTTGCCAACCTCATCAGGCTTTATTAATTTAAACAAGCACCAAATATTAAAATTGTCACACACAAGAAAAATAAAAATTAAATTAACTTAACATCCAGAACATACACAAAATTGTTAAAATTTTACCTTTATAAAAGAAGGTTAAGTCATGATGAGTAATGTCGAGAAAATAAAATTATAATAAAAGTCATGATTTACTTAATAAAATTACGTGATGTCATGGAGTCGACGACACTTTGTCTACTAAATTATTACATTCAAACGTTAAATTTAAATATTGACAACAGTTATTGTAAACACAGAATTTGAAATGTAAACAGACATCAGCTGGAAAGCTATCATGAATTTAATCTATTAAGTAATGGAAAATAAATTCTATTCAAAGTAAATATGTCTTCCTTTTTACATATACTAAATTTATTAAATTTTATATGGATCATCCCTGATGTTAATCTTTTCCGATAGTCAGAGACATAATCAACAATCTTAGTATTTTGCCAATCAAATTCATGGTTGAATTCCAATGGATGTTCACAGACTACGGATTCACTATTTTTTTTAATTTGAATATAAGTATATATAAATATAAGTCGCAGTGCAATATTGTTGGGTATCCTAGAATGTTTATTTGTATTTGTCCCATTGTGAAAAGTGTTAAATTATTTATTCCTGTAAGTTCTAACATTATTTTTTCATCTATTGGCAAATTAGGATTTACGGAATTTTGTTTAATCAAATTTCGACCATCGCCGGTATCTATCATCATGCGAGCAGGGCTTTGAAGGCCTTCCGCGCATATCATTATCGATGGAATTGCACTTGGTTTCGAAACGCTTATCTTTATAGCCGGTTGATCGTTAGAAGTGGATGCTTCTGGTTCATGTTTTATGCTTTCCTCAGTGCATCCTTACTGGATAATTTTGATTTGCTCTACTTGATTGCTGATTTCGCATTTCAAGTTGGCTATTTTGATTTGAAAATTGTGTGTGATTTGCATACCTGTTGTGATCTAGATTTTCTTGTCTATTATCATTATTTCTGTTCCTCGAAAAATTATTATTATTGTAATTATGGAATCTATTGCATTTAGGATAATTACTTCTGTTACTTGAAAAGTTATTGTAATTGTTGTTCCTGTTCCTTGAAAAATTTTTATTCGGATAATTGTTTTGTACAGAGTTATTATTATCACAATTGTTATTTCTGTTTCCTGAAAAATGGTTATTCCGGTAATTATTTCTTGCAGAATTATTGTAAATATTTTCTCGTTGCTGGAGATTATTACTAGGCTGTTGATTTTGCATAACAAAATTAGGATTAAGTTCCTTAGAAACCGCTTCTTGTGCTTTCGTTAAATAATAACAACTTTCAGCAACATGACCTGGTTTTTTACATATTATACAATTTACGTTGTTATCTCGTGCAACATTGAACCGAGTTCTTTTATTCTTTTTATTATTTATAGGATCATCCATTTTTGAATAATCTGAATTTTTATTTCTCCGTAGTGCGGAAGATGCTACCAAATCTCTTTCTACGTTGATTGTGTCATTGAAAACTTCTTTAAATTTTTCCTTTGTTTTTACTCTAATTTCTAATTCGGGACGCAGACCACGAATAAAGCATTGAATAACGTCTCTTTGAAGGTTCCGTTTGAAGGTTTTATCTACTTGTCCATTATTGTTGAGTCTATGAGCGTCTTCGATTCTGTCGACAATCTCCTTAATTCTAGCTGCATAGGAAAGTACGTTCTCTTTTTCCCACATATAGGTATTCCCTAATTCTCCTTTTAATTGATACACACTTTTTGCTGGGGCGTATACTCTTTTGAGTTTTTCAATTAATTCCTCGATATTATTATAAGTCGATTCAAAGACACATTTTCTCGCTTCTCCTGATAATTTACTTCTCAATAATCGTGCTAAAGTTTCTTGAGCTGCGGGTGTTGGCAGCATTGCCTTTGCCTCATAACATCCTTCAATAAAATGTGATAATGGAATGTTACTTCCATTAAATAGGGGTACTACTTCTAACGTGTCACGTAAGGATTCTTGTTGATTATTAGGTAGGACCATTTCGTTGTTTATAATTGGATTAACGTTTTCTGCAGGATTGTTGTGAACAATTTGTTCCATTTGTTCGTTGTCGGTACTATTATTGTCGTTATCGTGATTACTTAAAATTGTTTGGTGTTTAAGAGAATTTTCTGATAAATTTATTTTAGTTCTTTCTTCAACTGTGTTTTTTGGAATTACCGTTGAACTAAGTAAACTTATATCTTCGTTGTCAATATAAGTAGTTTCGTTTTCTAATGTTTCGTCCTGATCAATTGATCAGGATTATTATGAAATAAAATTTTCTGATACGTACATGGAGACACTTTTAAAATTGCAATACATAAATATTCATTTGGATCAACAGAAAAGTTTTTTAAATATCTTTCGTTTTAAAATATTTTTGTAATCAATAAATGTGATTGATTTGTTATTAGAAAATATGAATTTTGTCAATGTTCCGAGTCAGGTAAATTTATAATCATCAACCAAAATTCTTAAAATAATATACCTTAAATCTACCAATTTCCATGTGCTTACAGAAAAATATTCATTTAGAAGTTGTGTTTCAAAATTATTCTTATTGAAACTAATTTTGGTCTTGGTCATACCTGGGATACTTGATGTGTTTTTACCTTGTATTTTTTTTATATATATAATTTTCGAATGGTATGGGTCATAAATGATTTTGAAATAATTGTTACAATCACAGAAAATAACATTTGTTTATCATATTTTTTTATTATACACACAAACAAAATTATAAAATATACAGAATTTTAGTAATACAAGATTAGACAAGCCTGACTCAAGCACAACATCTTGGTCAATCTTTTGCAATTAAAAAATATTCTGTTAGTTAACAGAGTTGAAATAGAAGTTTCAAACAATACTGCATGAGCACTTGAATTTTGCCTTACCCAATTGATCGTAATCAAATGGTGACCGTTGAACGAATCTAAAAAGGACTTATAGTCTCGTGTGCTGCCTTTTCTCGTTTTAACTCGAATTAGAACTTAGTTAACAGTTTAGAATTAAAGAAGTACGAGATTAGACAGGCATGACGCAAGCACAAAATCCTATGTAATCCTTGTACTTTTAGAAATTCAGATAATAAAATTTCAAAGAAAATAAATCGTTTGAAGGTCAAATCCCTGCGTGACTCAACACAATTTATTTTATTTTAACACAGTTTGTACAAAATAACAAGAAATAAGCAAATTAAACAATTTTTCAAATAAAATAATTATTTAATCACTTAGGTTAGCTTCAAGGTCAGATCCCTTTGTGATTTGATAAAATTATTTTATTTGAACAAGATATGTGTGTGAAATTCCAAATAAAATAAAATGATTTATAAAATTCCATGATCCATGTGTTTTCATTCCTAATCTCGGTTGTTGCGTTCGAATATTCGGTTTTTCTAGAGTCTAGTCTTTTAATTAGGTCGTCTTTTAGTTCTTCCGGTAATTTGCTATTATAAAAAATGTTTGTCTTTACTGTTTCCCTATCTTTGCGGTTTTCGTAATCCGCATCTCTAATTCTATCTTTGCTTTGGCTAGCCATTTCCGATTTATTGTCACTGTCCTCAGTTTGTAGGGTGGGGTTTTCGAGGATTTGGAATTTGTTGTGTGCGGGGATGCTGAACAAGCTTGGGATTTCTTTATAAGGGTTCGCTTTGGGATTTTGGACGTTTTTTTTTGCTTTTTGAGATGGGTTTAAGTCATGGTCTGTTGGAATGAAATCTTTAGAGTTCCTTCCTACCACGGTTTTAACATTTTCTCCTACGCTTTTTAATTTTATTTTTCCCTCCAAATTCGGTTTTAATTCCTTGTTTTTATTTTCTGTACCTTCCGTTTCTGACTTCATCCGATTGTTTACGCTGGTTAAAATTTTATTGTTACTATTTATTTTATTTTCCATACTTCCGTTACTATCCTCCTCACTTGTTTTTCTCGCCTTTTTCTTGTCTGATGCAACGCTTTCAATGATTGGTCTGGATAGGAAATGAGGCGTTGCCTCCGTTTGATAGCGATTCGGTGGGCTGCCTGGTAGCCACCACGTTCCGGTATCATAATATGGGGTCATTTTACGGTTTTTAATCATGTAAGTTCACTATCATCCGTTTGTTATTTTGTATATGTTTTGTATGGTTTCTGAATTTATTCGAATGAAACCTCTGCCGGGTCCTACAGAGTGGTATATTATTTCAGGAATTGCTCCCTTATTGCTCTGAGTTACCGAATGTCCCATAGGTACGCTACTAAAATTTATTTTGGGGTTTTGAAGCCCTCTTGCTTCCTCAAAATTAAAATGTTCCTGAGCGGGTTCTATTTCCTGGTCAGGTTCTACTGTCCTAATATTCGCCATTTTACTTTTAATTCGGCCCGATATAATAACATTAATTTGAATAAATTTATTTTCAATCCAATAATTTCGATTTCCTATTTTCTGTTATTATTTTCCTTTTCGTAACGTGTATAGTTGTTTGCAGTTCGCAACTGAACGTACGTACGTGTAACATTTCCACCTTACTGTACTTAAAGCTTTTTCCCGTGTCGACTGATGTCAGAACTTTCCTGAGTCGACTGTAGCTGGAATAAAATTTTCTCTGTGAAATAATATTTCAATTTATTCCATCTATAAATTCCTTAGGTGTTTATATTTTCATCCAGTCTTATTTTCGGCGAGGGATCCTTGTTTATAAGATACCGCTTGACCTTGTAATTGTTGATAGATGAGCGCGTATCGCTTGACCGCGCGCTTTTGACTTCTATTCCAGTTACGCTTCGTTAATTTTCTTGTCCCTATTCATTTTATATTCCTACTTCTAGGTTTGCTTCTTATTCTTCAAACTTTATTACCTATTATTTGAGTTTTATTATTTTCGCTATCTATTTCATTTACCTTTTGTGATTTTATTTGTATCCTTTACGATCACTGAACTAAACTATCCTCCCGTTTCAATCTTCTTCCGATACGGTCCTCTAATCAAACTTATAACACTACATATATTCAATCTTATTCAATCTAATACAATTTTAGTATTAATATCATATATTTCCCTAACATAAGCAAGCAAGAGATAAATGGTTAAGAAAATCACAACTTGCAGGCAACACAAGCATCAAAGTTCCAGTTTCGTAGTATTCGTCAAAAATAATCCTTGTGGTTTTTTTTACTAACCTCGGCAGGATTTCACTTTTTAGGAAAAAGGTTTGATGGGTTTTTTCGTTGGGCGCCAGGTATAACAAGGTTGTTATCCGAGGGGGGAAATGAGGAAAAGGATGCCGAGAGTTGGGGAAAATCACGGGAGACAGGCACTTAAAAGCAGTTAAAACACGTTATTCACTTACAATTCCGTAAAGCGCAAGCAAACGAACGACAAAACCAAAGATGGACTAAAACTCCCGATCAAACAAAATAACGTGAAAGAATGCAACGGCCGAAAGACGAGAAGACACTCGCCTCGTTGGCGACAAATCGACGACCGACGACCAACGAAGACTCGTCCTTTCGATATTTCTCGGTGGATCTCGTACTTCCTCGGGACCAGGACTGTCCTTTGCAACCTCGCGTCCCTTGTCCTCACGTAATAGTAACATCTGTGTTACAGATTATTAAGTATTAATAATTCTTTTATATTCTTTGAAATTCTGAGGTTTTTCTACAGTTATTATATAATACTTCTCACCTTACTCGCTAACCAGCCTTTCAATTCTCTTAGTTAAATTATCAGTCACACTAATGAGACGGTCTAGTATTTCAGTCACCAACTGCTCTCGACGTCGAATGTGGATGTTGTTCTCCACAGCAACAAGATCCGTCCACATTTCATGGATGCAATCTTCTTTTACTTGAGCTTCATGAGTTTGCGGTCTTTTTTATTGCCAAATTTTTTGGCAATTTGAAATACTTTATGCGAGTTCTTCGCTACATTGATTAATCCGACTGTAAAGAGATGGGAAAATATGAGTGAGAGGGCTACTTTCCATATGACAGCGGAATCAAACCACCAGAGGAACTAAGTACACTGGTAGAAAACTGGATGGTAAGGGGTTGTCCAATGCTGGTAGGGTACGATGCCAACTCCCACGATACATTGTGAGGTAGCACGGACACCAACTTAAGAGGGAATGACCTACTAGGATATTCAATAACTAACTGATTTAGATAATCTCAACACGGGGAACGCCCCAACTTTCCACAACTTGGTCAGAGAGGAGGTATCGGCATCACCCTCTGCACCGGGAGTTTCAGAAACAGGATAATGAAGTGGAGAATCTCGGATGAACCCACCCTTTCAGATTACTTACAGACAGAGCAACGAACCCTCAGGATTTACATAGACTCTCGGAGGTACCCAGGACAAGTAGCGACTTGAATACTTTAGAGATTGCAGACAAAACCTCCACCGAGGCCATCAAACTTCCATATGAAAGTAACTGCAGATCCACAAGAGTCCGCAATGCAGAGAAGACGCACTAGTGGAACGGGAAGGTCAAAGATAAAGGTTCAGACGCGCCTAAAACGTCAAAATGACAGAACTATGGACCTAATTCGTCGTGATGAGAAATAACTGCAAGGATACAATACGTAAGGCCATACAAGAAAGCTGGACTGACTTTTGCACTGACAACGAGAAAGAAACAGATGTGGCTATACTGGACAAGCTGCTTTCCCCAAATCCAGAAGCCACTCTTAGTGCGCTAAAACTGCCTAAAGGGGCGTACTCAGGGTCAGACGAGGAGACCTCAGCCTGCCTGATCAGGTCACATTTCCTGGTCTTCAAAAAGTCTGGGAAAGGAGGAGGGGAGACACTTAAGGGGCATCAGAGGCCGCTTGTGACTCAAGTGGTAGAAAGTCTCGTAGATAGATACATTCTGTTCTGTTGCCCTTACTATGGTGCCCGGTAGTTGATGAATGAAAACTTTATCAACTATCATCATATGGACTACGTGGATGACATATTGCTCATCGTGCGTGGTCAGCATCTGGGCGTGCTCTTCGACGAAATCTCGTAGCAACGCTTTGGCTTTGTAGAAGAGCAATAGGGAGAAACTGGGGATTAAAACTAGATACACTGATGTGGATCTACACAGCGATCACAGCAGGGTCGAACTGTCAACTGTGAAATCTCGACTGGAAAGAATAAAAGGATTAATTCTAAAGGGCGTTACTGGTGTCTCGATGTGGACAGCTACGGTGGCCTTGGAGGTAAAAACTCGCTACATGTTCGACAAAAATTCTAATGATCGACATAATCGACTCAAATGATTTGGACAAATTGATTAAATATTTGACGGTACATCCGTTGACAAATTGACATTAACAAGATTCTTTGAGAAAAGTTGTGGAAACTCTGTAGCTTAGAGGACAGAGCATACGACGGGCAGTAGAAAGGACCTGGGCTCGATACCCAGCGACGTGGAAGCATTCTTTTTTCACAGAAAATTTCTTCAATTTATATTGAAAAATTCCATCTAGTTTTAAATAACGTTAAAAATTAATTCAAAATCACAGCTCGATAAGGTCAATATAGTAGAGTTCAGCTATCACCTAGAGTGATACACTCTTCTAATGATCAACATAATCGACTGAAATGATTTGGAAAAATTGATTAAATAGTTCACGGTACATCAGTTGTCAAATTGGCGGTCACAAGATTCTGTAAGAAAAGTTGTGGAAGCTCTGTAGCTCAGATGACAGAGCATTTGACCGGCAGACGGAAGGACCTGGGCTCGATACCCAGCGGAGTAGAAGTGTTTCTTTTTTCAAAGAAAATTTCTTCAATTTATATAGAAAAATTCCGCCTAGTTTTAAATAACGTAAAAAATTAGTTCTAAGTCGCAGCTGTATAAGGTTGATATATTAGTGTTCCGTTATCAGCTAGAGTGATACACTCTTCTAATGATCGAAATATTCGACTGAAATGGTTTGGAAAAATTGATTTAATAGTTCACGGTACATCCGTTGCCAAATTGGCGTTAAAAAGATTCTGTGAGAAAAGTTGTGGAACTTTCGTAGCTCAGATGACGGAGCATTCGAACGGAAGTCGAAAGGACCTGGGCTCGATACCCAGCGGAGTGAAAGCATTCCTTTTTGCACAGAAAATTTCTTCAATTTATATTCAAAAATTCCACCTAGTTTAAAATAACGTTAAAAATGAATTCTAAGTCACAGCTGGATAAAATCGATATATTAGAGTTCCGTTATCACGTAGAGTGATACACACTTCTAATGATCGACATAATCGACTGAAATGATTTGGAAAAATTGGTTAAATAGTTCACGGTACATCCGTTACCAAATTGACGTTAACAAGAATCTGTGCGAAAGTTTGGAACCTCCGTAGCTCAGATGACAGAGCGTTCGACCGGCAATCGAAAAAACCTGGGCTCGATACCCAGCGGAGTGGAAGCGTTCCTTTTTTTACAGAAAATGTCTTCAATTTATATAGAAAAAAGCCAACTAGATTTAAATCACGTTAAAAATTAATTTTAAGTCACAGCTGGATAAGGTTGATATACTAGAATTCCTTTATCACGTAGAGTGTTACACTCTTCTAATGACCGAAATAATCGACTGAAATGGTTTGGAAAAATTGATTAAATATGTCACGGTACATCCGTCACCAAATTGACGTTAACAAGAATCTGTGCGAATGTTTGGAACCTCCGTAGCTCAGAAGACAGAGCGTTCGACCGGCACTCGAAAAAACCTGCGCTCGATACCCAGCGGAGTGGAAGCGTTCCTTTTTTTACAGAAAATGTCTTCAATTTATATTGAAAAATTCCACCTATTTTCAAATAACGTTAAAAATTAATTCTAAGTCCCAGCTGGATAAGATCGATATATTAGAGTTCCGTTATCACGTAGAGTGATACACTCTTCTAATGATCGAAATAATCGACTGAAATGATTTGGAAAAATTGATTAAATAGTTCACTGTACATCCGTTGCCAAATTGACATTAACAAGATTCTGTGAGAAAAGTTGTGAAACCTCCGTATCTCAGATGACAGAGCATTGAACCGGCTAGCGAAAGGACCTGGGCTCGATACCCAGCGGAGTGGACGCGTTCTTTTTATCACAGACAATTTCTTCAATTTATATTGAGAAATTCCACCTAGTTTTAAATAACGTTAAAAATTAATTCTAAGTCACAGCTGGATAAGGTTGATATACTAGAATTCCGTTATCACGTAGAGTGTTACACTCTTCTAATGACCGAAACAATCGACTGAAATGGTTTGGAAAAATTGATTAAATAAATCACGGTTCATCCGTTGCCAAATTGACGTTAACAAGATTCAGTGAGAAAAGTTGTGGAAGCTCCGTAGCTCAGATGACAGACCATTCGAACGGAAGTCGAAAGGACCTGGGCTCGATACCCAATGGAGAGGAATCGTTCCCTTTTTTCACAGAAAATGTCTTCAATTTATATTGAAAAATTCCACCTAGTTTTAAATAACGTTATAAATTAATTCTAAGTCACAGCTGGATAAGGTCGATATACTAGAATTCCGTTATCACGTAGAGTGAAACACTTTTCTAATGATCGAAATATTCGACTGAAATGGTTTGGAAAAATTGAATAAATAACTCACGGTACATCCGTTGCCAAATTGACGTTAACAAGATTCTGTGAGAAAAGTTGTGGAAACTCCGTAGCTCAGATGACAGAGCATTCGACAGGTAGTCGAAACGTCCTGCGCTCGATACGCAGCGGAGTGGAAGCGTTCCTTTTTTCACAGTAAATGTCTTCAATTTATATTGAAAATTTCCAGCTAGTTTTAAATAACGTTAAAAATTAGTTCTAAGTCACAGCTGTATAAGTTTGATATATTAGAATTCCGATATCACGTAGAGTGTTACACTCTTCTAATGATCGACATAATCGACTGAAATGATTTGGAAAAATTGATTAAATAGTTCACGGTACATCCGTTGCCAAATTGATTTTAGCAAGATTCTGTGAGAAAAGTTGTGGAACCTCCGTAGCTCAGATGACAGAGCGTTCGACCGGCAGTCGAAAAAACCTGGGCTCGATACCCAGCGGAGTGGAAGCGTTTCTTTTTTCACATAAAATGTCTTCAATTTATATTGAAAGATTCCACCTAGTTTTAAATAATGTTGAAAATTAATTCTAAGTCACAGCTGGATAAGGTTGATATACTAGAATTCCTTTATCACGTAGAGTGTTACACTCTTCTAATGACCGAAATAATCGACTGAAATGGTTTGGAAAAATTGATTAAATAAATCACGGTACATCCGTTGCCAAATGGATTTTAGCAAGATTCCGTGAGAAAAGTTGTGAAACCTCCGTATCTCAGATGACAGAGCATTGGACCGGCAGTCGAAAAAACCTGGGCTCGATACCCAGCGGAGTGGAAGCGTTCCTTTTTTCACAGAAAATGTCTTCAATTTATATTGAAAAATTCCACCTAGTTTTAAATAACGTAAAAAATTAATTCTAAGTCACAGCTGGATAAGGTCGATATACTAGAATTCCGTTATCACGTAGAGTGATACACTTTTCTAATGATCGAAATATTCGACT
This sequence comes from Diplolepis rosae, assembly GCA_030998225.1. Classification (NCBI taxonomy): domain Eukaryota; kingdom Metazoa; phylum Arthropoda; class Insecta; order Hymenoptera; family Diplolepididae; genus Diplolepis; species Diplolepis rosae. The sequence goes on from JAPYXD010000428.1 coordinate 1,797,178, forward strand.
GAAATGGTTTGGAAAAATTGATTAAATAACTCACGGTACATCCGTTGCCAAATATACGTAAACAAGATACTGTGAGAAAAGTAGTGGAACCTCCGTAGCTCAGATGACAGAGAATTCGACAGGTAGTCGAAATGTCCTGCGCTCGATACCCAGCGGAGTGTAAGCGTTCCTTTTTTCACAGAAAATGTCTTCAATTTATATTGAAAAATTCCACCTAGTTTTAAATAACGTTGAAAATTAATTTTAAGTCACAGCTGGATAAGGTCGATATATTAGAATTCCGTTATCACGTAGAGCGATACACTCTTCTAATGATGGAAATATTCGACTGAAATGGTTTGGAAAAATTGATTAAATAGTTCACGGTACATCCGTTGCCAAACTGACGTTAACAAGATTCTGTGAGAAAAGTTGTGGAACCTCCGTATCTCAGATGACAGAGCATTGAACCGGCTATCGAAAGGACCTGGGCTCGATACCCAGCGGAGTGGAAGCGTTCTTTTTTTCACAGAAAATGTCTTCAATTTATATTGAAAAATTCCAACTAGTTTTAAATAAAGTAAAAAATTAGTTCTAACTCACAGCTGTATAAGGTTGATATATTAGAGTTCCGTTATCACGTAGAGTGATACACTCTTCTAATGATCGAAATAATCGACTGAAATGATTTGGAAAAATTGATTAAATAGTTCACTGTACATCCGTTACCAAATTGACGTTAACAAGATTCTGTAAGAAAAGTTGTGGAACCTCCGTAGCTCAGATGACAGAGCATTCGACAGGTAGTCGAAAGGTCCTGCGCTCGATACCCAGCGGAGTGGAAGCGTTCCTTTTTTCACAGAAAATGTCTTCAATTTATATTGAAAGATTCCACCTATTTTTATATAACGTTAAAAATTAAGTCTAAGTCCCAGCTGGATAAGGTTGATATATTAGAATTCCGTTATCACGTAGAGTGTTACACTCTTCTAATGATCGAAATAATCGACTGAAATGGTTTGGAAAAATTGATTAAATATGTCACGGTACATCCGATACCAAATTGACGTTAACAAGAATCTGTGCGAAAGTTTGGAACCTCCGTAGCTCAGATGACAGAGCGTTCGACCGGCAATCGAAAAAACCTGGGCTCGATACCCAGCGGAGTGGAAGCGTTCCTTTTTTCACAGAAAATGTCTTCAATTTATATTGAAAGATTCCACCTAGTTTTAAATAACGTTAAAAATTAATTCTAAGTCACAGCTGGATAAGATCGATATATTAGAGTTCCGTTATCACGTAGAGTGATACACTCTTCTAATGATCGAAATAATCGACTGAAATGATTTGGAAAAATTGATTAAATAGTTCACTGTACATCCGTTGCCAAATTAACATTAACAAGATTCTGTGAGAAAAGTTGTGAAACCTCCGTATCTCAGATGACAGAGCATTGAACCGGCTAGCGAAAGGACCTGGGCACGATACCCAGCTGAGTGGAAGCGTTCTTTTTTTCACAGACAATTTCTTCAATTTATATTGAAAAATTCCAACAAGTTTTAAATAACGTTAAAAATTAAATATAAGTCACAGCTGGATAAGATCGATATATTAGAGTTCCGTTATCACGTAGAGTGATATACTCTTCTAATGATCGACATATTCGACTGAAATGATTTGGAAAAATTGATTAAATATGTCATGGTACATCCGTTACCAAATTGACGTTAACAAGAATCTGTGCGAAAGTTTGGAACCTCCGTAGCTCAGATGGCAGAGCGTTCGACCGGCAATCGAAAAAACCTGGGATCGATACCCAGCGGAGTGGAAGCGTTCCTTTTTTTACAGAAAATGTCTTAAATTTATATTGAAAAATTACACCTAGTATTAAATAAAGTTAAAAATTAATTCTAAGTCACAGCTGGATAAGGTTGATATAGTAGAATTCCGTTATCACGTAGAGTTATACACTCTACTAATGATCGAAATAATCTACTGAAATGGTTTGGAAAAATTGATTAAATATGTCACGGTACATCCGTTACCAAATAGACGTTAACAAGAATCTGTGCGAAAGTTTGGAACCTCCGTAGCTCAGATGACAGAGCGTTCGTCCGGCAATCGAAAAAACCTGGGCTCGATACCCAGCGGAGTGGAAGCGTTCCTTTTTTTACAGAAAATGTCTTCAATTTATATTGGAAAATTCCACCTAGTTTTAAATAACGTTAAAAATTAATTCTAAGTCCCAGCTGGATAAGATCGATATATTAGAGTTCCGTTATCACGCAGAGTGATACACTCTTCTAATGATCGAAATAATCGACTGAAATGATTTGGAAAAATTGATTAAATAGTTCACTGTACATCCGTTGCCAAATTGACATTAACAAGATTCTGTGAGAAAAGTTGTGAAACCTCCGTATCTCAGATGACAGAGCATTGAACCGGCTAGCGAAAGGACCTGGGCTCGATACCCAGCGGAGTGGAAGCGTTCTTTTTTTCACAGACAATTTCTTCAATTTATATTGAAAATTTCCACCTACTTTTAAATAACGTTAAAAATTAATTCTAAGTCACAGCTGGATAAGGTTGATATACTAGAATTCCGTTATCACGTAGAGTGTTACACTCTTCTAATGACCGAAACAATCGACTGAAATGGTTTGGAAAAATTGATTAAATAAATCACGGTTCATCCGTTGCCAAATTGACGTTAACAAGATTCAGTGAGAAATGTTGTGGAACCTCCGTAGCTCAGATGACAGACCATTCGAACGGAAGTCGAAAGGACCTGGGCTCGATACCCAGCGGAGAGGAATCGTTCCCTTTTTTCACAGAAAATGTCTTCAATTTATATTGAAAAATTCCACCTAGTTTTAAATAACGTTATAAATTAATTCTAAGTCACAGCTGGATAAGGTCGATATACTAGAATTCCGTTATCACGTAGAGTGATACACTTTTCTAATGATCGAAATATTCGACTGAAATGGTTTGGAAAAATTGAATAAATAACTCACTGTACATCCCTTGCCAAATTGACGTTAACAAGATTCTGTGAGAAAAGTTGTGGAAACTCCGTAGCTCAGATGACAGAGCATTCGACAGGTAGTCGAAACGTCCTGCGCTCGATACGCAGCGGAGTGGAAGCGTTCCTTTTTTCACAGTAAATGTCTTCAATTTATATTGAAAATTTCCAGCTAGTTTTAAATAACGTTAAAAATTAATTCTAAGTCACAGCTGTATAAGATCGATATATTAGAATTCCGTTATCACGTAGAGTGATACACTCTTCTAATGATCGAAATAATCGACTGAAATGATTTGGAAAAATTGATTAAATAGTTCACGGTACATCCGTTGCCAAATGGATTTTAGCAAGATTCTGTGAGAAAAGTTGTGGAACCTCCGTAGCTCAGATGACAGAGCGTTCGACCGGCAGTCGAAAAAACCTGGGCTCGATACCCAGCGGAGTGGAAGCGTTCCTTTTTTCACATAAAATGTCTTCAATTTATATTAAAAAATGCCATCTAGTTTTAAATAACGTTAAATTAATTTTAAGTCACAGCTGGATAAGGTTGATATACTAGAATTCCTTTATCACGTAGAGTGTTACACTCTTCTAATGACCGAAATAATCGACTGAAATGGTTTGGAAAAATTGATTAAATAAATCACGGTACATCCGTTGCCAAATTGATATTAACAAGATTCTGTGAGAAAAGTTGTGGAACCTCCGTAGCTCAGATGACAGAGCGTTCGACCGGCAGTCGAAAAAACCTGGGCTCGATACCCAGCGGAGTGGAAGCGTTCCTTTTTTCACAGAAAATGTCTTCAATTTATATTGTAAAATTCCACCTAGTTTTAAATAACGTTAAAAATTAATTCTAAGTCACAGCTGGATAAGGTCGATATACTAGAATTCCGTTATCACGTAGAGTGATACACTTTTCTAATGATCGAAATATTCGACTGAAATGGTTTGGAAAAATTGATTAAATAACTCACGGTACATCCGTTGCCAAATTGACGTTAACAAGATTCTGTGAGAAAAGTTGTGGAAACTCCGTAGCTCAGATGACAGAGCATTCGACAGGTAGTCGAAACGTCCTGCGCTCGATACGCAGCGGAGTGTACGCGTTCATTTTTTCACAGAAAATGTCTTCAATTTATATTGAAATATTCCACCTAGTTTTAAATAACGTTGAAAATTAATTTTAAGTCACAGCTGGATAAGGTCGATATACTAGATTTCCGTTATCACGTAGAGTGTTACACTCTTCTAATGATCGAAATATTCGACTGAAATGATTTGGAAAAATTGATTAAATAGTTCACTGTACATCCGTTGCCAAATTAACATTAACAAGATTCTGTGAGAAAAGTTGTGAAACCTCCGTATCTCAGATGACAGAGCATTGAACCGGCTATCGAAAGGACCTGGGCTCGATACCCAGCGGAGTGGAAGCGTTCTTTTTTTCACAGAAAATGTCTTCAATTTATATTGAAAAATTCCAACTAGTTTTAAATAACGTTAAAAATTAATTCTAAGTCACAGCTGTATAAGGTTGATATATTAGAATTCCGTTATCACGTAGAGTGTTACACTCTTCTAATGATCGAAATAATCGACTGAAATGGTTTGGAAAAATTGATTAAATAACTCACGGTACATCCATTGCCAAATTGACGTTAACAAGATTCTGTGAGAAAAGTTGTGGAAACTCCGTAGCTCAGATGACAGAGCATTCGACAGGCAGTCGAAAGGTCCTGCGCTCGATACCCATCGGAGTGGAAGCGTTCCTTTTTTCACAGAAAATATCTTCAATTTATATTGAAAAATTCCATCTAGTTTTAAATAACGTTAAAAATTAATTCTAAGTCACAGCTGGATAAGGTTGATATACTAGAATTCCTTTATCACGTAGAGTGTTACACTCTTCTAATGACCGAAATAATCGACTGAAATGGTTTGGAAAAATTGATTAAATAAATCACGGTACATCCGTTGCCAAATTGACGTTAACAAGATTCTGTGAGAAAAGTTGTGGAACCTCCGTAGCTCAGATGACAGAGCGTTCGACCGGCAGTCGAAAAAACCTGAGGTCGATACCCAGCGGAGTGGAAGCGTTCCTTTTTTCACAGAAAATGTCTTCAATTTATATTGAAAAATTCCACCTAGTTTTAAATAACGTTAAAAATTAATTCTAAGTCACAGCTGGATAAGGTCGATATACTAGAATTCCGTTATCACGTAGAGTGATACACTTTTCTAATGATCGAAATATTCGACTGAAATGGTTTGGAAAAATTGATTAAATAACTCACGGTACATCCGTTGCCAAATTGACGTTAACAAGATTCTGTGAGAAAAGTTGTGGAACCTCCGTAGCTCAGATGACAGAGCATTCGACAGGTAGTCGAAAGGTCCTGCGCTCGATACCCAGCGGAGTGGAAGCGTTCCTTTTTTCACAGAAAATGTCTTCAATTTATATTGAAAAATTCCATCTAGTTTTAAATAACGTTAAAAAATAAGTTCTAAGTCACAGCTGGATAAGATCGATATATTAGAGTTCCGTTATCACGTAGAGTGATACACTCTTCTAATGATCGAAATAATCGACTGAAATGATTTGGAAAAATTGATTAAATAGTTCACTGTACATCCGTTGCCAAATTGACATTAACAAGATTCTGTGAGAAAAGTTGTGAAACCTCCGTATCTCAGATGACAGAGCATTGAACCGGCTAGCGAAAGGACCTGGGCTCGATACCCAGCTGAGTGGAAGCGTTCTTTTTTTCACAGACAATTTCTTCAATTTATATTGAAAAATTCCACCTAGTTTTAAATAACGTTAAAAATTAATTCTAAGTCACAGCTGGATAAGGTTGATATATTAGAATTCCGTTATCACGTAGAGTGTTACACTCTTCTAATGACCGAAATAATCGACTGAAATGGTTTGGAAAAATTGATTAAATAAATCACGGTACATCCGTTGCAAAATTGACATTAACAAGATTCTGTGAGAAAAGTTGTGAAACCTCCGTAGCTCAGATCACAGAGCATTGAACCGGCTATCGAAAGGACCTGGCCTCGATACCCAGCGGAGTGGAAGTGTTCTTTTTTTCACAGACAATTTCTTCAATTTATATTAAAAAATTCCACCTAGTTTTAAATAACGTTATAAATTAATTCTAAGTCACAGCTGGATAAGGTCAGTATACTAGAATTCCGTTATCACGTAGAGTGATACACTCTTCTAATGATCGAAATATTCGACTGAAATGGTTTGGAAAAATTGATTAAATAGTTCACGGTACATCCGTTGCCAAATTGACGTTAACAAGATTCTGTGAGAAAAGTAGTGGAACCTCCGTAGCTCAGATGACAGAGCGCTCGACCGGCAGTCGCAAAAACCTGGGCTCAATACCCAGGGTAGTGGAAGCGTTCCTTTTTTCACAGAAAATGTCTTCAATTTGTATTGAAAAATTCCAACTAGTTTTAAATAACGTAAAAAATTAGTTCTAAGTCACAGCTGTATAAGGTTGATATATTAGAATTCCGTTATCACGTAGAGTGTTACACTCTTCTAATGATCGAAATAATCGACTGAAATGGTTTGGAAAAATTGATTAAATATGTCACGGTACAACCGTTACCAAATTGACGTTAACAAGAATCTGTGCGAAAGTTTGGAACCTCCGTAGCTCAGATGACAGAGCGTTCGACCGGCAATCGAAAAACCCTGGGCTCGATACCCCGCGGAGTGGAAGCGTTCCTTTTTTTACAGAAAATGTCTTCAATTTATATTGAAAAATTCCACCTAGTTTTAAATAAGGTAATAAATTAATTCTAAGTCACATCTGGATAAGGTCGATATACTAGAATTCCGTTATCACGTAGAGTGATACACTCTTCTAATGATCGAAATATTCGACTGAAATGGTTTGGAAAAATTGATTAAATAGTTCACGGTACATCCGTTGCCAAATTGACGTTAACGAGATTCTGTGAGAAAAGTTGTGGAACCTCCGTAGCTCAGATGACAGAGCGTTCAACCGGCAGTCGAAAAAACCTGGGCTCGATACCCAGCGGAGTGGAAGCGTTCCTTTTTTCACAGAAAATGTCTTCAATTTATATTGAAAAATTCCACCTAGTTTTAAATAACGTTAAAAATTAATTATAAGTCACAGCTGGATAAGATCGATATATTAGAGTTCCGTTATCACGTAGAGTGATACACTCTTCTAATGATCGAAATAATCGACTGAAATGATTTGGAAAAATTGATTAAATAGTTCACTGTACATCCGTTGCCAAATTGACGTTAACAAGATTCTGTGAGAAAAGTTGTGGAACCTCCGTAGCTCAGATGACAGAGCGTTCAACCGGCAGTCGAAAAAACCTGGGCTCAATACCCAGCGGAGTGGAAGCGTTCCTTTTTTCACAGAAAATGTCTTCAATTTGTATTGAAAAATTCCAACTAGTTTTAAATAACGTAAAAAATTAGTTCTAAGTCGCAGCTGTATAAGGTTGATATATTAGTGTTCCGTTATCAGCTAGAGTGATACACTCTTCTAATGATCGACATAATCGACTGAAATGATTTGGAAAAATTGATTAAATAGTTCACGGTACATCCGTTGCCAAATTGACGTTAACAAGATTCTGTGAGAAAAGTTGTGGAACCTCCGTAGCTCAAATGACAGACCGTTCGACCGGCAGTAGAAAAAACCTGGGCTCAATAGCCAGGGTAGTGGAAGCGTTCCTTTTTTCACAGAAAATGTCTTCAATTTGTATTGAAAAATTCCAACTAGTTTTAAATAACGTAAAAAATTAGTTCTAAGTCACAGCTGTATAAGGTTGATATATTAGCATTCCGTTATCACGTAGAGTGTTACACTCTTCTAATGATCGAAATAATCGACTGAAATGGTTTGGAAAAATTGATTAAATATGTCACGGTACATCCGTTACCAAATTGACGTTAACAAGAATATGTGCGAAAGTTTGGAAGCTCCGTAGCTCAGATGACAGAGCGTTCGACCGGCAATCGAAAAAACCTGGGCTCGATACCCCGCGGAGTGGAAGCGTTCTTTTTTTCACAGACAATTTCTTCAATTTATATTGAAAAATTCCACCTAGTTTTAAATAACGTTATAAATTAATTCTAATTCACAGCTGGATAAGGTTGATATATTAGAATTCCGTTATCACGTAGAGTGATACACTCTTCTAATGTTCGAAATATTCGACTGAAATGGTTTGGAAAAATTGATTAAATAGTTCACGGTACATCCGTTGCCAAACTGACGTTAACAAGATTCTGTGAGAAACGTTGTGGAACCTCCGTAGCTCAGATGACAGAGCGCTCGACCTGCAGTCGCAAAAACCTGGGCTCAATACCCAGCGGAGTGGAAGCGTTCCTTTTTTCACAGAAAATGTCTTCAATTTGTATTGAAAAATTCCAACTAGTTTTAAATAACGTAAAAAATTAGTTCTAAGTCACAGCTGTATAAGGTTGATATATTAGAATTCCGTTATCACGTAGAGTGTTACACTCTTCTAATGATCGAAATAATCGACTGAAATGGTTTGGAAAAATTGATTAAATATGTCACGGTACATCCGTTACCAAATTGACGTTAACAAGAATCTGTGCGAAAGTTTGGAACCTCCGTAGCTCAGATGACAGAGCGTTCGACCGGCAATCGAAAAAACCTGGGCTCGATACCCCGCGGAGTGGAAGCGTTCCTTTTTTTACAGAAAATGTCTTCAATTTATATTGAAAAATTCCACCTAGTTTTAAATAACGTAAAAAATTAATTCTAAGTCGCAGCTGTATAAGGTTGATATATTAGAATTCCGTTATCACGTAGAGTGATACACTCTTCTAATGATCGAAATAATCGACTGAAATGGTTTGGAAAAATTGATTAAATAGTTCACGGTACATCCGTTGCCAAATTGACATTAACAAGATTCTGTGAGAAAAGTTGTGAAACCTCCGTAGCTCAGAAGACAGAGCATTCGACCGGCAGTCGAAAAAACCTGGGCTCAATACCCAGCGGAGTGGAAGCGTTCCTTTTTTCACAGAAAATGTCTTCAATTTGTATTGAAAAATTCCAACTAGTTTTAAATAACGTAAAAAATTAGTTCTAAGTCGCAGCTGTATAAGGTTGATATATTAGTGTTCCGTTATCAGCTAGAGTGATACACTCTTCTAATGATCGACATAATCGACTGAAATGATTTGGAAAAATTGATTAAATAGTTCACGGTACATCCGTTGCCAAATTGACGTTAACAAGATTCTGTGAGAAAAGTTGTGGAACCTCCGTAGCTCAAATGACAGAGCGTTCGACCGGCAGTAGAAAAAACCTGGGCTCGATACCCAGCTGAGTGGAAGCGTTCCTTTTTTCACATAAAATGTCTTCAATTTATATTGAAAAATGCCATCTAGTTTTAAATAACGTTAAATTAATTTTAAGTCACAGCTGGATAATGTCGATATAGTAAAGTTCCATTATCACGGTGAGTGATACACTCGTCTAATGATCGACATAATCGACTGAAATGATTTGGAAAAATTGATTAAATAGTTCACGGTACATCCGTTGCCAAATTGACATTAACAAGATTCTGTGAGAAAAGTTGTGGAACCTCCGTATCTCAGATGACAGAGCATTGAACCGGCTATCGAAAGGATCTGGGCTCGATACCCAGCGGAGTGGAAGCGTTCTTTTTTTCACAGACAATTTCTTCAATTTATATTGAAAAATGCCATCTAGTTTTAAATAACGTTAAATAAATTTTAAGACACAGCTGGATAAGGTCGATATAGTAATGATCCATTATCAAGGTAAGTGATACCCTCGTCTAATGATCGACATAATCGACTGAAATGATTTGGAAAAATTGATTAAATAGTTCACGGTACATCCTTTGCCAAATTGACGTTAACCAGATTCTGTGAGAAAAGTTGTGGAACCTCCGTAGCTCAGATGACAGAGCGTTCGACCGGCAGTAAAAAAAACCTGGGCTCGATACCCAGCGGAGTGGAAGCGTTCCTTTTTTCACAGAAAATGTCTTCAATTTATATTGAAAAATTCCACCTAGTTTTAAATAACGTTATAAATTAATTCTAAGTCACAGCTGGATAATGTCGATATATTAGAGTTCCGTTATCACGTAGAGTGATACACTCTTCTAATGATCGACATAATCGACTGAAATGATTTGGAAAAATTGATTAAATAGTTCACGGTACATCCGTTGCCAAATGGATTTTAGCAAGATTCTGTGAGAAAAGTTGTGGAACCTCCGTAGCTCAGATGACAGAGCGTTCGACCGGCAGTCGAAAAAACCTGAGGTCGATACCCAGCGGAGTGGAAGCGTTCCTTTTTTCACAGAAAATGTCTTCAATTTATATTGAAAAATTCCACCTAGTTTTAAATAACGTTAAAAATTAATTATAAGTCACAGCTGGATAAGATCGATATATTAGAGTTCCGTAATCACGTAGAGTGATACACTCTTCTAATGATCGAAATAATCGACTGAAATGATTTGGAAAAATTGATTAAATAGTTCACTGTACATCCGTTGCCAAATTGACGTTAACAAGATTCTGTGAGAAAAGTTGTGGAACCTCCGTAGCTCAGATGACAGAGCGTTCGACTGGCAGTAGAAAAAACCTGGGCTCGATACCCAGCGGAGTGGAAGCGTTCCTTTTTTCACATAAAATGTCTTCAATTTATATTGAAAAATGCCATCTAGTTTTAAATAACGTTAAATTAATTTTAAGTCACAGCTGGATAATGTCGATATAGTAAAGTTCCATTATCACGGTGAGTGATACACTCGTCTAATGATCGACATAATCGACTGAAATGATTTGGAAAAATTGATTAAATAGTTCACGGTACATCCGTTGCCAAATTGACATTAACAAGATTCTGTGAGAAAAGTTGTGGAACCTCCGTATCTCAGATGAAAGAGCATTGAACCGGCTATCGAAAGGACCTGGGCTCGATACCCAGCGGAGTGGAAGCGTTCTTTTTTTCACAGACAATTTCTTCAATTTATATTGAAAAATTCCACCTAGTTTTAAATAACGTTATAAATTAATTCTAATTCACAGCTGGATAAGTTTGATATATTAGAATTCCGTTATCACGTAGAGTGTTACACTCTTCTAATGATCGAAATATTCGACTGAAATGGTTTGGAAAAATTGATTAAATAGTTCACGGTACATCCGTTGCCAAACTGACGTTAACAAGATTCTGTGAGAAAAGTTGTGGAACCTCCGTAGCTCAGATGACAGAGCGCTCGACCGGCAGTCGAAAAAACCTGGGCTCAATACCCAGCGGAGTGGAAGCGTTCCTTTTTTCACAGAAAATGTCTTCAATTTGTATTGAAAAATTCCAACTAGTTTTAAATAACGTAAAAAATTAGTTCTAAGTCGCAGCTGTATAAGGTTGATATATTAGTGTTCCGTTATCAGCTAGAGTGATACACTCTTCTAATGATCGACATAATCGACTGAAATGATTTGGAAAAATTGATTAAATAGTTCACGGTACATCCGTTGCCAAATTGACGTTAACAAGATTCTGTGAGAAAAGTTGTGGAACCTCCGTAGCTCAAATGACAGAGCGTTCGACCGGCAGTAGAAAAAACCTGGGCTCGATACCCAGCTGAGTGGAAGCGTTCCTTTTTTCACATAAAATGTCTTCAATTTATATTGAAAAATTCCACCTAGTTTTAAATAACGTTATAAATTAATTCTAATTCACAGCTGGATAAGGTTGATATATTAGAATTCCGTTATCACGTAGAGTGTTACACTCTTCTAATGATCGAAATAATCGACTGAAATGGTTTGGAAAAATTGATTAAATAGTTCACGGTACATCCGTTGCCAAATTGACATTAACAAGATTCTGTGAGAAAAGTTGTGGAACCTCCGTAGCTCAGATGACAGAGCGCTCGACCTGCAGTCGAAAAAACCTGGGCTCAATACCCAGCGGAGTGGAAGCGTTCTTTTTTTCACAGACAATTTCTTCAATTTATATTGAAAAATTCCAACTAGTTTTAAATAACGTAAAAAATTAGTTCTAACTCACAGCTGTATAAGGTTGATATATTAGAATTCCGTTATCACGTAGAGTGTTACACTCTTCTAATGATCGAAATAATCGACTGAAATGGTTTGGAAAAATTGATTAAATATGTCACGGTACATCCGTTACCAAATTGACGTTAACAAGAATCTGTGCGAAAAGTTGTGGAACCTCCGTAGCTCAGATGACAGAGCGTTCGACCGGCAGTCGAAAAAACCTGAGGTCGATACCCAGCGGAGTGGAAGCGTTCCTTTTTTCACAGAAAATGTCTTCAATTTATATTGAAAAATTCCACCTAGTTTTAAATAACGTAAAAAATTAGTTCTAAGTCGCAGCTGTATAAGGTTGATATATTAGTGTTCCGTTATCAGCTAGAGTGATACACTCTTCTAATGATCGAAATATTCGAATGAAATGGTTTGGAAAAATTGATTAAATAGTTCACGGTTCATCCGTTGCCAAATGGATTTTAGCAAGATTCTGTGAGAAAAGTTGTGGAACCTCCGTAGCTCAGATGACAGAGCGCTCGACCGGCAGTCGAAAAAACCTGGGCTCAATACCCAGCGGAGTGGAAGCGTTCCTTTTTTCACAGAAAATGTCTTCAATTTATATTGAAAAATTCCAACTAGTTTTAAATAACGTAAAAAATTAGTTCTAAGTCGCAGCTGTATAAGGTTGATATATTAGTGTTCCGTTATAAGCTAGAGTGATACACTCTTCTAATGATCGACATAATCGACTGAAATGATTTGGAAAAATTGATTAAATAGTTCAGGGTACATCCGTTGCCAAATTGACGTTAACAAGATTCTGTGAGCAAAGTTGTGGAACCTCCGTAGCTCAGATGACAGAGCGTTCGACTGGCAGTAGAAAAAACCTGGGCTCGATACCCAGCGGAGTGGAAGCGTTCCTTTTTTCACATAAAATGTCTTCAATTTATATTGAAAAATGCCATCTAGTTTTAAATAACGTTAAATTAATTTTAAGTCACATCTGGATAATGTCGATATAGTAAAGTTCCATTATCACGGTAAGTGATACACTCGTCTAATGATCGACATAATCGACTGAAATGATTTGGAAAAATTGATTAAATAGTTCACGGTACATCCGTTGCCAAATTGACATTAACAAGATTCTGTGAGAAAAGTTGTGGAACCTCCGTAGCTCAGATGACAGAGCATTGAACCGGCTATCGAAAGGATCTGGGCTCGATACCCAGCGGAGTGGAAGCGTTCTTTTTTTCACAGACAATTTCTTCAATTTATATTGAAAAATTCCACCTAGTTTTAAATAACGTTATAAATTAATTCTAATTCACAGCTGGATAAGGTTGATATATTAGAATTCCGTTATCACGTAGAGTGATACACTCTTCTAATGATCGAAATATTCGACTGAAATGGTTTGGAAAAATTGATTAAATAGTTCACGGTACATCCGTTGCCAAATTGACATTAACAAGATTCTGTGAGAAAAGTTGTGAAACCTCCGTATCTCAGATGACAGAGCATTGAACCGGCTATCGAAAGGACCTGGGCTCGATACCCAGCGGAGTGGAAGCGTTCTTTTTTTCACAGACAATTTCTTCAATTTATATTGTAAAATGCCATCTAGTTTTAAATAACGTTAAATAAATTTTAAGACACAGCTGGATAAGGTCGATATAGTAATGATCCATTATCAAGGTAAGTGATACCCTCGTCTAATGATCGACATAATCGACTGAAATGGTTTGGAATAATTGATTAAATAAATCACGGTTCATCCGTTGCCAAATGGATTTTAGCAAGATTCTGTGAGAAAAGTTGTGGAACCTCCGTAGCTCAGATGACAGAGCGTTCGACCGGCAGTCGAAGAAACCTGGGCTCGATACCCAGCGGAGTGGAAGCGTTCCTTTTTTCACATAAAATGTCTTCAATTTATATTGAAAAATGCCATCTAGTTTTAAATAACGTTAAATTAATTTTAAGTCACAGCTGGATAATGTCGATATAGTAAAGTTCCATTATCACGGTGAGTGATACACTCGTCTAATGATCGACATAATCGACTGAAATGATTTGGAAAAATTGATTAAATAGTTCACGGTACATCCGTTGCCAAATTGACATTAACAAGATTCTGTGAGAAAAGTTGTGGAACCTCCGTATCTCAGATGACAGAGCATTGAACCGGCTATCGAAAGGACCTGGGCTCGATACCCAGCGGAGTGGAAGCGTTCTTTTTTTCACATAAAATGTCTTCAATTTATATTGAAAAATGCCATCTAGTTTTAAATAACGTTATAAATTAATTCTAATTCACAGCTGGATAAGGTTGATATATTAGAATTCCGTTATCACGTAGAGTGTTACACTCTTCTAATGATCGAAATAATCTACTGAAATGGTTTGGAAAAATTGATTAAATAGTTCACGGTACATCCGTTGACAAATTGACATTAACAAGATTCGGTGAGAAAAGTTGTGGAACCTCCGTAGCTCAGATGGCAGAGCGCTCGACCGGCAGTCGAAAAAACCTGGGCTCAATACCCAGCGGAGTGGAAGCGTTCCTTTTTTCACAGAAAATGTCTTCAATTTATATTGAAAAATTCCACCTAGTTTTAAATAACGTTAAAAATTAATTATAAGTCACAGCTGGATAAGGTTGATATATTAGTGTTCCGTTATAAGCTAGAGTGATACACTCTTCTAATGATCGAAATAATCGACTGAAATGATTTGGAAAAATTGATTAAATAGTTCACTGTACATCCGTTGCCAAATTGACGTTAACAAGATTCTGTGAGAAAAGTTGTGGAACCTCCGTAGCTCAGATGACAGAGCGTTCGACTGGCAGTAGAAAAAACCTGGGCTCGATACCCAGCGGAGTGGAAGCGTTCCTTTTTTCACATAAAATGTCTTCAATTTATATTGAAAAATGCCATCTAGTTTTAAATAACGTTAAATTAATTTTAAGTCACAGCTGGATAATGTCGATATAGTAAAGTTCCATTATCACGGTGAGTGATACACTCGTCTAATGATCGACATAATCGACTGAAATGATTTGGAAAAATTGATTAAATAGTTCACGGTACATCCGTTGCCAAATTGACATTAACAAGATTCTGTGAGAAAAGTTGTGGAACCTCCGTATCTCAGATGACAGAGCATTGAACCGGCTATCGAAAGGATCTGGGCTCGATACCCAGCGGAGTGGAAGCGTTCTTTTTTTCACAGACAATTTCTTCAATTTATATTGAAAAATTCCACCTAGTTTTAAATAACGTTATAAATTAATTCTAATTCACAGCTGGATAAGGTTGATATATTAGAATTCCGTTATCACGTAGAGTGATACACTCTTCTAATGATCGAAATATTCGACTGAAATGGTTTGGAAAAATTGATTAAATAGTTCACGGTACATCCGTTGCCAAACTGACGTTAACAAGATTCTGTGAGAAAAGTTGTGGAACCTCCGTAGCTCAGATGACAGAGCGCTCGACCTGCAGTCGAAAAAACCTGGGCTCAATACCCAGCGGAGTGGAAGCGTTCCTTTTTTCACAGAAAATGTCTTCAATTTGTATTGAAAAATTCCAACTAGTTTTAAATAACGTAAAAAATTAGTTCTAAGTCACAGCTGTATAAGGTTGATATATTAGAATTCCGTTATCACGTAGAGTGTTACACTCTTCTAATGATCGAAATAATCGACTGAAATGGTTTGGAAAAATTGATTAAATATGTCACGGTACATCCGTTACCAAATTGACGTTAACAAGAATCTGTGCGAAAAGTTGTGGAACCTCCGTAGCTCAGATGACAGAGCGTTCGACCGGCAGTCGAAAAAACCTGAGGTCGATACCCAGCGGAGTGGAAGCGTTCCTTTTTTTACAGAAAATGTCTTCAATTTATATTGAAAAATTCCACCTAGTTTTAAATAACGTAAAAAATTAGTTCTAAGTCGCAGCTGTATAAGGTTGATATATTAGTGTTCCGTTATCAGCTAGAGTGATACACTCTTCTAATGATCGAAATATTCGACTGAAATGGTTTGGAAAAATTGATTAAATAGTTCACGGTACATCCGTTGCCAAACTGACGTTAACAAGATTCTGTGAGAAAAGTTGTGGAACCTCCGTAGCTCAGATGACAGAGCGCTCGACCGGCAGTCGAAAAAACCTGGGCTCAATACCCAGCGGAGTGGAAGCGTTCCTTTTTTCACAGAAAATGTCTTCAATTTGTATTGAAAAATTCCAACTAGTTTTAAATAACGTAAAAAATTAGTTCTAAGTCGCAGCTGTATAAGGTTGATATATTAGTGTTCCGTTATCAGCTAGAGTGATACACTCTTGTAATGATCGAAATATTCGACTGAAATGGTTTGGAAAAATTGATTAAATAGTTCACGGTACATCCGTTGCCAAATTGACGTTAACAAGATTCTGTGAGAAAAGTTGTGGAACCTCCGTAGCTCAGATGACAGAGCGTTCGACTGGCAGTAGAAAAAACCTGGGCTCGATACCCAGCGGAGTGGAAGCGTTCCTTTTTTCACAGAAAATGTCTTCAATTTATATTGAAAAATTCCACCTAGTTTTAAATAACGTTAAAAATTAATTCTAAGTCACAGCTGGATAAGATCGATATATTAGAGTTCCGTTATCACGTAGAGTGATACACTCTTCTAATGATCGAAATAATCGACTGAAATGATTTGGAAAAATTGATTAAATAGTTCACTGTACATCCGTTGCCAAATTGACATTAACAAGATTCTGTGAGAAAAGTTGTGAAACCTCCGTAGCTCAGATGACAGAGCATTGAACCGGCTATCGAAAGGACCTGGGCTCGATACCCAGCGGAGTGGAAGCGTTCTTTTTTTCACAGACAATTTCTTCAATTTATATTGTAAAATGCCATCTAGTTTTAAATAACGTTAAATAAATTTAAAGACACAGCTGGATAAGGTCGATATAGTAATGATCCATTATCAAGGTAAGTGATACCCTCGTCTAATGATCGACATAATCGACTGAAATGGTTTGGAAAAATTGATTAAATAAATCACGGTACATCCGTTGCCAAATGGATTTTAGCAAGATACTGTGAGAAAAGTTGTGGAACCTCCGTATCTCAGATGACAGAGCATTGAACCGGCTATCGAAAGGACCTGGGCTCGATACCCAGCGGAGTGGAAGCGTTCTTTTTTTCACATAAAATGTCTTCAATTTATATTGAAAAATGCCATCTAGTTTTAAATAACGTTAAATTAATTTTAAGTCACAGCTGGATAAATTCGATATAGTAAAGTTCCATTATCACGTAGAGTGTTACACTCTTCTAATGATCGAAATAATCTACTGAAATGGTTTGGAAAAATTGATTAAATAGTTCACGGTACATCCGTTGACAAATTGACATTAACAAGATTCGGTGAGAAAAGTTGTGGAACCTCCGTAGCTCAGAAGACAGAGCATTCGAACGGAAGTCGAAAGGACCTAGGCTCGATACCCAGCGGAGTGGACGCGTTCCTTTTTTCACAGAAAATGTCTTCAATTTATATTGAAAGTTTCCACCTAGTTTTAAATAACGTAAAAAATTAGTTTTAAGTCACAGCTGGATAAGATCGATATATTAGAGTTCCGGTATCACGTAGAGTGATACACTCTTCTAATGATCGACATAATCGACTGAAATGATTTGGAAAAATTGATAAATAGTTCACGGTACATCCTTTGCCAAATGGATTTTAGCAAGATTCTGTGAGAAAAGTTGTGGAACCTCCGTAGCTCAGATGACAGAGCGTTCGACCGGCAGTCGAAAAAACCTGGGCTCGATACCCAGCGGAGTGGAAGCGTTCCTTTTTTCACAGAAAATGTCTTCAATTTATATTGAAAAATTCCACCTAGTTTTAAATAACGTTAAAAATTAATTCTAAGTCACAGCTGGATAATGTCGATATATTAGAGTTCAGTTATCACGTAGAGTGATACACTCTTCTAATGATCGAAATAATCGACTGAAATGATTTGGAAAAATTGATTAAATAGTTCACTGTACATCCGTTGCCAAATTGACATTAACAAGATTCTGTGAGAAAAGTTGTGAAACCTCCGTATCTCAGATGACAGAGCATTGAACCGGCTATCGAAAGGACCTGGGCTCGATACCCAGCGGAGTGGAAGCGTTCTTTTTTTCACAGACAATTTCTTCAATTTATATTGTAAAATGCCATCTAGTTTTAAATAACGTTAAATAAATTTTAAGACACAGCTGGATAAGGTCGATATAGTAATGATCCATTATCAAGGTAAGTGATACCCTCGTCTAATGATCGACATAATCGACTGAAATGGTTTGGAATAATTGATTAAATAAATCACGGTTCATCCGTTGCCAAATGGATTTTAGCAAGATTCTGTGAGAAAAGTTGTGGAACCTCCGTAGCTCAGATGACAGAGCGTTCGACCGGCAGTCGAAGAAACCTGGGCTCGATACCCAGCGGAGTGGAAGCGTTCCTTTTTTCACATAAAATGTCTTCAATTTATATTGAAAAATGCCATCTAGTTTTAAATAACGTTAAATTAATTTTAAGTCACAGCTGGATAATGTCGATATAGTAAAGTTCCATTATCACGGTGAGTGATACACTCGTCTAATGATCGACATAATCGACTGAAATGATTTGGAAAAATTGATTAAATAGTTCACGGTACATCCGTTGCCAAATTGACATTAACAAGATTCTGTGAGAAAAGTTGTGGAACCTCCGTAGCTCAGATGACAGAGCATTGAACCGGCTATCGAAAGGACCTGGGCTCAATACCCAGCAGAGTGGAAGCGTTCTTTTTTTCACATAAAATGTCTTCAATTTATATTGAAAAATGCCATCTAGTTTTAAATAACGTTATAAATTAATTCTAATTCACAGCTGGATAAGGTTGATATATTAGAATTCCGTTATCACGTAGAGTGTTACACTCTTCTAATGATCGAAATAATCTACTGAAATGGTTTGGAAAAATTGATTAAATAGTTCACGGTACATCCGTTGACAAATTGACATTAACAAGATTCGGTGAGAAAAGTTGTGGAACCTCCGTAGCTCAGATGACAGAGCGCTCGACCGGCAGTCGAAAAAACCTGGGCTCAATACCCAGCGGAGTGGAAGCGTTCCTTTTTTCACAGAAAATGTCTTCAATTTGTATTGAAAAATTCCAACTAGTTTTAAATAACGTAAAAAATTAGTTCTAAGTCGCAGCTGTATAAGGTTGATATATTAGTGTTCCGTTATAAGCTAGAGTGATACACTCTTCTAATGATCGACATAATCGACTGAAATGATTTGGAAAAATTGATTAAATAGTTCACGGTACATCCGTTGCCAAATTGACGTTAACAAGATTCTGTGAGAAAAGTTGTGGAACCTCCGTAGCTCAGATGACAGAGCGTTCGACTGGCAGTAGAAAAAACCTGGGCTCGATACCCAGCGGAGTGGAAGCGTTCCTTTTTTCACATAAAATGTCTTCAATTTATATTGAAAAATGCCATCTAGTTTTAAATAACGTTAAATTAATTTTAAGTCACATCTGGATAATGTCGATATAGTAAAGTTCCATTATCACGGTGAGTGATACACTCGTCTAATGATCGACATAATCGACTGAAATGATTTGGAAAAATTGATTAAATAGTTCACGGTACATCCGTTGCCAAATTGACATTAACAAGATTCTGTGAGAAAAGTTGTGGAACCTCCGTATCTCAGATGACAGAGCATTGAACCGGCTATCGAAAGGATCTGGGCTCGATACCCAGCGGAGTGGAAGCGTTCTTTTTTTCACAGACAATTTCTTCAATTTATATTGAGAAATTCCACCTAGTTTTAAATAACGTTAAAAATTAATTCTAAGTCACAGCTGGATAAGGTTGATATATTAGAATTCCGTTATCACGTAGAGTGTTACACTCTTCTAATGATCGAAATATTCGACTGAAATGGTTTGGAAAAATTGATTAAATAGTTCACGGTACATCCGTTGCCAAACTGACGTTAACAAGATTCTGTGAGAAAAGTTGTGGAACCTCCGTAGCTCAGATGACAGAGCGCTCGACCTGCAGTCGAAAAAACCTGGGCTCAATACCCAGCGGAGTGGAAGCGTTCCTTTTTTCACAGAAAATGTCTTCAATTTATATTGAAAAATTCCAACTAGTTTTAAATAACGTAAAAAATTAATTCTAAGTCACAGCTGTATAAGTTTGATATATTAGAATTCCGTTATCACGTAGAGTGTTACACTCTTCTAATGATCGAAATAATCGACTGAAATGGTTTGGAAAAATTGATTAAATATGTCACGGTACATCCGTTACCAAATTGACGTTAACAAGAATCTGTGCGAAAGTTTGGAACCTCCGTAGCTCAGATGACAGAGCGTTCGACCGGCAATCGAAAAAACCTGGGCTCGATACCCAGCGGAGTGGAAGCGTTCCTTTTTTTACAGAAAATGTCTTCAATTTATATTGAAAAATTCCACCTAGTTTTAAATAACGTAAAAAATTAGTTCTAAGTCGCAGCTGTATAAGGTTGATATATTAGTGTTCCGTTATCAGCTAGAGTGATACACTCTTCTAATGATCGAAATATTCGACTGAAATGGTTTGGAAAAATTGATTAAATAGTTCACGGTACATCCGTTGCCAAACTGACGTTAACAAGATTCTGTGAGAAAAGTTGTGGAACCTCCGTAGCTCAGATGACAGAGCGCTCGACCGGCAGTCGAAAAAACCTGGGCTCAATACCCAGCGGAGTGGAAGCGTTCCTTTTTTCACAGAAAATGTCTTCAATTTGTATTGAAAAATTCCAACTAGTTTTAAATAACGTAAAAAATTAGTTCTAAGTCGCAGCTGTATAAGGTTGATATATTAGTGTTCCGTTATCAGCTAGAGTGATACACTCTTGTAATGATCGAAATATTCGACTGAAATGGTTTGGAAAAATTGATTAAATAGTTCACGGTACATCCGTTGCCAAATTGACGTTAACAAGATTCTGTGAGAAAAGTTGTGGAACCTCCGTAGCTCAAATGACAGAGCGTTCGACCGGCAGTAGAAAAAACCTGGGCTCGATACCCAGCTGAGTGGAAGCGTTCCTTTTTTCACATAAAATGTCTTCAATTTATATTGAAAAATGCCATCTAGTTTTAAATAACGTTAAATTAATTTTAAGTCACAGCTGGATAATGTCGATATAGTAAAGTTCCATTATCACGGTGAGTGATACACTCGTCTAATGATCGACATAATCGACTGAAATGATTTGGAAAAATTGATTAAATAGTTCACGGTACATCCGTTGCCAAATTGACATTAACAAGATTCTGTGAGAAAAGTTGTGGAACCTCCGTATCTCAGATGACAGAGCATTGAACCGGCTATCGAAAGGATCTGGGCTCGATACCCAGCGGAGTGGAAGCGTTCTTTTTTTCACAGACAATTTCTTCAATTTATATTGAAAAATTCCACCTAGTTTTAAATAACGTTATAAATTAATTCTAATTCACAGCTGGATAAGGTTGATATATTAGAATTCCGTTATCACGTAGAGTGTTACACTCTTCTAATGATCGAAATAATCTACTGAAATGGTTTGGAAAAATTGATTAAATAGTTCACGGTACATCCGTTGACAAATTGGCGTTAACAAGATTCTGTGAGAAAAGTTGTGAAACCTCCGTATCTTAGATGACAGAGCATTGAACCGGCTATCGAAAAAACCTGGGCTCAATACCCAGCGGAGTGGAAGCGTTCCTTTTTTCACAGAAAATGTCTTCAATTTGTATTGAAAAATTCCAACTAGTTTTAAATAACGTAAAAAATTAGTTCTAAGTCGCAGCTGTATAAGGTTGATATATTAGTGTTCCGTTATCAGCTAGAATGATACACTCTTCTAATGATCGACATAATCGACTGAAATGATTTGGAAAAATTGATTAAATAGTTCACGGTACATCCGTTGCCAAATTGACGTTAACAAGATTCTGTGAGAAAAGTTGTGGAACCTCCGTAGCTCAAATGACAGAGCGTTCGACCGGCAGTAGAAAAAACCTGGGCTCGATACCCAGCTGAGTGGAAGCGTTCCTTTTTTCACATAAAATGTCTTCAATTTATATTGAAAAATGCCATCTAGTTTTAAATAACGTTAAATTAATTTTAAGTCACAGCTGGATAATGTCGATATAGTAAAGTTCCATTATCACGGTGAGTGATACACTCGTCTAATGATCGACATAATCGACTGAAATGATTTGGAAAAATTGATTAAATAGTTCACGGTACATCCGTTGCCAAATTGACATTAACAAGATTCTGTGAGAAAAGTTGTGGAACCTCCGTATCTCAGATGACAGAGCAGTGAACCGGCTATCGAAAGGATCTGGGCTCGATACCCAGCGGAGTGGAAGCGTTCTTTTTTTCACAGACAATTTCTTCAATTTATATTGAAAAATTCCACCTAGTTTTAAATAACGTTATAAATTAATTCTAATTCACAGCTGGATAAGGTTGATATATTAGAATTCCGTTATCACGTAGAGTGATACACTCTTCTAATGATCGAAATATTCGACTGAAATGGTTTGGAAAAATTGATTAAATAGTTCACGGTACATCCGTTGCCAAACTGACGTTAACAAGATTCTGTGAGAAAAGTTGTGGAACCTCCGTAGCTCAGATGACAGAGCGCTCGACCTGCAGTCGAAAAAACCTGGGCTCAATACCCAGCGGAGTGGAAGCGTTCCTTTTTTCACAGAAAATGTCTTCAATTTGTATTGAAAAATTCCAACTAGTTTTAAATAACGTAAAAAATTAGTTCTAAGTCACAGCTGTATAAGGTTGATATATTAGAATTCCGTTATCACGTAGAGTGTTACACTCTTCTAATGATCGAAATAATCGACTGAAATGGTTTGGAAAAATTGATTAAATATGTCACGGTACATCCGTTACCAAATTGACGTTAACAAGAATCTGTGCGAAAGTTTGGAACCTCCGTAGCTCAGATGACAGAGCGTTCGACCGGCAATCGAAAAAACCTGGGCTCGATACCCCGCGGAGTGGAAGCGTTCCTTTTTTTACAGAAAATGTCTTCAATTTATATTGAAAAATTCCACCTAGTTTTAAATAACGTAAAAAATTAGTTCTAAGTCGCAGCTGTATAAGGTTGATATATTAGTGTTCCGTTATCAGCTAGAGTGATACACTCTTCTAATGATCGAAATATTCGACTGAAATGGTTTGGAAAAATTGATTAAATAGTTCACGGTACATCCGTTGCCAAACTGACGTTAACAAGATTCTGTGAGAAAAGTTGTGGAACCTCCGTAGCTCAGATGACAGAGCGCTCGACAGGCAGTCGAAAAAACCTGGGCTCAATACCCAGCTGAGTGGAAGCGTTACTTTTTTCACATAAAATGTCTTCAATTTATATTGAAAAATGCCATCTAGTTTTAAATAACGTTAAATTAATTTTAAGTCACAGCTGGATAATGTCGATATAGTAAAGTTCCATTATCACGGTGAGTGATACACTCGTCTAATGATCGACATAATCGACTGAAATGATTTGGAAAAATTGATTAAATAATTCACGGTACATCCGTTGCCAAATTGACATTAACAAGATTCTGCGAGAAAAGTTGTGGAACCTCCGTATCTCAGATGACAGAGCATTGAACCGGCTATCGAAAGGATCTGGGCTCGATACCCAGCGGAGTGGAAGCGTTCTTTTTTTCACAGACAATTTCTTCAATTTATATTGAAAAATTCCACCTAGTTTTAAATAAAGTTATAAATTAATTCTAATTCACAGCTGGATAAAGTTGATATATTAGAATTCCGTTATCACGTAGAGTGTTACACTCTTCTAATGATCGAAATAATCTACTGAAATGGTTTGGAAAAATTGATTAAATAGTTCACGGTACATCCGTTGACAAATTGGCGTTAACAAGATTCTGTGAGAAAAGTTGTGAAACCTCCGTATCTCAGATGACAGAGCATTGAACCGGCTATCGAAAAAACCTGGGCTCAATACCCAGAGGAGTGGAAGCGTTCCTTTTTTCACAGAAAATGTCTTCAATTTGTATTGAAAAATTCCAACTAGTTTTAAATAACGTAAAAAATTAGTTCTAAGTCGCAGCTGTATAAGGTTGATATATTAGTGTTCCGTTATAAGCTAGAGTGATACACTCTTCTAATGATCGACATAATCGACTGAAATGATTTGGAAAAATTGATTAAATAGTTCAGGGTACATCCGTTGCCAAATTGACGTTAACAAGATTCTGTGAGCAAAGTTGTGGAACCTCCGTAGCTCAGATGACAGAGCGTTCGACTGGCAGTAGAAAAAACCTGGGCTCGATACCCAGCGGAGTGGAAGCGTTCCTTTTTTCACACAAAATGTCTTCAATTTATATTGAAAAATGCCATCTAGTTTTAAATAACGTTAAATTAATTTTAAGTCACAGCTGGATAATGTCGATATAGTAAAGTTCCATTATCACGGTGAGTGATACACTCGTCTAATGATCGACATAATCGACTGAAATGATTTGGAAAAATTGATTAAATAGTTCACGGTACATCCGTTGCCAAATTGACATTAACAAGATTCTGTGAGAAAAGTTGTGGAACCTCCGTATCTCAGATGACAGAGCATTGAACCGGCTATCGAAAGGACCTGGGCTCGATACCCAGCGGAGTGGAAGCGTTCTTTTTTTCACATAAAATGTCTTCAATTTATATTGAAAAATGCCATCTAGTTTTAAATAACGTTAAATTAATTTTAAGTCACAGCTGGATAATGTCGATATAGTAAAGTTCCATTATCACGGTGAGTGATACACTCTTCTAATGATCGAAATAATCTACTGAAATGGTTTGGAAAAATTGATTAAATAGTTCACGGTACATCCGTTGACAAATTGACATTAACAAGATTCGGTGAGAAAAGTTGTGGAACCTCCGTAGCTCAGAAGACAGAGCATTCGAACGGAAGTCGAAAGGACCTGGGCTCGATACCCAGCGGAGTGGAAGCGTTCCTTTTTTCACAGAAAATGTCTTCAATTTGTATTGAAAGATTCCACCTAGTTTTAAATAACGTAAAAAATTAGTTCTAAGTCACAGCTGGATAAGATCGATATATTAGAGTTCCGTTATCACGTAGAGTGATACACTTTTCTAATGATCGACATAATAGACTGAAATGATTTGGAAAAATTGATTAAATAGTTCACGGTACATCCGTTGCCAAATTGACATTAACAAGATTCTGTGAGAAAAGTTGTGGAACCTCCGTAGCTCAGATGACAGAGCGTTCGACCGGCAGTCGAAAAAACCTGGGCTCGATACCCAGCGGAGTGGAAGCGTTCTTTTTTTCACAGACAATTTCTTCAATTTATATTGTAAAATGCCATCTAGTTTTAAATAACGTTAAATAAATTTTAAGACACAGCTGGATAAGGTCGATATAGTAATGATCCATTATCAAGGTAAGTGATACCCTCGTCTAATGATCGACATAATCGACTGAAATGGTTTGGAATAATTGATTAAATAAATCACGGTTCATCCGTTGCCAAATGGATTTTAGCAAGATTCTGTGAGAAAAGTTGTGGAACCTCCGTAGCTCAGATGACAGAGCGTTCGACCGGCAGTCGAAGAAACCTGGGCTCGATACCCAGCGGAGTGGAAGCGTTCCTTTTTTCACATAAAATGTCTTCAATTTATATTGAAAAATGCCATCTAGTTTTAAATAACGTTAAATTAATTTTAAGTCACAGCTGGATAATGTCGATATAGTAAAGTTCCATTATCACGGTGAGTGATACACTCGTCTAATGATCGACATAATCGACTGAAATGATTTGGAAAAATTGATTAAATAGTTCACGGTACATCCGTTGCCAAATTGACATTAACAAGATTCTGTGAGAAAAGTTGTGGAACCTCCGTATCTCAGATGACAGAGCATTGAACCGGCTATCGAAAGGACCTGGGCTCGATACCCAGCGGAGTGGAAGCGTTCTTTTTTTCACATAAAATGTCTTCAATTTATATTGAAAAATGCCATCTAGTTTTAAATAACGTTATAAATTAATTCTAATTCACAGCTGGATAAGGTTGATATATTAGAATTCCGTTATCACGTAGAGTGTTACACTCTTCTAATGATCGAAATAATCTACTGAAATGGTTTGGAAAAATTGATTAAATAGTTCACGGTACATCCGTTGACAAATTGACATTAACAAGATTCGGTGAGAAAAGTTGTGGAACCTCCGTAGCTCAGAAGACAGAGCATTCGAACGGAAGTCGAAAGGACCTAGGCTCGATACCCAGCGGAGTGGAAGCGTTCCTTTTTTCACAGAAAATGTCTTCAATTTATATTGAAAAATTCCACCTAGTTTTAAATAACGTAAAAAATTAGTTCTAAGTCACAGCTGGATAAGATCGATATATTAGAGTTCCGTTATCACGTAGAGTGATACACTCTTCTAATGATCGACATAATCGACTGAAATGATTTGGAAAAATTGATTAAATAGTTCACGGTACATCCGTTGCCAAATGGATTTTAGCAAGATACTGTGAGAAAAGTTGTGGAACCTCCGTAGCTCAGATGACAGAGCGTTCGACCGGCAGTAAAAAAAACCTGGGCTCGATACCCAGCGGAGTGGAAGCGTTCCTTTTTTCACAGAAACTGTCTTCAATTTATATTGAAAAATTCCACCTAGTTTTAAATAACGTTAAAAATTAATTATAAGTCACAGCTGGATAAGATCGATATATTAGAGTTCCGTAATCACGTAGAGTGATACACTCTTCTAATGATCGAAATAATCGACTGAAATGATTTGGAAAAATTGATTAAATAGTTCACTGTACATCCGTTGCCAAATTGACGTTAACAAGATTCTGTGAGAAAAGTTGTGGAACCTCCGTAGCTCAGATGACAGAGCGTTCGACCGGCAATCGAAAAAACCTGGGCTCGATACCCAGCGGAGTGGAAGCGTTCCTTTTTTCACATAAAATGTCTTCAATTTATATTGAAAAATGCCATCTAGTTTTAAATAACGTTAAATTAATTTTAAGTCACAGCTGGATAATGTCGATATAGTAAAGTTCCATTATCACGGTGAGTGATACACTCGTCTAATGATCGACATAATCGACTGAAATGATTTGGAAAAATTGATTAAATAGTTCACGGTACATCCGTTGCCAAATTGACATTAACAAGATTCTGTGAGAAAAGTTGTGGAACCTCCGTATCTCAGATGACAGAGCATTGAACCGGCTATCGAAAGGACCTGGGCTCGATACCCAGCGGAGTGGAAGCGTTCCTTTTTTCACAGAAAATGTCTTCAATTTATATTGAAAAATTCCACCTAGTTTTAAATAACGTAAAAAATTAGTTCTAAGTCACAGCTGGATAAGGTCGATATATTAGAATTCCGTTATCACGTAGAGTGTTACACTCTTCTAATGATCGAAATAATCTACTGAAATGGTTTGGAAAAATTGATTAAATAGTTCACGGTACATCCGTTGACAAATTGACATTAACAAGATTCGGTGAGAAAAGTTGTGGAACCTCCGTAGCTCAGAAGACAGAGCATTCGAACGGAAGTCGAAAGGACCTAGGCTCGATACCCAGCGGAGTGGAAGCGTTCCTTTTTTCACAGAAAATGTCTTCAATTTATATTGAAAAATTCCACCTAGTTTTAAATAACGTAAAAAATTAGTTCTAAGTCACAGCTGGATAAGATCGATATATTAGAGTTCCGTTATCACGTAGAGTGATACACTCTTCTAATGATCGACATAATCGACTGAAATGATTTGGAAAAATTGATTAAATAGTTCACGGTACATCCGTTGCCAAATGGATTTTAGCAAGATACTGTGAGAAAAGTTGTGGAACCTCTGTAGCTCAGATGACAGAGCGTTCGAACGGCAGTCGAAAAAACCTGGGCTCGATACCCAGCGGAGTGGAAGCGTTCCTTTTTTCACAGAAAATGTCTTCAATTTATATTGAAAAATTCCACCTAGTTTTAAATAACGTTATAAATTAATTCTAATTCACAGCTGGATAAGGTTGATATATTAGAATTCCGTTATCACGTAGAGTGTTACACTCTTCTAATGATCGAAATAATCTACTGAAATGGTTTGGAAAAATTGATTAAATAGTTCACGGTACATCCGTTGACAAATTGACATTAACAAGATTCGGTGAGAAAAGTTGTGGAACCTCCGTAGCTCAGAAGACAGAGCATTCGAACGGAAGTCGAAAGGACCTAGGCTCGATACCCAGCGGAGTGGAAGCGTTCCTTTTTTCACAGAAAATGTCTTCAATTTATATTGAAAAATTCCAGCTAGTTTTAAATAACGTAAAAAATTAGTTCTAAGTCACAGCTGGATAATGTCGATATATTAGAGTTCAGTTATCACGTAGAGTGATACACTCTTCTAATGATCGAAATAATCGACTGAAATGATTTGGAAAAATTGATTAAATAGTTCACTGTACATCCGTTGCCAAATTGACATTAACAAGATTCTGTGAGAAAAGTTGTGAAACCTCCGTATCTCAGATGTCAGAGCATTGAACCGGCTATCGAAAGGACCTGGGCTCGATACCCAGCGGAGTGGAAGCGTTCTTTTTTTCACAGACAATTTCTTCAATTTATATTGTAAAATGCCATCTAGTTTTAAATAACGTTAAATTAATTTTACGTCTCAGCTGGATAAGATCGATATAGTAATGATCCATTATCAAGGTAAGTGATACCCTCGTCTAATGATCGACATAATCGACTGAAATGATTTGGAAAAATTGATTAAATAGTTCACGGTACATCCTTTGCCAAATTGACGTTAACGAGATTCTGTGAGAAAAGTTGTGGAACCTCCGTAGCTCAGATGACAGAGCCGTGAACCGGCAGTCGAAAAAACCTGGGTTCGATACCCAGCGGAGTGGAAGCGTTCCTTTTTTCACATTTAATGTCTTCAATTTATATTGAAAAATTCCAGCTAGTTTTAAATAACGTTAAAAATTAATTCTAAGTCACAGCTGGATAAGGTTGATATATTAGAATTCCGTTATCACGTAGAGTGTTACACTCTTCTAATGATCGAAATAATCGACTGAAATGGTTTGGAAAAATTGATTAAATAGTTCACTGTACATCCGTTGCCAAATTGACATTAACAAGATTCTGTGAGAAAAGTTGTGAAACCTCCGTATCTCAGATGTCAGAGCATTGAACCGGCTATCGAAAGGACCTGGGCTCGATACCCAGCGGAGTGGAAGCGTTCTTTTTTTCACAGACAATTTCTTCAATTTATATTGTAAAATGCCATCTAGTTTTAAATAACGTTAAATAAATTTTAAGACACAGCTGGATAAGGTCGATATAGTAATGATCCATTATCAAGGTAAGTGATACCCTCGTCTAATGATCGACATAATCGACTGAAATGATTTGGAAAAATTGATTAAATAGTTCACGGTACATCCTTTGCCAAATTGACGTTAACGAGATTCTGTGAGAAAAGTTGTGGAACCTCCGTAGCTCAGATGACAGAGCCGTGAACCGGCAGTCGAAAAAACCTGGGTTCGATACCCAGCGGAGTGGAAGCGTTCCTTTTTTCACATTTAATGTCTTCAATTTATATTGAAAAATTCCAGCTAGTTTTAAATAACGTAAAAAATTAGTTCTAAGTCACAGCTGGATAAGGTTGATATACTAGAATTCCGTTATCACGTAGAGTGTTACACTCTTCTAATGACCGAAATAATCGACTGAAATGGTTTGGAATAATTGATTAAATAAATCACGGTTCATCCGTTGCCAAATGGATTTTAGCAAGATTCTGTGAGAAAAGTTGTGGAACCTCCGTAGCTCAGATGACAGAGCGTTCGACCGGCAGTCGAAGAAACCTGGGCTCGATACCCAGCGGAGTGGAAGCGTTCTTTTTTTCGCAGACAATTTCTTCAATTTATATTGAAAAATTCCACCTAGTTTTAAATAACGTTATAAATTAATTCTAAGTCACAGCTGGATAATGTCGATATATTAGAGTTCAGTTATCACGTAGAGTGATACACTCTTCTAATGATCGAAATAATCGACTGAAATGATTTGGAAAAATTGATTAAATAGTTCACGGTACATCCGTTGCCAAATGGATTTTAGCAAGATTCTGTGAGAAAAGTTGTGGAACCTCCGTAGCTCAGATGAAAGAGCGTTCGACCGGCAGTAAAAAAAACCTGGGCTCGATACCCAGCGGAGTGGAAGCGTTCCTTTTTTCACAGAAAATGTCTTCAATTTATATTGAAAAATTCCACCTAGTTTTAAATAACGTTATAAATTAATTCTAAGTCACAGCTGGATAATGTCGATATATTAGAGTTCCGTTATCACGTAGAGTGATACACTCTTCTAATGATCGACATAATCGACTGAAATGATTTGGAAAAATTGATTAAATAGTTCACGGTACATCCGTTGCCAAATGGATTTTAGCAAGATTCTGTGAGAAACGTTGTGGAACCTCCGTAGCTCAGATGACAGAGCGTTCGACCGGCAGTCGAAGAAACCTGCGCTCGATACCAGCGGAGTGGAAGCGTTCCTTTTTTCACAGAAAAGATCTTCAATTTATATTGAAACATTCCAGAAAGTTTTAAATAACACTGAATATTAATTCTAAGTCACAGCTGGATAAGATCGATAAATTAGAATTCCGTTATCACGTAGAGTTATACACTCTACTAATGATCGAAATAATCGACTGAAATGGTTTGGAAAAATTGATTAAATATGTCACGGTACATCCGTTACCAAATTGACGTTAACAAGAATCTGTGCGAAAAGTTGTGGAACCTCCGTAGCTCAGATGACAGAGCGTTCGACCGGCAGTCGAAAAAACCTGAGGTCGATACCCAGCGGAGTGGAAGCGTTCCTTTTTTGACAGAAAATTTCTTCAATTTATATTGAAAATTTCCACCTACTTTTAAATAACGTTAAAAATTAATTCTAAGTCACAGCTGGATAAGGTTGATATATTAGAATTCCGTTATCACGTAGAGTGTTACACTCTTCTAATGATCGAAATAATCGACTGAAATGGTTTGGAAAAATTGATTAAATAACTCACGGTACATCCGTTGCCAAATTGACGTTAACAAGATTCAGTGAGAAATGTTGTGGAACCTCCGTAGCTCAGATGACAGAGCGCTCGACCGGCAGTCGAAAAAACCTGAGGTCGATACCCAGCGGAGTGGAAGCGTTCCTTTTTTTACATAAAATGTCTTCAATTTATATTGAAAAATTCCACCTAGTTTTAAATAACGTTAAAAATTAATTCTAAGTCCCAGCTGGATAAATTCGAAATATTAGAGTTCCTTTATCAGGTAGAGTGATACACTCTTCTAATGATCGACATAATCGACTGAAATGATTTGGAAAAATTGATTAAATAGTTCACGGTACATCCTTTGCCAAATTGATATTAACAAGATTCTGTGAGAAAAGTTGTGGAACCTCCGTAGCTCAGATGACAGAGCATTGAACCGGCTAGCGAAAGGACCTGGGCTCGATACCCAGCTGAGTGGAAGCGTTCTTTTTTTCACAGACAATTTCTTCAATTTATATTGAAAAATTCCACCTAGTTTTAAATAACGTTAAAAATTAATTCTAAGTCACAGCTGGATAAATTCGAAATATTAGAGTTCCTTTATCAGGTAGAGTGATACACTCTTCTAATGATCGACATAATCGACTGAAATGATTTGGAAAAATTGATTAAATAGTTCACGGTACATCCGTTGCCAAATTGACATTAACAAGATTCTGTGAGAAAAGTTGTGAAACCTCCGTAGCTCAGAAGACAGAGCGTTCGACCGGCAGTCGAAAAAACCTGAGGTCGATACCCAGCGGAGTGGAAGCGTTCCTTTTTTCACAGAAAATGTCTTCAATTTATATTGAAAAATTCCACCTAGTTTTAAATAACGTTAAAAATTAATTCTAAGTCACAGCTGGATAAGGTTGATATATTAGAATTCCGTTATCATGTAGAGTGATACACTCTTCTAATGATCGAAATATTCGATTGAAATGGTTTGGAAAAATTGATTAAATAGTTCACGGTACATCCGTTGCCAAATTGACATTAACAAGATTCTGTGAGAAAAGTTGTGGAACCTCCGTAGCTCAGAAGACAGAGCATTGAACCGGCTATCGAAAGGACCTGGGCTCAATACCCAGCGGAGTGGAAGCGTTCTTTTTTGAACAGACAATTTCTTCAATTTATATTGAAAAATTCCACCTAGTTTTAAATAACGTTAAAAATTAATTCTAAGTCACAGCTGGATAAGGTTGATATATTAGAATTCCGTTATCACGTAGAGTGTTACACTCTTCTAATGATCGACATATTCGACTGAAATGATTTGGAAAAATTGATTAAATAGTTCACGGTACATCCGTTGCCAAATTGACATTAACAAGATTCTGTGAGAAAAGTTGTGAAACCTCCGTAGCTCAGAAGACAGAGCGTTCGACCGGCAGTCGAAAAAACCTGAGGTCGATACCCAGCGGAGTGGAAGCGTTCCTTTTTTCACAGAAAATGTCTTCAATTTATATTGAAAAATTCCACCTAGTTTTAAATAACGTTAAAAATTAATTCTAAGTCACAGCTGGATAAGATCGATATATTAGAGTTCCGTTATCACGTAGAGTGATACACTCTTCTAATGATCGAAATAATCGACTGAAATGATTTGGAAAAATTGATTAAATAGTTCACTGTACATCCGTTGCCAAATTGACATTAACAAGATTCTGTGAGAAAAGTTGTGAAACCTCCGTAGCTCAGAAGACAGAGCGTTCGACCGGCAGTCGAAAAAACCTGAGGTCGTTACCCAGCGGAGTGGAAGCGTTCCTTTTTTCACAGAAAATGTCTTCAATTTATATTGAAAAATTCCACCTAGTTTTAAATAACGTTAAAAATTAATTCTAAGTCA
This sequence comes from Diplolepis rosae, assembly GCA_030998225.1. Lineage (NCBI taxonomy): Eukaryota > Metazoa > Arthropoda > Insecta > Hymenoptera > Diplolepididae > Diplolepis > Diplolepis rosae. The sequence goes on from JAPYXD010000428.1 coordinate 1,830,367, forward strand.
CAGCTGGATAAGGTTGATATATTAGAATTCCGTTATCATGTAGAGTGATACACTCTTCTAATGATCGACATAATCGACTGAAATGATTTGGAAAAATTGATTAAATAGTTCACGGTACATCCGTTGCCAAATGGATTTTAGCAAGATTCTGTGAGAAAAGTTGTGGAACCTCCGTAGCTCAGAAGACAGAGCATTCGAAAGGAAGTCGAAAGGACCTGGGCTCGATACCCAGCGGAGTGGACGCGTTCCTTTTTTCACAGAAAATGTCTTCAATTTATTTTGAAAGATTCCACCTAGTTTTAAATAACGTAAAAAATTAGTTTTACGTCAAAGCTGTATAAGTTTGATATATTAGAATTCCGTTATCACGTAGAGTGATACACTCTTCTAATGATCGAAATAATCGACTGAAATGATTTGGAAAAATTGATTAAATAGTTCACTGTACATCCGTTGCCAAATTGACATTAACAAGATTCTGTGAGAAAAGTTGTGGAACCGCCGTAGCTCAGAAGACAGAGCATTGAACCGGCTATCGAAAGGACCTGGGCTCAATACCCAGCGGAGTGGAAGCGTTCTTTTTTGAACAGACAATTTCTTCAATTTATATTGAAAAATTCCACCTAGTTTTAAATAACGTTAAAAATTAATTCTAAGTCACAGCTGGATAAGGTTGATATATTAGAATTCCGTTATCACGTAGAGTGTTACACTCTTCTAATGATCGACATATTCGACTGAAATGATTTGGAAAAATTGATTAAATAGTTCACGGTACATCCGTTGCCAAATTGACATTAACAAGATTCTGTGAGAAAAGTTGCGGAACCTCCGTAGCTCAGATGGCAGAGCGCTCGACCGGCAATCGAAAAAACCTGGGATCGATACCCAGCGTAGTGGAAGCGTTCCTTTTTTCACAGAAAATGTCTTCAATTTATATTGAAAAATTCCAACTAGTTTTAAATAACGTAAAAAATTAATTCTAAGTCAATGCTGTATAAGTTTGATATATTAGAATTCCGTTATCACGTAGAGTGATACACTCTTCTAATGATCGAAATAATCGACTGAAATGGTTTGGAAAAATTTATTAAATAACTCACGGTACATCCGTTGCCAAATTGACATTAACAAGATTCTGTGAGAAAAGTTGCGGAACCTCCGTAGCTCAGATGGCAGAGCGCTCGACCGGCAGTCGAAAAAACCTGAGGTCGATACCCAGCGGAGTGGAAGCGTTCCTTTTTTTACATAAAATGTCTTCAATTTATATTGAAAAATTCCACCTAGTTTTAAATAACGTTAAAAATTAATTCTAAGTCCCAGCTGGATAAATTCGAAATATTAGAGTTCCTTTATCAGGTAGAGTGATACACTCTTCTAATGATCGACATAATCGACTGAAATGATTTGGAAAAATTGATTAAATAGTTCACGGTACATCCTTTGCCAAATTGATATTAACAAGATTCTGTGAGAAAAGTTGTGGAACCTCCGTAGCTCAGATGACAGAGCATTGAACCGGCTAGCGAAAGGACCTGGGCTCGATACCCAGCTGAGTGGAAGCGTTCCTTTTTTCACAGAAAATGTCTTCAATTTATATTGAAAAATTCCACCTAGTTTTAAATAACGTTAAAAATTAATTCTAAGTCACAGCTGGATAAGGTTGATATATTAGAATTCCGTTATCACGTAGAGTGTTACACTCTTCTAATGATCGACATAATCGACTGAAATGATTTGGAAAAATTGATTAAATAGTTCACGGTACATCCGTTGCCAAATTGACATTAACAAGATTCTGTGAGAAAAGTTGTGAAACCTCCGTAGCTCAGAAGACAGAGCGTTCGACCGGCAGTCGAAAAAACCTGAGGTCGATACCCAGCGGAGTGGAAGCGTTCCTTTTTTCACAGAAAATGTCTTCAATTTATATTGAAAAATTCCACCTAGTTTTAAATAACGTTAAAAATTAATTCTAAGTCCCAGCTGGATAAATTCGAAATATTAGAGTTCCTTTATCAGGTAGAGTGATACACTCTTCTAATGATCGACATAATCGACTGAAATGATTTGGAAAAATTGATTAAATAGTTCACGGTACATCCGTTGCCAAATTGACATTAACAAGATTCTGTGAGAAAAGTTGTGAAACCTCCGTAGCTCAGAAGACAGAGCGTTCGACCGGCAGTCGAAAAAACCTGAGGTCGATACCCAGCGGAGTGGAAGCGTTCCTTTTTTCACAGAAAATGTCTTCAATTTATATTGAAAAATTCCACCTAGTTTTAAATAACGTTAAAAATTAATTCTAAGTCACAGCTGGATAAATTCGAAATATTAGAGTTCCTTTATCAGGTAGAGTGATACACTCTTCTAATGATCGACATAATCGACTGAAATGATTTGGAAAAATTGATTAAATAGTTCACGGTACATCCGTTGCCAAATTGACATTAACAAGATTCTGTGAGAAAAGTTGTGGAACCTCCGTAGCTCAGAAGACAGAGCGTTCGACCGGCAGTCGAAAAAACCTGAGGTCGATACCCAGCGGAGTGGAAGCGTTCCTTTTTTCACAGAAAATGTCTTCAATTTATATTGAAAAATTCCACCTAGTTTTAAATAACGTTAAAAATTAATTCTAAGTCACAGCTGGATAAGATCGATATATTAGAGTTCCGTTATCACGTAGAGTGATACACTCTTCTAATGATCGAAATAATCGACTGAAATGATTTGGAAAAATTGATTAAATAGTTCACTGTACATCCGTTGCCAAATTGACATTAACAAGATTCTGTGAGTAAAGTTGTGAAACCTCCGTAGCTCAGAAGACAGAGCGTTCGACCGGCAGTCGAAAAAACCTGAGGTCGATACCCAGCGGAGTGGAAGCGTTCCTTTTTTCACAGAAAATGTCTTCAATTTATATTGAAAAATTCCACCTAGTTTTAAATAACGTTAAAAATTAATTCTAAGTCACAGCTGGATAAGATCGATATATTAGAGTTCCGTTATCACGTAGAGTGATACACTCTTCTAATGATCGAAATAATCGACTGAAATGATTTGGAAAAATTGATTAAATAGTTCACGGTACATCCGTTGCCAAATTGACATTAACAAGATTCTGTGAGAAAAGTTGTGGAACCTCCGTAGCTCAGAAGACAGAGCATTCGAAAGGAAGTCGAAAGGACCTGGGCTCGATACCCAGCGGAGTGGACGCGTTCCTTTTTTCACAGAAAATGTCTTCAATTTATTTTGAAAGATTCCACCTAGTTTTAAATAACGTAAAAAATTAGTTTTACGTCAAAGCTGTATAAGTTTGATATATTAGAATTCCGTTATCACGTAGAGTGATACACTCTTCTAATGATCGAAATAATCGACTGAAATGATTTGGAAAAATTGATTAAATAGTTCACTGTACATCCGTTGCCAAATTGACATTAACAAGATTCTGTGAGAAAAGTTGTGGAACCGCCGTAGCTCAGAAGACAGAGCATTGAACCGGCTATCGAAAGGACCTGGGCTCAATACCCAGCGGAGTGGAAGCGTTCTTTTTTGAACAGACAATTTCTTCAATTTATATTGAAAAATTCCACCTAGTTTTAAATAACGTTAAAAATTAATTCTAAGTCACAGCTGGATAAGGTTGATATATTAGAATTCCGTTATCACGTAGAGTGTTACACTCTTCTAATGATCGACATATTCGACTGAAATGATTTGGAAAAATTGATTAAATAGTTCACGGTACATCCGTTGCCAAATTGACATTAACAAGATTCTGTGAGAAAGTTGCGGAACCTCCGTAGCTCAGATGGCAGAGCGCTCGACCGGCAATCGAAAAAACCTGGGATCGATACCCAGCGTAGTGGAAGCGTTCCTTTTTTCACAGAAAATGTCTTCAATTTATATTGAAAAATTCCAACTAGTTTTAAATAACGTAAAAAATTAATTCTAAGTCACAGCTGTATAAGTTTGATATATTAGAATTCCGTTATCACGTAGAGTGATACACTCTTCTAATGATCGAAATAATCGACTGAAATGATTTGGAAAAATTGATTAAATAGTTCACTGTACATCCGTTGCCAAATTGACATTAACAAGATTCTGTGAGAAAAGTTGTGGAACCGCCGTAGCTCAGAAGACAGAGCATTGAACCGGCTATCGAAAGGACCTGGGCTCAATACCCAGCGGAGTGGAAGCGTTCCTTTTTTCACAGAAAATGTCTTCAATTTATATTGAAAAATTCCACCTAGTTTTAAATAACGTTAAAAATTAATTCTAAGTCACAGCTGGATAAGGTTGATATATTAGAATTCCGTTATCACGTAGAGTGTTACACTCTTCTAATGATCGACATATTCGACTGAAATGATTTGGAAAAATTGATTAAATAGTTCACGGTACATCCTTTGCCAAATTGATATTAACAAGATTCTGTGAGAAAAGTTGTGGAACCTCCGTAGCTCAGATGACAGAGCATTGAACCGGCTAGCGAAAGGACCTGGGCTCAATACCCAGCGGAGTGGAAGCGTTCCTTGTTTCACAGAAAATGTCTTCAATTTATATTGAAAAATTCCACCTAGTTTTAAATAACGTTAAAAATTAATTCTAAGTCACAGCTGGAAAAGATCGATATATTAGAGTTCCGTTATCACGCAGAGTGATACACTCTTCTAATGATCGAAATAATCGACTGAAATGATTTGGAAAAATTGATTAAATAGTTCACTGTACATCCGTTGCCAAATTGACATTAACAAGATTCTGTGAGAAAAGTTGTGGAACCGCCGTGGCTCAGAAGACAGAGCATTGAACCGGCTATCGAAAGGACCTGGGCTCAATACTCAGCGGAGTGGAAGCGTTCCTTTTTTCACAGACAATTTCTTCAATTTATATTGAAAAATTCCACCTAGTTTTAAATAACGTTAAAAATTAATTCTAAGTCACAGCTGGATAAGGTTGATATATTAGAATTCCGTTATCACGTAGAGTGTTACACTCTTCTAATGATCGACATATTCGACTGAAATGATTTGGAAAAATTGATTAAATAGTTCACGGTACATCCGTTGCCAAATTGACATTAACAAGATTCTGTGAGAAAGTTGCGGAACCTCCGTAGCTCAGATGGCAGAGCGCTCGACCGGCAATCGAAAAAACCTGGGATCGATACCCAGCGTAGTGGAAGCGTTCCTTTTTTCACAGAAAATGTCTTCAATTTATATTGAAAAATTCCAACTAGTTTTAAATAACGTAAAAAATTAATTCTAAGTCAATGCTGTATAAGTTTGATATATTAGAATTCCGTTATCACGTAGAGTGATACACTCTTCTAATGATCGAAATAATCGACTGAAATGGTTTGGAAAAATTTATTAAATAACTCACGGTACATCCGTTGCCAAATTGACATTAACAAGATTCTGTGAGAAAAGTTGCGGAACCTCCGTAGCTCAGATGGCAGAGCGCTCGACCGGCAGTCGAAAAAACCTGAGGTCGATACCCAGCGGAGTGGAAGCGTTCCTTTTTTCACAGAAAATGTCTTCAATTTATATTGAAAAATTCCACCTAGTTTTAAATAACGTTAAAAATTAATTCTAAGTCACAGCTGGATAAGATCGATATATTAGAGTTCCGTTATCACGTAGAGTGATACACTCTTCTAATGATCGAAATAATCGACTGAAATGATTTGGAAAAATTGATTAAATAGTTCACTGTACATCCGTTGCCAAATTGACATTAACAAGATTCTGTGAGAAAAGTTGTGGAACCGCCGTAGCTCAGAAGACAGAGCATTGAACCGGCTATCGAAAGGACCTGGGCTCAATACCCAGCGGAGTGGAAGCGTTCCTTTTTTCACAGAAAATGTCTTCAATTTATATTGAAAAATTCCACCTAGTTTTAAATAACGTTAAAAATTAATTCTAAGTCACAGCTGGATAAGGTTGATATATTAGAATTCCGTTATCACGTAGAGTGTTACACTCTTCTAATGATCGACATAATCGACTGAAATGATTTGGAAAAATTGATTAAATAGTTCACGGTACATCCGTTGCCAAATTGATATTAACAAGATTCTGTGAGAAAAGTTGTGGAACCTCCGTAGCTCAGATGACAGAGCATTGAACCGGCTAGCGAAAGGACCTGGGCTCGATACCCAGCGGAGTGGAAGCGTTCCTTTTTTCACAGAAAATGTCTTCAATTTATATTGAAAAATTCCACCTAGTTTTAAATAACGTTAAAAATTAATTCTAAGTCACAGCTGGAAAAGATCGATATATTAGAGTTCCGTTATCACGTAGAGTGATACACTCTTCTAATGATCGAAATAATCGACTGAAATGATTTGGAAAAATTGATTAAATAGTTCACTGTACATCCGTTGCCAAATTGACATTAACAAGATTCTGTGAGAAAAGTTGTGGAACCGCCGTAGCTCAGAAGACAGAGCATTGAACCGGCTATCGAAAGGACCTGGGCTCAATACTCAGCGGAGTGGAAGCGTTCCTTTTTTCACAGACAATTTCTTCAATTTATATTGAAAAATTCCACCTAGTTTTAAATAACGTTAAAAATTAATTCTAAGTCACAGCTGGATAAGGTTGATATATTAGAATTCCGTTATCACGTAGAGTGTTACACTCTTCTAATGATCGACATATTCGACTGAAATGATTTGGAAAAATTGATTAAATAGTTCACGGTACATCCGTTGCCAAATTGACATTAACAAGATTCTGTGAGAAAGTTGCGGAACCTCCGTAGCTCAGATGGCAGAGCGCTCGACCGGCAATCGAAAAAACCTGGGATCGATACCCAGCGGAGTGGAAGCGTTCCTTTTTTTACAGAAAATGTCTTCAATTTATATTGAAAAATTCCAACTAGTTTTAAATAACGTAAAAAATTAATTCTAAGTCAAAGCTGTATAAGTTTGATATATTAGAATTCCGTTATCACGTAGAGTGATACACTCTTCTAATGATCGAAATAATCGACTGAAATGGTTTGGAAAAATTTATTAAATAACTCACGGTACATCCGTTGCCAAATTGACATTAACAAGATTCTGTGAGAAAAGTTGTGAAACCTCCGTAGCTCAAAAGACAGAGCGTTCGACCGGCAGTCGAAAAAACCTGAGGTCGATACCCAGCGGAGTGGAAGCGTTCCTTTTTTCACAGAAAATGTCTTCAATTTATATTGAAAAATTCCACCTAGTTTTAAATAACGTTAAAAATTAATTCTAAGTCCCAGCTGGATAAATTCGAAATATTAGAGTTCCTTTATCAGGTAGAGTGATACACTCTTCTAATGATCGACATAATCGACTGAAATGATTTGGAAAAATTGATTAAATAGTTCACGGTACATCCGTTGCCAAATTGACATTAACAAGATTCTGTGAGAAAAGTTGTGAAACCTCCGTAGCTCAGAAGACAGAGCGTTCGACCGGCAGTCGAAAAAACCTGAGGTCGATACCCAGCGGAGTGGAAGCGTTCCTTTTTTCACAGAAAATGTCTTCAATTTATATTGAAAAATTCCACCTAGTTTTAAATAACGTTAAAAATTAATTCTAAGTCACAGCTGGATAAGATCGATATATTAGAGTTCCGTTATCACGTAGAGTGATACACTCTTCTAATGATCGAAATAATCGACTGAAATGATTTGGAAAAATTGATTAAATAGTTCACTGTACATCCGTTGCCAAATTGACATTAACAAGATTCTGTGAGAAAAGTTGTGAAACCTCCGTAGCTCAGAAGACAGAGCGTTCGACCGGCAGTCGAAAAAACCTGAGGTCGTTACCCAGCGGAGTGGAAGCGTTCCTTTTTTCACAGAAAATGTCTTCAATTTATATTGAAAAATTCCACCTAGTTTTAAATAACGTTAAAAATTAATTCTAAGTCACAGCTGGATAAGGTTGATATATTAGAATTCCGTTATCATGTAGAGTGATACACTCTTCTAATGATCGACATAATCGACTGAAATGATTTGGAAAAATTGATTAAATAGTTCACGGTACATCCGTTGCCAAATGGATTTTAGCAAGATTCTGTGAGAAAAGTTGTGGAACCTCCGTAGCTCAGAAGACAGAGCATTCGAAAGGAAGTCGAAAGGACCTGGGCTCGATACCCAGCGGAGTGGAAGCGTTCCTTTTTTCACAGAAAATGTCTTCAATTTATATTGAAAAATTCCACCTAGTTTTAAATAACGTTAAAAATTAATTCTAAGTCACAGCTGGATAATGTCGATATATTAGAGTTCCGTTATCACGTAGAGTGATACACTCTTCTAATGATCGAAATAATCGACTGAAATGATTTGGAAAAATTGATTAAATAGTTCACGGTACATCCGTTGCCAAATTGACATTAACAAGATTCTGTGAGAAAAGTTGTGAAACCTCCGTAGCTCAGATCACAGAGCATTGAACCGGCTATCGAAAGGACCTGGCCTCGATACCCAGCGGAGTGGAAGCGTTCTTTTTTTCACAGACAATTTCTTCAATTTATATTGAAAAATTCCACCTAGTTTTAAATAACGTTAAAAATTAATTCTAAGTCACAGCTGGATAATGTCGATATATTAGAGTTCCGTTATCACGTAGAGTGATACACTCTTCTAATGATCGACATATTCGACTGAAATGGTTTGGAAAAATTGATTAAATAGTTCACGGTACATCCGTTGCCAAATTGACATTAACAAGATTCTGTGAGAAAAGTTGTGAAACCTCCGTAGCTCAGAAGACAGAGCGCTCGACCGGCAGTCGAAAAAACCTGGACTCAATACCCAGCGGAGTGGAAGCGTTCCTTTTTTCACAGAAAATGTCTTCAATTTATATTGAAAAATTCCAACTAGTTTTAAATAACGTAAAAAATTAATTCTAAGTCACAGCTGTATAAGTTTGATATATTAGAATTCCGTTATCACGTAGAGTGTTACACTCTTCTAATGATCGACATAATCGACTGAAATGGTTTGGAAAAATTGATTAAATATGTCACGGTACATCCGTTACCAAATTGACGTTAACAAGAATCTGTGCGAAAGTTTGGAACCTCCGTAGCTCAGATGACAGAGCGTTCGACCGGCAATCGAAAAAACCTGGGCTCGATACCCAGCGGAGTGGAAGCGTTCCTTTTTTCACAGAAAATGTCTTCAATTTATATTGAAAAATTCCACCTAGTTTTAAATAACGTTAAAAATTAATTCTAAGTCACAGCTGGATAAGGTTGATATATTAGAATTCCGTTATCACGTAGAGTGTTACACTCTTCTAATGATCGACATATTCGACTGAAATGATTTGGAAAAATTGATTAAATAGTTCACGGTACATCCGTTGCCAAATTGACATTAACAAGATTCTGTGAGAAAAGTTGTGAAACCTCCGTAGCTCAGAAGACAGAGCGTTCGACCGGCAGTCGAAAAAACCTGAGGTCGATACCCAGCGGAGTGGAAGCGTTCCTTTTTTCACAGAAAATGTCTTCAATTTATATTGAAAAATTCCACCTAGTTTTAAATAACGTTAAAAATTAATTCTAAGTCCCAGCTGGATAAATTCGAAATATTAGAGTTCCTTTATCAGGTAGAGTGATACACTCTTCTAATGATCGACATAATCGACTGAAATGATTTGGAAAAATTGATTAAATAGTTCACGGTACATCCGTTGCCAAATTGACATTAACAAGATTCTGTGAGAAAAGTTGTGGAAACCTCCGTAGCTCAGAAGACAGAGCGTTCGACCGGCAGTCGAAAAAACCTGGGCTCGATACCCAGCGTAGTGGAAGCGTTCCTTTTTTCACAGACAAATGTCTTCAATTTATATTGAAAAATTCCACCTAGTTTTAAATAACGTTAAAAATTAATTCTAAGTCACAGCTGGATAAGGTTGATATATTAGAATTCCGTTATCACGTAGAGTGTTACACTCTTCTAATGATCGACATATTCGACTGAAATGATTTGGAAAAATTGATTAAATAGTTCACGGTACATCCGTTGCCAAATTGACATTAACAAGATTCTGTGAGAAAAGTTGTGAAACCTCCGTAGCTCAGAAGACAGAGCGTTCGACCGGCAGTCGAAAAAACCTGAGGTCGATACCCAGCGGAGTGGAAGCGTTCCTTTTTTCACAGAAAATGTCTTCAATTTATATTGAAAAATTCCACCTAGTTTTAAATAACGTTAAAAATTAATTCTAAGTCACAGCTGGATAAGGTTGATATATTAGAATTCCGTTATCACGTAGAGTGTTACACTCTTCTAATGATCGACATATTCGACTGAAATGATTTGGAAAAATTGATTAAATAGTTCACGGTACATCCGTTGCCAAATTGACATTAACAAGATTCTGTGAGAAAAGTTGTGAAACCTCCGTAGCTCAGAAGACAGAGCGTTCGACCGGCAGTCGAAAAAACCTGAGGTCGATACCCAGCGGAGTGGAAGCGTTCCTTTTTTCACAGAAAATGTCTTCAATTTATATTGAAAAATTCCACCTAGTTTTAAATAACGTTAAAAATTAATTCTAAGTCACAGCTGGATAAGATCGATATATTAGAGTTCCGTTATCACGTAGAGTGATACACTCTTCTAATGATCGAAATAATCGACTGAAATGATTTGGAAAAATTGATTAAATAGTTCACTGTACATCCGTTGCCAAATTGACATTAACAAGATTCTGTGAGAAAAGTTGTGAAACCTCCGTAGCTCAGAAGACAGAGCGTTCGACCGGCAGTCGAAAAAACCTGAGGTCGTTACCCAGCGGAGTGGAAGCGTTCCTTTTTTCACAGAAAATGTCTTCAATTTATATTGAAAAATTCCACCTAGTTTTAAATAACGTTAAAAATTAATTCTAAGTCACAGCTGGATAAGGTTGATATATTAGAATTCCGTTATCATGTAGAGTGATACACTCTTCTAATGATCGACATAATCGACTGAAATGATTTGGAAAAATTGATTAAATAGTTCACGGTACATCCGTTGCCAAATGGATTTTAGCAAGATTCTGTGAGAAAAGTTGTGGAACCTCCGTAGCTCAGAAGACAGAGCATTCGAAAGGAAGTCGAAAGGACCTGGGCTCGATACCCAGCGGAGTGGAAGCGTTCCTTTTTTTAGAGAAAATGTCTTCAATTTATATTGAAAAAGGCCATCTAGTTTTAAATAACGTTAAATTAATTTTAAGTCTCAGCTGGATAAGGTCGATATAGTAAAGTTCCATTATCACGGCGAGTGATACACTCGTCTAACGATCGACATAATCGACGGAAATGATTTGGAAAAATTGATTAAATAGTTCACGGTACATCCGTTGCCAAATTGACATTAACAAGATTCTGTGAGAAAAGTTGTGGAACCTCCGTAGCTCAGATGACAGAGCATTGAACCGGCTAGCGAAAGGACCTGAGGTCGATACCCAGCGGAGTGGAAGCGTTCCTTTTTTCACAGAAAATGTCTTCAATTTATATTGAAAAATTCCACCTAGTTTTAAATAACGTTAAAAATTAATTCTAAGTCACAGCTGGATAAGATCGATATAGTAAAGTTCCATTATCACGTAGAGTGTTACACTCTTCTAATGATCGAAATAATCTACTGAAATGGTTTGGAAAAATTGATTAAATAGTTCACGGTACATCCGTTGACAAATTGACATTAACAAGATTCGGTGAGAAAAGTTGTGGAACCTCCGTAGCTCAGAAGACAGAGCATTCGAACGGAAGTCGAAAGGACCTGGGCTCGATACCCAGCGGAGTGGACGCGTTCCTTTTTTCACAGAAAATGTCTTCAATTTATATTGAAAGATTCCACCTAGTTTTAAATAACGTAAAAAATTAGTTTTAAGTCACAGCTGGATAAGATCGATATATTAGAGTTCCGTTATCACGTAGAGTGATACACTCTTCTAATGATCGACATAATCGACTGAAATGATTTGGAAAAATTGATTAAATAGTTCACGGTACATCCGTTGCCAAATGGATTTTAGCAAGATTCTGTGAGAAAAGTTGTGGAACCTCCGTAGCTCAGATGACAGAGCGTTCGACCGGCAGTCGAAAAAACCTGGGCTCGATACCCAGCGGAGTGGAAGCGTTCTTTTTTTCGCAGACAATTTCTTCAATTTATATTGTAAAATGCCATCTAGTTTTAAATAACGTTAAATAAATTCTAAGACACAGCTGGATAAGATCGATATAGTAATGATCCATTATCAAGGTAAGTGATACCCTCGTCTAATGATCGACATAATCGACTGAAATGATTTGGAATAATTGATTAAATAAATCACGGTACATCCGTTGCCAAATGGATTTTAGCAAGATTCTGTGAGAAAAGTTGTGGAACCTCCGTAGCTCAGATGACAGAGCATTGAACCGGCTAGCGAAAGGACCTGGGCTCGATACCCAGCTGAGTGGAAGCGTTCTTTTTTTCACAGACAATTTCTTCAATTTATATTGAAAAATTCCACCTAGTTTTAAATAACGTTAAAAATTAATTCTAAGTCACAGCTGGATAAGGTTGATATATTAGAATTCCGTTATCACGTAGAGTGTTACACTCTTCTAATGATCGACATATTCGACTGAAATGATTTGGAAAAATTGATTAAATAGTTCACGGTACATCCGTTGCCAAATTGACATTAACAAGATTCTGTGAGAAAAGTTGTGAAACCTCCGTAGCTCAGAAGACAGAGCGTTCGACCGGCAGTCGAAAAAACCTGAGGTCGATACCCAGCGGAGTGGAAGCGTTCCTTTTTTCACAGAAAATGTCTTCAATTTATATTGAAAAATTCCACCTAGTTTTAAATAACGTTAAAAATTAATTCTAATTCTCAGCTGGATAAATTCGAAATATTAGAGTTCCTTTATCAGGTAGAGTGATACACTCTTCTAATGATCGACATAATCGACTGAAATGATTTGGAAAAATTGATTAAATAGTTCACGGTACATCCGTTGCCAAATTGACATTAACAAGATTCTGTGAGAAAAGTTGTGAAACCTCCGTAGCTCAGAAGACAGAGCGTTCGACCGGCAGTCGAAAAAACCTGAGGTCGTTACCCAGCGGAGTGGAAGCGTTCCTTTTTTCACAGAAAATGTCTTCAATTTATATTGAAAAATTCCACCTAGTTTTAAATAACGTTAAAAATTAATTCTAAGTCACAGCTGGATAAGGTTGATATATTAGAATTCCGTTATCATGTAGAGTGATACACTCTTCTAATGATCGACATAATCGACTGAAATGATTTGGAAAAATTGATTAAATAGTTCACGGTACATCCGTTGCCAAATGGATTTTAGCAAGATTCTGTGAGAAAAGTTGTGGAACCTCCGTAGCTCAGAAGACAGAGCATTCGAAAGGAAGTCGAAAGGACCTGGGCTCGATACCCAGCGGAGTGGACGCGTTCCTTTTTTCACAGAAAATGTCTTCAATTTATATTGAAAGATTCCACCTAGTTTTAAATAACGTAAAAAATTAGTTTTAAGTCACAGCTGGATAAGATCGATATATTAGAGTTCCGTTATCACGTAGAGTGATATACTCGTCTAATGATCGACATAATCGACGGAAATGATTTGGAAAAATTGATTAAATAGTTCACGGTACATCCGTTGCCAAATTGACATTAACAAGATTCTGTTAGAAAAGTTGTGGAACCTCCGTAGCTCAGATGACAGAGCATTCGAAGGGAAGTCGAAAGGACCTGGGCTCGATACCCAGCGGAGTGGAAGCGTTCTTTTTTTCACAGACAATTTCTTCAATTTATATTGAAAAATTCCACCTAGTTTTAAATAACGTTAAAAATTAATTCTAAGTCACAGCTGGATAATGTCGATATATTAGAGTTCCGTTATCATTTAGAGTGATACACTCTTCTAATGATCGAAATATTCGACTGAAATGGTTTGGAAAAATTGATTAAATAGTTCACGGTACATCCGTTGCCAAATTGACATTAACAAGATTCTGTGAGAAAAGTTGTGAAACCTCCGTAGCTCAGAAGACAGAGCGTTCGACCGGCAGTCGAAAAAACCTGAGGTCGATACCCAGCGGAGTGGAAGCGTTCCTTTTTTCACAGAAAATGTCTTCAATTTATATTGAAAAATTCCACCTAGTTTTAAATAACGTTAAAAATTAATTCTAAGTCCCAGCTGGATAAATTCGAAATATTAGAGTTCCTTTATCAGGTAGAGTGATACACTCTTCTAATGATCGAAATAATCGACTGAAATGATTTGGAAAAATTGATTAAATAGTTCACTGTACATCCGTTGCCAAATTGACATTAACAAGATTCTGTGAGAAAAGTTGTGGAACCGCCGTAGCTCAGAAGACAGAGCATTGAACCGGCTATCGAAAGGACCTGGGCTCAATACCCAGCGGAGTGGAAGCGTTCTTTTTTGAACAGACAATTTCTTCAATTTATATTGAAAAATTCCACCTAGTTTTAAATAACGTTAAAAATTAATTCTAAGTCACAGCTGGATAAGGTTGATATATTAGAATTCCGTTATCACGTAGAGTGTTACACTCTTCTAATGATCGACATATTCGACTGAAATGATTTGGAAAAATTGATTAAATAGTTCACGGTACATCCGTTGCCAAATTGACATTAACAAGATTCTGTGAGAAAAGTTGTGAAACCTCCGTAGCTCAGAAGACAGAGCGTTCGACCGGCAGTCGAAAAAACCTGAGGTCGATACCCAGCGGAGTGGAAGCGTTCCTTTTTTCACAGAAAATGTCTTCAATTTATATTGAAAAATTCCACCTAGTTTTAAATAACGTTAAAAATTAATTCTAAGTCACAGCTGGATAAGATCGATATATTAGAGTTCCGTTATCACGTAGAGTGATACACTCTTCTAATGATCGAAATAATCGACTGAAATGATTTGGAAAAATTGATTAAATAGTTCACTGTACATCCGTTGCCAAATTGACATTAACAAGATTCTGTGAGTAAAGTTGTGAAACCTCCGTAGCTCAGAAGACAGAGCGTTCGACCGGCAGTCGAAAAACCTGAGGTCGTTACCCAGCGGAGTGGAAGCGTTCCTTTTTTCACAGAAAATGTCTTCAATTTATATTGAAAAATTCCACCTAGTTTTAAATAACGTTAAAAATTAATTCTAAGTCACAGCTGGATAAGGTTGATATATTAGAATTCCGTTATCATGTAGAGTGATACACTCTTCTAATGATCGACATAATCGACTGAAATGATTTGGAAAAATTGATTAAATAGTTCACGGTACATCCGTTGCCAAATGGATTTTAGCAAGATTCTGTGAGAAAAGTTGTGGAACCTCCGTAGCTCAGAAGACAGAGCATTCGAAAGGAAGTCGAAAGGACCTGGGCTCGATACCCAGCGGAGTGGACGCGTTCCTTTTTTCACAGAAAATGTCTTCAATTTATTTTGAAAGATTCCACCTAGTTTTAAATAACGTAAAAAATTAGTTTTACGTCAAAGCTGTATAAGTTTGATATATTAGAATTCCGTTATCACGTAGAGTGATACACTCTTCTAATGATCGAAATAATCGACTGAAATGATTTGGAAAAATTGATTAAATAGTTCACTGTACATCCGTTGCCAAATTGACATTAACAAGATTCTGTGAGAAAAGTTGTGAAACCTCCGTAGCTCAGAAGACAGAGCGTTCGACCGGCAGTCGAAAAAACCTGAGGTCGATACCCAGCGGAGTGGAAGCGTTCCTTTTTTCACAGAAAATGTCTTCAATTTATATTGAAAAATTCCACCTAGTTTTAAATAACGTTAAAAATTAATTCTAAGTCACAGCTGGATAAGGTTGATATATTAGAATTCCGTTATCATGTAGAGTGATACACTCTTCTAATGATCGACATAATCGACTGAAATGATTTGGAAAAATTGATTAAATAGTTCACGGTACATCCGTTGCCAAATGGATTTTAGCAAGATTCTGTGAGAAAAGTTGTGGAACCTCCGTAGCTCAGAAGACAGAGCATTCGAAAGGAAGTCGAAAGGACCTGGGCTCGATACCCAGCGGAGTGGACGCGTTCATTTTTCCACGGAAAATGTCTTCAATTTATATTGAAAAAGGCCATCTAGTTTTAAATAACGTTAAATTAATTTTAAGTCTCAGCTGGATAAGGTCGATATAGTAAAGTTCCATTATCACGGCGAGTGATACACTCGTCTAACGATCGACATAATCGACGGAAATGATTTGGAAAAATTGATTAAATAGTTCACGGTACATCCGTTGCCAAATTGACATTAACAAGATTCTGTTAGAAAAGTTGTGGAACCTCCGTAGCTCAGATGACAGAGCATTCGAACGGAAGTCGAAAGGACCTGGGCTCGATACCCAGCGGAGTGGAAGCGTTCCTTTTTTCACAGAAAATGTCTTCAATTTGTATTGAAAGATTCCACCTAGTTTTAAATAACGTAAAAAATTAATTCTAAGTCACAGCTGGATAAGATCGATAAATTAGAATTCCGTTATCACGTAGAGTTATACACTCTTCTAATGATCGACATATTCGACTGAAATGATTTGGAAAAATTGATTAAATAGTTCACGGTACATCCGTTGCCAAATTGACATTAACAAGATTCTGTGAGAAAAGTTGTGAAACCTCCGTAGCTCAGATCACAGAGCATTGAACCGGCTATCGAAAGGACCTGGGCTCGATACCCAGCGGAGTGGAAGCGTTCTTTTTTTCACAGACAATTTCTTCAATTTATATTGAAAAATTCCACCTAGTTTTAAATAACGTTAAAAATTAATTCTAAGTCACAGCTGGATAATGTCGATATATTAGAGTTCCGTTATCACGTAGAGTGATACACTCTTCTAATGATCGAAATATTCGACTGAAATGGTTTGGAAAAATTGATTAAATAGTTCACGGTACATCCGTTGCCAAATTGACATTAACAAGATTCTGTGAGAAAAGTTGTGAAACCTCCGTAGCTCAGATCACAGAGCATTGAACCGGCTATCGAAAGGACCTGGCCTCGATACCCAGCGGAGTGGAAGCGTTCTTTTTTTCACAGACAATTTCTTCAATTTATATTGAAAAATTCCACCTAGTTTTAAATAACGTTAAAAATTAATTCTAAGTCACAGCTGGATAATGTCGATATATTAGAGTTCCGTTATCACGTAGAGTGATACACTCTTCTAATGATCGAAATATTCGACTGAAATGGTTTGGAAAAATTGATTAAATAGTTCACGGTACATCCGTTGCCAAATTGACATTAACAAGATTCTGTGAGAAAAGTTGTGAAACCTCCGTAGCTCAGAAGACAGAGCGCTCGACCGGCAGTCGAAAAAACCTGGACTCAATACCCAGCGGAGTGGAAGCGTTCCTTTTTTCACAGAAAATGTCTTCAATTTATATTGAAAAATTCCAACTAGTTTTAAATAACGTAAAAAATTAGTTCTAAGTCACAGCTGTATAAGGTTGATATATTAGAATTCCGTTATCACGTAGAGTGTTACACTCTTCTAATGATCGAAATAATCGACTGAAATGGTTTGGAAAAATTGATTAAATATGTCACGGTACATCCGATACCAAATTGACGTTAACAAGAATCTGTGCGAAAGTTTGGAACCTCCGTAGCTCAGATGACAGAGCGTTCGACCGGCAATCGAAAAAACCTGGGCTCGATACCCAGCGGAGTGGAAGCGTTCCTTTTTTCACAGAAAATGTCTTCAATTTATATTGAAAAATTCCACCTAGTTTTAAATAACGTTAAAAATTAATTCTAAGTCACAGCTGGATAAGGTTGATATATTAGAATTCCGTTATCACGTAGAGTGTTACACTCTTCTAATGATCGACATATTCGACTGAAATGATTTGGAAAAATTGATTAAATAGTTCACGGTACATCCGTTGCCAAATTGACATTAACAAGATTCTGTGAGAAAAGTTGTGAAACCTCCGTAGCTCAGAAGACAGAGCGTTCGACCGGCAGTCGAAAAAACCTGAGGTCGATACCCAGCGGAGTGGAAGCGTTCCTTTTTTCACAGAAAATGTCTTCAATTTATATTGAAAAATTCCACCTAGTTTTAAATAACGTTAAAAATTAATTCTAAGTCCCAGCTGGATAAATTCGAAATATTAGAGTTCCTTTATCAGGTAGAGTGATACACTCTTCTAATGATCGACATAATCGACTGAAATGATTTGGAAAAATTGATTAAATAGTTCACGGTACATCCGTTGCCAAATTGACATTAACAAGATTCTGTGAGAAAAGTTGTGAAACCTCCGTAGCTCAGAAGACAGAGCGTTCGACCGGCAGTCGAAAAAACCTGAGGCTCGATACCCAGCGGAGTGGAAGCGTTCCTTTTTTCACAGAAAAATGTCTTCAATTTATATTGAAAAATTCCACCTAGTTTTAAATAACGTTAAAAATTAATTCTAAGTCACAGCTGGATAAGGTTGATATATTAGAATTCCGTTATCACGTAGAGTGTTACACTCTTCTAATGATCGACATAATCGACTGAAATGATTTGGAAAAATTGATTAAATAGTTCACGGTACATCCGTTGCCAAATTGACATTAACAAGATTCTGTGAGAAAAGTTGTGAAACCTCCGTAGCTCAGAAGACAGAGCGTTCGACCGGCAGTCGAAAAAACCTGGGCTCGATACCCAGCGGAGTGGAAGCGTTCCTTTTTTCACAGAAAATGTCTTCAATTTATATTGAAAAATTCCACCTAGTTTTAAATAACGTTAAAAATTAATTCTAAGTCACAGCTGGATAAGGTTGATATATTAGAATTCCGTTATCACGTAGAGTGTTACACTCTTCTAATGATCGACATATTCGACTGAAATGATTTGGAAAAATTGATTAAATAGTTCACGGTACATCCGTTGCCAAATTGACATTAACAAGATTCTGTGAGAAAAGTTGTGAAACCTCCGTAGCTCAGAAGACAGAGCGTTCGACCGGCAGTCGAAAAAACCTGAGGTCGATACCCAGCGGAGTGGAAGCGTTCCTTTTTTCACAGAAAATGTCTTCAATTTATATTGAAAAATTCCACCTAGTTTTAAATAACGTAAAAAATTAGTTTTAAGTCACAGCTGGATAAGATCGATATATTAGAGTTCCGTTATCACGTAGAGTGATACACTCTTCTAATGATCGAAATAATCGACTGAAATGATTTGGAAAAATTGATTAAATAGTTCACTGTACATCCGTTGCCAAATTGACATTAACAAGATTCTGTGAGAAAAGTTGTGAAACCTCCGTAGCTCAGAAGACAGAGCGTTCGACCGGCAGTCGAAAAAACCTGAGGTCGTTACCCAGCGGAGTGGAAGCGTTCCTTTTTTCACAGAAAATGTCTTCAATTTATATTGAAAAATTCCACCTAGTTTTAAATAACGTTAAAAATTAATTCTAAGTCACAGCTGGATAAGGTTGATATATTAGAATTCCGTTATCATGTAGAGTGATACACTCTTCTAATGATCGACATAATCGACTGAAATGATTTGGAAAAATTGATTAAATAGTTCACGGTACATCCGTTGCCAAATGGATTTTAGCAAGATTCTGTGAGAAAAGTTGTGGAACCTCCGTAGCTCAGAAGACAGAGCATTCGAAAGGAAGTCGAAAGGACCTGGGCTCGATACCCAGCGGAGTGGAAGCGTTTCTTTTTTCACATAAAATGTCTTCAATTTATATTGAAAAAGGCCATCTAGTTTTAAATAACGTTAAATTAATTTTAAGTCTCAGCTGGATAAGGTCGATATAGTAAAGTTCCATTATCACGGCGAGTGATACACTCGTCTAACGATCGACATAATCGACGGAAATGATTTGGAAAAATTGATTAAATAGTTCACGGTACATCCGTTGCCAAATTGACATTAACAAGATTCTGTGAGAAAAGTTGTGGAACCTCCGTAGCTCAGATGACAGAGCATTGAACCGGCTAGCGAAAGGACCTGGGCTCGATACCCAGCGGAGTGGAAGCGTTCCTTTTTTTACATAAAATGTCTTCAATTTATATTGAAAAATTCCACCTAGTTTTAAATAACGTTAAAAATTAATTCTAAGTCCCAGCTGGATAAATTCGAAATATTAGAGTTCCTTTATCAGGTAGAGTGATACACTCTTCTAATGATCGACATAATCGACTGAAATGATTTGGAAAAATTGATAAATAGTTCACGGTACATCCTTTGCCAAATTGATATTAACAAGATTCTGTGAGAAAAGTTGTGGAACCTCCGTAGCTCAGATGACAGAGCATTGAACCGGCAGTCGAAGAAACCTGGGCTCGATACCCAGCTGAGTGGAAGCGTTCTTTTTTTCACAGACAATTTCTTCAATTTATATTGAAAAATTCCACCTAGTTTTAAATAACGTTAAAAATTAATTCTAAGTCACAGCTGGATAAGGTTGATATATTAGAATTCCGTTATCACGTAGAGTGTTACACTCTTCTAATGATCGACATATTCGACTGAAATGATTTGGAAAAATTGATTAAATAGTTCACGGTACATCCGTTGCCAAATTGACATTAACAAGATTCTGTGAGAAAAGTTGTGAAACCTCCGTAGCTCAGAAGACAGAGCG
Organism: Diplolepis rosae; assembly: GCA_030998225.1. NCBI lineage: Eukaryota > Metazoa > Arthropoda > Insecta > Hymenoptera > Diplolepididae > Diplolepis > Diplolepis rosae. The sequence goes on from JAPYXD010000428.1 coordinate 1,851,007, forward strand.
TTCGACCGGCAGTCGAAAAAACCTGAGGTCGATACCCAGCGGAGTGGAAGCGTTCCTTTTTTCACAGAAAATGTCTTCAATTTATATTGAAAAATTCCACCTAGTTTTAAATAACGTTAAAAATTAATTCTAATTCCCAGCTGGATAAATTCGAAATATTAGAGTTCCTTTATCAGGTAGAGTGATACACTCTTCTAATGATCGACATAATCGACTGAAATGATTTGGAAAAATTGATTAAATAGTTCACGGTACATCCGTTGCCAAATTGACATTAACAAGATTCTGTGAGAAAAGTTGTGAAACCTCCGTAGCTCAGAAGACAGAGCGTTCGACCGGCAGTCGAAAAAACCTGAGGTCGTTACCCAGCGGAGTGGAAGCGTTCCTTTTTTCACAGAAAATGTCTTCAATTTATATTGAAAAATTCCACCTAGTTTTAAATAACGTTAAAAATTAATTCTAAGTCACAGCTGGATAAGGTTGATATATTAGAATTCCGTTATCATGTAGAGTGATACACTCTTCTAATGATCGACATAATCGACTGAAATGATTTGGAAAAATTGATTAAATAGTTCACGGTACATCCGTTGCCAAATGGATTTTAGCAAGATTCTGTGAGAAAAGTTGTGGAACCTCCGTAGCTCAGAAGACAGAGCATTCGAAAGGAAGTCGAAAGGACCTGGGCTCGATACCCAGCGGAGTGGACGCGTTCCTTTTTTCACAGAAAATGTCTTCAATTTATATTGAAAGATTCCACCTAGTTTTAAATAACGTAAAAAATTAGTTTTAAGTCACAGCTGGATAAGATCGATATATTAGAGTTCCGTTATCACGTAGAGTGATATACTCGTCTAATGATCGACATAATCGACGGAAATGATTTGGAAAAATTGATTAAATAGTTCACGGTACATCCGTTGCCAAATTGACATTAACAAGATTCTGTTAGAAAAGTTGTGGAACCTCCGTAGCTCAGATGACAGAGCATTCGAAGGGAAGTCGAAAGGACCTGGGCTCGATACCCAGCGGAGTGGAAGCGTTCTTTTTTTCACAGACAATTTCTTCAATTTATATTGAAAAATTCCACCTAGTTTTAAATAACGTTAAAAATTAATTCTAAGTCACAGCTGGATAATGTCGATATATTAGAGTTCCGTTATCACGTAGAGTGATACACTCTTCTAATGATCGAAATATTCGACTGAAATGGTTTGGAAAAATTGATTAAATAGTTCACGGTACATCCGTTGCCAAATTGACATTAACAAGATTCTGTGAGAAAAGTTGTGAAACCTCCGTAGCTCAGAAGACAGAGCGTTCGACCGGCAGTCGAAAAAACCTGAGGTCGATACCCAGCGGAGTGGAAGCGTTCCTTTTTTCACAGAAAATGTCTTCAATTTATATTGAAAAATTCCACCTAGTTTTAAATAACGTTAAAAATTAATTCTAAGTCCCAGCTGGATAAATTCGAAATATTAGAGTTCCTTTATCAGGTAGAGTGATACACTCTTCTAATGATCGAAATAATCGACTGAAATGATTTGGAAAAATTGATTAAATAGTTCACTGTACATCCGTTGCCAAATTGACATTAACAAGATTCTGTGAGAAAAGTTGTGGAACCGCCGTAGCTCAGAAGACAGAGCATTTAACCGGCTATCGAAAGGACCTGGGCTCAATACCCAGCGGAGTGGAAGCGTTCTTTTTTTCACAGACAATTTCTTCAATTTATATTGAAAAATTCCACCTAGTTTTAAATAACGTTAAAAATTAATTCTAAGTCACAGCTGGATAAGGTTGATATATTAGAATTCCGTTATCACGTAGAGTGTTACACTCTTCTAATGATCGACATATTCGACTGAAATGATTTGGAAAAATTGATTAAATAGTTCACGGTACATCCGTTGCCAAATTGACATTAACAAGATTCTGTGAGAAAAGTTGTGAAACCTCCGTAGCTCAGAAGACAGAGCGTTCGACCGGCAGTCGAAAAAACCTGAGGTCGATACCCAGCGGAGTGGAAGCGTTCCTTTTTTCACAGAAAATGTCTTCAATTTATATTGAAAAATTCCACCTAGTTTTAAATAACGTTAAAAATTAATTCTAAGTCACAGCTGGATAAGATCGATATATTAGAGTTCCGTTATCACGTAGAGTGATACACTCTTCTAATGATCGAAATAATCGACTGAAATGATTTGGAAAAATTGATTAAATAGTTCACTGTACATCCGTTGCCAAATTGACATTAACAAGATTCTGTGAGTAAAGTTGTGAAACCTCCGTAGCTCAGAAGACAGAGCGTTCGACCGGCAGTCGAAAAACCTGAGGTCGATACCCAGCGGAGTGGAAGCGTTCCTTTTTTCACAGAAAATGTCTTCAATTTATATTGAAAAATTCCACCTAGTTTTAAATAACGTTAAAAATTAATTCTAAGTCACAGCTGGATAAGGTTGATATATTAGAATTCCGTTATCATGTAGAGTGATACACTCTTCTAATGATCGACATAATCGACTGAAATGATTTGGAAAAATTGATTAAATAGTTCACGGTACATCCGTTGCCAAATGGATTTTAGCAAGATTCTGTGAGAAAAGTTGTGGAACCTCCGTAGCTCAGAAGACAGAGCATTCGAAAGGAAGTCGAAAGGACCTGGGCTCGATACCCAGCGGAGTGGACGCGTTCCTTTTTTCACAGAAAATGTCTTCAATTTATTTTGAAAGATTCCACCTAGTTTTAAATAACGTAAAAAATTAGTTTTACGTCAAAGCTGTATAAGTTTGATATATTAGAATTCCGTTATCACGTAGAGTGATACACTCTTCTAATGATCGAAATAATCGACTGAAATGATTTGGAAAAATTGATTAAATAGTTCACTGTACATCCGTTGCCAAATTGACATTAACAAGATTCTGTGAGAAAAGTTGTGGAACCGCCGTAGCTCAGAAGACAGAGCATTGAACCGGCTATCGAAAGGACCTGGGCTCAATACCCAGCGGAGTGGAAGCGTTCTTTTTTGAACAGACAATTTCTTCAATTTATATTGAAAAATTCCACCTAGTTTTAAATAACGTTAAAAATTAATTCTAAGTCACAGCTGGATAAGGTTGATATATTAGAATTCCGTTATCACGTAGAGTGTTACACTCTTCTAATGATCGACATATTCGACTGAAATGATTTGGAAAAATTGATTAAATAGTTCACGGTACATCCGTTGCCAAATTGACATTAACAAGATTCTGTGAGAAAGTTGCGGAACCTCCGTAGCTCAGATGGCAGAGCGCTCGACCGGCAATCGAAAAAACCTGGGATCGATACCCAGCGTAGTGGAAGCGTTCCTTTTTTCACAGAAAATGTCTTCAATTTATATTGAAAAATTCCAACTAGTTTTAAATAACGTAAAAAATTAATTCTAAGTCAATGCTGTATAAGTTTGATATATTAGAATTCCGTTATCACGTAGAGTGATACACTCTTCTAATGATCGACATATTCGACTGAAATGATTTGGAAAAATTGATTAAATAGTTCACGGTACATCCGTTGCCAAATTGACATTAACAAGATTCTGTGAGAAAAGTTGTGAAACCTCCGTAGCTCAGAAGACAGAGCGTTCGACCGGCAGTCGAAAAAACCTGAGGTCGATACCCAGCGGAGTGGAAGCGTTCCTTTTTTCACAGAAAATGTCTTCAATTTATATTGAAAAATTCCACCTAGTTTTAAATAACGTTAAAAATTAATTCTAAGTCCCAGCTGGATAAATTCGAAATATTAGAGTTCCTTTATCAGGTAGAGTGATACACTCTTCTAATGATCGACATAATCGACTGAAATGATTTGGAAAAATTGATAAATAGTTCACGGTACATCCTTTGCCAAATTGACATTAACAAGATTCTGTGAGAAAAGTTGTGAAACCTCCGTAGCTCAGAAGACAGAGCGTTCGACCGGCAGTCGAAAAAACCTGAGGTCGATACCCAGCGGAGTGGAAGCGTTCCTTTTTTCACAGAAAATGTCTTCAATTTATATTGAAAAATTCCACCTAGTTTTAAATAACGTTAAAAATTAATTCTAAGTCACAGCTGGATAAGATCGATATATTAGAGTTCCGTTATCACGTAGAGTGATACACTCTTCTAATGATCGAAATAATCGACTGAAATGATTTGGAAAAATTGATTAAATAGTTCACTGTACATCCGTTGCCAAATTGACATTAACAAGATTCTGTGAGAAAAGTTGTGAAACCTCCGTAGCTCAGAAGACAGAGCGTTCGACCGGCAGTCGAAAAACCTGAGGTCGTTACCCAGCGGAGTGGAAGCGTTCCTTTTTTCACAGAAAATGTCTTCAATTTATATTGAAAAATTCCACCTAGTTTTAAATAACGTTAAAAATTAATTCTAAGTCACAGCTGGATAAGGTTGATATATTAGAATTCCGTTATCATGTAGAGTGATACACTCTTCTAATGATCGACATAATCGACTGAAATGATTTGGAAAAATTGATTAAATAGTTCACGGTACATCCGTTGCCAAATGGATTTTAGCAAGATTCTGTGAGAAAAGTTGTGGAACCTCCGTAGCTCAGAAGACAGAGCATTCGAAAGGAAGTCGAAAGGACCTGGGCTCGATACCCAGCGGAGTGGACGCGTTCCTTTTTTCACAGAAAATGTCTTCAATTTATATTGAAAGATTCCACCTAGTTTTAAATAACGTAAAAAATTAGTTCTAAGTCACAGCTGGATAAGTTTGATATATTAGAATTCCGTTATCACGTAGAGTGATACACTCTTCTAATGATCGAAATAATCGACTGAAATGATTTGGAAAAATTGATTAAATAGTTCACTGTACATCCGTTCCCAAATTGACATTAACAAGATTCTGTGAGAAAAGTTGTGGAACCTCCGTAGCTCAGATGACAGAGCATTGAACCGGCTAGCGAAAGGACCTGGGCTCGATACCCAGCGGAGTGGAAGCGTTCTTTTTTGAACAGACAATTTCTTCAATTTATATTGAAAAATTCCACCTAGTTTTAAATAACGTTAAAAATTAATTCTAAGTCACAGCTGGATAAGGTTGATATATTAGAATTCCGTTATCACGTAGAGTGTTACACTCTTCTAATGATCGACATATTCGACTGAAATGATTTGGAAAAATTGATTAAATAGTTCACGGTACATCCGTTGCCAAATTGACATTAACAAGATTCTGTGAGAAAAGTTGTGAAACCTCCGTAGCTCAGAAGACAGAGCGTTCGACCGGCAGTCGAAAAAACCTGAGGTCGATACCCAGCGGAGTGGAAGCGTTCCTTTTTTCACAGAAAATGTCTTCAATTTATATTGAAAAATTCCACCTAGTTTTAAATAACGTTAAAAATTAATTCTAAGTCCCAGCTGGATAAATTCGAAATATTAGAGTTCCTTTATCAGGTAGAGTGATACACTCTTCTAATGATCGAAATAATCGACTGAAATGATTTGGAAAAATTGATTAAATAGTTCACTGTACATCCGTTGCCAAATTGACATTAACAAGATTCTGTGAGAAAAGTTGTGGAACCTCCGTAGCTCAGAAGACAGAGCATTTAACCGGCTAGCGAAAGGACCTGGGCTCGATACCCAGCGGAGTGGAAGCGTTCTTTTTTCACAGACAATTTCTTCAATTTATATTGAAAAATTCCACCTAGTTTTAAATAACGTTAAAAATTAATTCTAAGTCACAGCTGGATAAGGTTGATATATTAGAATTCCGTTATCACGTAGAGTGTTACACTCTTCTAATGATCGACATAATCGACTGAAATGATTTGGAAAAATTGATTAAATAGTTCACGGTACATCCGTTGCCAAATTGACATTAACAAGATTCTGTGAGAAAAGTTGTGAAACCTCCGTAGCTCAGAAGACAGAGCGTTCGACCGGCAGTCGAAAAAACCTGAGGTCGATACCCAGCGGAGTGGAAGCGTTCCTTTTTTCACAGAAAATGTCTTCAATTTATATTGAAAAATTCCACCTAGTTTTAAATAACGTTAAAAATTAATTCTAAGTCACAGCTGGATAAGATCGATATATTAGAGTTCCGTTATCACGTAGAGTGATACACTCTTCTAATGATCGAAATAATCGACTGAAATGATTTGGAAAAATTGATTAAATAGTTCACTGTACATCCGTTGCCAAATTGACATTAACAAGATTCTGTGAGAAAAGTTGTGAAACCTCCGTAGCTCAGAAGACAGAGCGTTCGACCGGCAGTCGAAAAACCTGAGGTCGTTACCCAGCGGAGTGGAAGCGTTCCTTTTTTCACAGAAAATGTCTTCAATTTATATTGAAAAATTCCACCTAGTTTTAAATAACGTTAAAAATTAATTCTAAGTCACAGCTGGATAAGGTTGATATATTAGAATTCCGTTATCATGTAGAGTGATACACTCTTCTAATGATCGACATAATCGACTGAAATGATTTGGAAAAATTGATTAAATAGTTCACGGTACATCCGTTGCCAAATGGATTTTAGCAAGATTCTGTGAGAAAAGTTGTGGAACCTCCGTAGCTCAGAAGACAGAGCATTCGAAAGGAAGTCGAAAGGACCTGGGCTCGATACCCAGCGGAGTGGACGCGTTCCTTTTTTCACAGAAAATGTCTTCAATTTATTTTGAAAGATTCCACCTAGTTTTAAATAACGTAAAAAATTAGTTTTACGTCAAAGCTGTATAAGTTTGATATATTAGAATTCCGTTATCACGTAGAGTGATACACTCTTCTAATGATCGAAATAATCGACTGAAATGATTTGGAAAAATTGATTAAATAGTTCACTGTACATCCGTTGCCAAATTGACATTAACAAGATTCTGTGAGAAAAGTTGTGGAACCGCCGTAGCTCAGAAGACAGAGCATTGAACCGGCTATCGAAAGGACCTGGGCTCAATACCCAGCGGAGTGGAAGCGTTCTTTTTTGAACAGACAATTTCTTCAATTTATATTGAAAAATTCCACCTAGTTTTAAATAACGTTAAAAATTAATTCTAAGTCACAGCTGGATAAGGTTGATATATTAGAATTCCGTTATCACGTAGAGTGTTACACTCTTCTAATGATCGACATATTCGACTGAAATGATTTGGAAAAATTGATTAAATAGTTCACGGTACATCCGTTGCCAAATTGACATTAACAAGATTCTGTGAGAAAAGTTGCGGAACCTCCGTAGCTCAGATGGCAGAGCGCTCGACCGGCAATCGAAAAAACCTGGGATCGATACCCAGCGTAGTGGAAGCGTTCCTTTTTTCACAGAAAATGTCTTCAATTTATATTGAAAAATTCCAACTAGTTTTAAATAACGTAAAAAATTAATTCTAAGTCAATGCTGTATAAGTTTGATACATTAGAATTCCGTTATCACGTGGAGTGTTACACTCTTCTAATGATCGACATATTCGACTGAAATGATTTGGAAAAATTGATTAAATAGTTCACGGTACATCCGTTGCCAAATTGACATTAACAAGATTCTGTGAGAAAAGTTGTGGAACCTCCGTAGCTCAGATGACAGAGCGTTCGACCGGCAGTCGAAAAAACCTGAGGTCGATACCCAGCGGAGTGGAAGCGTTCCTTTTTTCACAGAAAATGTCTTCAATTTATATTGAAAAATTCCACCTAGTTTTAAATAACGTTAAAAATTAATTCTAAGTCCCAGCTGGATAAATTCGAAATATTAGAGTTCCTTTATCAGGTAGAGTGATACACTCTTCTAATGATCGACATAATCGACTGAAATGATTTGGAAAAATTGATTAAATAGTTCACGGTACATCCTTTGCCAAATTGACATTAACAAGATTCTGTGAGAAAAGTTGTGAAACCTCCGTAGCTCAGAAGACAGAGCGTTCGACCGGCAGTCGAAAAAACCTGAGGTCGATACCCAGCGGAGTGGAAGCGTTCCTTTTTTCACAGAAAATGTCTTCAATTTATATTGAAAAATTCCACCTAGTTTTAAATAACGTTAAAAATTAATTCTAAGTCACAGCTGGATAAGATCGATATATTAGAGTTCCGTTATCACGTAGAGTGATACACTCTTCTAATGATCGAAATAATCGACTGAAATGATTTGGAAAAATTGATTAAATAGTTCACTGTACATCCGTTGCCAAATTGACATTAACAAGATTCTGTGAGTAAAGTTGTGAAACCTCCGTAGCTCAGAAGACAGAGCGTTCGACCGGCAGTCGAAAAACCTGAGGTCGTTACCCAGCGGAGTGGAAGCGTTCCTTTTTTCACAGAAAATGTCTTCAATTTATATTGAAAAATTCCACCTAGTTTTAAATAACGTTAAAAATTAATTCTAAGTCACAGCTGGATAAGGTTGATATATTAGAATTCCGTTATCATGTAGAGTGATACACTCTTCTAATGATCGACATAATCGACTGAAATGATTTGGAAAAATTGATTAAATAGTTCACGGTACATCCGTTGCCAAATGGATTTTAGCAAGATTCTGTGAGAAAAGTTGTGGAACCTCCGTAGCTCAGAAGACAGAGCATTCGAAAGGAAGTCGAAAGGACCTGGGCTCGATACCCAGCGGAGTGGACGCGTTCCTTTTTTCACAGAAAATGTCTTCAATTTATTTTGAAAGATTCCACCTAGTTTTAAATAACGTAAAAAATTAGTTTTACGTCAAAGCTGTATAAGTTTGATATATTAGAATTCCGTTATCACGTAGAGTGATACACTCTTCTAATGATCGAAATAATCGACTGAAATGATTTGGAAAAATTGATTAAATAGTTCACTGTACATCCGTTCCCAAATTGACATTAACAAGATTCTGTGAGAAAAGTTGTGGAACCGCCGTAGCTCAGAAGACAGAGCATTGAACCGGCTATCGAAAGGACCTGGGCTCAATACCCAGCGGAGTGGAAGCGTTCTTTTTTGAACAGACAATTTCTTCAATTTATATTGAAAAATTCCACCTAGTTTTAAATAACGTTAAAAATTAATTCTAAGTCACAGCTGGATAAGGTTGATATATTAGAATTCCGTTATCACGTAGAGTGTTACACTCTTCTAATGATCGACATATTCGACTGAAATGATTTGGAAAAATTGATTAAATAGTTCACGGTACATCCGTTGCCAAATTGACATTAACAAGATTCTGTGAGAAAGTTGCGGAACCTCCGTAGCTCAGATGGCAGAGCGCTCGACCGGCAATCGAAAAAACCTGGGATCGATACCCAGCGTAGTGGAAGCGTTCCTTTTTTCACAGAAAATGTCTTCAATTTATATTGAAAAATTCCAACTAGTTTTAAATAACGTAAAAAATTAATTCTAAGTCAATGCTGTATAAGTTTGATATATTAGAATTCCGTTATCACGTAGAGTGATACACTCTTCTAATGATCGAAATAATCGACTGAAATGATTTGGAAAAATTGATTAAATAGTTCACGGTACATCCGTTGCCAAATTGACATTAACAAGATTCTGTGAGAAAAGTTGTGAAACCTCCGTAGCTCAGATGGCAGAGCGCTCGACCGGCAGTCGAAAAAACCTGAGGTCGATACCCAGCGGAGTGGAAGCGTTCCTTTTTTCACAGAAAATGTCTTCAATTTATATTGAAAAATTCCACCTAGTTTTAAATAACGTTAAAAATTAATTCTAAGTCCCAGCTGGATAAATTCGAAATATTAGAGTTCCGTTATCAGGTAGAGTGATACACTCTTCTAATGATCGACATAATCGACTGAAATGATTTGGAAAAATTGATTAAATAGTTCACGGTACATCCGTTGCCAAATTGACATTAACAAGATTCTGTGAGAAAAGTTGTGTAACCTCCGTAGCTCAGAAGACAGAGCGTTCGACCGGCAGTCGAAAAAACCTGGGCTCGATACCCAGCGGAGTGGAAGCGTTCCTTTTTTCACAGAAAATGTCTTCAATTTATATTGAAAAATTCCACCTAGTTTTAAATAACGTTAAAAATTAATTCTAAGTCCCAGCTGGATAAATTCGAAATATTAGAGTTCCTTTATCAGGTAGAGTGATACACTCTTCTAATGATCGACATAATCGACTGAAATGATTTGGAAAAATTGATTAAATAGTTCACGGTACATCCGTTGCCAAATTGACATTAACAAGATTCTGTGAGAAAAGTTGTGGAACCTCCGTAGCTCAGAAGACAGAGCGTTCGACCGGCAGTCGAAAAAACCTGAGGTCGATACCCAGCGGAGTGGAAGCGTTCCTTTTTTCACAGAAAATGTCTTCAATTTATATTGAAAAATTCCACCTAGTTTTAAATAACGTTAAAAATTAATTCTAAGTCACAGCTGGATAAGATCGATATATTAGAGTTCCGTTATCACGTAGAGTGTTACACTCTTCTAATGATCGACATAATCGACTGAAATGATTTGGAAAAATTGATTAAATAGTTCACGGTACATCCGTTGCCAAATGGATTTTAGCAAGATTCTGTGAGAAAAGTTGTGGAACCTCCGTAGCTCAGAAGACAGAGCGCTCGACCGGCAATCGAAAAAACCTGGGATCGATACCCAGCGGAGTGGAAGCGTTCCTTTTTTCACAGAAAATGTCTTCAATTTATATTGAAAAATTCCACCTAGTTTTAAATAACGTTAAAAATTAATTCTAAGTCACAGCTGGATAAGGTTGATATATTAGAATTCCGTTATCACGTAGAGTGTTACACTCTTCTAATGATCGACATATTCGACTGAAATGATTTGGAAAAATTGATTAAATAGTTCACGGTACATCCGTTGCCAAATTGACATTAACAAGATTCTGTGAGAAAAGTTGTGAAACCTCCGTAGCTCAGAAGACAGAGCGTTCGACCGGCAGTCGAAAAAACCTGAGGTCGATACCCAGCGGAGTGGAAGCGTTCCTTTTTTCACAGAAAATGTCTTCAATTTATATTGAAAAATTCCACCTAGTTTTAAATAACGTTAAAAATTAATTCTAAGTCACAGCTGGATAAGATCGATATATTAGAGTTCCGTTATCACGTAGAGTGATACACTCTTCTAATGATCGAAATAATCGACTGAAATGATTTGGAAAAATTGATTAAATAGTTCACTGTACATCCGTTGCCAAATTGACATTAACAAGATTCTGTGAGAAAAGTTGTGAAACCTCCGTAGCTCAGAAGACAGAGCGTTCGACCGGCAGTCGAAAAAACCTGAGGTCGTTACCCAGCGGAGTGGAAGCGTTCCTTTTTTCACAGAAAATGTCTTCAATTTATATTGAAAAATTCCACCTAGTTTTAAATAACGTTAAAAATTAATTCTAAGTCACAGCTGGATAAGGTTGATATATTAGAATTCCGTTATCATGTAGAGTGATACACTCTTCTAATGATCGACATAATCGACTGAAATGATTTGGAAAAATTGATTAAATAGTTCACGGTACATCCGTTGCCAAATTGACATTAACAAGATTCTGTGAGAAAAGTTGTGAAACCTCCGTAGCTCAGAAGACAGAGCGTTCGAAAGGAAGTCGAAAGGACCTGGGCTCGATACCCAGCTGAGTGGAAGCGTTCTTTTTTTCACAGAAAATGTCTTCAATTTATATTGAAAAATTCCAACTAGTTTTAAATAACGTTAAATTAATTTTAAGTCTCAGCTGGATAAGGTCGATATAGTAAAGTTCCATTATCACGGCGAGTGATACACTCTTCTAATGATCGACATAATCGACTGAAATGATTTGGAAAAATTGATTAAATAGTTCACGGTACATCCGTTGCCAAATTGACATTAACAAGATTCTGTGAGAAAAGTTGTGGAACCTCCGTAGCTCAGATGACAGAGCATTCGAAGGGAAGTCGAAAGGACCTGAGGTCGATACCCAGCGGAGTGGAAGCGTTCCTTTTTTCACAGAAAATGTCTTCAATTTATATTGAAAAATTCCACCTAGTTTTAAATAACGTTAAAAATTAATTCTAAGTCCCAGCTGGATAAATTCGAAATATTAGAGTTCCTTTATCAGGTAGAGTGATACACTCTTCTAATGATCGACATAATCGACTGAAATGATTTGGAAAAATTGATTAAATAGTTCACGGTACATCCGTTGCCAAATTGACATTAACAAGATTCTGTGAGAAAAGTTGTGGAACCTCCGTAGCTCAGATGACAGAGCATTGAACCGGCTAGCGAAAGGACCTGGGCTCGATACCCAGCTGAGTGGAAGCGTTCTTTTTTTCACAGACAATTTCTTCAATTTATATTGAAAAATTCCACCTAGTTTTAAATAACGTTAAAAATTAATTCTAAGTCACAGCTGGATAAGGTTGATATATTAGAATTCCGTTATCACGTAGAGTGTTACACTCTTCTAATGATCGACATATTCGACTGAAATGATTTGGAAAAATTGATTAAATAGTTCACGGTACATCCGTTGCCAAATTGACATTAACAAGATTCTGTGAGAAAAGTTGTGAAACCTCCGTAGCTCAGAAGACAGAGCGTTCGACCGGCAGTCGAAAAAACCTGGACTCGATACCCAGCGGAGTGGAAGCGTTCCTTTTTTCACAGAAAATGTCTTCAATTTATATTGAAAAATTCCACCTAGTTTTAAATAACGTTAAAAATTAATTCTAATTCCCAGCTGGATAAATTCGAAATATTAGAGTTCCTTTATCAGGTAGAGTGATACACTCTTCTAATGATCGACATAATCGACTGAAATGATTTGGAAAAATTGATTAAATAGTTCACGGTACATCCGTTGCCAAATTGACATTAACAAGATTCTGTGAGAAAAGTTGTGGAACCTCCGTAGCTCAGATGACAGAGCATTCGAAGGGAAGTCGAAAGGACCTGGGCTCGATACCCAGCGGAGTGGAAGCGTTCCTTTTTTCACAGAAAATGTCTTCAATTTATATTGAAAAATTCCACCTAGTTTTAAATAACGTTAAAAATTAATTCTAAGTCCCAGCTGGATAAATTCGAAATATTAGAGTTCCTTTATCAGGTAGAGTGATACACTCTTCTAATGATCGACATAATCGACTGAAATGATTTGGAAAAATTGATTAAATAGTTCACGGTACATCCGTTGCCAAATTGACATTAACAAGATTCTGTTAGAAAAGTTGTGGAACCTCCGTAGCTCAGATGACAGAGCATTCGAAGGGAAGTCGAAAGGACCTGGGCTCGATACCCAGCGGAGTGGAAGCGTTCCTTTTTTCACAGAAAATGTCTTCAATTTATATTGAAAAATTCCACCTAGTTTTAAATAACGTTAAAAATTAATTCTAAGTCACAGCTGGATAAGGTTGATATATTAGAGTTCCGTTATCACGTAGAGTGATACACTCTTCTAATGATCGAAATAATCGACTGAAATGATTTGGAAAAATTGATTAAATAGTTCACTGTACATCCGTTGCCAAATTGACATTAACAAGATTCTGTGAGAAAAGTTGTGGAACCGCCGTAGCTCAGAAGACAGAGCATTGAACCGGCTATCGAAAGGACCTGGGCTCAATACCCAGCGGAGTGGAAGCGTTCTTTTTTGAACAGACAATTTCTTCAATTTATATTGAAAAATTCCACCTAGTTTTAAATAACGTTAAAAATTAATTCTAAGTCACAGCTGGATAAGGTTGATATATTAGAATTCCGTTATCACGTAGAGTGTTACACTCTTCTAATGATCGACATATTCGACTGAAATGATTTGGAAAAATTGATTAAATAGTTCACGGTACATCCGTTGCCAAATTGACATTAACAAGATTCTGTGAGAAAAGTTGTGGAACCTCCGTAGCTCAGAAGACAGAGCGTTCGACCGGCAGTCGAAAAAACCTGAGGTCGATACCCAGCGGAGTGGAAGCGTTCCTTTTTTCACAGAAAATGTCTTCAATTTATATTGAAAAATTCCACCTAGTTTTAAATAACGTTAAAAATTAATTCTAAGTCCCAGCTGGATAAATTCGAAATATTAGAGTTCCTTTATCAGGTAGAGTGATACACTCTTCTAATGATCGACATAATCGACTGAAATGATTTGGAAAAATTGATTAAATAGTTCACGGTACATCCGTTGCCAAATTGACATTAACAAGATTCTGTGAGAAAAGTTGTGAAACCTCCGTAGCTCAGAAGACAGAGCGTTCGACCGGCAGTCGAAAAAACCTGAGGTCGTTACCCAGCGGAGTGGAAGCGTTCCTTTTTTCACAGAAAATGTCTTCAATTTATATTGAAAAATTCCACCTAGTTTTAAATAACGTTAAAAATTAATTCTAAGTCACAGCTGGATAAGGTTGATATATTAGAATTCCGTTATCATGTAGAGTGATACACTCTTCTAATGATCGACATAATCGACTGAAATGATTTGGAAAAATTGATTAAATAGTTCACGGTACATCCGTTGCCAAATGGATTTTAGCAAGATTCTGTGAGAAAAGTTGTGGAACCTCCGTAGCTCAGAAGACAGAGCATTCGAAAGGAAGTCGAAAGGACCTGGGCTCGATACCCAGCGGAGTGGACGCGTTCCTTTTTTCACAGAAAATGTCTTCAATTTATATTGAAAGATTCCACCTAGTTTTAAATAACGTAAAAAATTAGTTTTAAGTCACAGCTGGATAAGATCGATATATTAGAGTTCCGTTATCACGTAGAGTGATACACTCTTCTAATGATCGAAATAATCGACTGAAATGGTTTGGAAAAATTGATTAAATAGTTCACGGTACATCCGTTGCCAAATTGACATTAACAAGATTCTGTGAGAAAAGTTGTGGAACCTCCGTAGCTCAGATGACAGAGCGTTCGACCGGCAGTCGAAAAAACCTGAGGTCGATACCCAGCGGAGTGGAAGCGTTCCTTTTTTCACAGAAAATGTCTTCAATTTATATTGAAAAATTCCACCTAGTTTTAAATAACGTTAAAAATTAATTCTAAGTCCCAGCTGGATAAATTCGAAATATTAGAGTTCCTTTATCAGGTAGAGTGATACACTCTTCTAATGATCGAAATAATCGACTGAAATGATTTGGAAAAATTGATTAAATAGTTCACTGTACATCCGTTGCCAAATTGACATTAACAAGATTCTGTGAGAAAAGTTGTGGAACCTCCGTAGCTCAGAAGACAGAGCATTGAACCGGCTATCGAAAGGACCTGGGCTCGATACCCAGCGGAGTGGAAGCGTTCTTTTTTTCACAGAAAATTTCTTCAATTTATATTGAAAAATTCCACCTAGTTTTAAATAACGTTAAAAATTAATTCTAAGTCACAGCTGGATAAGGTTGATATATTAGAATTCCGTTATCACGTAGAGTGTTACACTCTTCTAATGATCGACATATTCGACTGAAATGATTTGGAAAAATTGATTAAATAGTTCACGGTACATCCGTTGCCAAATTGACATTAACAAGATTCTGTGAGAAAAGTTGTGAAACCTCCGTAGCTCAGAAGACAGAGCGTTCGACCGGCAGTCGAAAAAACCTGAGGTCGATACCCAGCGGAGTGGAAGCGTTCCTTTTTTCACAGAAAATGTCTTCAATTTATATTGAAAAATTCCACCTAGTTTTAAATAACGTTAAAAATTAATTCTAAGTCACAGCTGGATAAGATCGATATATTAGAGTTCCGTTATCACGTAGAGTGATACACTCTTCTAATGATCGAAATAATCGACTGAAATGATTTGGAAAAATTGATTAAATAGTTCACTGTACATCCGTTGCCAAATTGACATTAACAAGATTCTGTGAGAAAAGTTGTGAAACCTCCGTAGCTCAAAAGACAGAGCGTTCGACCGGCAGTCGAAAAAACCTGAGGTCGATACCCAGCGGAGTGGAAGCGTTCCTTTTTTCACAGAAAATGTCTTCAATTTATATTGAAAAATTCCACCTAGTTTTAAATAACGTTAAAAATTAATTCTAAGTCACAGCTGGATAAGGTTGATATATTAGAATTCCGTTATCATGTAGAGTGATACACTCTTCTAATGATCGACATAATCGACTGAAATGATTTGGAAAAATTGATTAAATAGTTCACGGTACATCCGTTGCCAAATGGATTTTAGCAAGATTCTGTGAGAAAAGTTGTGGAACCTCCGTAGCTCAGAAGACAGAGCATTCGAAAGGAAGTCGAAAGGACCTGGGCTCGATACCCAGCGGAGTGGAAGCGTTCCTTTTTTTACATAAAATGTCTTCAATTTATATTGAAAAATTCCACCTAGTTTTAAATAACGTAAAAAATTAGTTTTACGTCAAAGCTGTATAAGTTTGATATATTAGAATTCCGTTATCACGTAAAGTGATACACTCTTCTAATGATCGAAATAATCGACTGAAATGATTTGGAAAAATTGATTAAATAGTTCACTGTACATCCGTTGCCAAATTGACATTAACAAGATTCTGTGAGAAAAGTTGTGGAACCGCCGTAGCTCAGAAGACAGAGCATTGAACCGGCTATCGAAAGGACCTGGGCTCAATACCCAGCGGAGTGGAAGCGTTCTTTTTTGAACAGACAATTTCTTCAATTTATATTGAAAAATTCCACCTAGTTTTAAATAACGTTAAAAATTAATTCTAAGTCACAGCTGGATAAGGTTGATATATTAGAATTCCGTTATCACGTAGAGTGTTACACTCTTCTAATGATCGACATATTCGACTGAAATGATTTGGAAAAATTGATTAAATAGTTCACGGTACATCCGTTGCCAAATTGACATTAACAAGATTCTGTGAGAAAGTTGCGGAACCTCCGTAGCTCAGATGGCAGAGCGCTCGACCGGCAATCGAAAAAACCTGGGATCGATACCCAGCGTAGTGGAAGCGTTCCTTTTTTCACAGAAAATGTCTTCAATTTATATTGAAAAATTCCAACTAGTTTTAAATAACGTAAAAAATTAATTCTAAGTCAATGCTGTATAAGTTTGATATATTAGAATTCCGTTATCACGTAGAGTGATACACTCTTCTAATGATCGACATATTCGACTGAAATGATTTGGAAAAATTGATTAAATAGTTCACGGTACATCCGTTGCCAAATTGACATTAACAAGATTCTGTGAGAAAAGTTGTGGAACCTCCGTAGCTCAGATGACAGAGCGTTCGACCGGCAGTCGAAAAAACCTGAGGTCGATACCCAGCGGAGTGGAAGCGTTCCTTTTTTCACAGAAAATGTCTTCAATTTATATTGAAAAATTCCACCTAGTTTTAAATAACGTTAAAAATTAATTCTAAGTCACAGCTGGATAAGATCGATATATTAGAGTTCCGTTATCACGTAGAGTGATACACTCTTCTAATGATCGACATAATCGACTGAAATGATTTGGAAAAATTGATTAAATAGTTCACGGTACATCCGTTGCCAAATTGACATTAACAAGATTCTGTGAGAAAAGTTGTGGAACCTCCGTAGCTCAGATGACAGAGCGTTCGACCGGCAGTCGAAAAAACCTGGGCTCGATACCCAGCGGAGTGGAAGCGTTCCTTTTTTCACAGAAAATGTCTTCAATTTATATTGAAAAATTCCACCTAGTTTTAAATAACGTTAAAAATTAATTCTAAGTCACAGCTGGATAATGTCGATATATTAGAGTTCCGTTATCACGTAGAGTGATACACTCTTCTAATGATCGACATAATCGACTGAAATGATTTGGAAAAATTGATTAAATAGTTCACGGTACATCCGTTGCCAAATTGACATTAACAAGATTCTGTGAGAAAAGTTGTGAAACCTCCGTAGCTCAGAAGACAGAGCGTTCGACCGGCAGTCGAAAAAACCTGAGGTCGATACCCAGCGGAGTGGAAGCGTTCCTTTTTTCACAGAAAATGTCTTCAATTTATATTGAAAAATTCCACCTAGTTTTAAATAACGTTAAAAATTAATTCTAAGTCACAGCTGGATAAGATCGATATATTAGAGTTCCGTTATCACGTAGAGTGATACACTCTTCTAATGATCGAAATAATCGACTGAAATGATTTGGAAAAATTGATTAAATAGTTCACTGTACATCCGTTGCCAAATTGACATTAACAAGATTCTGTGAGAAAAGTTGTGAAACCTCCGTAGCTCAGAAGACAGAGCGTTCGACCGGCAGTCGAAAAAACCTGAGGTCGTTACCCAGCGGAGTGGAAGCGTTCCTTTTTTCACAGAAAATGTCTTCAATTTATATTGAAAAATTCCACCTAGTTTTAAATAACGTTAAAAATTAATTCTAAGTCACAGCTGGATAAGGTTGATATATTAGAATTCCGTTATCATGTAGAGTGATACACTCTTCTAATGATCGACATAATCGACTGAAATGATTTGGAAAAATTGATTAAATAGTTCACGGTACATCCGTTGCCAAATGGATTTTAGCAAGATTCTGTGAGAAAAGTTGTGGAACCTCCGTAGCTCAGAAGACAGAGCATTCGAAAGGAAGTCGAAAGGACCTGGGCTCGATACCCAGCGGAGTGGACGCGTTCCTTTTTTCACAGAAAATGTCTTCAATTTATTTTGAAAGATTCCACCTAGTTTTAAATAACGTAAAAAATTAGTTTTACGTCAAAGCTGTATAAGTTTGATATATTAGAATTCCGTTATCACGTAGAGTGATACACTCTTCTAATGATCGAAATAATCGACTGAAATGATTTGGAAAAATTGATTAAATAGTTCACTGTACATCCGTTGCCAAATTGACATTAACAAGATTCTGTGAGAAAAGTTGTGGAACCGCCGTAGCTCAGAAGACAGAGCATTGAACCGGCTATCGAAAGGACCTGGGCTCAATACCCAGCGGAGTGGAAGCGTTCTTTTTTGAACAGACAATTTCTTCAATTTATATTGAAAAATTCCACCTAGTTTTAAATAACGTTAAAAATTAATTCTAAGTCACAGCTGGATAAGGTTGATATATTAGAATTCCGTTATCACGTAGAGTGTTACACTCTTCTAATGATCGACATATTCGACTGAAATGATTTGGAAAAATTGATTAAATAGTTCACGGTACATCCGTTGCCAAATTGACATTAACAAGATTCTGTGAGAAAGTTGCGGAACCTCCGTAGCTCAGATGGCAGAGCGCTCGACCGGCAATCGAAAAAACCTGGGATCGATACCCAGCGTAGTGGAAGCGTTCCTTTTTTCACAGAAAATGTCTTCAATTTATATTGAAAAATTCCAACTAGTTTTAAATAACGTAAAAAATTAATTCTAAGTCAATGCTGTATAAGTTTGATATATTAGAATTCCGTTATCACGTAGAGTGATACACTCTTCTAATGATCGAAATAATCGACTGAAATGGTTTGGAAAAATTTATTAAATAACTCACGGTACATCCGTTGCCAAATTGACATTAACAAGATTCTGTGAGAAAAGTTGCGGAACCTCCGTAGCTCAGATGGCAGAGCGCTCGACCGGCAGTCGAAAAAACCTGAGGTCGATACCCAGCGGAGTGGAAGCGTTCCTTTTTTTACATAAAATGTCTTCAATTTATATTGAAAAATTCCACCTAGTTTTAAATAACGTTAAAAATTAATTCTAAGTCCCAGCTGGATAAATTCGAAATATTAGAGTTCCTTTATCAGGTAGAGTGATACACTCTTCTAATGATCGACATAATCGACTGAAATGATTTGGAAAAATTGATTAAATAGTTCACGGTACATCCGTTGCCAAATTGACATTAACAAGATTCTGTGAGAAAAGTTGTGGAACCTCCGTAGCTCAGATGACAGAGCGTTCGACCGGCAGTCGAAAAAACCTGGGCTCGATACCCAGCGGAGTGGAAGCGTTCCTTTTTTCACAGAAAATGTCTTCAATTTATATTGAAAAATTCCACCTAGTTTTAAATAACGTTAAAAATTAATTCTAAGTCACAGCTGGATAAATTCGAAATATTAGAGTTCCGTTATCACGTAGAGTGATACACTCTTCTAATGATCGACATAATCGACTGAAATGATTTGGAAAAATTGATTAAATAGTTCACGGTACATCCGTTGCCAAATTGACATTAACAAGATTCTGTGAGAAAAGTTGTGAAACCTCCGTAGCTCAGAAGACAGAGCGTTCGACCGGCAGTCGAAAAAACCTGAGGTCGATACCCAGCGGAGTGGAAGCGTTCCTTTTTTCACAGAAAATGTCTTCAATTTATATTGAAAAATTCCACCTAGTTTTAAATAACGTTAAAAATTAATTCTAAGTCACAGCTGGATAAGATCGATATATTAGAGTTCCGTTATCACGTAGAGTGATACACTCTTCTAATGATCGAAATAATCGACTGAAATGATTTGGAAAAATTGATTAAATAGTTCACTGTACATCCGTTGCCAAATTGACATTAACAAGATTCTGTGAGAAAAGTTGTGAAACCTCCGTAGCTCAGAAGACAGAGCGTTCGACCGGCAGTCGAAAAAACCTGAGGTCGTTACCCAGCGGAGTGGAAGCGTTCCTTTTTTCACAGAAAATGTCTTCAATTTATATTGAAAAATTCCACCTAGTTTTAAATAACGTTAAAAATTAATTCTAAGTCACAGCTGGATAAGGTTGATATATTAGAATTCCGTTATCATGTAGAGTGATACACTCTTCTAATGATCGACATAATCGACTGAAATGATTTGGAAAAATTGATTAAATAGTTCACGGTACATCCGTTGCCAAATTGACATTAACAAGATTCTGTGAGAAAAGTTGTGGAACCTCCGTAGCTCAGAAGACAGAGCGTTCGACCGGCAGTCGAAAGGACCTGGGCTCGATACCCAGCGGAGTGGACGCGTTCCTTTTTTCACAGAAAATGTCTTCAATTTATATTGAAAAATTCCACCTAGTTTTAAATAACGTAAAAAATTAATTCTAAGTCAATGCTGTATAAGTTTGATATATTAGAATTCCGTTATCACGTAGAGTGATACACTCTTCTAATGATCGAAATAATCGACTGAAATGATTTGGAAAAATTGATTAAATAGTTCACTGTACATCCGTTGCCAAATTGACATTAACAAGATTCTGTGAGAAAAGTTGTGGAACCTCCGTAGCTCAGAAGACAGAGCATTGAACCGGCTATCGAAAGGACCTGGGCTCGATACCCAGCGGAGTGGAAGCGTTCTTTTTTGAACAGACAATTTCTTCAATTTATATTGAAAAATTCCACCTAGTTTTAAATAACGTTAAAAATTAATTCTAAGTCACAGCTGGATAAGGTTGATATATTAGAATTCCGTTATCACGTAGAGTGTTACACTCTTCTAATGATCGACATATTCGACTGAAATGATTTGGAAAAATTGATTAAATAGTTCACGGTACATCCGTTGCCAAATTGACATTAACAAGATTCTGTGAGAAAGTTTGGAACCTCCGTAGCTCAGATGACAGAGCGTTCGACCGGCAATCGAAAAAACCTGGGATCGATACCCAGCGGAGTGGAAGCGTTCCTTTTTTCACAGAAAATGTCTTCAATTTATATTGAAAAATTCCAACTAGTTTTAAATAACGTAAAAAATTAATTCTAAGTCACAGCTGTATAAGTTTGATATATTAGAATTCCGTTATCACGTAGAGTGTTACACTCTTCTAATGATCGACATAATCGACTGAAATGGTTTGGAAAAATTGATTAAATAGTTCACGGTACATCCGTTGCCAAATTGACATTAACAAGATTCTGTGAGAAAAGTTGTGAAACCTCCGTAGCTCAGAAGACAGAGCGTTCGACCGGCAGTCGAAAAAACCTGAGGTCGATACCCAGCGGAGTGGAAGCGTTCCTTTTTTCACAGAAAATGTCTTCAATTTATATTGAAAAATTCCACCTAGTTTTAAATAACGTTAAAAATTAATTCTAAGTCCCAGCTGGATAAATTCGAAATATTAGAGTTCCGTTATCAGGTAGAGTGATACCCTCTTCTAATAATCGACATAATCGACTGAAAAGATTTGGAAAAATTGAGTAAATAGTTCAAGGTACATCCGTTGCCAAATTGACGTTAACAAGATTCTGTGAGAAAAGTTGTGGAACCTCCGTAGCTCAGAAGACAGAGCGTTCGACCGGCAATCGAAAAAACCTGGGCTCGATACCCAGCGGAGTGGAAGCGTTCCTTTTTTCACAGAAAATGTCTTCAATTTATATTGAAAAATTCCACCTAGTTTTAAATAACGTTAAAAATTAATTCTAAGTCCCAGCTGGATAAATTCGAAATATTAGAGTTCCGTTATCACGTAGAGTGATACACTCTTCTAATGATCGACATAATCGACTGAAATGATTTGGAAAAATTGATTAAATAGTTCACGGTACATCCGTTGCCAAATTGACATTAACAAGATTCTGTGAGAAAAGTTGTGAAACCTCCGTAGCTCAGAAGACAGAGCGTTCGACCGGCAGTCGAAAAAACCTGAGGTCGATACCCAGCGGAGTGGAAGCGTTCCTTTTTTCACAGAAAATGTCTTCAATTTATATTGAAAAATTCCACCTAGTTTTAAATAACGTTAAAAATTAATTCTAAGTCACAGCTGGATAAGATCGATATATTAGAGTTCCGTTATCACGTAGAGTGATACACTCTTCTAATGATCGAAATAATCGACTGAAATGATTTGGAAAAATTGATTAAATAGTTCACTGTACATCCGTTGCCAAATTGACATTAACAAGATTCTGTGAGTAAAGTTGTGAAACCTCCGTAGCTCAGAAGACAGAGCGTTCGACCGGCAGTCGAAAAAACCTGAGGTCGTTACCCAGCGGAGTGGAAGCGTTCCTTTTTTCACAGAAAATGTCTTCAATTTATATTGAAAAATTCCACCTAGTTTTAAATAACGTTAAAAATTAATTCTAAGTCACAGCTGGATAAGGTTGATATATTAGAATTCCGTTATCATGTAGAGTGATACACTCTTCTAATGATCGACATAATCGACTGAAATGATTTGGAAAAATTGATTAAATAGTTCACGGTACATCCGTTGCCAAATGGATTTTAGCAAGATTCTGTGAGAAAAGTTGTGGAACCTCCGTAGCTCAGAAGACAGAGCATTCGAAAGGAAGTCGAAAGGACCTGGGCTCGATACCCAGCGGAGTGGACGCGTTCCTTTTTTCACAGAAAATGTCTTCAATTTATTTTGAAAGATTCCACCTAGTTTTAAATAACGTAAAAAATTAGTTTTACGTCAAAGCTGTATAAGTTTGATATATTAGAATTCCGTTATCACGTAGAGTGATACACTCTTCTAATGATCGAAATAATCGACTGAAATGATTTGGAAAAATTGATTAAATAGTTCACTGTACATCCGTTGCCAAATTGACATTAACAAGATTCTGTGAGAAAAGTTGTGGAACCGCCGTAGCTCAGAAGACAGAGCATTGAACCGGCTATCGAAAGGACCTGGGCTCAATACCCAGCGGAGTGGAAGCGTTCTTTTTTGAACAGACAATTTCTTCAATTTATATTGAAAAATTCCACCTAGTTTTAAATAACGTTAAAAATTAATTCTAAGTCACAGCTGGATAAGGTTGATATATTAGAATTCCGTTATCACGTAGAGTGTTACACTCTTCTAATGATCGACATATTCGACTGAAATGATTTGGAAAAATTGATTAAATAGTTCACGGTACATCCGTTGCCAAATTGACATTAACAAGATTCTGTGAGAAAAGTTGCGGAACCTCCGTAGCTCAGATGGCAGAGCGCTCGACCGGCAATCGAAAAAACCTGGGATCGATACCCAGCGTAGTGGAAGCGTTCCTTTTTTCACAGAAAATGTCTTCAATTTATATTGAAAAATTCCAACTAGTTTTAAATAACGTAAAAAATTAATTCTAAGTCAATGCTGTATAAGTTTGATATATTAGAATTCCGTTATCACGTAGAGTGATACACTCTTCTAATGATCGAAATAATCGACTGAAATGGTTTGGAAAAATTTATTAAATAACTCACGGTACATCCGTTGCCAAATTGACATTAACAAGATTCTGTGAGAAAAGTTGCGGAACCTCCGTAGCTCAGATGGCAGAGCGCTCGACCGGCAGTCGAAAAAACCTGAGGTCGATACCCAGCGGAGTGGAAGCGTTCCTTTTTTTACATAAAATGTCTTCAATTTATATTGAAAAATTCCACCTAGTTTTAAATAACGTTAAAAATTAATTCTAAGTCCCAGCTGGATAAATTCGAAATATTAGAGTTCCTTTATCAGGTAGAGTGATACACTCTTCTAATGATCGACATAATCGACTGAAATGATTTGGAAAAATTGATTAAATAGTTCACGGTACATCCGTTGCCAAATTGACATTAACAAGATTCTGTGAGAAAAGTTGTGGAACCTCCGTAGCTCAGATGACAGAGCATTCGAACGGAAGTCGAAAGGACCTGGGCTCGATACCCAGAGGAGTGAAATCGTTCTTTTTTGAACAGACAATTTCTTCAATTTATATTGAAAAATTCCAACTAGTTTTAAATAACGTAAAAAATTAATTCTAAGTCAATGCTGTATAAGTTTGATATATTAGAATTCCGTTATCACGTAGAGTGTTACACTCTTCTAATGATCGACATAATCGACTGAAATGTTTTTGAAAAATTGATTAAATAGTTCACGGTACATCCGTTGCCAAATTGACATTAACAAGATTCTGTGAGAAAAGTTGTGAAACCTCCGTAGCTCAGAAGACAGAGCGTTCGAAAGGAAGTCGAAAGGACCTGGGCTCGATACCCAGCGGAGTGGACGCGTTCCTTTTTTCACAGAAAATGTCTTCAATTTATATTGAAAAATTCCACCTAGTTTTAAATAACGTTAAAAATTAATTCTAAGTCACAGCTGGATAAGTTCGATATATTAGAGTTCCGTTATCACGTAGAGTGATACACTCTTCTAATGATCGACATAATCGACTGAAATGGTTTGGAAAAATTTATTAAATAACTCACGGTACATCCGTTGCCAAATTGACATTAACAAGAATCTGTGCGAAAGTTTGGAACCTCCGTAGCTCAGATGACAGAGCGTTCGACCGGCAATCGAAAAAACCTGGGATCGATACCCAGCGGAGTGGAAGCGTTCCTTTTTTCACAGAAAATGTCTTCAATTTATATTGAAAAATTCCAACTAGTTTAAAATAACGTAAAAAATTAATTCTAAGTCACAGCTGTATAAGTTTGATATATTAGAATTCCGTTATCACGTAGAGTGTTACACTCTTCTAATGATCGACATAATCGACTGAAATGGTTTGGAAAAATTGATTAAATATGTCACGGTACATCCGTTACCAAATTGACGTTAACAAGATTCTGTGAGAAAAGTTGTGAAACCTCCGTAGCCCAAAAGACAGAGCGTTCGACCGGCAACTCGAAAAAACCTGAGCTCGATACCCAGCGGAGTGGAAGCGTTCCTTTTTTTCACAGAAAATGTCTTCAATTTATATTGAAAAATTCCACCTAGTTTTAAATAACGTTAAAAATTAATTCCAAGTCACAGCTGTATAAAGTTTGATATATTAGAATTCCGTTATCACGTAGAGTGATACACTCTTCTAATGATCGAAATAATCGACTGAAATGGTTTGGAAAAATTGATTAAATAGTTCACGGTACATCCGTTTTTGCTTAACAAGAATCTGTGAGAACAAGATTCTGTGAGAAAAGTTGTGAAACCTCCGTATCTCAGATGACAGAGCATTGAACCGGCTAGCGAAAGGACCTGGGCTCGATACCCAGCGGAGTGGAAGCGTTCCTTTTTTCACAGAAAATGTCTTCAATTTATATTGAAAAATTCCACCTAGTTTTAAATAACGTTAAAAATTAATTCTAAGTCACAGCTGGATAAGGTTGATATATTAGAATTCCGTTATCACGTAGAGTGTTACACTCTTCTAATGATCGACATATTCGACTGAAATGATTTGGAAAAATTGATTAAATAGTTCACGGTACATCCGTTGCCAAATTGACATTAACAAGATTCTGTGAGAAAAGTTGTGAAACCTCCGTAGCTCAGAAGACAGAGCGTTCGACCGGCAGTCGAAAAAACCTGAGGTCGATACCCAGCGGAGTGGAAGCGTTCCTTTTTTCACAGAAAATGTCTTCAATTTATATTGAAAAATTCCACCTAGTTTTAAATAACGTTAAAAATTAATTCTAAGTCCCAGCTGGATAAATTCGAAATATTAGAGTTCCGTTATCACGTAGAGTGATACACTCTTCTAATGATCGACATAATCGACTGAAATGATTTGGAAAAATTGATTAAATAGTTCACGGTACATCCGTTGCCAAATTGACATTAACAAGATTCTGTGAGAAAAGTTGTGAAACCTCCGTAGCTCAGAAGACAGAGCGTTCGACCGGCAGTCGAAAAAACCTGAGGTCGTTACCCAGCGGAGTGGAAGCGTTCCTTTTTTCACAGAAAATGTCTTCAATTTATATTGAAAAATTCCACCTAGTTTTAAATAACGTTAAAAATTAATTCTAAGTCACAGCTGGATAAGGTTGATATATTAGAATTCCGTTATCATGTAGAGTGATACACTCTTCTAATGATCGACATAATCGACTGAAATGATTTGGAAAAATTGATTAAATAGTTCACGGTACATCCGTTGCCAAATGGATTTTAGCAAGATTCTGTGAGAAAAGTTGTGGAACCTCCGTAGCTCAGAAGACAGAGCATTCGAAAGGAAGTCGAAAGGACCTGGGCTCGATACCCAGCGGAGTGGACGCGTTCCTTTTTTCACAGAAAATGTCTTCAATTTATATTGAAAGATTCCACCTAGTTTTAAATAACGTAAAAAATTAGTTTTAAGTCACAGCTGGATAAGATCGATATATTAGAGTTCCGTTATCACGTAGAGTGATATACTCTTCTAATGATCGACATAATCGACTGAAATGATTTGGAAAAATTGATTAAATAGTTCACGGTACATCCGTTGCCAAATTGACATTAACAAGATTCTGTGAGAAAAGTTGTGAAACCTCCGTAGCTCAGAAGACAGAGCATTCGAAAGGAAGTCGAAAGGACCTGGGCTCGATACCCAGCGGAGTGGAAGCGTTCTTTTTTTCACAGACAATTTCTTCAATTTATATTGAAAAATTCCACCTAGTTTTAAATAACGTTAAAAATTAATTCTAAGTCACAGCTGTATAAGGTTGATATATTAGAATTCCGTTATCACGTAGAGTGTTACACTCTTCTAATGATCGAAATAATCGACTGAAATGGTTTGGAAAAATTGATTAAATAGTTCACGGTACATCCGTTGCCAAATTGACATTAACAAGATTCTGTGAGAAAAGTTGTGGAACCTCCGTAGCTCAGATGACAGAGCGTTCGACCGGCAGTCGAAAAAACCTGAGGTCGATACCCAGCGGAGTGGAAGCGTTCCTTTTTTCACAGAAAATGTCTTCAATTTATATTGAAAAATTCCACCTAGTTTTAAATAACGTTAAAAATTAATTCTAAGTCCCAGCTGGATAAATTCGAAATATTAGAGTTCCTTTATCAGGTAGAGTGATACACTCTTCTAATGATCGACATAATCGACTGAAATGATTTGGAAAAATTGATTAAATAGTTCACGGTACATCCGTTGCCAAATTGACATTAACAAGATTCTGTGAGAAAAGTTGTGGAACCTCCGTAGCTCAGATGACAGAGCATTGAACCGGCTAGCGAAAGGACCTGGGCTCGATACCCAGCGGAGTGGAAGCGTTCTTTTTTTCACAGACAATTTCTTCAATTTATATTGAAAAATTCCACCTAGTTTTAAATAACGTTAAAAATTAATTCTAAGTCACAGCTGGATAAGGTTGATATATTAGAATTCCGTTATCACGTAGAGTGTTACACTCTTCTAATGATCGACATATTCGACTGAAATGATTTGGAAAAATTGATTAAATAGTTCACGGTACATCCGTTGCCAAATTGACATTAACAAGATTCTGTGAGAAAAGTTGTGAAACCTCCGTAGCTCAGAAGACAGAGCGTTCGACCGGCAGTCGAAAAAACCTGAGGTCGATACCCAGCGGAGTGGAAGCGTTCCTTTTTTCACAGAAAATGTCTTCAATTTATATTGAAAAATTCCACCTAGTTTTAAATAACGTTAAAAATTAATTCTAAGTCACAGCTGGATAAGATCGATATATTAGAGTTCCGTTATCACGTAGAGTGATACACTCTTCTAATGATCGACATAATCGACTGAAATGATTTGGAAAAATTGATTAAATAGTTCACGGTACATCCGTTGCCAAATTGACATTAACAAGATTCTGTGAGAAAAGTTGTGAAACCTCCGTAGCTCAGAAGACAGAGCGTTCGACCGGCAGTCGAAAAAACCTGAGGTCGTTACCCAGCGGAGTGGAAGCGTTCCTTTTTTCACAGAAAATGTCTTCAATTTATATTGAAAAATTCCACCTAGTTTTAAATAACGTTAAAAATTAATTCTAAGTCACAGCTGGATAAGGTTGATATATTAGAATTCCGTTATCACGTAGAGTGATACACTCTTCTAATGATCGAAATAATCGACTGAAATGATTTGGAAAAATTGATTAAATAGTTCACGGTACATCCGTTGCCAAATTGACATTAACAAGATTCTGTGAGAAAAGTTGCGGAACCTCCGTAGCTCAGAAGACAGAGCATTCGAAAGGAAGTCGAAAGGACCTGGGCTCGATACCCAGCGGAGTGGAAGCGTTCCTTTTTTCACAGAAAATGTCTTCAATTTATATTGAAAGATTCCACCTAGTTTTAAATAACGTTAAAAATTAATTCTAAGTCACAGCTGGATAAGATCGATATATTAGAGTTCCGTTATCACGTAGAGTGATACACTCTTCTAATGATCGACATAATCGACTGAAATGATTTGGAAAAATTGATTAAATAGTTCACGGTACATCCGTAGCCAAATTGATATTAACAAGATTCTGTGAGAAAAGTTGTGGAACCTCCGTAGCTCAGATGACAGAGCATTCGAACGGAAGTCGAAAGGACCTGGGCTCGATACCCAGCGGAGTGGAAGCGTTCCTTTTTTCACAGAAAATGTCTTCAATTTATATTGAAAAATTCCACCTAGTTTTAAATAACGTTAAAAATTAATTCTAAGTCACAGCTGGATAAGGTTGATATATTAGAATTCCGTTATCACGTAGAGTGATACACTCTTCTAATGATCGAAATAATCGACTGAAATGGTTTGGAAAAATTGATTAAATAGTTCACGGTACATCCGTTGCCAAATTGACATTAACAAGATTCTGTGAGAAAAGTTGTGAAACCTCCGTAGCTCAGATGACAGAGCGTTCGACCGGCAGTCGAAAAAACCTGAGGTCGATACCCAGCGGAGTGGAAGCGTTCCTTTTTTCACAGAAAATGTCTTCAATTTATATTGAAAAATTCCACCTAGTTTTAAATAACGTTAAAAATTAATTCTAAGTCCCAGCTGGATAAATTCGAAATATTAGAGTTCCTTTATCAGGTAGAGTGATACACTCTTCTAATGATCGACATAATCGACTGAAATGATTTGGAAAAATTGATTAAATAGTTCACGGTACATCCGTTGCCAAATTGACATTAACAAGATTCTGTGAGAAAAGTTGCGGAACCTCCGTAGCTCAGATGACAGAGCATTGAACCGGCTAGCGAAAGGACCTGGGCTCGATACCCAGCGGAGTGGAAGCGTTCTTTTTTTCACAGACAATTTCTTCAATTTATATTGAAAAATTCCACCTAGTTTTAAATAACGTTAAAAATTAATTCTAAGTCACAGCTGGATAAGGTTGATATATTAGAATTCCGTTATCACGTAGAGTGTTACACTCTTCTAATGATCGACATATTCGACTGAAATGATTTGGAAAAATTGATTAAATAGTTCACGGTACATCCGTTGCCAAATTGACATTAACAAGATTCTGTGAGAAAAGTTGTGAAACCTCCGTAGCTCAGAAGACAGAGCGTTCGACCGGCAGTCGAAAAAACCTGAGGTCGATACCCAGCGGAGTGGAAGCGTTCCTTTTTTCACAGAAAATGTCTTCAATTTATATTGAAAAATTCCACCTAGTTTTAAATAACGTTAAAAATTAATTCTAAGTCACAGCTGGATAAGATCGATATATTAGAGTTCCGTTATCACGTAGAGTGATACACTCTTCTAATGATCGAAATAATCGACTGAAATGATTTGGAAAAATTGATTAAATAGTTCACTGTACATCCGTTGCCAAATTGACATTAACAAGATTCTGTGAGAAAAGTTGTGAAACCTCCGTAGCTCAGAAGACAGAGCGTTCGACCGGCAGTCGAAAAAACCTGAGGTCGATACCCAGCGGAGTGGAAGCGTTCCTTTTTTCACAGAAAATGTCTTCAATTTATATTGAAAAATTCCACCTAGTTTTAAATAACGTTAAAAATTAATTCTAAGTCACAGCTGGATAAGGTTGATATATTAGAATTCCGTTATCATGTAGAGTGATACACTCTTCTAATGATCGACATAATCGACTGAAATGATTTGGAAAAATTGATTAAATAGTTCACGGTACATCCGTTGCCAAATGGATTTTAGCAAGATTCTGTGAGAAAAGTTGTGGAACCTCCGTAGCTCAGAAGACAGAGCATTCGAAAGGAAGTCGAAAGGACCTGGGCTCGATACCCAGCGGAGTGGACGCGTTCCTTTTTTCACAGAAAATGTCTTCAATTTATTTTGAAAGATTCCACCTAGTTTTAAATAACGTAAAAAATTAGTTTTACGTCAAAGCTGTATAAGTTTGATATATTAGAATTCCGTTATCACGTAGAGTGATACACTCTTCTAATGATCGAAATAATCGACTGAAATGATTTGGAAAAATTGATTAAATAGTTCACTGTACATCCGTTGCCAAATTGACATTAACAAGATTCTGTGAGAAAAGTTGTGGAACCGCCGTAGCTCAGAAGACAGAGCATTGAACCGGCTATCGAAAGGACCTGGGCTCAATACCCAGCGGAGTGGAAGCGTTCTTTTTTGAACAGACAATTTCTTCAATTTATATTGAAAAATTCCACCTAGTTTTAAATAACGTTAAAAATTAATTCTAAGTCACAGCTGGATAAGGTTGATATATTAGAATTCCGTTATCACGTAGAGTGTTACACTCTTCTAATGATCGACATATTCGACTGAAATGATTTGGAAAAATTGATTAAATAGTTCACGGTACATCCGTTGCCAAATTGACATTAACAAGATTCTGTGAGAAAGTTGCGGAACCTCCGTAGCTCAGATGGCAGAGCGCTCGACCGGCAATCGAAAAAACCTGGGATCGATACCCAGCGTAGTGGAAGCGTTCCTTTTTTCACAGAAAATGTCTTCAATTTATATTGAAAAATTCCAACTAGTTTTAAATAACGTAAAAAATTAATTCTAAGTCAATGCTGTATAAGTTTGATATATTAGAATTCCGTTATCACGTAGAGTGTTACACTCTTCTAATGATCGAAATAATCGACTGAAATGGTTTGGAAAAATTTATTAAATAACTCACGGTACATCCGTTGCCAAATTGACATTAACAAGATTCTGTGAGAAAAGTTGCGGAACCTCCGTAGCTCAGATGGCAGAGCGCTCGACCGGCAGTCGAAAAAACCTGAGGTCGATACCCAGCGGAGTGGAAGCGTTCCTTTTTTCACAGAAAATGTCTTCAATTTATATTGAAAAATTCCACCTAGTTTTAAATAACGTTAAAAATTAATTCTAAGTCCCAGCTGGATAAATTCGAAATATTAGAGTTCCTTTATCAGGTAGAGTGATACACTCTTCTAATGATCGACATAATCGACTGAAATGATTTGGAAAAATTGATTAAATAGTTCACGGTACATCCGTTGCCAAATTGACATTAACAAGATTCTGTGAGAAAAGTTGTGAAACCTCCGTAGCTCAGAAGACAGAGCGTTCGACCGGCAGTCGAAAAAACCTGAGGTCGATACCCAGCGGAGTGGAAGCGTTCCTTTTTTCACAGAAAATGTCTTCAATTTATATTGAAAAATTCCACCTAGTTTTAAATAACGTTAAAAATTAATTCTAAGTCACAGCTGGATAAGATCGATATATTAGAGTTCCGTTATCACGTAGAGTGATACACTCTTCTAATGATCGACATAATCGACTGAAATGATTTGGAAAAATTGATTAAATAGTTCACGGTACATCCGTTGCCAAATTGACATTAACAAGATTCTGTGAGAAAAGTTGTGAAACCTCCGTAGCTCAGAAGACAGAGCGTTCGACCGGCAGTCGAAAAAACCTGAGGTCGATACCCAGCGGAGTGGAAGCGTTCCTTTTTTCACAGAAAATGTCTTCAATTTATATTGAAAAATTCCACCTAGTTTTAAATAACGTTAAAAATTAATTCTAAGTCACAGCTGGATAAGGTCGATATATTAGAGTTCCGTTATCACGTAGAGTGATACACTCTTCTAATGATCGACATAATCGACTGAAATGATTTGGAAAAATTGATTAAATAGTTCACGGTACATCCGTTGCCAAATTGACATTAACAAGATTCTGTGAGAAAAGTTGTGGAACCTCCGTAGCTCAGAAGACAGAGCATTCGAAAGGAAGTCGAAAGGACCTGGGCTCGATACCCAGCGGAGTGGACGCGTTCCTTTTTTCACAGAAAATGTCTTCAATTTATTTTGAAAGATTCCACCTAGTTTTAAATAACGTAAAAAATTAGTTTTACGTCAAAGCTGTATAAGTTTGATATATTAGAATTCCGTTATCACGTAGAGTGATACACTCTTCTAATGATCGAAATAATCGACTGAAATGATTTGGAAAAATTGATTAAATAGTTCACTGTACATCCGTTGCCAAATTGACATTAACAAGATTCTGTGAGAAAAGTTGTGGAACCGCCGTAGCTCAGAAGACAGAGCATTGAACCGGCTATCGAAAGGACCTGGGCTCAATACCCAGCGGAGTGGAAGCGTTCTTTTTTGAACAGACAATTTCTTCAATTTATATTGAAAAATTCCACCTAGTTTTAAATAACGTTAAAAATTAATTCTAAGTCACAGCTGGATAAGGTTGATATATTAGAATTCCGTTATCACGTAGAGTGTTACACTCTTCTAATGATCGACATATTCGACTGAAATGATTTGGAAAAATTGATTAAATAGTTCACGGTACATCCGTTGCCAAATTGACATTAACAAGATTCTGTGAGAAAAGTTGCGGAACCTCCGTAGCTCAGATGGCAGAGCGCTCGACCGGCAATCGAAAAAACCTGGGATCGATACCCAGCGTAGTGGAAGCGTTCCTTTTTTCACAGAAAATGTCTTCAATTTATATTGAAAAATTCCAACTAGTTTTAAATAACGTAAAAAATTAATTCTAAGTCAATGCTGTATAAGTTTGATATATTAGAATTCCGTTATCACGTAGAGTGATACACTCTTCTAATGATCGAAATAATCGACTGAAATGGTTTGGAAAAATTTATTAAATAACTCACGGTACATCCGTTGCCAAATTGACATTAACAAGATTCTGTGAGAAAAGTTGCGGAACCTCCGTAGCTCAGATGGCAGAGCGCTCGACCGGCAGTCGAAAAAACCTGAGGTCGATACCCAGCGGAGTGGAAGCGTTCCTTTTTTTACATAAAATGTCTTCAATTTATATTGAAAAATTCCACCTAGTTTTAAATAACGTTAAAAATTAATTCTAAGTCCCAGCTGGATAAATTCGAAATATTAGAGTTCCTTTATCAGGTAGAGTGATACACTCTTCTAATGATCGACATAATCGACTGAAATGATTTGGAAAAATTGATAAATAGTTCACGGTACATCCTTTGCCAAATTGATATTAACAAGATTCTGTGAGAAAAGTTGTGGAACCTCCGTAGCTCAGATGACAGAGCATTGAACCGGCTAGCGAAAGGACCTGGGCTCGATACCCAGCTGAGTGGAAGCGTTCTTTTTTTCACAGACAATTTCTTCAATTTATATTGAAAAATTCCACCTAGTTTTAAATAACGTTAAAAATTAATTCTAAGTCACAGCTGGATAAGGTTGATATATTAGAATTCCGTTATCACGTAGAGTGTTACACTCTTCTAATGATCGACATATTCGACTGAAATGATTTGGAAAAATTGATTAAATAGTTCACGGTACATCCGTTGCCAAATTGACATTAACAAGATTCTGTGAGAAAAGTTGTGAAACCTCCGTAGCTCAGAAGACAGAGCGTTCGACCGGCAGTCGAAAAAACCTGAGGTCGATACCCAGCGGAGTGGAAGCGTTCCTTTTTTCACAGAAAATGTCTTCAATTTATATTGAAAAATTCCACCTAGTTTTAAATAACGTTAAAAATTAATTCTAAGTCCCAGCTGGATAAATTCGAAATATTAGAGTTCCTTTATCAGGTAGAGTGATACACTCTTCTAATGATCGACATAATCGACTGAAATGATTTGGAAAAATTGATTAAATAGTTCACGGTACATCCGTTGCCAAATTGACATTAACAAGATTCTGTGAGAAAAGTTGTGAAACCTCCGTAGCTCAGAAGACAGAGCGTTCGACCGGCAGTCGAAAAAACCTGAGGTCGTTACCCAGCGGAGTGGAAGCGTTCCTTTTTTCACAGAAAATGTCTTCAATTTATATTGAAAAATTCCACCTAGTTTTAAATAACGTTAAAAATTAATTCTAAGTCACAGCTGGATAAGGTTGATATATTAGAATTCCGTTATCATGTAGAGTGATACACTCTTCTAATGATCGACATAATCGACTGAAATGATTTGGAAAAATTGATTAAATAGTTCACGGTACATCCGTTGCCAAATGGATTTTAGCAAGATTCTGTGAGAAAAGTTGTGGAACCTCCGTAGCTCAGAAGACAGAGCATTCGAAAGGAAGTCGAAAGGACCTGGGCTCGATACCCAGCGGAGTGGACGCGTTCCTTTTTTCACAGAAAATGTCTTCAATTTATATTGAAAGATTCCACCTAGTTTTAAATAACGTAAAAAATTAGTTTTAAGTCACAGCTGGATAAGATCGATATATTAGAGTTCCGTTATCACGTAGAGTGATATACTCTTCTAATGATCGACATAATCGACTGAAATGATTTGGAAAAATTGATTAAATAGTTCACGGTACATCCGTTGCCAAATTGACATTAACAAGATTCTGTGAGAAAAGTTGTGGAACCTCCGTAGCTCAGATGACAGAGCCTTCGACCTGCTGGCGTAAGGACCTGGGCTCGATACCCAGCGGAGTGGAAGCGTTCTTTTTTTCACAGACAATTTCTTCAATTTATATTGAAAAATTCCACCTAGTTTTAAATAACGTTAAAAATTAATTCTAAGTCACAGCTGGATAAGATCGATAAATTAGAATTCCGTTATCACGTAGAGTGATACACTCTTCTAATGATCGAAATAATCGACTGAAATGATTTGGAAAAATTGATTAAATAGTTCACGGTACATCCGTTGCCAAATTGACATTAACAAGATTCTGTGAGAAAAGTTGTGAAACCTCCGTAGCTCAGAAGACAGAGCGTTCGACCGGCAGTCGAAAAAACCTGAGGTCGATACCCAGCGGAGTGGAAGCGTTCCTTTTTTCACAGAAAATGTCTTCAATTTATATTGAAAAATTCCACCTAGTTTTAAATAACGTTAAAAATTAATTCTAAGTCACAGCTGGATAATGTCGATATATTAGAGTTCCTTTATCAGGTAGAGTGATACACTCTTCTAATGATCGAAATAATCGACTGAAATGATTTGGAAAAATTGATTAAATAGTTCACTGTACATCCGTTGCCAAATTGACATTAACAAGATTCTGTGAGAAAAGTTGTGGAACCTCCGTAGCTCAGAAGACAGAGCATTGAACCGGCTATCGAAAGGACCTGGGCTCGATACCCAGCTGAGTGGAAGCGTTCTTTTTTTCACAGACAATTTCTTCAATTTATATTGAGAAATTCCACCTAGTTTTAAATAACGTTAAAAATTAATTCTAAGTCACAGCTGGATAAGGTTGATATATTAGAATTCCGTTATCACGTAGAGTGTTACACTCTTCTAATGATCGACATATTCGACTGAAATGATTTGGAAAAATTGATTAAATAGTTCACGGTACATCCGTTGCCAAATTGACATTAACAAGATTCTGTGAGAAAAGTTGTGGAACCTCCGTAGCTCAGATGACAGAGCGTTCGACCGGCAATCGAAAAAACCTGGGCTCGATACCCAGCGGAGTGGAAGCGTTCCTTTTTTCACAGAAAATGTCTTCAATTTATATTGAAAAATTCCACCTAGTTTTAAATAACGTTAAAAATTAATTCTAAGTCACAGCTGGATAAGTTCGATATATTAGAGTTCCGTTATCACGTAGAGTGATACACTCTTCTAATGATCGACATAATCGACTGAAATGATTTGGAAAAATTGATTAAATAGTTCACGGTACATCCGTTGCCAAATTGACATTAACAAGATTCTGTGAGAAAAGTTGTGAAACCTCCGTAGCTCAGAAGACAGAGCGTTCGAAAGGAAGTCGAAAGGACCTGGGCTCGATACCCAGCTGAGTGGAAGCGTTCTTTTTTTCACAGACAATTTCTTCAATTTATATTGAAAAATTCCACCTAGTTTTAAATAACGTTAAAAATTAATTCTAAGTCACAGCTGGATAAGGTTGATATATTAGAATTCCGTTATCACGTAGAGTGTTACACTCTTCTAATGATCGACATAATCGACTGAAATGATTTGGAAAAATTGATTAAATAGTTCACGGTACATCCGTTGCCAAATTGACATTAACAAGATTCTGTGAGAAAAGTTGTGAAACCTCCGTAGCTCAGAAGACAGAGCGTTCGACCGGCAGTCGAAAAAACCTGAGGTCGATACCCAGCGGAGTGGAAGCGTTCCTTTTTTCACAGAAAATGTCTTCAATTTATATTGAAAAATTCCACCTAGTTTTAAATAACGTTAAAAATTAATTCTAAGTCACAGCTGGATAAGATCGATATATTAGAGTTCCGTTATCACGTAGAGTGATACACTCTTCTAATGATCGACATAATCGACTGAAATGATTTGGAAAAATTGATTAAATAGTTCACGGTACATCCGTTGCCAAATTGACATTAACAAGATTCTGTGAGAAAAGTTGTGAAACCTCCGTAGCTCAGAAGACAGAGCGTTCGACCGGCAGTCGAAAAAACCTGAGGTCGATACCCAGCGGAGTGGAAGCGTTCCTTTTTTCACAGAAAATGTCTTCAATTTATATTGAAAAATTCCACCTAGTTTTAAATAACGTTAAAAATTAATTCTAAGTCACAGCTGGATAAGGTTGATATATTAGAATTCCGTTATCATGTAGAGTGATACACTCTTCTAATGATCGACATAATCGACTGAAATGATTTGGAAAAATTGATTAAATAGTTCACGGTACATCCGTTGCCAAATGGATTTTAGCAAGATTCTGTGAGAAAAGTTGTGGAACCTCCGTAGCTCAGAAGACAGAGCATTCGAAAGGAAGTCGAAAGGACCTGGGCTCGATACCCAGCGGAGTGGACGCGTTCCTTTTTTCACAGAAAATGTCTTCAATTTATTTTGAAAGATTCCACCTAGTTTTAAATAACGTAAAAAATTAGTTTTACGTCAAAGCTGTATAAGTTTGATATATTAGAATTCCGTTATCACGTAGAGTGATACACTCTTCTAATGATCGAAATAATCGACTGAAATGATTTGGAAAAATTGATTAAATAGTTCACTGTACATCCGTTGCCAAATTGACATTAACAAGATTCTGTGAGAAAAGTTGTGGAACCGCCGTAGCTCAGAAGACAGAGCATTGAACCGGCTATCGAAAGGACCTGGGCTCAATACCCAGCGGAGTGGAAGCGTTCTTTTTTGAACAGACAATTTCTTCAATTTATATTGAAAAATTCCACCTAGTTTTAAATAACGTTAAAAATTAATTCTAAGTCACAGCTGGATAAGGTTGATATATTAGAATTCCGTTATCACGTAGAGTGTTACACTCTTCTAATGATCGACATATTCGACTGAAATGATTTGGAAAAATTGATTAAATAGTTCACGGTACATCCGTTGCCAAATTGACATTAACAAGATTCTGTGAGAAAGTTGCGGAACCTCCGTAGCTCAGATGGCAGAGCGCTCGACCGGCAATCGAAAAAACCTGGGATCGATACCCAGCGTAGTGGAAGCGTTCCTTTTTTCACAGAAAATGTCTTCAATTTATATTGAAAAATTCCAACTAGTTTTAAATAACGTAAAAAATTAATTCTAAGTCAATGCTGTATAAGTTTGATATATTAGAATTCCGTTATCACGTAGAGTGATACACTCTTCTAATGATCGAAATAATCGACTGAAATGGTTTGGAAAAATTTATTAAATAACTCACGGTACATCCGTTGCCAAATTGACATTAACAAGATTCTGTGAGAAAAGTTGCGGAACCTCCGTAGCTCAGATGGCAGAGCGCTCGACCGGCAGTCGAAAAAACCTGAGGTCGATACCCAGCGGAGTGGAAGCGTTCCTTTTTTTACATAAAATGTCTTCAATTTATATTGAAAAATTCCACCTAGTTTTAAATAACGTTAAAAATTAATTCTAAGTCCCAGCTGGATAAATTCGAAATATTAGAGTTCCTTTATCAGGTAGAGTGATACACTCTTCTAATGATCGACATAATCGACTGAAATGATTTGGAAAAATTGATAAATAGTTCACGGTACATCCTTTGCCAAATTGATATTAACAAGATTCTGTGAGAAAAGTTGTGGAACCTCCGTAGCTCAGATGACAGAGCATTGAACCGGCTAGCGAAAGGACCTGGGCTCGATACCCAGCTGAGTGGAAGCGTTCTTTTTTTCACAGACAATTTCTTCAATTTATATTGAAAAATTCCACCTAGTTTTAAATAACGTTAAAAATTAATTCTAAGTCACAGCTGGATAAGGTTGATATATTAGAATTCCGTTATCACGTAGAGTGTTACACTCTTCTAATGATCGACATATTCGACTGAAATGATTTGGAAAAATTGATTAAATAGTTCACGGTACATCCGTTGCCAAATTGACATTAACAAGATTCTGTGAGAAAAGTTGTGAAACCTCCGTAGCTCAGAAGACAGAGCGTTCGACCGGCAGTCGAAAAAACCTGAGGTCGATACCCAGCGGAGTGGAAGCGTTCCTTTTTTCACAGAAAATGTCTTCAATTTATATTGAAAAATTCCACCTAGTTTTAAATAACGTTAAAAATTAATTCTAAGTCACAGCTGGATAAATTCGAAATATTAGAGTTCCGTTATCAGGTAGAGTGATACACTCTTCTAATGATCGACATAATCGACTGAAATGATTTGGAAAAATTGATTAAATAGTTCACGGTACATCCGTTGCCAAATTGACATTAACAAGATTCTGTGAGAAAAGTTGTGAAACCTCCGTAGCTCAGAAGACAGAGCGTTCGACCGGCAGTCGAAAAAACCTGAGGTCGATACCCAGCGGAGTGGAAGCGTTCCTTTTTTCACAGAAAATGTCTTCAATTTATATTGAAAAATTCCACCTAGTTTTAAATAACGTTAAAAATTAATTCTAAGTCACAGCTGGATAAGGTTGATATATTAGAATTCCGTTATCATGTAGAGTGATACACTCTTCTAATGATCGACATAATCGACTGAAATGATTTGGAAAAATTGATTAAATAGTTCACGGTACATCCGTTGCCAAATGGATTTTAGCAAGATTCTGTGAGAAAAGTTGTGGAACCTCCGTAGCTCAGAAGACAGAGCATTCGAAAGGAAGTCGAAAGGACCTGGGCTCGATACCCAGCGGAGTGGACGCGTTCCTTTTTTCACAGAAAATGTCTTCAATTTATATTGAAAGATTCCACCTAGTTTTAAATAACGTAAAAAATTAATTCTAAGTCACAGCTGGATAAGATCGATATATTAGAGTTCCGTTATCACGTAGAGTGATACACTCTTCTAATGATCGACATAATCGACTGAAATGATTTGGAAAAATTGATTAAATAGTTCACGGTACATCCGTTGCCAAATTGACATTAACAAGATTCTGTGAGAAAAGTTGTGGAACCTCCGTAGCTCAGATCACAGAGCATTGAACCGGCTATCGAAAGGACCTGGGCTCGATACCCAGCGGAGTGGAAGCGTTCTTTTTTCACAGACAATTTCTTCAATTTATATTGAAAAATTCCAACTAGTTTTAAATAACGTTAAAAATTAATTCTAAGTCACAGCTGGATAAGATCGATATATTAGAATTCCGTTATCACGTAGAGTGATACACTCTTCTAATGATCGAAATAATCGACTGAAATGGTTTGGAAAAATTGATTAAATAGTTCACGGTACATCCGTTGCCAAATTGACATTAACAAGATTCTGTGAGAAAAGTTGTGAAACCTCCGTAGCTCAGAAGACAGAGCGTTCGACCGGCAGTCGAAAAAACCTGAGGTCGATACCCAGCGGAGTGGAAGCGTTCCTTTTTTCACAGAAAATGTCTTCAATTTATATTGAAAAATTCCACCTAGTTTTAAATAACGTTAAAAATTAATTCTAAGTCACAGCTGGATAAGATCGATATATTAGAGTTCCGTTATCACGTAGAGTGATACACTCTTCTAATGATCGAAATAATCGACTGAAATGATTTGGAAAAATTGATTAAATAGTTCACTGTACATCCGTTGCCAAATTGACATTAACAAGATTCTGTGAGAAAAGTTGTGGAACCTCCGTAGCTCAGATGACAGAGCATTGAACCGGCTATCGAAAGGACCTGGGCTCAATACCCAGCAGAGTGGAAGCGTTCTTTTTTTCACAGACAATTTCTTCAATTTATATTGAAAAATTCCACCTAGTTTTAAATAACGTTAAAAATTAATTCTAAGTCACAGCTGGATAAGGTTGATATATTAGAATTCCGTTATCACGTAGAGTGTTACACTCTTCTAATGATCGACATATTCGACTGAAATGATTTGGAAAAATTGATTAAATAGTTCACGGTACATCCGTTGCCAAATTGACATTAACAAGATTCTGTGAGAAAAGTTGTGGAACCTCCGTAGCTCAGATGACAGAGCGTTCGACCGGCAGTCGAAAAAACCTGAGGTCGATACCCAGCGGAGTGGAAGCGTTCCTTTTTTCACAGAAAATGTCTTCAATTTATATTGAAAAATTCCACCTAGTTTTAAATAACGTTAAAAATTAATTCTAAGTCCCAGCTGGATAAATTCGAAATATTAGAGTTCCTTTATCAGGTAGAGTGATACACTCTTCTAATGATCGACATAATCGACTGAAATGATTTGGAAAAATTGATTAAATAGTTCACGGTACATCCGTTGCCAAATTGACATTAACAAGATTCTGTGAGAAAAGTTGTGGAACCTCCGTAGCTCAGATGACAGAGCATTGAACCGGCTAGCGAAAGGACCTGGGCTCGATACCCAGCTGAGTGGAAGCGTTCTTTTTTTCACAGACAATTTCTTCAATTTATATTGAAAAATTCCACCTAGTTTTAAATAACGTTAAAAATTAATTCTAAGTCACAGCTGGATAAGGTTGATATATTAGAATTCCGTTATCACGTAGAGTGTTACACTCTTCTAATGATCGACATATTCGACTGAAATGATTTGGAAAAATTGATTAAATAGTTCACGGTACATCCGTTGCCAAATTGACATTAACAAGATTCTGTGAGAAAAGTTGTGAAACCTCCGTAGCTCAGAAGACAGAGCGTTCGACCGGCAGTCGAAAAAACCTGAGGTCGATACCCAGCGGAGTGGAAGCGTTCCTTTTTTCA
Source organism: Diplolepis rosae (assembly GCA_030998225.1). Lineage (NCBI taxonomy): Eukaryota > Metazoa > Arthropoda > Insecta > Hymenoptera > Diplolepididae > Diplolepis > Diplolepis rosae. Next base: position 1,892,972 of record JAPYXD010000428.1, read on the forward strand.
CAGAAAATGTCTTCAATTTATATTGAAAAATTCCACCTAGTTTTAAATAACGTTAAAAATTAATTCTAAGTCACAGCTGGATAAGATCGATATATTAGAGTTCCGTTATCACGTAGAGTGATACACTCTTCTAATGATCGACATAATCGACTGAAATGATTTGGAAAAATTGATTAAATAGTTCACGGTACATCCGTTGCCAAATTGACATTAACAAGATTCTGTGAGAAAAGTTGTGAAACCTCCGTAGCTCAGAAGACAGAGCGTTCGACCGGCAGTCGAAAAAACCTGAGGTCGTTACCCAGCGGAGTGGAAGCGTTCCTTTTTTCACAGAAAATGTCTTCAATTTATATTGAAAAATTCCACCTAGTTTTAAATAACGTTAAAAATTAATTCTAAGTCACAGCTGGATAAGGTTGATATATTAGAATTCCGTTATCATGTAGAGTGATACACTCTTCTAATGATCGACATAATCGACTGAAATGATTTGGAAAAATTGATTAAATAGTTCACGGTACATCCGTTGCCAAATGGATTTTAGCAAGATTCTGTGAGAAAAGTTGTGGAACCTCCGTAGCTCAGAAGACAGAGCATTCGAAAGGAAGTCGAAAGGACCTGGGCTCGATACCCAGCGGAGTGGACGCGTTCCTTTTTTCACAGAAAATGTCTTCAATTTATTTTGAAAGATTCCACCTAGTTTTAAATAACGTAAAAAATTAGTTTTACGTCAAAGCTGTATAAGTTTGATATATTAGAATTCCGTTATCACGTAGAGTGATACACTCTTCTAATGATCGAAATAATCGACTGAAATGATTTGGAAAAATTGATTAAATAGTTCACTGTACATCCGTTGCCAAATTGACATTAACAAGATTCTGTGAGAAAAGTTGTGGAACCGCCGTAGCTCAGAAGACAGAGCATTGAACCGGCTATCGAAAGGACCTGGGCTCAATACCCAGCGGAGTGGAAGCGTTCTTTTTTGAACAGACAATTTCTTCAATTTATATTGAAAAATTCCACCTAGTTTTAAATAACGTTAAAAATTAATTCTAAGTCACAGCTGGATAAGGTTGATATATTAGAATTCCGTTATCACGTAGAGTGTTACACTCTTCTAATGATCGACATATTCGACTGAAATGATTTGGAAAAATTGATTAAATAGTTCACGGTACATCCGTTGCCAAATTGACATTAACAAGATTCTGTGAGAAAGTTGCGGAACCTCCGTAGCTCAGATGGCAGAGCGCTCGACCGGCAATCGAAAAAACCTGGGATCGATACCCAGCGTAGTGGAAGCGTTCCTTTTTTCACAGAAAATGTCTTCAATTTATATTGAAAAATTCCAACTAGTTTTAAATAACGTAAAAAATTAATTCTAAGTCAATGCTGTATAAGTTTGATATATTAGAATTCCGTTATCACGTAGAGTGATACACTCTTCTAATGATCGAAATAATCGACTGAAATGGTTTGGAAAAATTTATTAAATAACTCACGGTACATCCGTTGCCAAATTGACATTAACAAGATTCTGTGAGAAAAGTTGCGGAACCTCCGTAGCTCAGATGGCAGAGCGCTCGACCGGCAGTCGAAAAAACCTGAGGTCGATACCCAGCGGAGTGGAAGCGTTCCTTTTTTTACATAAAATGTCTTCAATTTATATTGAAAAATTCCACCTAGTTTTAAATAACGTTAAAAATTAATTCTAAGTCCCAGCTGGATAAATTCGAAATATTAGAGTTCCTTTATCAGGTAGAGTGATACACTCTTCTAATGATCGACATAATCGACTGAAATGATTTGGAAAAATTGATAAATAGTTCACGGTACATCCTTTGCCAAATTGATATTAACAAGATTCTGTGAGAAAAGTTGTGGAACCTCCGTAGCTCAGATGACAGAGCATTGAACCGGCTAGCGAAAGGACCTGGGCTCGATACCCAGCTGAGTGGAAGCGTTCTTTTTTTCACAGACAATTTCTTCAATTTATATTGAAAAATTCCACCTAGTTTTAAATAACGTTAAAAATTAATTCTAAGTCACAGCTGGATAAGGTTGATATATTAGAATTCCGTTATCACGTAGAGTGTTACACTCTTCTAATGATCGACATATTCGACTGAAATGATTTGGAAAAATTGATTAAATAGTTCACGGTACATCCGTTGCCAAATTGACATTAACAAGATTCTGTGAGAAAAGTTGTGAAACCTCCGTAGCTCAGAAGACAGAGCGTTCGACCGGCAGTCGAAAAAACCTGAGGTCGATACCCAGCGGAGTGGAAGCGTTCCTTTTTTCACAGAAAATGTCTTCAATTTATATTGAAAAATTCCACCTAGTTTTAAATAACGTTAAAAATTAATTCTAAGTCACAGCTGGATAAGTTCGATATATTAGAGTTCCGTTATCAGGTAGAGTGATACACTCTTCTAATGATCGACATAATCGACTGAAATGATTTGGAAAAATTGATTAAATAGTTCACGGTACATCCGTTGCCAAATTGACATTAACAAGATTCTGTGAGAAAAGTTGTGAAACCTCCGTAGCTCAGAAGACAGAGCGTTCGACCGGCAGTCGAAAAAACCTGAGGTCGATACCCAGCGGAGTGGAAGCGTTCCTTTTTTCACAGAAAATGTCTTCAATTTATATTGAAAAATTCCACCTAGTTTTAAATAACGTTAAAAATTAATTCTAAGTCACAGCTGGATAAATTCGAAATATTAGAGTTCCGTTATCAGGTAGAGTGATACACTCTTCTAATGATCGACATAATCGACTGAAATGATTTGGAAAAATTGATTAAATAGTTCACGGTACATCCGTTGCCAAATTGACATTAACAAGATTCTGTGAGAAAAGTTGTGGAACCTCCGTAGCTCAGAAGACAGAGCGTTCGACCGGCAGTCGAAAAAACCTGAGGTCGATACCCAGCGGAGTGGAAGCGTTCCTTTTTTCACAGAAAATGTCTTCAATTTATATTGAAAAATTCCACCTAGTTTTAAATAACGTTAAAAATTAATTCTAAGTCACAGCTGGATAAGATCGATATATTAGAGTTCCGTTATCACGTAGAGTGATACACTCTTCTAATGATCGACATAATCGACTGAAATGATTTGGAAAAATTGATTAAATAGTTCACGGTACATCCGTTGCCAAATTGACATTAACAAGATTCTGTGAGAAAAGTTGTGAAACCTCCGTAGCTCAGAAGACAGAGCGTTCGACCGGCAGTCGAAAAAACCTGAGGTCGATACCCAGCGGAGTGGAAGCGTTCCTTTTTTCACAGAAAATGTCTTCAATTTATATTGAAAAATTCCACCTAGTTTTAAATAACGTTAAAAATTAATTCTAAGTCACAGCTGGATAAGGTTGATATATTAGAATTCCGTTATCACGTAGAGTGATACACTCTTCTAATGATCGACATAATCGACTGAAATGATTTGGAAAAATTGATTAAATAGTTCACGGTACATCCGTTGCCAAATTGATTTTAGCAAGATTCTGTGAGAAAAGTTGTGGAACCTCCGTAGCTCAGAAGACAGAGCATTCGAAAGGAAGTCGAAAGGACCTGGGCTCGATACCCAGCGGAGTGGAAGCGTTCCTTTTTTCACAGAAAATGTCTTCAATTTATATTGAAAGATTCCACCTAGTTTTAAATAACGTAAAAAATTAGTTCTAAGTCACAGCTGGATAAGATCGATATATTAGAGTTCCGTTATCACGTAGAGTGATACACTCTTCTAATGATCGAAATAATCGACTGAAATGATTTGGAAAAATTGATTAAATAGTTCACGGTACATCCGTTGCCAAATTGACATTAACAAGATTCTGTGAGAAAAGTTGTGAAACCTCCGTAGCTCAGAAGACAGAGCGTTCGACCGGCAGTCGAAAAAACCTGAGGTCGATACCCAGCGGAGTGGAAGCGTTCCTTTTTTCACAGAAAATGTCTTCAATTTATATTGAAAAATTCCACCTAGTTTTAAATAACGTTAAAAATTAATTCTAAGTCACAGCTGGATAAGATCGATATATTAGAGTTCCGTTATCACGTAGAGTGATACACTCTTCTAATGATCGACATAATCGACTGAAATGATTTGGAAAAATTGATTAAATAGTTCACGGTACATCCGTTGCCAAATTGACATTAACAAGATTCTGTGAGAAAAGTTGTGAAACCTCCGTAGCTCAGAAGACAGAGCGTTCGACCGGCAGTCGAAAAAACCTGAGGTCGATACCCAGCGGAGTGGAAGCGTTCCTTTTTTCACAGAAAATGTCTTCAATTTATATTGAAAAATTCCACCTAGTTTTAAATAACGTTAAAAATTAATTCTAAGTCACAGCTGGATAAGATCGATATATTAGAGTTCCGTTATCACGTAGAGTGATACACTCTTCTAATGATCGAAATAATCGACTGAAATGATTTGGAAAAATTGATTAAATAGTTCACTGTACATCCGTTGCCAAATTGACATTAACAAGATTCTGTGAGAAAAGTTGTGAAACCTCCGTAGCTCAGAAGACAGAGCGTTCGACCGGCAGTCGAAAAAACCTGAGGTCGATACCCAGCGGAGTGGAAGCGTTCCTTTTTTCACAGAAAATGTCTTCAATTTATATTGAAAAATTCCACCTAGTTTTAAATAACGTTAAAAATTAATTCTAAGTCACAGCTGGATAAGGTTGATATATTAGAATTCCGTTATCATGTAGAGTGATACACTCTTCTAATGATCGACATAATCGACTGAAATGATTTGGAAAAATTGATTAAATAGTTCACGGTACATCCGTTGCCAAATGGATTTTAGCAAGATTCTGTGAGAAAAGTTGTGGAACCTCCGTAGCTCAGAAGACAGAGCATTCGAAAGGAAGTCGAAAGGACCTGGGCTCGATACCCAGCGGAGTGGACGCGTTCCTTTTTTCACAGAAAATGTCTTCAATTTATTTTGAAAGATTCCACCTAGTTTTAAATAACGTAAAAAATTAGTTTTACGTCAAAGCTGTATAAGTTTGATATATTAGAATTCCGTTATCACGTAGAGTGATACACTCTTCTAATGATCGAAATAATCGACTGAAATGATTTGGAAAAATTGATTAAATAGTTCACTGTACATCCGTTGCCAAATTGACATTAACAAGATTCTGTGAGAAAAGTTGTGGAACCGCCGTAGCTCAGAAGACAGAGCATTGAACCGGCTATCGAAAGGACCTGGGCTCAATACCCAGCGGAGTGGAAGCGTTCTTTTTTGAACAGACAATTTCTTCAATTTATATTGAAAAATTCCACCTAGTTTTAAATAACGTTAAAAATTAATTCTAAGTCACAGCTGGATAAGGTTGATATATTAGAATTCCGTTATCACGTAGAGTGTTACACTCTTCTAATGATCGACATATTCGACTGAAATGATTTGGAAAAATTGATTAAATAGTTCACGGTACATCCGTTGCCAAATTGACATTAACAAGATTCTGTGAGAAAAGTTGCGGAACCTCCGTAGCTCAGATGGCAGAGCGCTCGACCGGCAATCGAAAAAACCTGGGATCGATACCCAGCGTAGTGGAAGCGTTCCTTTTTTCACAGAAAATGTCTTCAATTTATATTGAAAAATTCCAACTAGTTTTAAATAACGTAAAAAATTAATTCTAAGTCAATGCTGTATAAGTTTGATATATTAGAATTCCGTTATCACGTAGAGTGATACACTCTTCTAATGATCGAAATAATCGACTGAAATGGTTTGGAAAAATTTATTAAATAACTCACGGTACATCCGTTGCCAAATTGACATTAACAAGATTCTGTGAGAAAAGTTGCGGAACCTCCGTAGCTCAGATGGCAGAGCGCTCGACCGGCAGTCGAAAAAACCTGAGGTCGATACCCAGCGGAGTGGAAGCGTTCCTTTTTTCACAGAAAATGTCTTCAATTTATATTGAAAAATTCCACCTAGTTTTAAATAACGTTAAAAATTAATTCTAAGTCACAGCTGGATAAGATCGATATATTAGAGTTCCGTTATCACGTAGAGTGATACACTCTTCTAATGATCGAAATAATCGACTGAAATGATTTGGAAAAATTGATTAAATAGTTCACTGTACATCCGTTGCCAAATTGACATTAACAAGATTCTGTGAGAAAAGTTGTGGAACCTCCGTAGCTCAGAAGACAGAGCGTTCGACCGGCAGTCGAAAAAACCTGAGGTCGATACCCAGCGGAGTGGAAGCGTTCCTTTTTTCACAGAAAATGTCTTCAATTTATATTGAAAAATTCCACCTAGTTTTAAATAACGTTAAAAATTAATTCTAAGTCACAGCTGGATAAGATCGATATATTAGAGTTCCGTTATCACGTAGAGTGATACACTCTTCTAATGATCGAAATAATCGACTGAAATGATTTGGAAAAATTGATTAAATAGTTCACTGTACATCCGTTGCCAAATTGACATTAACAAGATTCTGTGAGAAAAGTTGTGAAACCTCCGTAGCTCAGAAGACAGAGCGTTCGACCGGCAGTCGAAAAAACCTGAGGTCGATACCCAGCGGAGTGGAAGCGTTCCTTTTTTCACAGAAAATGTCTTCAATTTATATTGAAAAATTCCACCTAGTTTTAAATAACGTTAAAAATTAATTCTAAGTCACAGCTGGATAAGGTTGATATATTAGAATTCCGTTATCACGTAGAGTGATACACTCTTCTAATGATCGACATAATCGACTGAAATGATTTGGAAAAATTGATTAAATAGTTCACGGTACATCCGTTGCCAAATTGACATTAACAAGATTCTGTGAGAAAGTTGCGGAACCTCCGTAGCTCAGATGGCAGAGCGCTCGACCGGCAATCGAAAAAACCTGGGCTCGATACCCAGCGGAGTGGAAGCGTTCCTTTTTTCACAGAAAATGTCTTCAATTTATATTGAAAAATTCCAACTAGTTTTAAATAACGTAAAAAATTAATTCTAAGTCACAGCTGTATAAGTTTGATATATTAGAATTCCGTTATCACGTAGAGTGATACACTCTTCTAATGATCGAAATAATCGACTGAAATGGTTTGGAAAAATTTATTAAATAGTTCACGGTACATCCGTTGCCAAATTGACATTAACAAGATTCTGTGAGAAAAGTTGTGAAACCTCCGTAGCTCAGAAGACAGAGCGTTCGACCGGCAATCGAAAAAACCTGGGCTAGATACCCAGCGGAGTGGAAGCGTTCCTTTTTTTACAGAAAATGTCTTCAATTTATATTGAAAAATTCCACCTAGTTTTAAATAACGTTAAAAATTAATTCTAAGTCACAGCTGTATAAGTTTGATATATTAGAATTCCGTTATCACGTAGAGTGATACACTCTTCTAATGATCGAAATAATCGACTGAAATGATTTGGAAAAATTGATTAAATAGTTCACTGTACATCCGTTGCCAAATTGACATTAACAAGATTCTGTGAGAAAAGTTGTGAAACCTCCGTAGCTCAGAAGACAGAGCGTTCGACCGGCAGTCGAAAAAACCTGGGCTCGATACCCAGCGGAGTGGAAGCGTTCCTTTTTTCACAGAAAATGTCTTCAATTTATATTGAAAAATTCCACCTAGTTTTAAATAACGTTAAAAATTAATTCTAAGTCACAGCTGTATAAGTTTGATATATTAGAATTCCGTTATCACGTAGAGTGATACACTCTTCTAATGATCGACATAATCGACTGAAATGATTTGGAAAAATTGATTAAATAGTTCACGGTACATCCGTTGCCAAATGGATTTTAGCAAGATTCTGTGAGAAAAGTTGTGGAACCTCCGTAGCTCAGAAGACAGAGCATTCGAAAGGAAGTCGAAAGGACCTGGGCTCGATACCCAGCGGAGTGGACGCGTTCCTTTTTTCACAGAAAATGTCTTCAATTTATTTTGAAAGATTCCACCTAGTTTTAAATAACGTAAAAAATTAGTTTTACGTCAAAGCTGTATAAGTTTGATATATTAGAATTCCGTTATCACGTAGAGTGATACACTCTTCTAATGATCGAAATAATCGACTGAAATGATTTGGAAAAATTGATTAAATAGTTCACTGTACATCCGTTGCCAAATTGACATTAACAAGATTCTGTGAGAAAAGTTGTGGAACCGCCGTAGCTCAGAAGACAGAGCATTGAACCGGCTATCGAAAGGACCTGGGCTCAATACCCAGCGGAGTGGAAGCGTTCTTTTTTGAACAGACAATTTCTTCAATTTATATTGAAAAATTCCACCTAGTTTTAAATAACGTTAAAAATTAATTCTAAGTCACAGCTGGATAAGGTTGATATATTAGAATTCCGTTATCACGTAGAGTGTTACACTCTTCTAATGATCGACATATTCGACTGAAATGATTTGGAAAAATTGATTAAATAGTTCACGGTACATCCGTTGCCAAATTGACATTAACAAGATTCTGTGAGAAAGTTGCGGAACCTCCGTAGCTCAGATGGCAGAGCGCTCGACCGGCAATCGAAAAAACCTGGGATCGATACCCAGCGTAGTGGAAGCGTTCCTTTTTTCACAGAAAATGTCTTCAATTTATATTGAAAAATTCCAACTAGTTTTAAATAACGTAAAAAATTAATTCTAAGTCAATGCTGTATAAGTTTGATATATTAGAATTCCGTTATCACGTAGAGTGATACACTCTTCTAATGATCGAAATAATCGACTGAAATGGTTTGGAAAAATTTATTAAATAACTCACGGTACATCCGTTGCCAAATTGACATTAACAAGATTCTGTGAGAAAAGTTGCGGAACCTCCGTAGCTCAGATGGCAGAGCGCTCGACCGGCAGTCGAAAAAACCTGAGGTCGATACCCAGCGGAGTGGAAGCGTTCCTTTTTTTACATAAAATGTCTTCAATTTATATTGAAAAATTCCACCTAGTTTTAAATAACGTTAAAAATTAATTCTAAGTCCCAGCTGGATAAATTCGAAATATTAGAGTTCCTTTATCAGGTAGAGTGATACACTCTTCTAATGATCGACATAATCGACTGAAATGATTTGGAAAAATTGATTAAATAGTTCACGGTACATCCTTTGCCAAATTGATATTAACAAGATTCTGTGAGAAAAGTTGTGGAACCTCCGTAGCTCAGATGACAGAGCATTGAACCGGCAGTCGAAGAAACCTGGGCTCGATACCCAGCGGAGTGGAAGCGTTCCTTTTTTCACAGACAATTTCTTCAATTTATATTGAAAAATTCCACCTAGTTTTAAATAACGTTAAAAATTAATTCTAAGTCACAGCTGGATAAGGTTGATATATTAGAATTCCGTTATCACGTAGAGTGTTACACTCTTCTAATGATCGACATATTCGACTGAAATGATTTGGAAAAATTGATTAAATAGTTCACGGTACATCCGTTGCCAAATTGACATTAACAAGATTCTGTGAGAAAAGTTGTGAAACCTCCGTAGCTCAGAAGACAGAGCGTTCGACCGGCAGTCGAAAAAACCTGAGGTCGATACCCAGCGGAGTGGAAGCGTTCCTTTTTTCACAGAAAATGTCTTCAATTTATATTGAAAAATTCCACCTAGTTTTAAATAACGTTAAAAATTAATTCTAAGTCCCAGCTGGATAAATTCGAAATATTAGAGTTCCTTTATCAGGTAGAGTGATACACTCTTCTAATGATCGACATAATCGACTGAAATGATTTGGAAAAATTGATTAAATAGTTCACGGTACATCCGTTGCCAAATGGATTTTAGCAAGATTCTGTGAGAAAAGTTGTGGAACCTCCGTAGCTCAGAAGACAGAGCATTCGAAAGGAAGTCGAAAGGACCTGGGCTCGATACCCAGCGGAGTGGACGCGTTCCTTTTTTCACAGAAAATGTCTTCAATTTATTTTGAAAGATTCCACCTAGTTTTAAATAACGTAAAAAATTAGTTTTACGTCAAAGCTGTATAAGTTTGATATATTAGAATTCCGTTATCACGTAGAGTGATACACTCTTCTAATGATCGAAATAATCGACTGAAATGATTTGGAAAAATTGATTAAATAGTTCACTGTACATCCGTTGCCAAATTGACATTAACAAGATTCTGTGAGAAAAGTTGTGGAACCGCCGTAGCTCAGAAGACAGAGCATTGAACCGGCTATCGAAAGGACCTGGGCTCAATACCCAGCGGAGTGGAAGCGTTCTTTTTTGAACAGACAATTTCTTCAATTTATATTGAAAAATTCCACCTAGTTTTAAATAACGTTAAAAATTAATTCTAAGTCACAGCTGGATAAGGTTGATATATTAGAATTCCGTTATCACGTAGAGTGTTACACTCTTCTAATGATCGACATATTCGACTGAAATGATTTGGAAAAATTGATTAAATAGTTCACGGTACATCCGTTGCCAAATTGACATTAACAAGATTCTGTGAGAAAAGTTGCGGAACCTCCGTAGCTCAGATGGCAGAGCGCTCGACCGGCAGTCGAAAAAACCTGGGCTCGATACCCAGCGGAGTGGAAGCGTTCCTTTTTTCACAGAAAATGTCTTCAATTTATATTGAAAAATTCCAACTAGTTTTAAATAACGTAAAAAATTAATTCTAAGTCAATGCTGTATAAGTTTGATATATTAGAATTCCGTTATCACGTAGAGTGATACACTCTTCTAATGATCGAAATAATCGACTGAAATGGTTTGGAAAAATTTATTAAATAACTCACGGTACATCCGTTGCCAAATTGACATTAACAAGATTCTGTGAGAAAAGTTGCGGAACCTCCGTAGCTCAGATGGCAGAGCGTTCGACCGGCAGTCGAAAAAACCTGAGGTCGATACCCAGCGGAGTGGAAGCGTTCCTTTTTTTACATAAAATGTCTTCAATTTATATTGAAAAATTCCACCTAGTTTTAAATAACGTTAAAAATTAATTCTAAGTCCCAGCTGGATAAATTCGAAATATTAGAGTTCCTTTATCAGGTAGAGTGATACACTCTTCTAATGATCGACATAATCGACTGAAATGATTTGGAAAAATTGATTAAATAGTTCACGGTACATCCTTTGCCAAATTGATATTAACAAGATTCTGTGAGAAAAGTTGTGGAACCTCCGTAGCTCAGATGACAGAGCATTGAACCGGCTAGCGAAAGGACCTGGGCTCGATACCCAGCTGAGTGGAAGCGTTCTTTTTTTCACAGACAATTTCTTCAATTTATATTGAAAAATTCCACCTAGTTTTAAATAACGTTAAAAATTAATTCTAAGTCACAGCTGGATAAGGTTGATATATTAGAATTCCGTTATCACGTAGAGTGTTACACTCTTCTAATGATCGACATATTCGACTGAAATGATTTGGAAAAATTGATTAAATAGTTCACGGTACATCCGTTGCCAAATTGACATTAACAAGATTCTGTGAGAAAAGTTGTGAAACCTCCGTAGCTCAGAAGACAGAGCGTTCGACCGGCAGTCGAAAAAACCTGAGGTCGATACCCAGCGGAGTGGAAGCGTTCCTTTTTTCACAGAAAATGTCTTCAATTTATATTGAAAAATTCCACCTAGTTTTAAATAACGTTAAAAATTAATTCTAAGTCCCAGCTGGATAAATTCGAAATATTAGAGTTCCTTTATCAGGTAGAGTGATACACTCTTCTAATGATCGACATAATCGACTGAAATGATTTGGAAAAATTGATTAAATAGTTCACGGTACATCCGTTGCCAAATGGATTTTAGCAAGATTCTGTGAGAAAAGTTGTGGAACCTCCGTAGCTCAGAAGACAGAGCATTCGAAAGGAAGTCGAAAGGACCTGGGCTCGATACCCAGCGGAGTGGACGCGTTCCTTTTTTCACAGAAAATGTCTTCAATTTATTTTGAAAGATTCCACCTAGTTTTAAATAACGTAAAAAATTAGTTTTACGTCAAAGCTGTATAAGTTTGATATATTAGAATTCCGTTATCACGTAGAGTGATACACTCTTCTAATGATCGAAATAATCGACTGAAATGATTTGGAAAAATTGATTAAATAGTTCACTGTACATCCGTTGCCAAATTGACATTAACAAGATTCTGTGAGAAAAGTTGTGGAACCGCCGTAGCTCAGAAGACAGAGCATTGAACCGGCTATCGAAAGGACCTGGGCTCAATACCCAGCGGAGTGGAAGCGTTCTTTTTTGAACAGACAATTTCTTCAATTTATATTGAAAAATTCCACCTAGTTTTAAATAACGTTAAAAATTAATTCTAAGTCACAGCTGGATAAGGTTGATATATTAGAATTCCGTTATCACGTAGAGTGTTACACTCTTCTAATGATCGACATATTCGACTGAAATGATTTGGAAAAATTGATTAAATAGTTCACGGTACATCCGTTGCCAAATTGACATTAACAAGATTCTGTGAGAAAAGTTGCGGAACCTCCGTAGCTCAGATGGCAGAGCGCTCGACCGGCAATCGAAAAAACCTGGGATCGATACCCAGCGTAGTGGAAGCGTTCCTTTTTTCACAGAAAATGTCTTCAATTTATATTGAAAAATTCCAACTAGTTTTAAATAACGTAAAAAATTAATTCTAAGTCAATGCTGTATAAGTTTGATATATTAGAATTCCGTTATCACGTAGAGTGATACACTCTTCTAATGATCGAAATAATCGACTGAAATGGTTTGGAAAAATTTATTAAATAACTCACGGTACATCCGTTGCCAAATTGACATTAACAAGATTCTGTGAGAAAAGTTGCGGAACCTCCGTAGCTCAGATGGCAGAGCGCTCGACCGGCAGTCGAAAAAACCTGAGGTCGATACCCAGCGGAGTGGAAGCGTTCCTTTTTTTACATAAAATGTCTTCAATTTATATTGAAAAATTCCACCTAGTTTTAAATAACGTTAAAAATTAATTCTAAGTCCCAGCTGGATAAATTCGAAATATTAGAGTTCCTTTATCAGGTAGAGTGATACACTCTTCTAATGATCGACATAATCGACTGAAATGATTTGGAAAAATTGATTAAATAGTTCACGGTACATCCTTTGCCAAATTGATATTAACAAGATTCTGTGAGAAAAGTTGTGGAACCTCCGTAGCTCAGATGACAGAGCGTTGAACCGGCTAGCGAAAGGACCTGGGCTCGATACCCAGCTGAGTGGAAGCGTTCTTTTTTTCACAGACAATTTCTTCAATTTATATTGAAAAATTCCACCTAGTTTTAAATAACGTTAAAAATTAATTCTAAGTCACAGCTGGATAAGGTTGATATATTAGAATTCCGTTATCACGTAGAGTGTTACACTCTTCTAATGATCGACATATTCGACTGAAATGATTTGGAAAAATTGATTAAATAGTTCACGGTACATCCGTTGCCAAATTGACATTAA